>CM042686.1:196848443-197457627 GCA_023614405.1 Avena insularis | reverse complement strand
ATCCACACCTAATCTAGACCAAACCCTAAACCTACCTCTCTCTCTGGCCTCTCTCCTTCTCTCACTAGTGGCCCCACCATGCCACCTAGCTACCCACCCTAGACCCTAGCTACAGGCCATACCTAACCCTAACCCGAGCCTAGCTAACCCCTACCCGAGGCTACCCCTCTCCCTCTAGCTCTCCTCTCCCTGCCTTGTGGCCCTACCCGAGCCTCCCACGCCTCCTTGGCCTCATCCTGTCGTCCCCACACCGCCCTGCCCACCGCTTCGAGCACGTGAGGTGGAGGAGAAAGGTGGCCGAGCCACCTTTATCTCAACCACTCCCCACGGCCTCTCCTCCCTCTGCTTATCTCCTGCCTCTCGCCTCGCCCATCCCAGATCCACCCCAAGGACGCCCTGCTCCTCCCTCTCCTCCACCACCGTCTACCCCCTCGCCAGAAACCCTCGGCCTCCACCGCCGACAAACCAGCCGGGTGGCGTGACGCTAAGTGTCGAGGAAAATCGAGGAGGCTCCTGCAGCGTCCGAGCAGCCAGCGAGAAGGAGGAGTACGAGAACCACCAGTGATGCCGACGAGAAACCCTAGTGCGACCTGCATTTGCATCGTCGATCGCTGCGCTGTAGGCAGACCACTGCCACCGACAGCCGGTGAGCCCTCTCCTCCTCGACACGGTCCGCCTCGCCGTCCGCCTAGATTCACGGACGTTTAAACCGTGCCACGCCTGCCGTTTGTCGCGCTTCGGTCGCCGTAGCGTGCCGCAAGCCCTAGCTAAGCGGCCCACCTCTCTGTCACCTAGCCCAAGCCACATAGCGGTAGCCGCTTCCTTCATGAGCCCAGTCGAGAGATCGATCCCGCCCACGCCGCTTCGTCTGTCATCGCGATCGACCGCTTCGTCAGATCTGAAGAGAAACAGTCTGCGTGGTCGTTTTGCGCATACCCCCCCACGTTTTGTCTGCGTCAACCCGCGATCCTAACGGACCCACTAGTCACCAGCGCGGTATTTGCAGAGAACCCCGCCTCTAGTAATCTCAACCGCTCCATCTTGGCCCCATCTGCTTACGCCCCTTAAGCCCGACACGTGGTCCTCGCGAAGCCGTTGGCCCACTATGCGCCTCTGGGCTAGCTATCTGCTGTGATGAAAGCACTTTGTGTTGCCTGTTGTGATGCCGAGTCAGCCTGGCCCCACCGTCGTGATAGTGGCTAGGACTGCCTGGGTATAAAAAGTAATTCAGTCTATCTGCTTAAATTCAAATATTTTTTTAAATTAATTCAAATTCAATTTAAATTTTGTTTTCATATATCTTTTCAATTGTTAATCCAAATAATACAATTAATATATGTTTTCAAATCAGAAAAATGTGAGGATTTCAAATATGCAATCAAATATATTTTGAACATTCAAAATTCCAAGTTTATTTAAATTACAATAAATGCCCTTTTCTTTAATAAATTAATAACTTTTGTTTTATAACTCCAAATTTAATAAATGATATGTCTAAAATGATTAGCTCGACGAGACCTTTCTGTTTAGGCATTCCATTATCTGTTCTGCAGCATGCATCATATAAATATATTGTGTACAGCAACTAATATGAGGATAAAATGTGATCAAAACTCAATAAAATGATTTAATCTTGTATTCCACACCTCACCCATGCCATGCTACCTTATTGCCATGCAAATTTTGCATCATTCATCATGGCATGATTGTTTGCTTGATGCATTTAATTCATATGCTTGTGCACTTTATTTATGTTGGCCTTGTTTGTTTAGTTCTTCTTTGAATAGGCGACGGGGATATATCAAGAGAACCAGGAGCACTACCAGATCCTTCTCTCGCTTCAAGCGAGCTGCCAAGCACTACCACATGCTTGCATACGTATAGTACCTCTTGCCTCTTTCTTATTCTTGCATCATTGGTCACTTGATTGCATTAAATTGAATCCCAAGTATTGCATAGCCTTTACTTTTAAACCCACGAGCTTGTTCCTCCATCCATGAGCCATTACTCAGGAGTTGCTTGAGCCATGCAGTCGTAGAACAACATGTGTAGGGTATGTGAGTGTATGATGTAAAACGAGGAACCTAAACAACAACCTGAGTAGTAATGGGATAACTAATGAAAGTGGCATCGGTGGGCCATATTTGCTATTTGGTTTTCAGGCTCACTTGTGTCCCGTGGGACCCAGTACTTGATTCCTGTTCCTTGAATATTCGCTATCCACATCCGGAGGCTTATGAACCCCGAGGCAGAGCTTGATTCATTCTTATTTCTTGGGGCCACAAACTAGTTTGAGGTTTTATTTACTATCCTGTACTTATGCCATGCTTTCTTGCTTTATTTAAATTGTGCAGTCTTGCCACTGTCTTTGTTAGGTCCGTGACCCGTTTTTATGTCGACAAGCCCAGTCCACACTTCGGGTTCCCAGTCGTTCTGCCACACAAACCTTGAGTCCGTCTAAGTAGCCGGCCAACCGTTCTTGGTAACAATGGGGTGGCCCTGAAATATTTCTGAATCCTGTAATTGCTTTGTCGTGACTGTCTCGTTGGGTTTTGATTTGGTTTTTCCGAGGCATATCAGTGTGTGTTGCTATTTGTGCACCTGCAGGTAAAACTTTCAAAGCCGTGTCCGTGGTTATGGACGACTTGGAGCTGATTTCCGATCATAGACAAGCATAACTAAAGTACCGCTTTTAATTTGACTAGACTAGGTACCGACTAGTAAATAGTGCAACACTCACGGAATGGATAATAAACTGCCAGCGAATGGGGGTTATTCGTCCGCTTCCTCGTCAGTAGCGAGGAGGAGGATGGATCTGAGGATATTGTTATAACCGTTATAACTGTTATTAATTCACGGACATCCGATATCTCTGGTTAGGCGGATGGTTAGCGAGTATCTATAGAAATGTTAGGGTTTATCTTTTGCTGCAATTCGTCACCCTGTGTTGTGTCCCTTTAGAGGCATAAAGACTTCTGAGTACCCTAGGGTCTCACACGATAAATTATTGGTTCGATGAACGGTACACTCATAAGATGGATCTTGGGTGGAAGAGAGACGATGTGGGCAACGATCATTCGGTGTAGAGATTCCGGAACGGGATCCGTGAGATCCGTAGGCGGGATCTGCTATTTATGGGGCATCTTATGCCGATTTGCTTCTTATCCGCACTCAGATTTTGTCTTAGCTCCGCGATACTCGATGTTTGATGTATGAGGAGATATCCTAAACTATTATATCTATCTAGGATATTTGGATCTTGCCGTATGTTGCTATATTTCCTTTCTTTTTAGATGGAATGGCTCGATGTACTATTGTATGGTGGCTTGCATACATACTCATTTGTGTATGTAGTTGATCCCTTCGCTGCCGACACGCCCGTTCTTGTCCCGATGTTTGGAAATGGTTGGGACGGACGAAGGAATCTACGTGAGTGGCATTTGGGCCCCACTGTACTATTTCAACCATTTCTGCTCATCCAGGCTTGTAACTAGGAGCGTAATTCACCGAGGTAGTTACACATTTCAATGACATTGGTGGATCCGTATGTGGTATGTGAACAGAACACACATGCAATGACCACAGTTGTTGTTAGTGAAAAACACACATCCAATGACACTGGTGGATCCATAGGTGGTATGTGAAAAGAACACACATTTCAATGACTCTAGTTGTTATTACTAAAAAGAACACACATGCAGTGACACTGGTGGATCCATGGGTGGATTGTGAAAAGAACACACATGCAATGATACTGTGGATCCATATGTGGTATGTGAAAATAACACACATGCAATGACTCGTTGTTGTTAGTGAAATGAACACATGCAATGACTTCGGTGGATCCATGTGTAGTCTCTGAAGAGAGCACACATTTCAATGACTCTTGTGTTTTTACTAAAAATAACACACATGCAATGACACTGGTGGATCCATGGGTGGATTGTGAAAAGAACACACATGCAATGACATTGGTGGATCCATAGGTGGTATGTGAAAAGAACACACATTTCAATGACTCTCGTTGTTGTTACTAAAAAGAACACACATGCAATGACACTGGTGGATCCATGGGTGGATTGTGAAAAGAACACACATGCAATGACCTTGGTGGATCCATAGGTGGTATGTGAAAAGAACACACATTTCAATGACTCTCGTTGTTGTTACTAAAAAGAACACACATGCAATGACACTGGTGGATCCATGGGTGGATTGTGAAAAGAACACACATGTAATGACATTGGTGGATCCATAGGTGGTATGTGAAAAGAACACACATTTCAATGACTCTGGTTGTTGTTACTAAAAAGAACACACATGCAATGACACTGGTGGATCCATATGTGGTATGTGAAAAGAACACACATGCAATGACTCTGGTTGTTATTAGTGAAAAGAACACACATGCAATGAAAGTGGTGGATCCATAGGTGGTATGTGAAAAGAACACACATGCAATGACTCCAGTTGTTGTTAGTGAAAAGAACATACATGCAATGACACCGGTGGATCCATGTGTGGTCTCTGTAGAGAACACACATTTCAATGACACTGGTAGATCCATATGTGGTATGTGAAAAGAACACACATGCAATGACTCTGGTTGTTGTTAGTGAAAATAACACACATGCAATGACACTTGTGGATCCATAGGTGGTATGAGAAAAAAACACATGCAAAATGACTTGTTGTTACTAAAAAGAACACACATGCAATGACACTGGTGGATCCATGGGTGGATTGTGAAAAGATCACACATGCAATGACACTGGTGGATCCATATGTGGTATGTGAAAAGAACACACATGCAATGACTCTGGTTGTTGTATGTGAAAAGAACACACATGCAATGACTCTGGTTGTTGTTAGTGAAATGAACACACATGCAATGACACTGGTGGATCCATAGGTGGTATGTGAGAAGAACACACATTTCAATGACTCTAGTTGTTGTTACTAAAAAGAACACATGCAATGAGACTGGTGGATCCATGGGTGGATTATGAAAAGAGCACACATTTCAATGACTCTGGTGGATCCATATGTGGTATCTGAAAAGAACACACATTTCAATGACTCTGGTTGTTGTTACTAAAAAGAACACACATGCAGTGACACTGGTGGATCCATGGGTGGATTGTGAAAAGAACACACATGCAATGATACTGGTGGATCCATATGTGGTATGTGAAAAGAACACACATGCAATGACTCTGGTTGTTGTTAGTGAAATGAACACACATGCAATGACACTGGTGGATCCATGTGTAGTCTCTGAAGAGAGCACACATTTCAATGACTCTGTTGTTGTTACTAAAAATAACACACATGCAATGACACTGGTGGATCCATGGGTGGATTGTGAAAAGAACACACATGCAATGACATTGGTGGATCCATAGGTGGTATGTGAAAAGAACACACATTTCAATGACTCTCGTTGTTGTTACTAAAAAGAACACACATGCAATGACACTGGTGGATCCATGGGTGGATTGTGAAAAGAACACACATGCAATGACCTTGGTGGATCCATAGGTGGTATGTGAAAAGAACACACATTTCAATGACTCTCGTTGTTGTTACTAAAAAGAACACACATGCAATGACACTGGTGGATCCATGGGTGGATTGTGAAAAGAACACACATGTAATGACATTGGTGGATCCATAGGTGGTATGTGAAAAGAACACACATTTCAATGACTCTGGTTGTTGTTACTAAAAAGAACACACATGCAATGACACTGGTGGATCCATATGTGGTATGTGAATAGAACACACATGCAATGACTCTGGTTGTTGTTAGTGAAAAGAACACACATGCAATGACAGTGGTGGATCCATAGGTGGTATGTGAAAAGAACACACATGCAATGACTCCAGTTGTTGTTAGTGAAAAGAACATACATGCAATGACACCGGTGGATCCATGTGTGGTCTCTGTAGAGAACACACATTTCAATGACACTGGTAGATCCATATGTGGTATGTGAAAAGAACACACATGCAATAACTCTGGTTGTTGTTAGTGAAAATAACACACATGCAATGACACTTGTGGATCCATAGGTGGTATGTGAAAAAAACACACATGCAAAATGACTCTGGTTGTTGTTACTAAAAAGAACACACATGCAATGACACTGGTGGATCCATGGATGGATTGTGAAAAGATCACACATGCAATGACACTGGTGGATCCATATGTGGTTTGTGAAAAGAACACACATGCAATGACTCTGGTTGTTGTATGTGAAAAGAACACACATGCAATGACTCTGGTTGTTGTTAGTGAAATGAACACACATGCAATGACACTGGTGGATCCATAGGTGGTATGTGAGAAGAACACACATTTCAATGACTCTAGTTGTTGTTACTAAAAAGAACACATGCAATGAGACTGGTGGATCCATGGGTGGATTATGAAAAGAGCACACATTTCAATGACTCCGGTGGATCCATATGTGGTATCTGAAAAGAACACACATGCAATGACTCGGTTGTTATTCTTGAAAAACACACATGCAATGACACCGGTGTATCCATGGGTGGATTGTGAAAAGAGCACACATGCAATGACACTGGTGGATCCATATGTGGTATGTGAAAAGAACACACATGCAATGACTCTGGTTATTGTTAGTGAAAAGAACACACATGCAATGACACTGGTGGATCCATTGGTGGTATGTGAAAAGAACACACATTTCAATGACTTTGGTTATTGTTACTAAAAATAACACACATGCAATGACACTGGTGGATCCATGTGTGGTCTCTGTAGAGAACACACATTTCAATGACATTGGTGGATCCATATGTGGTATGTGAAAAGAACACACATGCAATGACTCTGGTTGTTGTTAGTGAAAAGAACACACATGCAATGACACTGGTGGATCCATAGGTGGTATGTGAAAAGAACACACATTTCAATGACTCTGGTTGTTGTTACTAAAAATAACACACATGCAATGACACTGGTGGATCCATGGGTGGATTGTGAAAAGAACACACATGCAATGACATTGGTGGATCCATAGGTGGTATGTGAAAAGAACACACATTTCAATGACTCTCGTTGTTGTTACTAAAAAGAACACACATGCAATGACACTGGTGGATCCATGGGTGGATTGTGAAAAGAACACACATGCAATGACCTTGGTGGATCCATAGGTGGTATGTGAAAAGAACACACATTTCAATTACTCTCGTTGTTGTTACTAAAAAGAACACACATGCAATGACACTGGTGGATCCATGGGTGGACTGTGAAAAGAACACACATGTAATGACATTGGTGGATCCATAGGTGGTATGTGAAAAGAACACACATTTCAATGACTCTGGTTGTTGTTACTAAAAAGAACACACATGCAATGACACTGGTGGATCCATATGTGGTATGTGAAAAGAACACACATGCAATGACTCTGGTTGTTGTTAGTGAAAAGAACACACATGCAATGACAGTGGTGGATCCATAGGTGGTATGTGAAAAGAACACACATGCAATGACTCCAGTTGTTGTTAGTGAAAAGAACATACATGCAATGACACCGGTGGATCCATGTGTGGTCTCTGTAGAGAACACACATTTCAATGACACTGGTAGATCCATATGTGGTATGTGAAAAGAACACACATGCAATGACTCTGGTTGTTGTTAGTGAAAATAACACACATGCAATGACACTTGTGGATCCATAGGTGGTATGTGAAAAAAACACACATGCAAAATGACTCTGGTTGTTGTTACTAAAAAGAACACACATGCAATGACACTGGTGGATCCATGGGTGGATTGTGAAAAGATCACACATGCAATGACACTGGTGGATCCATATGTGGTATGTGAAAAGAACACACATGCAATGACTCTGGTTGTTGTATGTGAAAAAGAACACACATGCAATGAATCAGTTGTTAGTGAAATGAACACACATGCAATGACACTGGTGGATCCATAGGTGGTATGTGAGAAGAACACACATTTCAATGACTCTAGTTGTTGTTACTAAAAAGAACACATGCAATGAGACTGGTGGATCCATGGGTGGATTATGAAAAGAGCACACATTTCAATGACTCTGGTGGATCCATATGTGGTATCTGAAAAGAACACACATGCAATGACTCCAGTTGTTGTTACTGAAAAAACATACATGCAATGACACCGGTGTATCCATGGGTGGATTGTGAAAAGAGCACACATGCAATGACACTGGTGGATCCATATGTGGTATGTGAAAAGAACACACATGAAATGACTCTGGTTATTGTTAGTGAAAAGAACACACATGCAATGACACTGGTGGATCCATAGGTGGTATGTGAAAAGAACACACATTTCAATGACTTTGGTTGTTGTTACTAAAAATAACACACATGCAATGACACTGGTGGATCCATGTGTGGTCTCTATAGAGAACACACATTTCAATGACATTGGTGGATCCATATGTGGTATGTGAAAAGAACACACATGCAATGACTCTGGTTGTTGTTAGTGAAAAGAACACACTTGCAATGACACTGGTGGATCCATAGGTGGTATGTGAAAAGAACACACATTTCAATGACTCTGGTTGTTGTTACTAAAAAGAACACACATGCAATGACACTGGTGGATCCATGTGTGGTCTCTATAGAGAACACACATTTCAATGACATTGGTGGATCCGTATGTGGTATGTGAAAAGAACACACATGCAATGACTCTGGTTGTTGTTAGTGAAAAAACACACATGCAATGACACTTGTGGATCCATAGGTGGTATGTGAAAAGAACACACATTTCAATGACTCTAGTTGTTGTTACTAAAAAGAACACACATGCAGTGACACTGGTGGATCCATGGGTGGATTGTGAAAAGATCACACATGCAATGACACTGGTGGATCCATGTGTGGTATGTGAAAAGAACACACATGCAATGACTCTGGTTGTTGTTAGTGAAAAGAACACACATGCAATGACACTGGTGGATCCATGTGTAGTCTCTGAAGAGAGCACACATTTCAATGACTGCTGTTGTTACTAAAAAGAACACACATGCAATGACACTGGTGGATCCATGGGTGGATTATGAAAAGAGCACACATTTCAATGACTCTGGTGGATCCATATGTGGTATCTGAAAAGAACACACATGCAATGACTCAGGTTGTTATTCTTGAAAAACACACATGCAATGACACCGGTGTATCCATGGGTGGATTGTGAAAAGAGCACACATGCAATGACACTGGTGGATCCATATGTGGTATGTGAAAAGAACACACATGCAATGACTCTGGTTGTTGTTAGTGAAAAGAACACACATGCAATGACACTGGTGGATCCATAGGTGGTATCTGAAAAGAACACACATGCAATGACTCCAGTTGTTGTTAGTGAAAAGAACATACATGCAATGACACCGGTGGATCCATGTGTGGTCTCTGTAGAGAACACACATTTCAATGACACTGGTAGATCCATAAGTGGTATGTGAAAAGAACACACATGCAATGACTATGGTTGTTGTTAGTGAAAAGAACACACATGCAATGACACTGGTGGATCCATAGGTGGTATGTGAAAAGAACACACATGCAAAATGACTCTGGTTGTTGTTACTAAAATGAACGCACATGCAATGACACTGGTGGATCCATGGGTGGATTGTGAAAAGAGCACACATTTCAATGACTCTGGTGGATCCATATGTGGTATGTGAAAAGAACACACATGCAATGACTCCAGTTGTTGTTACTGAAAAAACACACATGCAATGACACCGGTGTATCCATGGGTGGATTGTGAAAAGAGCACACATGCAATGACACTGGTGGATCCATATGTGGTATGTGAAAAGAACACACATGCAATGACTCTGGTTATTGTTAGTGAAAAGAACACACATGCAATGACACTGGTGGATCCATAGGTGGTATGTGAAAAGAACACACATTTCAATGACTTTGGTTGTTGTTACTAAAAAGTACACACATGCAATGACACTTGTGGATCCATTTGTGGTCTCTGTAGAGAACACACATTTCAATGACATTGGTGGATCCATATGTGGTATGTGAAAAGAACACCCATGCAATGACTCTGGTTCTTGTTAGTGAAAAGAACACACATGCAATGAAACTGGTGGATCCATAGGTGGTATGTGAAAAGAACACACATTTCAATGACTCTGGTTGTTGTTACTAAAAAGAACACACATGCAATGACACTGGTGGATCCATGTGTGGTCTCTGTAGAGAACACACATTTCAATGACATTGGTGGATCCGTATGTGGTATGTGAAAAGAACACACATGCAATGACTGGTTGTTGTTAGTGAAAAAACACACATGCAATGACACTGGTGGATCCATGGGTGGATTGTGAAAAGAACACACATGCAATGACATTGGTGGATCCATAGGTGGTATGTGAAAAGAACACACATTTCAATGACTCTCGTTGTTGTTACTAAAAAGAACACACATTTCAATGACTCTCGTTGTTGTTACTAAAAAGAACACACATGCAATGACACTGGTGGATCCATGGGTGGATTGTGAAAAGAACACACATGTAATGACATTGGTGGATCCATAGGTGGTACGTGAAAAGAACACACATTTCAATGACTCTGGTTGTTGTTACTAAAAAGAACACACATGCAATGACACTGGTGGATCCATATGTGGTATGTGAAAAGAACACACATGCAATGACTCTGGTTGTTGTTAGTGAAAAGAACACACATGCAATGACAGTGGTGGATCCATAGGTGGTATGTGAAAAGAACACACATGCAATGACTCCAGTTGTTGTTAGTGAAAAGAACATACATGCAATGACACCGGTGGATCCATGTGTGGTCTCTGTAGAGAACACACATTTCAATGACACTGGTAGATCCATATGTGGTATGTGAAAAGAACACACATGCAATGACTCTGGTTGTTGTTAGTGAAAATAACACACATGCAATGACACTTGTGGATCCATAGGTGGTATGTAAAAAAAACACACATGCAAAATGACTCTGGTTGTTGTTACTAAAAAGAACACACATGCAATGACACTGGTGGATCCATGGGTGGATTATGAAAAGATCACACATGCAATGACACTGGTGGATCCATATGTGGTATGTGAAAAGAACACACATGCAATGACTCTGGTTGTTGTATGTGAAAAGAACACACATGCAATGACTCTGGTTGTTGTTAGTGAAATGAACACACATGCAATGACACTGGTGGATCCATAGGTGGTATGTGAGAAGAACACACATTTCAATGACTCTAGTTGTTGTTACTAAAAAGAACACATGCAATGAGACTGGTGGATCCATGGGTGGATTATGAAAAGAGCACACATTTCAATGACTCTGGTGGATCCATATGTGGTATCTGAAAAGAACACACATGCAATGACTCCAGTTGTTGTTACTGAAAAAACACACATGCAATGACACCGGTGTATCCATGGGTGGATTGTGAAAAGAGCACACATGCAATGACACTGGTGGATCCATATGTGGTATGTGAAAAGAACACACATGCAATGACTCTGGTTTTTGTTAGTGAAAAGAACACACATGCAATGACACTGGTGGATCCATAGGTGGTATGTGAAAAGAACACAAATTTCAATGACTTTGGTTGTTGTTACTAAAAAGAACACACATGCAATGACATCAGGATCCATGTGTGGTCTCTGTAGAGAACACACATTTCAATGACATTGGTGGATCCATATGTGGTATGTGAAAAGAACACAGATGCAATGACTCTGGTTGTTGTTAGTGAAAAGAACACACATGCAATGACACTGGTGGATCCATAGGTGGTATGTGAAAAGAACACACATTTCAATGACTCTGGTTGTTGTTACTAAAAAGAACACACATGCAATGACATCGTGGATCCATGTGGTCTGTAGAGAACACACATTTCAATGACATTGGTGGATCCGTATGTGGAATGTGAAAAGAACACACATGCAATGACTCTGGTTGTTGTTAGTGAAAAAACTCACATGCAATGACACTGGTGGATCCATAGGTGGTATGTGAAAAGAACACACATTTCAATGACTCTGGTTATTGTTACTAAAAAGAACACACATGCAGTGACACTGGTGGATCCATGGGTGGATTGTGAAAAGAGCACACATGCAATGACACTGGTGGATCCATATGTGGTATGTGAAAAGAACACACATGCAATGACTCTGGTTGTTGTTAGTGAAAAGAACACACATGCAATGACTCTGGTTGTTGTTAGTGAAAAGAACACACATGCAATGACGCTGGTGGATCCATGTGTAGTCTCTGAAGAGAGCACACGTTTCAATGACTCTGCTGTTGTTACTAAAAAGAACACACATGCAATGACACTAGTGGATCCATGGGTGGATTGTGAAAAGAACACACATGCAATGACATTGGTGGATCCATAGGTGGTATGTGAAAAGAACACACATTTCAATGACTCTGCTTGTTGTTACTAAAAAGAACACACATGCAATGAGACTGGTGGATCCATGGGTGGATTGTGAAAAGAGCACACATGCAATGACACTGGTGGATCCATATGTGGTATGTGAAAAGAACACACATGCAATGACTTTGGTTGTTGTTAGTGAAAAGAACACACATGCAATGACACTGGTGGATCCATAGGTGGTATGTGAAAAGAACACACATTTCAATGACTTTGGTTGTTGTTAGTGAAAAGAACATACATGCAATGACACCGGTGGATCCATGTGTGGTCTCTGTAGAGAACACACATTTCAATAACACTGGTAGATCCATAAGTGGTATGTGAAAAGAACACACATGCAATGACTGTGGTTGTTGTTAGTGAAAAGAACACACATGCAATGACACTGGTGGATCCATAGGTGGTATGTGAAAAGAACACACATGCAAAATGACTCTGGTTATTGTTACTAAAAAGAACGCACATGCAATGACACTGGTAGATCCATGGGTGGATTGTGAAAAGAGCACACATGCAATGACACTGGTGGATCCATATGTGGTATGTGAAAACAACACACATGCAATGACTCTGGTTGTTGTATGTGAAAAGAACACACATGCAATGACTCTGGTTGTTGTTAGTGAAATGAACAGACATGCAATGACACTGGTGGATCCATAGGTGGTATGTGAGAAGAACACACATTTCAATGACTCTAGTTGTTGTTACTAAAAAGAACACACATGCAATGACACTGGTGGATCCATGGGTGGATTGTGAAAAGAGCACACATTTCAATGACTATGGTGGATCCATATGTTGTATGTGAAAAGAACACACATGCAATGACTCCAGTTGTTGTTACTGAAAAAAAACACATGCAATGACACCGATGTATCCATGGGTGGATTGTGAAAAGAGCACACATGCAATGACACTGGTGGATCCATATGTGGTATGTGAAAAGAACACACATGCAATGACTCTGGTTATTGTTAGTGATAAGAACACACATGCAATGACACTGGTGGATCCATAGGTGGTATGTGAAAAGAACAAACATTTCAATGACTTTGGTTGTTGTTACTAAAAAGAACACACATGCAATGACACTGGTGGATCCATTTGTGGTCTCTGTAGAGAACACACATTTCAATGACATTGGTGGATCCATATGTGGTATGTGAAAAGAACACACATGCAATGACTCTGGTTCTTGTTAGTGAAAAGAACACACATGCAATGACACTAGTGGATCCATAGGTGGTATGTGAAAAGAACACACATTTCAATGACTCTGGTTGTTGTTACTAAAAAGAACACACATGCAATGACACAGGATCCATGTGTGGTCTCTGTAGAGAACACACATTTCAATGACATTGGTGGATCCGTATGTGGTATGTGAAAAGAACACACATGCAATGACTCTGGTTGTTGTTAGTGAAAAAACACACATGCAATGACAGTGGTGGATCCATAGGTGGTATGTGAAAATAACACACATTTCAATGACTCTGGTTGTTGTTACTAAAAAGAACACACATGCAAAGGACACTGTGGATCCATGGGTGGATTGTGAAAAGAGCACACATGCAATGACACTGGTGGATCCATACGTGGTATGTGAAAAGAACACACATGCAATGACTCTGGTTGTTGTTAGTGAAAAGAACACACATGCAATGACACTGGTGGGTCCATGTGTAGTCTCTGAAGAGAGCACACATTTCAATGACTCTGCTGTTGTTACTAAAAAGAACACACATGCAATGACACTGGTGGATCCATGGGTGGATTGTGAAAAGAACACACATGCAATGACATTGGTGGATCCATAGGTGGTATGTCAAAAGAACACACATTTCAATGACTCTGGTTGTTGTTACTAAAAAGAACACACATGCAATGAGACTGGTGGATCCATGGGTGGATTGTCAAAAGAGCACACATGCAATGACACTGGTGGATCCATATGTGGTATGTGAAAAGAACACACATGCAATGACTCTGGTTTTTGTTAGTGAAAAGAACACACATGCAATGACACTGGTGGATCCATAGGTGGTATGTGAAAAGAACACACATGCAATGACTCTAGTTGTTGTTAGTGAAAAGAACACACATGCAATGACACTGGTGGATCCATAGGTGGTATGTGAAAAGCACACACATGCAAAATGACTCTGGTTGTTGTTACTAAAAAGAACACACATGCAATGACACTGGTGGATCCATGGGTGGATTGTGAAAAGAGCACACATGCAATGACACTGGTGGATCCATATGTGGTATGTGAAAAGCACACACATGCAATGAGTCTGTTATTGTGTGAAAAGAACACACATGCAATGACTCTCGGTTGTTGTTAGTGAAATGAACACACATGCAATGACACTGGTGGATCCATAGGTGGTATGAGAAGAACACACATTTCAATGACTCTAGTTGTTGTTACTAAAAAGAACACACATGCAATGACACTGGTGGATCCACGGGTGGATTGTGAAAAGAGCACACATTTCAATGGCTCTGGTGGATCCATATCTGGTATGTGAAAAGAACACACATGCAATGATTCCTGTTGTTGTTAGTGAAAAGAACAAACATGCAATGACACCGGTGATTCCATGGGTGGATTGTGGAAAGAGCACAGATGCAATGACACTGGTGGATCCATATGTGGTATGTGAAAAGAACACACATGCAATGACTCTGGTTATTGTTAGTGAAAAGAACACACATGGAATGACACTGGTGGATCCATAGGTGGTATGTGAAAAGAACACTCATTTCAATGACTTTGGTTGTTGTTATTAAAAAGAACACACATGCAATGACACTGGTGGATCCATGTGTGGTCTCTGTAGAGAACACACAATTCAATGACATTGGTGGATCCATATGTGGTATGTGAAGAGAACACACATGCAATGACTCTGGTTGTTGTTAGTGAAAAGAACACACATGCAATGACACTATTGGATCCATAGGTGGTATGTGAAAAGAACACACATGCAATGACTCTGGTTGTTGTTAGTGAAAAAACACACATGCAATGACAGTGGTGGATCCATAGGTGGTATGTGAAAATAACACACATTTCAATGACTCTGGTTGTTGTTACTAAAAAGAACACACATGCAGTGACACTGGTGGATCCATGGGTGGATTGTGAAAAGAGCACACATGCAATGACACTGGTGGATCCATACGTGGTATGTGAAAAGAACACACATGCAATGACTCTGGTTGTTGTTAGTGAAAAGAACACACATGCAATGACACTGGTGGGTCCATGTGTAGTCTCTGAAGAGAGCACACATTTCAATGACTCTGCTGTTGTTACTAAAAAGAACACACATGCAATGACACTGGTGGATCCATGGGTGGATTGTGAAAAGAACACACATGCAATGACATTGGTGGATCCATAGGTGGTATGTCAAAAGAACACACATTTCAATGACTCTGGTTGTTGTTACTAAAAAGAACACACATGCAATGAGACTGGTGGATCCATGGGTGGATTGTCAAAAGAGCACACATGCAATGACACTGGTGGATCCATATGTGGTATGTGAAAAGAACACACATGCAATGACTCTGGTTTTTGTTAGTGAAAAGAACACACATGCAATGACACTGGTGGATCCATAGGTGGTATGTGAAAAGAACACACATGCAATGACTCTAGTTGTTGTTAGTGAAAAGAACACACATGCAATGACACTGGTGGATCCATAGGTGGTATGTGAAAAGCACACACATGCAAAATGACTCTGGTTGTTGTTACTAAAAAGAACACACATGCAATGACACTGGTGGATCCATGGGTGGATTGTGAAAAGAGCACACATGCAATGACACTGGTGGATCCATATGTGGTATGTGAAAAGCACACACATGCAATGAGTCTGGTTATTGTATGTGAAAAGAACACACATGCAATGACTCTGGTTGTTGTTAGTGAAATGAACACACATGCAATGACACTGGTGGATCCATAGGTGGTATGTGAGAAGAACACACATTTCAATGACTCTAGTTGTTGTTACTAAAAAGAACACACATGCAATGACACTGGTGGATCCACGGGTGGATTGTGAAAAGAGCACACATTTCAATGGCTCTGGTGGATCCATATCTGGTATGTGAAAAGAACACACATGCAATGATTCCTGTTGTTGTTAGTGAAAAGAACAAACATGCAATGACACCGGTGATTCCATGGGTGGATTGTGGAAAGAGCACAGATGCAATGACACTGGTGGATCCATATGTGGTATGTGAAAAGAACACACATGCAATGACTCTGGTTATTGTTAGTGAAAAGAACACACATGGAATGACACTGGTGGATCCATAGGTGGTATGTGAAAAGAACACTCATTTCAATGACTTTGGTTGTTGTTATTAAAAAGAACACACATGCAATGACACTGGTGGATCCATGTGTGGTCTCTGTAGAGAACACACAATTCAATGACATTGGTGGATCCATATGTGGTATGTGAAGAGAACACACATGCAATGACTCTGGTTGTTGTTAGTGAAAAGAACACACATGCAATGACACTATTGGATCCATAGGTGGTATGTGAAAAGAACACACATGCAAAATGACTTTGGTTGTTGTTACTAAAAAGAACACACATGCAATGACACTGGTGGATCCATGGGTGGATTGTGAAACGAGCACACATGCAATGACACTGGTGGATCCATATGTGGTATGTGAAAAGAACACACATGCAATGACTCTGGTTGTTGTATAAGAAAAGAACACCCATGATTTGACTCTAGTTGTTGTTAGTGAAATGAACACACATGCAATGACACAGGTGGATCCATAGATGGTATGTGAAAAGAACACACATGCAAAATGACTCTGGTTGTTGTTACTAAAAAGAACACACATGCAATGACTCTGGTGGATCCATGTGAAAATAACACACATGCAATGACACTGGTGGATCCATGTGTGGTCTCTGTAGAGAACACACATTTCAATGACATTGGTGGACCCATATGTGGTATGTGAAAAGAACACACATGCAATGACTCTGGTTGTTGTTAGTGAAAAGAACACACAGGCAATGACACTTGTGGATCCATAGGTGGTATGTCAAAAGAACACACATGC
Source organism: Avena insularis (assembly GCA_023614405.1). Lineage (NCBI taxonomy): Eukaryota > Viridiplantae > Streptophyta > Magnoliopsida > Poales > Poaceae > Avena > Avena insularis. Next base: position 197,439,985 of record CM042686.1, on the reverse strand, counting down.
AAAATGACTCTGGTTGTTGTTACTAAAAAGAACACACATGTAATGGCACTGGTGGATCCATGTGTGGTCTCTGTAGAGAACACACATTTCAGTGACACTGGTGGATCCATATGTGGTATGTGAAAATAACACACATGCAATGACTCTGGTTGTTGTATGTGAAAAGAACACACATGCAATGACTCTGGTTGTTGTTAGTGAAATGAACACACATGCAATGACACTTGTGGATCCATAGGTGGTATGTGAGAAGAACACACATTTCAATGACTTTGGTTGTTGTTACTAAAAAGAACAAACATGCAATGACACTGGTGGATCCATGGGTGGATTGTGAAACGAGCACACATGCAATGACACTGGTGGATCCATACGTGGTATGTGAAAAGAACACACATGCAATGACTCTGGTTGTTGTTAGTGAAAAGAACACACATGCAATGACACTGGTGGGTCCATGTGTAGTCTCTGAAGAGAGCACACATTTCAATGACTCTGCTGTTGTTACTAAAAAGAACACACATGCAATGACACTGGTGGATCCATGGGTGGATTGTGAAAAGAACACACATGCAATGACATTGGTGGATCCATAGGTGGTATGTCAAAAGAACACACATTTCAATGACTCTGGTTGTTGTTACTAAAAAGAACACACATGCAATGAGACTGGTGGATCCATGGGTGGATTGTCAAAAGAGCACACATGCAATGACACTGGTGGATCCATATGTGGTATGTGAAAAGAACACACATGCAATGACTCTGGTTTTTGTTAGTGAAAAGAACACACATGCAATGACACTGTGGATCCATAGGTGGTATGTGAAAGAACACACATGCAATGACTCTAGTTGTTGTTAGTGAAAAGAACACACATGCAATGACACTGGTGGATCCATAGGTGGTATGTGAAAAGCACACACATGCAAAATGACTGGTTGTTGTTACTAAAAAGAACACACATGCAATGACACTGGTGGATCCATGGGTGGATTGTGAAAAGAGCACACATGCAATGACACTGGTGGATCCATATGTGGTATGTGAAAAGCACACACATGCAATGAGTCTGGTTATTGTATGTGAAAAGAACACACATGCAATGACTCTGGTTGTTGTTAGTGAAATGAACACACATGCAATGACACTGGTGGATCCATAGGTGGTATGTGAGAAGAACACACATTTCAATGACTCTAGTTGTTGTTAATAAAAGAACACACATGCAATGACACTGGTGGATCCACGGGTGGATTGTGAAAAGAGCACACATTTCAATGGCTCTGGTGGATCCATATCTGGTATGTGAAAAGAACACACATGCAATGATTCCTGTTGTTGTTAGTGAAAAGAACAAACATGCAATGACACCGGTGATTCCATGGGTGGATTGTGGAAAGAGCACAGATGCAATGACACTGGTGGATCCATATGTGGTATGTGAAAAGAACACACATGCAATGACTCTGGTTATTGTTAGTGAAAAGAACACACATGGAATGACACTGGTGGATCCATAGGTGGTATGTGAAAAGAACACTCATTTCAATGACTTTGGTTGTTGTTATTAAAAAGAACACACATGCAATGACACTGGTGGATCCATGTGTGGTCTCTGTAGAGAACACACAATTCAATGACATTGGTGGATCCATATGTGGTATGTGAAGAGAACACACATGCAATGACTCTGGTTGTTGTTAGTGAAAAGAACACACATGCAATGACACTATTGGATCCATAGGTGGTATGTGAAAAGAACACACATGCAAAATGACTTTGGTTGTTGTTACTAAAAAGAACACACATGCAATGACACTGGTGGATCCATGGGTGGATTGTGAAACGAGCACACATGCAATGACACTGGTGGATCCATATGTGGTATGTGAAAAGAACACACATGCAATGACTCTGGTTGTTGTATAAGAAAAGAACACCCATGATTTGACTCTAGTTGTTGTTAGTGAAATGAACACACATGCAATGACACAGGTGGATCCATAGATGGTATGTGAAAAGAACACACATGCAAAATGACTCTGGTTGTTGTTACTAAAAAGAACACACATGCAATGACTCTGGTGGATCCATGTGAAAATAACACACATGCAATGACACTGGTGGATCCATGTGTGGTCTCTGTAGAGAACACACATTTCAATGACATTGGTGGACCCATATGTGGTATGTGAAAAGAACACACATGCAATGACTCTGGTTGTTGTTAGTGAAAAGAACACACAGGCAATGACACTTGTGGATCCATAGGTGGTATGTCAAAAGAACACACATGCAAAATGACTCTGGTTGTTGTTACTAAAAAGAACACACATGTAATGGCACTGGTGGATCCATGTGTGGTCTCTGTAGAGAACACACATTTCAGTGACACTGGTGGATCCATATGTGGTATGTGAAAATAACACACATGCAATGACTCTGGTTGTTGTATGTGAAAAGAACACACATGCAATGACTCTGGTTGTTGTTAGTGAAATGAACACACATGCAATGACACTTGTGGATCCATAGGTGGTATGTGAGAAGAACACACATTTCAATGACTTTGGTTGTTGTTACTAAAAAGAACAAACATGCAATGACACTGGTGGATCCATGGGTGGATTGTGAAACGAGCACACATGCAATGACACTGGTGGATCCATATGTGGTATGTGAAAAGAACACACATGCAATGACTCTGATTGTTGTATGTGAAAAGAACACACATGCAATGACTCTGGTTGTTGTTAGTGAAATGAACACACATGCAATGACACTGGTGGATCCATAGATGGTATGTGAAAAGAACACACATGCAAAATGACTCTGGTTCTTGTTACTAAAAATAACACACATGCAATGACTCTGGTGGATCCATGTGAAAAGAACACACATGCAATGACACTGGTGGATCCATGTGTGGTCTCTGTAGAGAACACACATTTCAATGACATTGGTGGATCCATAGGTGGTATGTCAAAAGAACACACATGCAAAATGACTCTGGTTGTTGTTACTAAAAAGAACACACATGCAATGACACTGGTGGATCCATGTGTGGTCTCTGTAGAGAACACACATTTCAATGACACTGGTGGATCCATATGTCGTATGTGAAAAGAACACACATGCAATGACTCTGGTTGTTGTATGTGAAAAGAACACACATGCAATGACTCTGGTTGTTGTTAGTGAAATGAACACACATGCAATGACACTGGTGGATCCATAGGTGGTATGTGAGAAGAACACACATTTCAATGACTCTAGTTGTTATTACTAAAAAGAACACACATGCAGTGACACTAGTGGATCCATGGGTGGATTGTGAAAAGAGCACACATGCAATGACACTGGTGGATCCATACGTGGTATGTGAAAAGAACACACATGCAATGACTCTGGTTGTTGTTAGTGAAAAGAACACACATGCAATGACACTGGTGGGTCCATGTGTAGTCTCTGAAGAGAGCACACATTTCAATGACTGCTGTTGTTACTAAAAAGAACACACATGCAATGACACTGGTGGATCCATGGGTGGATTGTGAAAAGAACACACATGCAATGACATTGGTGGATCCATAGGTGGTATGTCAAAAGAACACACATTTCAATGACTCTGGTTGTTGTTACTAAAAAGAACACACATGCAATGAGACTGGTGGATCCATGGGTGGATTGTGAAAAGAGCACACATGCAATGACACTGGTGGATCCATATGTGGTATGTGAAAAGAACACACATGCAATGACTCTGGTTGTTGTTAGTGAAAAGAACACACATGCAATGACACTGGTGGATCCATAGGTGGTATGTGAAAAGAACACACATGCAATGACTCTGGTTGTTGTTAGTGAAAAGAACACACATGCAATGACACTGGTGGATCCATAGGTGGTATGTGAAAAGCACACACATGCAAAATGACTCTGGTTGTTGTTACTAAAAAGAACACACATGCAATGACACTGGTGGATCCATGGGTGGATTGTGAAAAGAGCACACATGCAATGACACTGGTGGATCCATATGTGGTATGTGAAAAGCACACACATGCAATGACTCTGGTTATTGTATGTGAAAAGAACACACATGCAATGACTCTGGTTGTTGTTAGTGAAATGAACACACATGCAATGACACTGGTGGATCCATAGGTGGTATGTGAGAAGAACACACATTTCAATGACTCTAGTTGTTGTTACTAAAAAGAACACACATGCAATGACACTGGTGGATCCACGGGTGGATTGTGAAAAGAGCACACATTTCAATGGCTCTGGTGGATCCATATCTGGTATGTGAAAAGAACACACATGCAATGATTCCAGTTGTTGTTAGTGAAAACAACACACATGCAATGACACTGGTGGATCCATGGGTGGATTGTGAAACGAGCACACATGCAATTACACTGGTGGATCCATATGTGGTATGTGAAAAGAACACACATGCAATGACTCTGGTTGTTGTATGTGAAAAGAACACACATGCAATGACTCTGGTTGTTGTTAGTGAAATGAACACACATGCAATGACACTGGTGGATCCATAGATGGTATGTGAAAAGAACACACATGCAAAATGACTCTGGTTCTTTTTACTAAAAAGAACACACATGCAATGACTCTGGTGGATCCATGTGAAAAGAACACACATGCAATGACATCAGGATCCATGTGTGGTCTCTGTAGAGAACACACATTTCAATGACATGGGTGGATCCATAGGTGGTATGTCAAAAGAACCCACATGCAAATTGACTCTGGTTGTTGTTACTAAAAAGAACACACATGCAATGACATCAGGATCCATGTGTTGTCTCTGTAGAGCACGCACATTTCAATGACACTGGTGGATCCATATGTGGTATGTGAAAAGAACACACATGCAATGACTCTGGTTGTTGTATGTGAAAAGAACACACATGCAATGACTCTGGTTGTTGTTAGTGAAATGAACACACATGCAATGACACTTGTGGATCCATAGGTGGTATGTGAGAAGAACACATATTTCAATGACTCTTGTTGTTGTTACTAAAAAGAACACACATGCAATGACACTGGTGGATCCATGGGTGGATTGTGAAACGAGCACACATGCAATGACACTGGTGGATCCATATGTGGTATGTGAAAAGAACACACATGCAATGACTCTGGTTGTTGTATGTGCAAAGAACAGACATGCAATGACTCTGGTTATTGTTAGTGAAATGAACACACATGAAATGACACTGGTGGATCCATAGATGGTATGTGAAAAGAACACACATGCAAAATGACTCTGGTTCTTGTTACTAAAAAGAACACACATGCATTGACTCTGGTGGATCCATGTGAAAAGAACACACATGCAATGACACTGGTGGATCCATGTGTGGTCTCTGTAGAGAACACACATTTCAATGACATTGGTGGATCCATAGGTGGTATGTCAAAAGAACACACATGCAAAATGACTCTGGTTGTTGTTACTAAAAAGAACACACATGCAATGACATCAGGATCCATGTGTGGTCTCAGAGAGAACACACATTTAAATTACACTTGTGGATCCATATGTGGTATGTGAAAAGAACACACATGCAATGACTCTGGTTGTTGTATGTGAAAAGAACACACATGCAATGACACTGGTGGATCCATAGGTGGTATGTGAAAAGAACACACATGCAATGACTCTGGTTGTTGTTAGTGAAAAGAACACACATGCAATGACACTGGTGGATCCATAGGTGGTATGTGAAAAGCACACACATGCAAAATGACTCTGGTTGTTGTTACTAAAAAGAACACACATGCAATGACACTGGTGGATCCATGGGTGGATTGTGAAAAGAGCACACATGCAATGACACTGGTGGATCCATATGTGGTATGTGAAAAGCACACACATGCAATGACTCTGGTTATTGTATGTGAAAAGAACACACATGCAATGACTCTGGTTGTTGTTAGTGAAATGAACACACATGCAATGACACTGGTGGATCCATAGGTGGTATGTGAGAAGAACACACATTTCAATGACTCTAGTTGTTGTTACTAAAAAGAACACACATGCAATGACACTGGTGGATCCACGGGTGGATTGTGAAAAGAGCACACATTTCAATGGCTCTGGTTGATCCATATATGGTATGTGAAAAGAACACACATGCAATGATTCCAGTTGTTGTTAGTGAAAAGAACACACATGCAATGACACTAGTGGATCCATGGGTGGATTGTGAAACGAGCACACATGCAATTACACTGGTGGATCCATATGTGGTATGTGAAAAGAACACACATGCAATGACTCTGGTTGTTGTATGTGAAAAGAACACACATGCAATGACTCTGGTTGTTGTTAGTGAAATGAACACACATGCAATGACACTGGTGGATCCATAGATGGTATGTGAAAAGAACACACATGCAAAATGACTCCGGTTCTTTTTACTAAAAAGAACACACATGCAATGACTCTGGTGGATCCATGTGAAAAGAACACACATGCAATGACACTGGTGGATCCATGTGTGGTCTCTGTAGAGAACACACATTTCAATGACATTGGTGGATCCATAGGTGGTATGTCAAAAGAACACACATGCAAAATGACTCTGGTTGTTGTTACTAAAAAGAACACACATGCAATGACACTGGTGGATCCATGTGTGGTCTCTGTAGAGAACACACATTTCAATGACACTGGTGGATCCATATGTGGTATGTGAAAAGAACACACATGCAATGACTCTGGTTGTTGTATGTGAAAAGAACACACATGCAATGACTCTGGTTGTTGTTAGTGAAATGAACACACATGCAATGACACTTGTGGATCCATAGGTGGTATGTGAGAAGAACACATATTTCAATGACTCTTGTTGTTGTTACTAAAAAGAACACACATGCAATGACACTGGTGGATCCATGGGTGGATTGTGAAACGAGCACACATGCAATGACACTGGTGGATCCATATGTGGTATGTGAAAAGAACACACATGCAATGACTCTGGTTGTTGTATGTGCAAAGAACAGACATGCAATGACTCTGGTTATTGTTAGTGAAATGAACACACATGAAATGACACTGGTGGATCCATATGTGAAAAGAACACACATGCAAAATGACTCTGGTTCTTGTTACTAAAAAGAACACACATGCATTGACTCTGGTGGATCCATGTGAAAAGAACACACATGCAATGACACTGGTGGATCCATGTGTGGTCTCTGTAGAGAACACACATTTCAATGACATTGGTGGATCCATAGGTGGTATGTCAAAAGAACACACATGCAAAATGACTGGTTGTTGTTACTAAAAAGAACAAACATGCAATGACATCAGGATCCATGTGTGGTCTCTGTAGAGAACACACATTTCAATGACACTGGTGGATCCATATGTGGTATGTGAAAAGAACACACATGCAATGACTCTGGTTGTTGTATGTGAAAAGAACACACATGCAATGACTCTGGTTGTTGTTAGTGAAATGAACATACATGCAATGACACTTGTGGATCCATAGGTGGTATGTGAGGAGAACACATATTTCAATGACTCTTGTTGTTGTTACTAAAAAGAACACACATGCAATGACACTGGTGGATCCATGGGTGGATTGTGAAACGAGCACACATGCAATGACACTGGTGGATCCATATGTGGTATGTGAAAAGAACACACATGCAATGACTCTGGTTGTTGTATGTGCAAAGAACACACATGCAATGACTCTGGTTATTGTTAGTGAAAATAACACACATGAAATGACACTGGTGGATCCATAGATGGTATGTGAAAAGAACAAACATGCAAAATGACTCTGGTTCTTGTTACTAAAAAGAACACACATGCAATGACTCTGGTGGATCCATGTGAAAAGAACACACATGCGATGACACTGGTGGATCCATGTGTGGTCTCTGTAGAGAACACACATTTCAATGACATTGGTGGATCCATAGGTGGTATGTCAAAAGAACACACATGCAAAATGACTCTGGTTATTGTTACTAAAAAGAACACACATGCAATGACACTGGTGGATCTATGTATGGTATCTATAGAGAACACACATTTCAATGACTCTGGTTGTTGTTACTAAAAAGAACACACATGCAATGACACTGGTGGATCCATGTGTGGTCTCTATAGAGAACACACATTTCAATGACACTGGTGGATCCATATGTGGTATGTGAAAAGAACACACATGCAATGACTCTGGTTGTTGTATGTGAAAAGAACACACATGCAATGACTTTGGTTGTTGTTAGTGAAATGAACACACATGCAATGAAACTTGTGGATCCATAGGTGGTATGTGAGAAGACCACACATTTCAATGACTCTGGTTGTTGTTACTAAAAAGAACACACATGCAATGACACTGGTGGATCCATGGGTGGATTGTGAAAAGAGCACACATTTCAACGACTCTGGTGGATCCATATGTTGTATGTGAAAAGAACACACATGCAATGACTCCAGTTGTTGTTAGTGAAAAGAACACACATGCAATGACACTGGTGGATCCATAGGTGGTATGTGAAAATAACACACATTTCAATGACTCTGGTTGTTGTTACTAAAAAGAACACACATGCAATGACACTGGTGGATCCATGTGTGGTCTCTGTAGAGAACACACATTTCAATGACATTGGTGGATCCAGTGTGGTATGTGAAAAGAACACACATGCAATGACTCAAGTTGTTGTTAGTGAAAAAACACACATGCAATGACACTGTGGATCCATAGGTGGTATGTGAAAAGAACACACATTTCAATGACTGTTGTTGTTACTAAAATAACACACATGCAATGACACTGGTGGATCCATGGGTGGATTGTGAAAAGAACACACATGCAATGAAATTGGTGGATCCATAGGTGGTATGTGAAAAGAACACACATTTCAATGACTCAAGTTGTTGTTACTAAAAGAACACACATGCAATGAGACTGGTGGATCCATGGGTGGATTGTGAAAAGAGCACACATGCAATGACACTGGTGGATCCATATGTGGTATGTGAAAGAACACACATGCAATGACTCGTTGTTGTTAGTGAAAAGAACACACATGCAATGACACTGTGGATCCATAGGTGGTATGTGAAAAGAACACACATGCAATGACTCAGTTGTTGTTAGTGAAAGAACATACATGCAATGACACTGTGGGATCCATGTGTGGTCTCTCAGAGAGAACACACATTTCAATGACACCGGTAGATCCATAAAGTGGTATGTGAAAAGAACACACATGCAATGACTCGGTTGTTGTTCGTGAAAAGAACACACATGCAATGACACGGTGGATCCATAGGTGGTATGTGAAAAGAACACACATGCAAAATGACTGTTGTTACTAAAAGAACACACATGCAATGACACTGGTGGATCCATGGGTGGATTGTTAAAAGAGCACACATGCAATGACACTGGTGGATCCATATGTGGTATGTGAAAAGAACACACATGCAATGACTCTGGTTGTTGTATGTGCAAAGAACAGACATGCAATGACTCTGGTTATTGTTAGTGAAATGAACACACATGAAATGACACTGGTGTATCCATGGGTTGATTGTGAAAAGAGCACACATTTCAATGACTCTGGTGGATCCATATGTGGTATGTGAAAAGAACACACATGCAATGACTCCAGTTGTTGTTACTGAAATAAAAAAACACATGCAATGACACCGGTGTATCCATGGGTGGATTGCGAAAAGAGCACACATGCAATGACACTGGTGGATCCATATGTTGTATGTGAAAAGAACACACATGCAATGACTCCAGTTGTTTTTAGTGAAAAGAACACACATGCAATGACACTGGTGGATCCATAGGTGGTATGTGAAAATAACACACATTTCAATGACTCTGGTTGTTGTTACTAAAAAGAACACACATGCAATGACATCAGGATCCATGTGTGGTCTCTGTAGAGAACACACATTTCAATGACATTGGTGGATCCGTATGTGGTATGTGAAAAGAACACACATGCAATGACTCTGGTTGTTAGTGAAAAAACACACATGCAATGACACTGGTGGATCCATAGGTGGTATGTGAAAAGAACACACATTTCAATGACTCTGGTTGTTGTTACTAAAAGGAACACACATGCAGTGACACTAGTGGATCCATGGGTGGATTGTGAAAAGAGCACACATGCAATGACACTGGTGGATCCATATGGTATGTGAAAAGAACACACATGCAATGACTCAGTTGTTGTTAGTGAAAAGATCACATGCAATGACACTGGTGGATCCATGTGTAGTCTCTGAAAGAGAGCACACATTTCAATGACTCGCTGTTGTTACTAAAAAGAACACACATGCAATGACACTGTGGATCCATGGGTGGATTGTGAAAAGAACACACATGCAATGACATTGGTGGATCCATAGGTGGTATCTGAAAGAACACATTTCAATGACTCGTTGTTGTTACTAAAAAGAACACACATGCAATGAGACTGGTGGATCCATGGGTGGATTGAAAAGAGCACACATGCAATGACATCAGTGGATCCATTTGTGGTCTCTCAGAGAGAACACACATTTCAATGACATTGGTGGATCCATATGTGGTATGTGAAAAGAACACACATGCAATGACTAGCATTTGTTCTTAGTGAAAGAACACACATGCAATGACACTGGTGGATCCATAGGTGGTATGTGAAAAGAACACACATTTCAATGACTCTGGTTGTTGTTACTAAAAGAACACACATGCAATGACATTGTGGGATCCATGTGTGGTCTCCGTAGAGAACACAAATTTCAATGACATTGGTGGATCCGTAGACAAAGTATGTGAAAAGAACACACATGCAATGACTCTGGTTGTTGTTAGTGAAAAACACACATGCAATGACATTGGTGGATCCATAGGTGGTATGTGAAAAGAACACACATTTCAATGACTGTTGTTGTTACAAAAAGAACACACATGCAAAGGACACCGGTGGATCCATGGGTGGATTGTGAAAAGAGCACACATGCAATGACACTGTGGATCCATATGTGGTATGTGAAAAGAACACACATGCAATGACTTTGGTTGTTGTTAGTGAAATGAACGACATGCAATGAAACTTGTGGATCCATAGGTGGTATGAGAAGAACACACATTTCAATGACTCAAGTTGTTGTTACTAAAAAGAACACACATGCAATGACACTGTGGATCCATGGGTGGATTCTCAAAGAGCACACATTTCAACGACTCTGTGGATCCATATGTTGTATGTGAAAAGAACACACATGCAATGACTCCATGTTGTTAGTGAAAAGAACACAAATGCAATGACACTGTGGATCCATAGGTGGTATGTGAAAATAACACACATTTCAATGACTCAATGTTGTTACTAAAAGAACACACATGCAATGACATCAGTGGATCCATGTGTGGTCTCAGAGAGAACACACATTTCAATGACATTGGTGGATCTGTATGTGGTATGAAAAGAACACACATGCAATGACTCGCTGTTGTTAGTGAAAACAACACATGCAATGACACTGTGGATCCATAGGTGGTATGTGAAAAGAACACACATTTCAATGACTCTGTTGTTACTAAAAATAACAAAAATGCAATGACACTGTGGATCCATGGGTGGATTGTGAAAAGAACACACATGCAATGACATTGGTGGATCCATAGGTGGTATGTGAAAAGAACACACATTTCAATGACTGTTGTTGTTACTAAAATAACACACATGCAATGAGACTGTGGATCCATGGTGGATTGTGAAAAGAGCACACATGCAATGACACTGTGGATCCATATGTGGTATGTCAAAAGAACACACATGCAATGACTCTGGTTGTTGTTAGTGAAAAGAACACACATGCAATGACACCGGTGGATCCATAGGTGGTATGTGAAAGAACACACATGCAATGACTCAGCTTGTTGTTAGTGAAAAGAACATACATGCAATGACACTGGTGGATCCATGTGTGGTCTCTCAGAGAGAACACACATTTCAATGACACTGGTAGATCCATAAGTGGTATGTGAAAAGAACACACATGCAATGACTCTGGTTGTTGTTCGTGAAAAGAACACACATGCAATGACACTGTGGATCCATAGGTGGTATGTGAAAAGAACACACATGCAAAATGACTCGTTGTTGTTACTAAAAAGAACACACATGCAATGACACTGTGGATCCATGGGTGGATTGTTAAAAGAGCACACATGCAATGACACTGTGGATCCATATGTGGTATGTGAAAAGAATACACATGCAATGACTCGTTGTTGTATGTGAAAAGAACACACATGCAATGACTCTCATTGTTGTTTAAAAAAGAACACACATGCAATGACACTGGTGTATCCATGGGTTGATTGTGAAAAGAGCACACATTTCAATGACTGTGGATCCATATGTTGTATGTGAAAAGAACACACATGCAATGACTCAAGTTATTGTTAGTGAAAAGAACACACATGCAATGACACTGGTGGATCCATGTGTGGTATGTGAAAAGAACACACATTTCAATGACTATTGTTCGTGTTAGTAAAAAGAACACACATGCAATGACATTGGTGGATCTATTTGTGGTCTCTATAGAGAACACACATTTCAATGACATTGGTGGATCCATATGTGGTATGTGAAAAGAACACACATGCAATGACATTCTGTTGTTCTTAGTGAACAGAACACACATGCAATGACACTGTGGATCCATAGGTGGTATGTGAAAAGAACACATTTCAATGACTCGTTGTTGTTACTAAAAAGAACACACATGCAATGACACTGGGATCCATGTGTCTCTGTAGAGAACACACATTTCAATGACATTGGTGGATCCATGTGGTATGTGAAAAGAACACACATGCAATGACTTTCGTGTGTTAGTGAAAAACACACATGCAATGACACGTGGATCCATAGGTGGTATGTGAAAAGAACACACATTTCAATGACTCTAGTTGTTGTTACTAAAAAAGAGCACACATGCAATGACACTGTGGATCCATGGTGGATTGTGAAAAGAGCACACATGCAATGACAATGGTGGATCCATGTGTGGTATGTGAAAAGAACACACATGCAATGACTCTAGTTGTTAGTGAAAGATCACACATGCAATGACATCAGGATCCATGTGTAGTCTCTCAAGAGAGCACACATTTCAATGACTCATGGTTGTTACTAAAAAGAACACACATGCAATGACACTGTGGATCCATGGTGGATTGTGAAAAGAACACACATGCAATGACATTGGTGGATCCATATGTGGTATCTGAATAGAACACACATTTCAATGACTTAGTTGTTGTTACTAAAAAAGAACACACATCCAATGAGACTGGTGGATCCATGTGTGGTTCATGAAAAGAGCACACATGCAATGACACTGTGGATCCATGTGGTCTCTGGGAGAAACACACATTTCAATGACATTGTGGATCATATGTGGTATGTGAAAAGAACACATGCAATGACTCTGCTTTGTTCTAGTGAAAAGAACACATGCAATGACACTGGTGGATCCATAGGTGGTATGTGAAAAGAACACACATTTCAATGACTCTGTTGTTGTTACTAAAAAGAACACACATGCAATGACACAATGGATCCATGTGTGGTCTCTCAGAGAGAACACAAATTTCAATGACATTGGTGGATCCGTATGTGGTATGTGAAAAGAACACACATGCAATGACTCTGGTCCATGTTGTTAGTGAAAAACACACATGCAATGACACTAGTGATATGTGGTTTGTGAAAAGAACACACATTTCAATGACTCTTCGGTTGTTAATGAAAAGATCACACATGCAATGACACTGTGGATACATGTGTGGATTAAGAGAAGAACACACATGCAATGACACTGTGGATCCATATGTGGTATGTGAAAAGAACACACATGCAATGACTCTAGTTGTTGTTCATGAAAAGAACACACATGCAATAACACTGTGGATCCATGTGTGGTCTCATGGGAGAACACACATGCAATGACACTGGTGGATTCATGTGGTTACTAAAAAGAACACACATGCAATGACACCGTGGATCCATGTGTGGATTGTGGGAAGAACACATGCAATGACACTGGTGGATCCATAGGTGGTATGTTAAAAGAACACACATGCAATGACTCTGTGTTGTTACTAAAAGAACACACATGCAATGACACTGGTGGATCCATGGGTGGATCATGGAAGAGCACATGCAATGACACTGTGGATCCATGTGTGGTATGTGAAAAGAACACACATGCAATGACTAGTGGATTGTTGTTAGTGGAAGAACACACATGCAATGACACTGGTGGATCCATGTGTGGTTCATGGAAGAACACACATGCAAAATGACTATCCATGTTGTTACTAAAAAGAACACACATGCAATGACACTGGTGGATCCATGGGTGGATTGTGAAAAGAACACACATGCAATGACACTGTGGTTCCATATGTGGTTTGTGAAAGCAAACACATGCAATGACTCTAACTACATGTGTGGTTAATGAAAAGAACACACATGCAATGACACTGGGTGTGGATCCATAGGTGGTATGTGAGAAGAACACACATGCAATGACTCTAGTTGTGGTTCATGAAAAGAACACACATGCAATGACATCAGTGGATCCATGTGTGGTCTCAGAGAGAACACACATGCAATGACACTGGTGGATCCATGTGGTATGTGAAAAGAACACACATGCAATGACTCTGTTGTTGTTAGTGAAAAGAACACACATGCAATGACACTAGTGGATCCATATGTGGTTTGTGAGAAGAACACACATGCAATGACTCTAGCTATGGTTAATGAAAAGAGCGCACATGCAATGACACTGTGGATCCATGGTGGAATGAAAAGAACACACATGCAATGACATTGGTGGCTTATGATATGGTTTGTGAGAAGAACACACATGCAATGACTCTAGGTTGTTCATGAGAAGAACACACATGCAATGACACTGTGGATCCATGTGTGGTTCATGGGAAGAACACATGTAATGACACTGTGGATCCATGTGTGGTCTGTGAAAAGAACACACATGCAATGACACTAGTGATATGTTGTTAGTGAGAAGAACACACATGCAATGACTCCATAGGTATGTGAGAAGAACACACATGCAATGACTCCGGTGATACATGTTGTTAATGAGAAGAACACACATGCAATGACACGGTGGATCCATGTGTGGTTAATGAGAAGAACACACATGCAATGACACTTGGGTGTAGATCCATATGGTTTGTGAAAAGAACACACATGCAATGACTCTAGCTGTGGTTCATGAAAAGAGCGTACATGCAATGACACCGTGGATCCATAGGTGGTATGTGAAAAGAACACACATGCAATGACATAGAATGGATCCATGTTGTTACTAAAAAGAACACACATGCAATGACACTGGTGGATCCATGGGTGGATGGTTAAAAGAACACATGCAATGACACTGGTGGATCCATATGTGGTATGTGAAAAGAACACACATGCAATGACACCGTGGTATGTGGTTTGTGAAAAGAACACACATGCAATGACGGTATCTAGTTGTGGTTCATGAAAAGAACACACATGCAATGACACTGGTGGATCCATGTGTGGTTCATGGGAAGAACACACATGCAATGACACTGGTGGATCCATGTGTGGTATGTGGGAAGAACACACATGCAATGACACTGGTGGAACCATGTGGTTCATGGGAAGAACACATGCAATGACACTGGTGGATCCATGTGTGGTTCATGGGAAGAACGCACATGCAATGACACTAGTGGATCCATGTGTGGTCTGTGGGAAGAACACACATGCAATGACTCTGGTTGGATCCATGTGTGGATCATGGAAGAACACACATGCAATGACACTGTGGATCCATGTGGTATGTGAAAAGAACACACATTGCAATGACTTTGGATCCATGTGGTTATGGGAAGAACACACATGCAATGACATGGTGGATCCATGTGTGGTCTCTATAGAGAACACACATGCAATGACATTGGTGGATCCATATGTGGTATTTGAGAAGAACACACATGCAATGACTCTAGCTATGGTTAGTGAAAAGAACACACATGCAATGACACGGTGGATCCATGTGTAGTTAATGAGAACACACATTTCAATGACTTAGCTATGGTTATTGAAAAGAACACACATGCAATGACACCGTGGATCCATGTGTGGTTAATGAAGAACACACATGCAATGACCATTGGTGGATCCATAGGTGGTATGTGAGAAGAACACGCATGCAATGACTCTGATATGTGGTTACTAGAAGAACACACATGCAATGACTCTGTGGATCCATGTGTGGTTAATGAGAAGAGCACATGCAATGACACTGGTGGATCCATATGTGTGTGAAAAGAACACACATGCAATGACTTGGTTGTTGTTCATGAAAAGAACACATGCAATGACACCTGTGGATCCATATGGTTCATGAAAAGAGCACACATGCGATGACTCTAACTGTGGTTCATGAAAAAGAACACACATGCAATGACATAGTGGATCCATGGGTGGAAGAACACACATTCAATGACACTGGTGGATCCATGTGTGGTTCATGGAAAGAACACACATGCAATGACATTGGTGGATCCATGTGTGGTATGTGGGAAGAACACACATGCAATGACACTGGTGGTATGTGGTTTGTGAGAAGAACACACATGCAATGAATCTAGTTGTGGTTCATGAAAAGAGCAGACATGCAATGACGCTGGTGGATCCATGTGTGGTTCATGGGAAGAACACACATGCAATGACACTGGTGGATTCATGTGTGGTCTATGGGAAGAACACACATGCAATGACACTGGTGGATCCGCGTGTGGTTCATGGGAAGAACACACATGCAATGACACTGGTGGATCCATGTGTGGTTCATGGGAATAACACACATGCAATGACACTGGTGGATCCATGTGTGGTTCATGGGAAGAACACACATGCAATGACACTGGTGGATCCATGTGTGGATCATGGGAAGAACACACATGCAATGACACTGGTGGATCCATGTGTGGTCTGTGGGAAGAACACACATGCAATGAGACTGGTGGATCCATGTGTGGTTCATGGGAAGAACACACATGCAATGACACTGGTGGATCCATGTGTGGTTCATGGGAAGAACACACATGCAATGACACTGGTGGATCCATGTGTGGTCTGTGGGAAGAACACACATGCAATGACACTAGTGATATGTGGTTTGTGAGAAGAAGACACATGCAATGACTCTAACTGTGGTTAATGATTAGATCATACATGCAATGACACCGGTGGATACATGTGTGGTTAATGAGAAGAACACACATGCAATGACACTGGGTGTGGTTCATGATATGGTTTGTGAGAAGAACACGCATGCAATGACTCTAGTTGTGGTTCATGAAAAGAGCAGACATGCAATGACACTTTATCCATGGTGTTCATGAAAAGAGCAAAATGCAATGACATTGGTGGATCCTTGTGGCTCATGGGAAGAACACACATGCAATGACACTGTGGATCCATGTGTGGATTGTTAAAAGAACACACATGCGATGAAATTGGTGGATCCATGTGTGGTCTGTGGGAAGAACACACATGCAATGACACTGGTGATATGTGGTTTGTGAGAAGAACACACATGCAATGACTCTAGTTGTGGTTCATGAAAAGAGTAGACATGCAATGACACTGGTGGATCCATGTGTGGTTCATGGGAAGAATACACATGCAATGACACTGGTGGATCCATGTGTGATCTGTGGGAAGAGCACACATGCAATAACACTGGTGGATCCATGTGTGGTTGGGAATAACACACATGCAATGACACTGTGGATCCATTTGTGGTTCATGGGAAGAACACACATGCAATGACACTGTGGATCCATGTGGTTCATGTGGGAAGAACACACATGCAATGACACCGTGGATCCATGTGTGGTTCATGGGAAGAACACACATGCAATGACACCGGTGGATTCATGTGTGGTCTGTGGGAAGAACACACATGCAATGACTTGGATCCATGTGTGGTTCATGGGAAGAACACACATGAATGACATTGGTGGATCCATGTGTGGTCTCATGGAAGAACACACATGCAATGGCATTGGTGCATCCATGTGTGGTATGTGGGAAGAACACACATGCAATGACACCGTCATGTGGTTAGTGAGAAGAACACACATGCAATGACTCTAGTGGTTCATGAAAAGAGCATACATGCAATGACATCGTGGATCCATGTGTGGTTCATGGGAAGAACACACATGCAATGACACTGGTGGATCCATGTGTGGTCAGTGGGAAGAACACACATGCAATGACACTGGTGATATGTGGTTTGTGAGAAGAACACACATGCAATGACTCTAGCTATGGTTAATGAAAAGAACACACATGCAAGGACACTGTGGATCCATGTGTGGTTAATGAGAAGAACACACATGCAATGACACCGGGTGTGGTTCATGATATGGTTTGTGAGAAGAACACGCATGCAATGACTCTTTGCATGGTTCATGAGAAGAGCGGACATGTGATGACTCTAACTATGGTTCATGAAAGAGCGTACATGCGATGACACACCGGATCCATTTGTGGTCTATGAGAGGAACACACATGCAATGACACCGGTGGATCCTTACGTGGTTTGTGAGAATAACACACATGCAATGACACTGGTGGATCCATATGTGGTCTGTGAAAAGAACACACATACAATGACACTGGTGGATCCATGTGTGGTTCATGGGAAGAACACACATCCAATGACATTGGTGGATCCATGTGTGGTCTGTGGGAAGAACACACATGCAATGACACTGGTGATATGTGGTTTGTGAGAAGAACACACATGCAATGAACTCTAGTGGATCCTTACGTGGTTTATGGGAAGAAAACACATCCAATGAACTCTAGTGGATCTATCTTGGCATAATTTGATGTATGCCATGATGTATTTCATTGTACAAGACACTCACTTTCCATTTTTATACTACTCAGTATCTTTCGTAGAAGCACAAACCTGTGCTCACCCTGTCTGCTACTCCCTGATTGGTTATCAAAGTTGTCACGTGGATCGTATGCACCAACCGTTGATTCTGTGTGATCCAATGATGATTGTTGCACATGTCGTGCCCTTCAAAGACAAGATGAGACAGACGTAACCTCCTCAGTAGACTTCTACAAGAAGGAACACGATGTCGTCCATGGAAAAAGTCATCGAGCGGTCATGTCATGTTTAATCAAGTCTGAAAAACCTACTACTGCTACTACTATGCCACAACGCACGCGTCATCGAGTGCACGGTCCTCGATGGCAGCTGCAATTTATTGCCACTTGATTTTAATAAGACATATCCCATTTTTTACGGAGCGGCTCTGAATCGCCAATTTTAGGGCCGTGTCAAACTTCGTACATAGAAATTATGTGTGCGCCCTTTGCATGCGGCTCAATACAGAACTACCATGCATGGCCCGGGAAAAAACGTGACGCATCGCGGCGTGTCGCGGCAGGGCAAATCGACGACGGGCGTGTTGCACGGTGGTGCAACGAAACATGCCTTGCTTCTATCCACCTTAACTATAGATCCCCTCTCCGCACACCCACTCCCACTCTCGCTCACTGTCCCCACGCAACCCTCTCCACTGTCCCACCAGCATCCGCAAACTCCCGAGAATACCCCGTCCGCGCTGGCGATGGATGAGGAGGATAAGGTGGCCATCATCGCCTCTGTGGCCGCCGGAGAGGAGGCCCCCGTCTCCTTGCTGGTCCCCCTCGACGCGTTGAAAGCAGCCGCTGTCCCTGTCCAGGCCCCAGTCGAGGCATCGATGGCAGCCGCCGTTCCCGTCCAGGCCCCCGTCCCCGCTACCGATGGAGCCGCCGAAGAGGATCCCCCGCCGGCGAGGAGGCCCGCGCCGATCACAAGCAGGTCACGCACGTCTTGGGACCCTATGATCTAGATAAGTACATCACTCCGCTGAACCCCTACGACACCGGCATCGATGACCTATGGTCGGAGGTAACTAGGGTTTGCTCCCCTCCCCTGGTTCTTCTACTGTTTGTTAGAAATAATGGGCTAATCAATTTAAAATTTAGCTGGTATTGTCATGTTTAATATTATGGAATTAATCATGGAAATTGTGCCTAATTATCCAACACCGTTTCCATCATTGGATGCTAGATCTTGGTTTATTAGGATTCGCTTGTTCGCATTTCGATTGCTCGATCTTCTTACACCATGTACTCCCCCATTTTCCTTTTCTTCCAATAGGTTTCCGGCAGTGATGTCTGCAGCGATGACGAGTCCATTCACACCAAGGCTCGTCAGGTGCTGAGGAGGCTATGGGCCGGCAAGTACGACGACTACCTCACGGGCCCCTACTATAGCTGCCCCTTTCGCAAGGGGATCACCTACTGCTTGACGAGTCGCGCCGCCGGCGCACCGACTTCAACACCTTACTGAAGCATGCAGAGGACGCGGGCTCCGGCATCCACAAAGGCGGCAAGCGCGAGATCGTGAACATCAATGCCTACATCGCTGAACACCGGGCTCTCGGCATTCACCTCCGAAACCTCCAGCAGGTGGCCATCAAATAGGGTCGCATGCCTCCAATCAGGCCCAAGGCCCCCAAAATCAAGGGACTGGGTAGCAAGAAGTGGAGAAAGCGCCGGAGGGAGGCGGAGGCGCTAGCGAATGAACCGGTTGGATGTCAAGTTGGATGTATCTGCATCTGTGGCGGCTACTGCTGCTAAGCAGCTTCTTTTGATTTTCTATATTTTGCTTGCATCCTATTTCTGGCTGAATGCATCAAACCTCGTTAATCAACCTACTACTTTCTATCGCTATATCCTATTTAGCTGCGCACAGCTATATCTACATTGGTTTTGTTTTCTGAATGAATGTATTCTGCCTGGTGTGATTTGCTGCTTTAGATTTGCTACCTGATTGGAGGCAAAAAGAGGTCCAAAAGGGAACGAATTATCAAAGAGAGAATATTCTCTAGATTTGCTACCAATTTGGGCAAAATGAAACATATCTGTTTAGCGAGAGAGGAAAAGGGTATTCTTTCAAACTGCTAGTTAACGAGCTACCATCTTGATGAGGCCCCATCTTGACGTCTCCCTCTACAAGAAGGAACACGATGCCGTCCATGGAAAAACTCGTCGAGCGGTCATGTCACATTTAATCAAGTCTGAAAAGCCTACTACTGCTACTACTACGCCACAACACATGCGTCATCGAGTGCACGGTCGTTGATGGGCAGCTGCAATTTATTGCCACTTTATTTTAATAAGACACATCCCATTTTTTACGCAGTGGCTCTCAATCTCACTTCCAACTAGGGCCCACCGTAAGAAGCTTGCACGCGCTAGCCGGAGGCCGAACAACTGAGCTCGACGAGACCTAACGTCTCCGGTTCATCGAGTCACTCACAGCCATCAACACATCCCTTTATCGAATCTATCACAACCCCACAAATCTCGCCGTACAACCACCTACCTTTCCCTCTACATTTCCACTTTTAACTATCGCCAATTTTAGGGCCGTGTCAAACTTCGTACATAGAAATTGTGTGTGCGCCCTTTGCATGCGGCTCAATACAGAACTGCCATGCGTGGCCCGGGAAAATACGCTGACGACTGCGGCATGTCGCGGTGCACGGCGACGATTGCCGGGCTGCTGCACGGTGGTGCAACGAAACGTGCCTTGCTTCTATCCACCTTAGCTATAGAGCCCCTCTCCGCACACCCACTCCCACTCTCGCTCAATGTCCCCACGCAACCCTCTCCACTGTCCCACCAGCATCCGCAAACTCCCGAGAATACCCCGTCCGCGCCGGCGATGGCCGAGGAGGATAAGGTGGCCATCGTCGCCTCCGTGGCTGCCGGCCAGGAGGCGCCCGTCTCCTCGCTGGTCCCCCTCGACGCATTGAAAGCAGCCGCTGTCCCTGTCCAGGCCCCAGTCGAGGCATCGATGGCAGCCGCTGCCTGCCAGGCCTCGCCCCGTCTCCGCCAACGGAGCGCTGAAGAGGAGCCTCCCGGCGAGGAGGCCTCACGGCCACAAGTGATCACGCACTTCTTGGGCACCTACGATCCAGATAAGTACATCGCTCCGCTGAACCCCTACGACACCGGCATCGATGACCTATGGTTGGAGGTAACTAGGGTTTGCTCCCCTCCCCTGGTTCTTCAACCGTTTGTTCGAAATAATGGGCTAATCTATTTAAAATTTAGCTGGTATTGTCATTTTTAATATTTTGGAATTAATCATGGAAATTCTGCCTAATTATTCAACATCGTTCCCATCGTTGGATGCTAGATCTTGGTTTATTAGGATTCACTTGTTCGCATTTCGATTGCTTGATCTTCTTACGCCATCTACTCCCCCATTTTCCTTTTCTTCCAATAGGTTTCCGGCAGCGACGTCTATAGTGATGACGAGTCCATTCACACCAAGGCTCGTCAGGTGCTGAGGAGGCTGCGGGTCGGCAAGTACGACGGCTTCCTCAGGGGCCCCTACTACAGCTGCCCCTTTCGCAAGGGGGACGCCTACTGCTTGACGAGTCGCGCCGCCGGCGACACCGTCTTGAACACCTTACTGAAGCATGCAGAGGCTGCGGGCTCCGTGTAGCATCCCAATTGTCTAACAATTGTAATGCTACTAGCCTAGTCTATATAATGGCTACTTCAAACATATAATTGTTGCATCATCATTATATCATGCTCATGTCATCATGCCACCTTGCATTTGAGCATCATATAAAACCCTTTTCCATTTGGTTCTTATCTCATATGCATTATTAATTGTATTTGCCTCTTGATATTGTATTTGGTTGTTGATATATTGTTTAATGCCCAAGTTGAGTTGGGGGCATATCTTTTGTTAACTCCACCACCTTTCTTTCACCACCTTATAATTCCACCATCCAACTAAATATGAGCTTTGCACTTTATTTGAGTTTACCTCTAGCTCATGTGGGTTGGGATGGATCCAATTCTTCCCACATGCTCTCATCTTAGCATCATGTTGTTTTCACATTATTGATATAGGAGAGCCACATGGCCATCTTTGCATGCCTTGTGAGTGGAACCCTTTTTCCTAGCTTCCATATGGATTATTATGGATTTATGCTCATGTGGGAATATTTTTGGGACTATTAAACATCTAGTGGAATATACACACTAGTAATTCCCAATTATAATCCAATGTGATCATCTTCATTTACTCCACTTGGAATTCCTTCTAAATTCTTTTGCTTAGGCCTTACTCCAATTTTGGGAATGCATAATAATAATGCCATGTACTATTCACAAGCATCAACATGGCAATAAATATTTTGCATGGGCCATGCAAGTGCCACCTTTTCTAGTATTGGGTTTTTATTTGAATCTTGAGTGGATCATCATCTCTCTCTATCTCTATCCTTTCTTTTGGCTTGATCTAAGTTGATCTAGCTTAAACCCTATCATCACCTCCCTCTCTTTTTCTTGTCTTGATCTTGTTAGAGCTTGTCTAGAGCATGCTTGATCTTGTCAACAAGGACCACTCCATGCCATCTCTCCTCTCTCTCTACCTCTCTTCATGCTTGTTTTGTTTGGAACATGCTAAAAACTACATCTACCCTCATCCACCTATTCTTGTTGATCTAGCTTGGTGCAAGCAAGTAGCTAAACCCTAAGCATCCCACTCATCTCTCTCTCTTACCCTCTAGCTAAGATCCCACCCTAATCATCTACCCCATCATCACCATACCCTCCCATCTAAGCTAAACCCTAACCCTATCATAACCACCTCTCTCTCTCTCGGCCTCTCTCTCTCTCACCTAGCTAACCCCACCGGCCACCCTCTCTCCCTGGCCACCTCACCTCGGACCTAGCTACCCTCTACCCGAGCCATACCGTCCTCTACTCCCAACCCTAGCTATCCACCCGAGCCACCCCTCTCTCTCTAGCTCTCTCTCTGCCAAGGTGGCCCCAGCCCGAGCCTACCCTCCTGCACCACCATGCCCCACCGAAGCCCCCTCCCACCTGCCCGCCTGCCGACCCTAGCACGTGAAGGAGGAAGGAGAGAAAAGGGTGGCCGAGCCACCTTTTCATCTACCCCACCTCCCCACGGCATCTCCTCTCGCTACCTACCACCACCCCACCACCTCTCCGCCTCGCCACCACTCCCCAGATCTACCCCAAGGGCGCCTCCTCCTTCCTTTTTCTCCATCGTCGACCACCCTCTCTAGCCGGCACCCTCGGCCTCTCTCGCTACACTGCATCAGGCGACTCCATGACGTGGAGGTGATCGAGAGTACAAGGAGACCCCGCAGCAGCTGCACACGAGCCCAAGAGGAAGCACTGTAATCGCCGCACTCAACGAGCCCGACGCCAAACCCTAGATCGCCTGGCCGCCTCGACGCCGATCGCCGAGCCGAACCACCTCCACCGACGCCTCGCTGTGAGCCCCTAACCTCCTGGACATGGTCCGCCTCCCTGTAACACCCTAGCATCGCCGGACCAAACGTCGAACGCCTCCGCGCCGCCATTGCAGGTGTGCTCGCTCGCCAGATAGCACCCTATCTAGTCCTCGCCCAACTCCTGCAGACACCAACGCCAAGCCACCGCAGTGGCCGCCATGGAGCCCCAGGTCCAGGATCGATCCTCGCCCGCCTGGCAGCCGCATCGAACTGCTGCTCGAGGCAGAGGAAGAGAAACAAGATGGGCGCTGTTTTGCCGATACCCCGCACTTTTGTTGCATCAACTCACGCTCCGCTAGGCCCACTTGTTGCTACTGTGGCGGGCGTGGTTGCAAGGATCCCAAGTTTTGTATACTTAACTCGCGATCCCAGCCGGGCCACGTGGTCGGGCACGGTTCGACATCGCCACGTGGACTCCGCGTGTGCTCGCCCCCATGTCACTCTCGTGAGGCTAGGTAAGCTCATGGTGGGAAAAATCTTTCCCATGTGTGATGCCCAACAAGAGGGCCCGCCTGTCACGGACTGTGGCTAGAGCTGAACTGAGTAACAAAAGTTTTTCTGCTATTCTGTTTATTCAATTCTTATTTCAAATTAATTCAAATTCAAATTTAATTCTGTTTTTAAATAACTTTTCAAATATAATTCCAAATAATACATATAATATATGTTTTCAAATCAGAAAAATGTGAGGATTTCAAATCTTCCATTCAAAATATATTTTGGGCACTTTAATTTCCAAGTTAATTAAAATTACAATAAAATGCCCTTTTACCTTATTTAATTAATAACTTTTGTTTTATAACTCCAAATTTAACAAATAATATGTCTAAAATGTTTAACTCGACGAGACCTTTCTGTTTATGCATTCCATTATATGTTTTGAAGCATGCATCATATAAATATAATGTGTACAACAACTAATATGAGGATAAAATGTGGCCAAAACTCAATAAAATGGTTTATTCTTGTATTCCACACCTAACCCGTGCCATGCTACCTTAATGCCATGCAAATTGTGCATCATTCATCATGGCATGATTATTTGCTTGTCTCACTTAATTCATATGCTTGTGCACTTTATTTATGTTGGCCCTTGTTTGTTTAGTTCTTCTTCGAATAGACGCTGAGCAAGGGATATATCAAGAGAACCAGGAGCACTACCCAGATCCATCCCTTGCTTCAACTGAGCTGCCAGGCAAGCACTACCACATGCTTGCATACATATAATACCTATTGCCTCTATCTTATTCTTGCATCATTGAGTCGCGATTGCATTAAACTGAATCCCAAGTATTGCATAGCCTTTACTTTTAAACCCCACCGAAGCTTGTTCCTCCATCCCATGAGCCATTACTACAGGAGTTGTTTGAGCCATGCGAGTCGTAGAACAGCATGTGTAGGGTATGTGAGTGTCTGATGGATAACGAGGTACCTATACAACTTAACCTGAGTAGTAATGGGATAACTAATGAAAGTGGCATCGGTGAGCCATATTTGCTATTTGGTTTTTCCGGCTCACTTGTGTCCCGTAGGATCCCGAGTACTTGATTCCTCGCTCTTGAATATTCGCTTATCCACATCCGGGAGGCTTATGAACCCCCGAGCGTAGCTTGATTCATTCTTATTTCTTGGGGCCACAAACTAGTTTGAGGTTTTATTTACTATCCTGTACTTATGCCATGCTTTATCGCTTTATTTAAATTGTGCGAGGTAACGCATAATCGCATCGCTTAGGAAAGCGGAGTGTTTTCGCCAGTATCGACAAGCCCACCACATTTTCGGTTCCTAGTCGCTACGTACCATTGACGCAAACCTTGAGTCCGTCTCGAGTCGCCAACTTCGTGGGTAGCTTAATGGGTGGCCCCTGAAATATTTCAATCTCGTGATCGCTTTGTCGTGATCGCCTCGTTGGGTTTTGATTTGGTTTTTCCGAGGTTGATCGAGTGTGTGTTGTTATTTG
Source organism: Avena insularis (assembly GCA_023614405.1). Classification (NCBI taxonomy): domain Eukaryota; kingdom Viridiplantae; phylum Streptophyta; class Magnoliopsida; order Poales; family Poaceae; genus Avena; species Avena insularis. The sequence continues at coordinate 197,413,471 of CM042686.1, read as the reverse complement.
TGCACCCCCGTAGGTAAAACTTTCAAAGCCGTGTCCGCGTTATGGACGACTTGGAGCACAGTTTTCGATCATAGACAAGTATAACTAAAGTACCGTTTTAATTTGACTAAGTACCGACTAGTAAATAGTGCAATACTCACGGAATGGATAATAAAACTGCCAACGGATGGGGTTGTTAGGTTCCTTGCCTGTGTAAGCGAGGAGGAGGATGGATCTGTTAAGATTACCATTCTAACTGTTGTTATTAATTTCACTGACATCCGCCTATCTCTGTTAGGCGGATGGTTAGCGAAGTTTCTGTAGAATTGTTAGGGTTTATCTTTTGCTGCAATTGCGTCACCCTAGGTTGTGTCCCTTTAGTGGCATAAAGTCTTGCCGAGTACCCTAGGGTCTCACACGAAATTATTGGTTCGATGAACAGTACACTCGCAAGATGGATACTGGGTGGAAGAGACTAGCGATGTGGGCAACGATCATTCGTGTAGAGATTCCGGAACGGGATCCGTGAGATCTGTGGGCGGATCTGCTTATTTATGGGGCATCTTATGCCGATTTGCTTCTTATCCGTACTGGATTTTGTCTTCCGCTCACCGATACTCGCTGTTTGATGTATGAGGAGATATCCTAAACTATTATATCTATCTAGGATATTTGGATCTTGCCGTATGGCGCTATATTTTTCCTTTCTTTTTAGATGGAATGGCTCGATGTACTGTTGTATGGTGGCTTGCATACATACTCATTTGTGTATGTAGTTGATCCCTTCACCGCCGACACGCCTGCTCTTGTCTCGATGTTTGGAAATGGTTGGGACGGCCGAAAGGTCTACCTGTGAGTGGCATTTGGGCCCCACCGTACTATTTCAACCATTTCCGCTCATCCAGGCTTGTAACTAGGAGCGCAATTCACCGAGGTAGTTACACTCCGGCATCCACAAAAGCAGCAAGCGCGAGACCGTGAACATCAACGCCTACATCGCTGAACACTGGGCTCTCGGCATTCACCTCCGAAACCTCCAGCGGGTGGCCATGAAAGAGGGTCGCATCCCTCCAATCATGCCCAAGGCCCCCAAGTCCAAGAAACTGGGCATCAAGAAGTGGAGTAAGCGCCAGAGGGAGGAGGCGGAGGCGCGGGCACATGCAGGATGTGCCTGCAGCTGCGACGGCTGCTGGTGCTGCTAAGCAGCTTCTTTCTAGCTATATCCTTTTTCTAGTTGAATGCATAGAACCTCGTTAAGCAACCTACTTTCTATCACTATATCCTATTTAGCTGCGCACAGCTATATCTACATTTGTTTTGTTTTCTGAATGAATGTATTTTGCCTGGTGTGATTTGCTACTCTAGATTTGCTACCTGATCGGAGGCAAAAAGAGGTCCAAAAGGGAAGAAAATATCGAAGTGAGAATCTTCTCTAGATTTGCTACCAATTTGGGGAAAATGAAACACATATGTTTAGCGAGAGAGGAAAAGGGCACTCTTTCAAACTGCCAGTTAAGAAGCTACCATCTTGACAAGCTACAAGACACATACATAAACATAACACAACGAGGGTTAAATTTATTTTACTAGTATCACTTGAGGCGCTAGACATCTTGGCAAGCTAACTGAGTTCCACGAAACAGAAACATAACACTGACAAGTAAAATTTAATTCACTCCTCATCAGACCACTTGAGGCGCTTGCCATCGTTCTTAGGTGACGAACTGCAACCATTCCAGGTACTCCACATCTCACGAACTGCTTTGTTCCAATTGGCATCTGACTTGGCTTTCCAATCTTCAGCGTCCTGCGGCACAATTAGTGGTGCATCACAGGCCTGATTGTTGCCGCTAGAAGATGTTGCCTCTCTGTTTGCCGCTTCAGCTGCAGACTCACTATCAGCTGCTTCTTCAGCTGCAAGCTCTCTTTCAGCTGCTTCTGCAGCCTCTATGTCAGCTGCTTCATATACAACCAATTTCTTTGCTTATTCAACTTCAAACTCAGCTATTCTGCATTTTCTACAAAGGGCTCCCCTAAGCTCGTCTTCCCTCTTGCAAATAGGGCAAAACACGAGGTAACGTCGAAAAAATGGATCTTCTTATACAACTGGTAGGTCACGTAAGCATCTATGGCTGCGTACTTCAGGTTTATATCGCATAAACGCCACTCGTCCGTAAATCGTGCCTATCCGTAGGGAAATCTTCCTTCATTTTGCCGTACGACTCATCGAGGATTCTAGTTGCGAGTGATGCCATTCCATCCTTCTTCGAGCCCCCTAGGATCTTGACAAGACGCCTAATATCGATCCAGTTGCGCGCAGGAATTATAATTTCCTCTTGATAAAATTTCGAAAAATCAGTTGTTGTGTCGACAGTGCAGAAAACAATTCCCTTTTCTACAAGGAACTGGCGCAGCGCCGGACATTTCCTGTCAGTCCTGAAAGTATGTTGTTTGTCATCACCAAAATTTGTAACTACAAATATTTTGTTAATGCAAGATCATCATCTCAATATAATTTTGAAAAGTTTAGTAAATGCAAGATCAAGACTCTCAACATTGTATTGTCATAATTTATTCGGTTTTGCTATTTCTCAGTCGACTGAACGAGTTGCACATTTCTTTTAACTACGGTTGCACTTTTCTTAGGTGATTGAGACTAAAGAAAATCTCAGTCGATTGAGACATAGGAAAACCCTAATTTATTTGGTCCTAAATAAAATCCAGTACTTGCAAGATGAGCAAGTGGATAAAGAACAAGAGGAGAAAACCCTAAAAGCGGTTAGCTACAGAGAGCAGATCTACAAATCGGGAGAGGTGGTAGACGAGGACGTGTTTCCGCATGGCCAGTTGAATGACGGCGACTTCACACCCTTCATATGGGTGCTCCGGGGTGTACTCGAGGTCCAATCCCACAAACTTGTCCTCGTCTATGCCAAGCCAATCCTCGTACATCCTCAGGACACGCATCACTGTCTCCTCCTCGTTGGTGTAGACAATGTTTTTCTTCTTATTGTCATGGGTAGTGAAGCTTGTCTCTAGAGTGCGTAGATCTTCCATGGCGGCAAGGAGAAGACGAGAAGAAGATAGTAGATGACAGGAATAAGAAGAGTGGTTTCTGCGAGGCAGGGGAACGGTGGAACCGTCAATGCGCTTTTATGGTTGGGGTTAACGATTGGGACAGAAGTCCAAGGAGAGACGTGTGGCGGTGGCCGTTCCAGCTTCTGAGTAAACAAAAAATAATTATAATGCTGATACATGAGCCCTGTTTTGTCACGTCAATACACTGGGTAGGGGGTGTTGTCCTATCCACTGTGCCAACGCTGCAAGCCTATGTGACAGCCACCCTGCCTAAGCGACGGGAGCGACATAATGGCGAGAACTGACAGGAGGGCCCAACTTGATGCCCGTTAGCCTGATTTTTTGTATTGAAACATAAAGTTGAATTCGTGCCGAAAAGACCCTCTGAGTATTTGGCACACCAACTGTAGTTATCCTGGCTGATTTCAGGGAACTTGGGGTACCACGTTGCCTGTACACCCCAACTTTCGGGCCGCAAAATGATATTCTCGTCCAACTTGCCCTATGTCTCTCTCTCCTCGAGAGGCTTACGGGGTGGCTCGTGAGGGTACCCCCTCTAGCGGCCACCTTTTCATGCTAAACCTATGGTCCCTTTTTGAGGGTCCAACAATATAAGCATTTCCCTATGGCTCTCTCTCCTCGAGAAGCTTACAGGGCGACTCATGAGGGTACCCCTCCTCTAGCGGCCGCTTTTTCATGCTAAACCTATGGTCCTTCTTGGAGGGTCCAACTAGATATACATTTTCCCTACGGCTATCTCTCCTTGAGAGGCTTATGGGGCAGCTCATGAGGGTACCCCCTTCCAGTAGCCACCCTTTCATGCTAAACCTATGGTCCCTCTTTGAGGGTCCAATAGGATATGCATTTGCCCTACGGATCTCTCTCCTCGAGAGGCTTACAGGGCGGCTCGTGAGGGTACCCCCGCTCTAGCAGCCACCTTTCATGCTAAACCTACAGTCCCTCTTTGAGGGTCCAAAAGGATAAGCATTTTACCTACGACTCTCTCTCCTTGATAGGCTTGCGGGACGACTCGCGAGGGTACTCCCCTCCAGCGGCCAACTTCATGGCACCTCTTCGAGGGCCTGGCCGGTTATACGTCGCTCCATGGTTTCCTACCTAAGGGATCTATGGAGAATACCACGGGAATGCTATCTTTCAGTGGTCTCGCTCTCAAGAGGTCACCATGACAGGAGTTCTCCTACAAGTGACGCTGTAGGAGGTGCGAGGGATGTCCCAAAAGGGCGCTCCCAAGGTTCACTCGAACCCATGGTTTCTCCCTCGGGAGGCTATCTAACGAAAAAAGCCCTCATGGGGATAGACCGCTCTAGCCGCCAGGGCCAGCGGAAACCTACCGTTCTATACTAGAGGGTAAGGAAGAAACCTGGGAGGCTTCCCCTCTCGACAAGTCAGGCGGGCCGGAGTCTCTCATCTCTCTCCCTCTTGCAAGTATCAATGAATGCGTGTGCAGGCCAGGACACAAGGCCACATACCCTTCGGAGGCCCTCTCTCTGCACCATGCTCAGGAATTGGGCCCTACCGGAGCACTCCTTGGGCGACTCTTCCTCTCCCTAGCAATGATACTCGCCTGGTGCTACTCATGGTGTGGTGGACGGGAGATCGTGCGTCAATTGAATCATATCAGCCGTGTCGGTGCTCCCTGACCCTCTCGTAACTACACATAAGGACACCACAATCGGGGGTTGCCCCCTTGCGACATACCTTGGCAGAGTGCAAAAGGAAAAAGGCAGACAAGAAGGAGAATCAACTAGAAAGAGATCATTATAGTCATGCCCACAGAGACAAAAGGCTAAGAGAACACCACTGCATATCTACACCAGCAAAATAACTAAGGACCTGCTAGAGTCACGGTGGTAGTCGTGACATGATGCCCTGCTCAGAGTCCCCAGAGGTGGAGCGGGTAGTAGACGTGGCAAATCCGTCCCTAGGTGATGGGGATATGCCAATTGGGGTATGCCCAGAAGGGAGATTTGACTGGCCCAGGTCCATGGCGAGCGAGCCTGCTGGTTTGGTGACTAGAAGGACACTTCAAATGAAGCCCGACGACTAGAAGCTCAAGGCCCAAGACCTTAGTTAGGCCCAGTCGGATTAGGTCAAACCCTCCGAAACCTAAACTAATTCGGTTGTAATCTTGTAAACCCTAGCGAGGTGACCCTATATCAGCCTCCCTAGGGTACTTATTGTACTTACATGCTATTAGCTACCCCATCCAAGTGACTTGCTGCCTAGCCATCGAGCTCACCGATCTTGTAATCCACTCGCCATCAATACAATCTAGTGGTAAGTAGGTCATTACCTTACAGGGGGTGAACCTGGGTAAACCCTTGTGTCTGCCCTCAATCTCAACCCGTGTATGGAGACTCGCTCTTTCCCCCAATTGTTTCAATTTCTACCCCTGATAGCGACTATCGTGGTCATTCCCACAACAGTGGTGCCGTATGGGGCTTGGCCAGTCAAGCCTGAGATCTACGGCGAGACCCTACACTCCAATCTATTGGCTGATCGCCACTAGCCACATGGCTGCTAGCAACGGGTTCCTCTAGATCATGCCGAGCTTCTACATACCGACATCGCGTCTAGTCGCCCACACCACGATGATGCCAGTTGGCACCATCAACCTCTTCATCGGGTTCACAGACATCGTCAACCCGACAGAAACAGCGAGACTCGGCACCACGAACAGATCGGCTCCATATGATCGCTCTCGGAGGAGCAGGTCTGCACCATCACCCTCCTTGCCTCCGAGTAAGACCTGACCACTAGCGATGCGGCCGGGAGCGACGCGGCTCTCCGCGATGATGCTGACTTGGTGACCCCTGCCTCAGTCGCTGGGTCCATCACCGCCGCGTCGCACGTGGACTCCATCACGTGAGTCTCCAATGCCGATGGTTTCAAGGGTCCATCCATCCTTGGGATTTTTGACTCCGAATCCGAATCGGAGTCCCCCGACGAGGCCCGCACTAGATCCAGTCACTACAATACCATCTACATGGTGGGTAGCAGTGTGCCGCTATATCCCTTGACCACGCCCCTTCCATGGACAGTGATGGTGATGGAAGTCAAAGAGCACCGCCAACAGCTGGAGGCGGCGAAGACCAGGGAGCATACCGAGCGCGAAAAATTTCGCCTCAAGTAGCAAACAGAGCGGGAACTATCGCTCTACCACCAGCGCTGCATCAGGAGCCACTTGAACCCCACTTTCCACGGGCGCACCCTGAACTTCGATGACAAACGTGACCCGCACGCAAGACCGACCTCGAGTGCTGCCGCAACGCGCCACCGGGCGCAGTTGCCCAACCGTCGAGGCGCCTGCACATGGAGCTCCACCATCACCCCACCGCTCGCCTCCTTCGGAGCAGCCATGGATCCTGATCGTCCCATAGGAGCTCGATTCCAACAGGCTCCCACTCTACTCCATGTCGATGGACAATGTCATCGCGGGACAGGCTGCAGTCGCCAACCTAAACCTCACGGGAAAGGGAGCGCTGCAGGTCAAATATGCTTAGGTCCTACTCGCCAAAGGAGTCGAGTAGCAAACCCCGGGAGTCGACCCACGAGGAAGGATGTACTCCCGCTCGAACAACAGTCCCATGGCCGAGGCGGGCTTTTCCAATGGAATGGATTTGTAATGTCACCGTCGCCAATTGCCCACCACCCGATCCACAATTGCTCCAACCACCGGTAGCAAATCCCGCGAACTCCACCAATGATCTAGGGAGAGAGATACCCCTCCACCTTCAAGGGGCCGAAAGAGATTGAAAATTATGATCCCACACTCGACCTGAAAGTGTTGATCAACACATACCTCAAGGCAATGGGGATCACCGGCCACACGGATCTACTCGCCTCCCGCTACCTCGCCTGGATGATGGAGGAGGCGACTCACCAATGGATCAACACTCTCTCCGAGAATAACATCGACTCGTGGGAAGAGATGGGAGACACCTTTGTCAAGCACATTAAGGGATCCTACACTCGTTCTACCTCCATCGAAGACCTGGAGCACTGCATCGAGGGACCGCGCGAGTCGCCTTGCCACTGGGTTCAACGCTGGCAGGACCCATGGATCAATGCTTCGGGCATCCATCTGGACACTGCGAGCAACAGCTTCAAGAACACGTGCCGCTATGAACCTCTGGTCGCCAAGATCAAGAGGGTCTATTGGATGCTTGAGAACATCCCCGACCTCCTAGAGATCGCCAAGTGCTACGCGAAAGAAGATCTGAACCAGGACTCGGCCACCGAGTCAGCTGGAAGATGTCGCACGAGCAGCCATGACAATGGCAGACACCATGAGCTGCGCTACAGCAACACCCACCACACTGGCAAACGCCGTGGTGATGGCAGAACTGATTTCGTCACCAACACCAACTACGGGCAACACGACCCCAAGAACTTCCACCGCGACAGAGGCAACTACCGCTCCAACAATGCCCCGAGGGCGAAATTCGACCCTGTGGCACTAGTCAACCAACCCTGCGTATATCACAGCAGGGAAGCCCACAACCCACACTACCGCCGACTGCCACTCTCTCAAAGAGATCGAGAAGGCAAGGCGAGCTAGGGAAGGCCCCAATGACGACCTGCCAAGGGACAATGGCAACTCCGGCGGGTTTGGCCACATGGTCGGCTCGCTGCACTCATTCACCAAACTCAGAACAAAAGGGGAGAAGAAGGTGCTCACCTGCACGGTCACTGTCAATGCGGTGACACATGTGTACATCCCGCGTTGGCTCAACTGGTCAGATCAAAGCATCACCTGGAGTCGTGAGGATCATGCGCCCAGGATCGAGTACCCAGAGTGAGTCGTCCTAGTGGTCAAGCCCAAAGTGGCTGACTACTGGCTCCCTAAGACATCGATGGACGGTGGAAGCTCCATCAACATCATGTACCTGGACACCCTCAGGCGGATGCAACTCCCGTAGTGGATGGTCTAGTCGACCCTCTGCACCTTCCACGACATTGTCCTGGGTCGAAAGGCATACCCAATCGGAAAGGTGATGATGCCAATCACCTTTGGCAACCTAGCCAACTACCGCACCGAGCGAATCATTTTCGAGCTAGTGAACTTCTGAAGGCCGTACCACTACGCATACAACATGATGAAGCTCCTGGGGACACACGACATCATCACCGTCCACAAAGATCCTGATATGGTCATTGAATGCGAGGACAAAGGCACCCAGCTCGCCGATGCCGTCATCATCGAAGAAAGGAACCACACTAACAAGATCACGAAATACACGAGTGGCATCGACAAGGACGACCCGACGATCCTAAAGAATCCCACCTCAGCAAGCTCTGCGCCAGCAACCTTTGAGGCCTTCGCGCACACTCGCACCATCGAGCTCGCCCTAGGAAAATCGATCCAAAACGTCATCATGGGGACGAACATGAGCCTCGCATAGGGAAGCGCGCTCATCGAGTTTCTCCATGTGAATCGCGACATCTTCGCATGGAAGCAATCTGACATGCTGGGTGTCCCGAGGGAACTCGCTGAGCACAAGCTAAATGGTGATCCCAAGGCGCGACCCTGTCAAGCAACCACTATGGCCCTTCAATGAAGAGCGATGTTCTATCTGATCCACCGGCATAACCTCAACCGGATCACGCTGAGCAGTCCCTGGGTCCTGCGAAGCAGTCCCCGGGTTCACCAAGGTAGTCCCCGGGTTTCGTGAAGCACTCCCCCCATCAACGTCCATGGGTACGACTTGGATTTGGTAGTTCAGCAAGTGTCGAGGCTGTGGGACGCTCTTGATCCAAACATGGCGTTGTACAGATTTCATGTGCAGAAGATATCTGGTTACTTTGAGGGATGTGAATTTCACCATGTACCCCGGGTGGAAAATGAGGCTGCCGACGTACCGTCGAAGCTCGGATCAACCCGACAAGCAATTCCACCGGGTGTAGCATTAGAACACCTCAGAAAACCATCTATCAGACCGTCCCTAGAAACCGACTCAATCTACGTCCCGGAAGATCCGGAATCCGGAGCCATACCCATGGACGTTGATGGGGGGAGTGCTTCGCGAAACCCAAGGACTACCTTGGCGAACCCGAGGACTGCTTCGCAGGACCCGGGGACTGCTCAGCGTGATCCGGTTGAGGTTATGCCGATGGATCAGATGGAAATTGGTGAGGATGTGTTCCTAGTGCGAGCTGTACCAGCTTGGGCCTTGCCCATATTTCAATTCCTGAAAGATGGAACCTTACCTGCTGAGGAGGTGCTATCCACGCAAACTCAGAGGAGAGCAAAGGCATACACAATCATCAATTCCGAGTTATACAAAAGGAGTGTGACTAATGTCCTCCAGCGATGTGTTGATCCAGAAGAAGGGCTTGACATCATCCGAGATATACATCAAGGGGAATGTGGGCATCATGCCTCGTCCAGAGCCTTGGTAGCAAAAGCTTTCCAGCATGGATTCTACTGGCCAAGTGCCTTAGAACAAGCAGAGGACTTGGTAAGAAAATGCAATGGTTGTCAGAGGTATGCTACCAAGACACATATGCCAATGTCGGAGCTCAAGACCATACCAATTACATGGTCATTTGCCGTATGGTGTTTGGACATGGTTGGCCCATTCAAACCAGCGAGGGGAAATATGACTCACATTTTGGTCATGGTAGATAAATTTACAAAGTGGATTGAAGTAAAGCCAATAAGAAAATGTGATGCAGCTACGGCCGTGACGTTTCTCAAAGACATCATCTTGAGATACGGTTATCCTCATAGTATCATAACAGATAATGGCACAAATTTTGCTGAAGGAGCATTTGCGCGATTCTACCGAGATAAGAAGATCTGGCTAGACGTTGCCTCGGTAGCCCTGTTGGAGATATGCCCAAGAGGCAATAATAAAAGTGGTTATTATTATATCTTTGTGTTTATGATGAATGTTTACATCCCATGCTATAATTGTATTATAAGGAAACACTGATACATGTGTGTTTTGTAAACATAAAAGAGTCCCTAGTAAGCCTCTTGTGGAACTAGCTTGTTGATTAAATGATGATCATAGTTTCCTGATCATGGACATTGTATGTCATTAATAACAAGGTTATATCATTAGGAGAATGATGTGATGGACACACACCCATAGTAAGCGTAGCATAAAATCAAGTCATTAAGTTCGTATTGCTGTAAGCTTTCAAATGCATAGTAACCTAATCCTTCGACCATGAGGTTATGTTAATCACCATCACCGGATGGGTACTTTGATGACATCAAACACCGCTTAGAATCGGGTGGTTATAAAGGTGTCATTGGGTATTCTGAAAGTATGTGTTGAAGCGCATGGACCAAGATTGGGATTTGTCCATCCATATGACGGATAGATATGCTCTGGGCCCTCTCGGTGGAATGTCATCTAGTTAGCTTGCAAGCATGTGACTAGGTCACAAGGGATGACATATCATAGAACGAGTAAAGAGTACTTATCAGTAACAAGGTAGAACTAGGTATGGAGATACCGACGATCAAACCTCGGATAAGTAGAATATCACGTGACAAAGGGAATTAGTTTCGTATGTTAATGGTTCTATCAATCAAGAAGTCATCGTTGAGTATGTGGGAGCCGTTATGGATCTCCAGATCCCGCTGATGGTTATTGATCGGAGAGGTGTCTTCATCATGTCTGCATATTCACGAACCATAGGGTGACACACTTAAGGTTCAAAGTTGTTTTAAGTAGATATGGAATATGCGTTGGAGACCGAATGTTGTTCGGAGTCTCGGATTGGATCCGGGACATCACGAGGAGATCCAGAATTGTCTGGAGAATAAGATTCATATATTGGGGATCATTTTCTAAGTTAGGAAATGTTCCAGAGTGTTTGTATGGAGATTCTAGAAGGTTTTAATGTTCGAAGGTTCTAGAAGATTTCTTGGAGTTTGCTTGAAAACCAAGAAAGGATCAAGGAGTCTTTGAGGGCAAGACGGATTCGTGGGGAGGACTCCTCCCCCCTCCCAATCCGCCGGCCAAGGAGGGAGGGGAGTCCTACTAGGACTCCCCCTCCCATGGCGCCTCCCTCCTTTAAATAGAGGGGAGGGGGCGCCACCCCTAGACCTCTCATATAACAAACCCTAGTCGCCGCCTCTCTCCTCCTCCTTCGCTCTGCTCAGGCTTAGGCGAAGCCCTGCAGAAATCTCTACTCCACCACCACCACCACACCGTCGTGCTGCTGGGATTCCGTGGAGAAGATCTACTACCTCCGCTGCTCGCTGGAACAGGGAGAGGAAGGTCTGCTTCGACTCCACACGTGTGACCGACTACGGAAGCGCTGCCGGAACGCGGCGCCGGAAGGATCATCCACACGATCTTGAGATCGGCAAGTGATCGACTACATCAACCCCGAGATCTAATCTCGTAACGCTTTCGGATCTACGAGGGTTAGTACAGATCTATCTTGTTGCACATGTCTAATAGATTAGATCTTGGCTTTTATCTAGATTAGATCTGGGTTTTGTTCGTTCTTGCGGTAGAAATTTTTTGTTTTCCATGCTACGAACCCATCAAGCCCACCCCGCATTAAACGGACAAGTGGAAAGATCCAACGGATTAGTATTATCCGGGATAAAACCCCGGCTCATTGAGCTGCTGCAAAGATCAGCGGGGTGCTAGATAGAAGAACTACCAGCGGTACTGTGGAGTTTAAGAAGAACTCCGAATCGATCAACAGGCTATACGCCATTTTTTATGGTATATGGGGCAGAAGCTGTATTACCAGTCGACATAGAGCATGACTCGCCTAGGGTCACCCAATACACAGAAGCCGAAGTGCAAGAAGCCCGGAAAAATGATGTTGATCTGCTGGAAGAAGCGAGAGAATTGGCATTGTCCAGGTCCGCCATATATCAGCAAAATCTCCGACGCTATCATAGCCGGAAAGTAAGCCCCCGAGTTTTCCAGGAAGGCGATCTGGTACTCCGGTTGGTACAACATACTCCTGGCATGCACAAGTTATCCCCCCATGGGAAGGGCCATTCATTGTGAGCAAAGCATTGCACAATGACTCATATTATCTTACTGATGCAAAACCACAGGAGAAGAACAAGGTAGACAGGTCTGGCGAAGAATCTAAGCGTCCATGGAATGTAGCCCTACTTCGTCCTTTCTACACTTAGCAAAGAAGTGTATGTATCCGAGTCTCTCATATGTCGGTATGTATGCCGCCAATGAGCTTATCAATGAAGTGTTGGCACCTCGAGCAGTAACTCGGGGACTGCCTTAATAATATTTGTTACCTTCTGTATTTATTATTTATACGTCGGGTGGCGTAAGTTTTTCTACTTAAGCCGGATTAGTAGTGTGTGAGCACCAAGAACCCAACTCTTCGACTTGCTGCTGTCCAACAAGATTTGGCTTCATGGCAAGCAAGATAACAAGTTTGGAATTGCGTAGCACATGAAAAACAACTAAGAAAAGAAACTTAATCGAGCCGACGTTTTTTTTGGACTAACCTTATGTTTACTTTCGATTTATTATGTTGAATTATTTTGAGCTAATCCCAAAGTTTCCAAGTATTGTTAAGACAATTTTTGAAGCTCGGACTTGTAAGTCATAAAACCGAACCAAGGTAGACACGAGCCGAGCCAAAAGATTTGAAGAATGGGAAAATGAAACTCGGGGACTACGCCCAAGTCAATCCAGCATAAAAACTTAGTAGCAAAATATCACTTGTGTGCTTGATACAACTGCACCCGGCATACCGGGGATCTGATGAAATTTAAGAGTTTTTTCGCTCAAGGAGCAGCAGGAGGAGGTAGTTCGGTGCCAGCGGGTGTAGCCCCAGCTTCGGCTTCAGCTTCATCTTCGTCTTCCTCGACGTCCGAAGCCTCGTCCTCTTCGTCCTCATCCGATTCATCTTCAACATTTTTAGTGTTTTCATCATCGGCGGCATCTAGAAAGCTCGGTCCCTCGTTCCATTGATGAATGGGGGCATATTGGATGAAGCTGTGAGCGCAAGCCTTGCACCGAGCCACCCAATCCGGGTCAGTAGGCCACTTTGATCCAGTGCGCATGCGCGCAAGGAGATTAAGTCAATCTTCTCGTACCACGTGAGCACGTAGTGGAGAACGATCTCAGCTTTGGCGCACCCAGCAGATTCTCTCCAGAGATCGAGCTGAGTCTTGCAGTCCATAAGCCTGACAAAAAGAACAGACATATTCTCCGGAGTATCTTCTTCAAGCCAAAAGGCGTTGAAGATCTGGATTACTACGTCCAAGATATCCTTGCCATAGTTCCTCACGATCTCGACTCGGGAGGACAAGCTGACTATCAAATCTTCGAGATCAAGAGGAATGGAGCCAGGACCAGACGGAGTACCCCTCTGCTGGCGGAACTTGGCAACAACCTTGGATGCAATGACATCGCTCTCTGGGAACTTGCCTGAAAAAATAACACAGGTGGAATAAGTAAAGGAAGCAGACTCGGAACGATCAATGCAGGTCGAAGGAAAAGAACTTACCAGAAATATGGCTGTGAACCCGGGACAGCTCCTTGGTGCAGTTGTCGCGCCTCTCCCGGAGTTGCACAAGTTCAGCATTCGCCGACTCAAGCTTGATGTCGGCCTCCTTGAGTAATTCCTGGTCCTTAGCAATCTGGAAGTTGAGGCGCTCGCGCTCTTCAGTATAGTCCTGGATAGCTTTTTGAAGTTCGGATTGGTGCTGCGCTTTCAACTTCTTCATATCTGCCTTGAGATTGGCAATCTCATCATCTTTGGTTTGGAGGAGGGCAAGCTCATCATCTTTCTTTTTGAGTTCGGCCTGATGCTGCCCTGCTTGTTCGAGAATATGCAGCATCATATCAGGCACGGGCACACTATCTTCAAGAGATGCTAAAATAGTTTGTTGACCCGGCAAAGCCGAGGTATGAATGTTTGCCGAGCCAAGGAGAAAAGGAGATAGGAAGCATAGCAAGGTTGAGCAAAAATAACTTACCCTTGATTTATCCAAGTTTTTCCTCATAATCGTATTCTCAGCCTCCACCCCAGCTGCGAATTCCGAATGACAGATTAGTTCGGCGGAAAAAGATGAAGAAAAACGGAAAAATGTCAAGGAGAAAACTTACCCCTTTTCTCGTGTTCAGCGAGAAGTGCATTATGTTTTGGACGTAGCATCTTGTGAGTGTCCAGGAGACGCTGAAACTCAGCGCTCCGGCGGTTGATGGTCACCTGAAAAGAGTACAAAAAGATAGCTTAGTCTTGTGCATATTCGAAGTGTACAAAATCCGGGCCAAGTGGAACTTAACCCGGCTCTAGGTGTGTGCATATTCGAAGTGTAAAAAATCCGGGCCAAGTGGAACTTAACCCAGCTCTAGGTGTGTGCATATTCGAAGTGTACAAAATCCGGGCCAAGTGGAACTTAACCCGGCTCTAGGTGTGTGCATATTCGAAGTGTACAAAATCCGGGCCAAGTGGAACTTAACCTGGCTCTAGGTGTGTGCATATTCGAAGTGTACAAAATCCGGGCCAAGTGGAACTTAACCCGGCTCTAGGTGTGTGCATATTCGAAGTGTACAAAATCCGGGCAAAGTGGAACTTAACCCGGCTCTAGGTGTGTGCATATTCGAAGTGTACAAGATCCGGGCCAAGTGGAACTTAACCCGGCTCTAGGTGTGTGCATATTCGAAGTTATCAAGGAGCTACGTTAGTTGTTTAAGGAGCATCCGGCCGAGTAACAAGTTACCCCCCCGGAGGCTCGAGGACTAATGGTTATATCACTAATATCTACAACATGTTAAGGAAAAGTTGAAGTAATGTACCTCCATCATCCGACCCGCAAGGTTAATTGCCTTGGCAGCAGTATTCATCTGCATAGCAAATTCGGCGGGACTGAACTTCTCCGGGAGATCGTCATTATGGACGAACTCCGCCTTGTTCCAGTTAATTACAAACTCGATCAAGGTCAGAGGGTATCGTTTGCCGCTGAGCATGTGGGGCGCTACTAGACCCTTGGCATGAGCCTCCCTCCTCTCAACCTGGGCAAGGGCCAGGCTGGTGTGCAAAACAAGTTGCGCATCAGCTGGCTCGGCAGGGGCGTCCTTTAGCGGTGGAGTCCTTTTTGGGAGCATGGACGCGAGTGTGCGCTGTCCAGCCTCGATGGACGCTGTCCTGGTGGCATCAGGAGTCTTTTTTCCCTTGGGCTGCTGCTGAGAAGTGGAAGTTGTTAAGGCAGATTTACCCTTGGGAGCTTCCTTGGTGCTTTCTCGCCGAGCCTTAGAAGACTCGGACGAGGCGGAGGGGCTTGGTGCTGCTGCTGTTGCTGCTGGTGCTGGACTTGGTGCTGGTGCTGATTTCTTCTTTGGCGGAGGTGCTGAGGGAACTTCGGTGGTAGCTGGTTGCGGCGGAGCCGAAGTAGTGGTTGCTGCTGCCTCGGCAGAGCCAGTCTCCCCCGCTCCAAGGTTGCCCTCCTCTTGACGAGGTGGGTTGGAACCCGTAGCAGCTGCTGAACCCTTCGGAATGGGGCTCAACGGGCGTGAATCATCGCCACGAGGGGGAGAAGGGCTGTGTCGGAGCAGCGAAGCGATGCTAGATCCACTCTGGGGAACCTCCACCGCGGCCCTGCTGAATCAAATAATGAATGATGAGAAACTATAACAAAAGAAGGACAAGTGAACGGCAAAGGGAGAAACGACTTACTCATCCGAGGTCAGAGGCTCGTTGGGCTTCCGGGCCCTCCGAGTTGTGGCCTTGGTTGGAGGCTTGGTGGCAGTTTTGTCCCTAGACTTCTTCCGCCTTTTAGCTGGCTGAGAAGGTCTGGAGGAGGATGCAGAGGTAGCTCCCCTTTTCTTCTTCGACGCGACCGGGACAGGCTCACCCACGGCAAGGGGAGGATCTTCATGGATCTGCCCACTAGGGTTAGCTGATGCCGGAAAAGCATAAGAAATGGGGACAACGTCAAATGCTTCCATCACCTCAACATCCGAATCATCTTCATCATCGGGCCAATCTCTAATGGAAGAGAGTTTACCGGTGGGTCGCTTAGTCGCATCGGCCATCGGAAGGAACATCTCCTGATCCAGTTCTTCCTCGTCCGAGGTATCCTGGTTAGGCGCCCATTTGAGGGAAGGCTCAGTGCCATCCTCAATGGTTTGCTGAAGAAACATCTAAGGGAAAGAAAAGGCAACAGGATTAAAACCTACGACGAAAGACCAACATATGAAAAAAGTTTGGGGCACGAGACTTACCGAAGAAGGAAGCCTATCTCGGTAAAAATGTTCAACTCCCTACGTCCACTCAGAGGAGAAGTCCTTGTGGGTGGTGAAGAGGGCCTTGACCCGGCGGTAGATCTCCGTGTTGCTCAACTCGAAAGACGAAGTCCGGTTGGGGTCGCGGCCCCAGCTCATGTGACAGAATTTATGTGTGCGTTTCTGAAGGGGGGAGATCCGGTTGCGGACAAATGTGATCATGGTGTCCTTGTTGCGCAATCCGAGATCCTTCATCTCCTTGAACCTCTTGTTGACTTGGTTCGCCAAGACTGTGGGCTTCTTGGGGATAACATCCCACAAATCCGGGTTAGGAGGACCCGGAGTATAGGGGCGCAGCCGGATCAGATCTTCGGTGGTGCTGTTCCGGACATAGAAGAAAGTCCGGGCCCATCCCTTGCAAGAGTCAAGCCCAGTGACTCGGGGGAAGACGGACAGCTTCTAGGGACAGATTGACGCAGCACCGAACTGCATGAGCTATTTGTCCTCCAGATCTAGATCTACATTCGGAATCACGTTCCGGCGAAGGCCAAAGAACCGGATCTAGAGATCCTTCGTGGGCCACAGTCCGGCATAACATTCGATGGTGGAGGCAAAGGCAGAGAGAGAGGTGATGGCATTAGCCGTAAGATGGTGCGGCTGGAGCTCATATGTGTTTAGCCAGTCGTGGAAAAAGTCACCGATTGGAAGACCAAATCCGCGTTGGAAATGAGAAAGGAACACCACATACTCACCCGGATTGGGTGAGGGGGCAACCTCGGCGGAAGCAAGGCGTGCGGAGACGCCCTCCGGGATGCGCCTAGTGCGGTAGAGCCAATCCAAGTCATCCTGGTAGACCCAGGATCCGGCCCACGCGCCACGGTCGGCGTTCGCCGCGTCTTCTTCCATCTCCTGCTCGGCGACGGTGAGTTCCTCCTTAGTCATCTCAAGGTCACTCCCCTCACTTGCGCTAGCAGCAGTGGGAGGCAGTGGCCTGGATTGGCGGGGACCCGTGGCGGAGGAGATGCGCGGAGGTGGTGGCGGCGCCGGTGCGCGTGGAAGCAGTGCAGCGGCGGCGCATCTCCTCAGGTGTGGTGGCGGCGGCGCTGTCGATGGAGAAGATGAGGAAAAAGCAGGGGTAGAGGGGCGCGGGAGCGGGGAAATGACCCAAGGGGCACGCCTCTCCCCTATTTAACCACTCCTGTAAGGGGGTAGTGGGATCGCATTTTGCGGGCGGGCCACACCGTGCGTCCGTGTATGACCCGGATTGACCAATCAGTGATGAGCCACACGAAGGGCCACAGGACGCAGCGAATCCCATGACGTGACGTTATGATGCAGTTAACGAGGAGGCAGGCGCGATGTGATGTGTGCTACAGTGATAACTGACAATTACTGCGGCGGTTACTGGCGCAGGCCCTTAAAATGAGGCAAACGTGATGATTAGCCTCCATGTGGGGAAGCGTACGAGAGAAGGAAGAATGACCCGGATAGGGTATGTGGTAACCCGGCCAGCAAGTAAAAACTTGGAATGTGCCAAGGGAAAGTAAACCATGGAATCCGAGATAGGAGGTAACTCGGAAAAGGAACACAAATCTCAGTGAAATTGAACCTGCTGTGGCCTTAGCGGCTAAGGCAACTAAGACCGCACCAGCTTCGGGGACTAATGTTGGGGGGATACCCCCGGGTAGGGTCACGCCGGGGTATAAAGGCCGAGTTAGCCGAGGTACGGCAAGGTCAAAGCAAGTGCTGGCCAAGTCACCTCAAGGCAGGCCGGATCACGGAGTAACCCGGACCAGGGGTCGTCCACCTAACTTGGTCTCAACCGACTTAAGCCGTATGTCGGTAGGATGTATCTAACTTGTATGCAAGAACAGGTGTGGACGGATCAACTATGTGGGATCCGGGTTATATCAAGCTTGTAGGAGAAGGAAGGTATCTCGCTGGTCAAAGGTGACCCTGTCATGCAGGCGTGAGCGAGCAGACAGGCAGGACCACCGAGGCGTGGCCGACAAAGGTGAGGATGCCTATGTCGGATGACGCAGGTGCCGCAGAGGCTCACGTAGCCTCTGCATGGATGACGCTGGGGAAAGGTAACCCGGTCGGCTTACTATTTTGGGAGGAGGCATATTCCACGTATGCCCTAAGTGGATACCTAGCCACCCCTATATAAGGAGGGCTAGGGCCTCTGTAGAAGGGCTGGTCGATCTCTAGTTGAGTTTTACTTGGTTCCTGTGGGCTAGCAAGTGGTGAGAGTAAGAGAGTTCTTCTTCCTCCTCTCTCCAATACAGCTCAAGGAGCACTTGTAATCTGTGAAGGTGAATCAAATACTAAACTACCGTGTGTGGAATCACCACACTATCCCTCCCTGGATTCCCCTAGTGCATTTAGTCCCCACCTTTAGCCTATCCATGGCATCTACCGTGACACCACCATGACACAATCGCCGAAGAGGTGTAGCGACTACTTGCCGCAGGGTTCATTCGACCCATAAAGTACTCCAAATGGCTGGCTAACCCAATTATGGTTCTGAAGAACAACAACACATGGAGGATGTGTATCGACTACACCAACCTCAACAGCGCCTGCCCAAAGGAGGAATTCGTACTCCCGTGAATCGACCAAATCATCGACTCGACGTCTGAGTCGCTGTGCTTCCTCGACGCGTACTCTAGCTAAAATCACATAAAATGGTTGTTGAGGATGAAGATAAAATGGCTTTCATCACGTGTTCAGAGCCTTCTTGTATACTTTAATGATGTTCGTCCTCAAGAACGTCAGGGCGACCTACCAGCAGTGCATGTAGGAGTGCCTATCGAGCCAGCATCCACATCTACATGGATGACGTGGTAGTGAAGCCGAATCGCCAGACCGACCTACTCGCTGACCTGGCTGAAACTTTCACGAATCTGCAGAAGTACAACATCAAGCTCAACCCGGAGAAGTGCATGTTCGGTGTACCTGATACGTCCAAAACGTATCTACTTTCCCAAACAATTTTGCTATTGTTTCTCCTCTATACTTGTGTGATTTGGATGCAACAAATGCGAACTGATGTTGTTTTCAGCAGAATTGCCTTGGTGTCTACTTTTGTGCAGAAAATCAACTATCAGGAATAATCCAGAAAAATATGCCAAAAATCCTATTTCACCCGAAGACTCCAGGAGCCAGAATACGAGACAGAGAAGAGCCCTGGGGTGGCCACACCACCTGCTGGCGTGGGCCAGGCCAGGCCGCGCCAGGGGCTGGTGTGGGCCCCCCAGGCACCCCCTCGGCCTCTCTCTTCGCCTATAAGGAGCCTTCTGACCTAAAAACTTCGGGGGGTTTGACGTTTTTCTAGAAGGAGTTCTGTTCCGCTGGCACCACCAGATTCCACGAAACAGCACCAGAAACTCCATTCTGGCACCCTGCCGGGACGGGGAATTGGAGGAGATCATCACCGTCATCATCACCATCGCTTCTCCATCGACCATCCATGTTTCCCCCACCTATGAGTGAGTAATCCCCTGCTGTAGGCTATGGGGATGGTAGGGATTGGATGAGATCATTCATGTAATGGCATCAGATTGTTAGGGCATGGTGCCTAGTATCTTTTATTAGTGCTTTATGACTTTGTTGCGACTTGTCGTGCTTAATGCTTGTCACTACGGCCCGAGTGCCATGATTTCAGATCTGAACATGTTATTGATTCCTTATGATAGTATTGTTTTTGGTCTTATCTACAAGTTGTTTACACACGTTGTTGTCCGGAACCTATGGCCCCGAAGTGACAGAAATCGGGATAACCGAAAGGGAATGGCTTTGATGTGAGGATCACATGTGTTCAGGAGTGTTAATGCTTTGCTCCGGTGCTCTATTAAAAGGAGCACCTTAATTGCCAGTAGTTCCCTAGAGGCCCCGCTGCTGCAAGCGGGTGGCGGGACACAAAAGATGTTGCGCAAGTTCTCATTGCGAGCACGTATGACTATATATGGAACACATGCCTAGGATTATCTAGTACTTGGATGCTTTATCTTATTTATCTGCAATTTCCCTATGTTCTGATTGCTATGTGAATTGTCTTGTCCATGCAACGCCCGTCCATCCATCCCTATGCCTACCGCTTTTCGAATCCCATTCTTGCTTTTGTTACTACTGTCTTTGCTTTACTACTGCTGTTACTTTACTATTCCTACTACAAAACTATTGCTACTGATAAACTGCTGTGAGCAAGATTGTTTCTAGGTGCAGCTGAATTGACAACTTAGTTGTTAAGGCTAATAAATATTCTTTGGCTCCCCTTGTGTCGAATCAATAAATTGGGTTTCACTTCCCTCGAAAATACTGCGATACACCCCATATACTTGTGGGTCATCAAGACTATTTTCTGGCGCCGTTGCCAGGGAGCATAGCTTTATTTATCAAGTTCACTTGGATTCTCTATTGTTCACCGCTATCCATCCATCATGGGTAAGTCTCGTGATGGCAAGGTTCCTATTTTACCATCCACTACAAGAAGAGGTACGGTTATGAACACCTCTACTGCTCTTGATTCACCGTGTGTTTTGAGTAAGTTCCTTACACCACCACATACACATGCTATACACACTGCTACTACTGCTGAATCTGAAACTTCTGATGCTTATGATGCTGCTTCTACTGTGCTTGATAAGAGTGGTCCATTAGGTCCTTTCCTAGATGCTACGATTGCTAGAACTATAGTTGGAAATACCGAAACTCCTAATGAAGACACTACCACACCTGTTAGCTCACCTGAGTCTAGTGAGAGTTATGATGCTGAAGAAGATTATGTTGAGATGACTGATGAGTTTATTGAAGAATGTAGGAACACCCATGATAGGAGCACTGCTAAGAATCTCCTTGAGAGGCGTACTATTAGACCCAAATTATCCCTTGATGCTAAGTTTGCTGCTTCTCCCATAAACATTATAGATGAAGATTATGATTTCTCTCTCGATCTATCTTACATAGCTATTGTCGAGAAAGAACCTCTTTGTGGGACTAAGAATGAAAGTGCGGTAGCACATATGAATGAACTTTCTACCACGAGTGGCTTGTTTTCTGATGATATTAAGATGCGTACTTACTTTGTTGCTAAGATTTTCCCCTTTTCGCTGAAAGGAGAAGCTAAAACTTGGTTTAGTAATTTACCTCCTAGATCTATTGATAGCCATGAGTGCTTGATTAGTACTTTCCTGCAGAAATATTTTCCTCCCAGTGCTAGACATGCTATTTTGCAGGAACTTTTTGATTTTAAACAGGGAAAAAAAGAGGTATTGCCTGAATCTTGGGCAAGGTTTTGTGCTTTGGTTCATGCACAGGCTGGAAGTCCATTACCTAAGAATGAGCTTCTTGATATATTTTATAATGGACTAACCGAGGAATCTAGGACATACCTAGATAGTTGTGCTGATTGTGTTTTCAGGAATAGGACCCCTAAGGAAGCTGAGGAATTAATGGCTAAAATAAGCAAGAATTATGAAGATTGGACTCCTCCTAAACAAGCTATACCTGAAGTAATTGTACCTGAACCATCTATTCCGGTGCCTATTCCAACATCAAAGAGGAGGGGAGTTATTGAATTAAATGATGAAGTGATGAAGGAAGCTAAAAAATGTCTTAAGGAGAAGGGAATTGCTGCTGCAGATGTCAAGAATTTACCTCCTATAGAAGAATTATGTAAGCCTATTCCCTACTCACCCACTATTGAGGTACACTCTCTCCAACACTTTGATGAAGGTGATATCCCTTACTTGAAGCCTCCTTATCAATGCTTAGAAGAATTTGATATCTTTATTGTTAAGCAAGATAACTTTAATAAAAGGGTGCAAAATCATCTAATGGAAAACACTAGAGCTATTGTTGAGTTGAAAGATATTGTGGAAAGAACCTCTAATGATGTTAAAATGATTGTTAAACACTTTCAAATAGTTCAAACTCAAATAGATCAACTCATTAAAGTGCAAAACGACTTGCTAGTTAATGCTGCTAAAGAAATACATGCTTATGAAATTACAACTAGAAGTGGAGCTGCTACCCAGGATCCTCTATATCCTGAGGGGCATCCCAAAAGAATTGAGCAAGATTCTCAACAAGCTGAAAATAGCGGTTCTACTCGTAAGAAATGGAAAAAGAAACATAAAACTGTTGTAGAACCCTCTGAACCTGCTATAGATCCTAATAGTATATCTATCTCTGATGCTGAAACTGAAAGTGGTAATGAAGAAAATGAAGTGCCTAATGAAGAAAAAGTTGAAGAAGAACCTGAAAACCACATTAAGAATACTAAATACACTAAAGAAGATTTTATTGCTAAGAAACATGGTAGTGAAAGAGAACCTTGGGTCCAAAAACCTATGCCTTTCCCTGATAAGAAACACAAGTCAAAGGAAGATGAACACTATAATAAGTTTTGTGAGTGGATGAAGCCTTTATTCTTGCAAATTCCTTTGACCGATGCTATTAAATTTCCTCCTTACTCAAAGTATATGAAGGACATTGTCTCGAATAAAAGGAAGATCCCTAATGAAGAAATATCTACTTTGCTTGCTAATTATTCTTTCAATGGTAAGGTTCCTAAGAAACTTGGAGACACAGGGATTCCAACTATCCCTTGATCTATTAAGAATAGTTATGTTAGAACTGCTTTGTGTGATTTGGGAGCTGGAGTTAGTGTTATGCCTTTCTCTCTCTATAAAAGGCTTCAGCTTGAAAAATTGATACCAACTGATATATCTTTGCAAATGGCTGATAAATCTACCACTATTCCTGTGGGGATATGTGAGGATGTACCTATTCAGGTGGCTCACAATTGCTTGATATTAACTAATTTTGTTGTGCTTGAAATGCCTGACGATGATAATATGTCTATTATTCTTTGGAGACCTTGTCTTAATACTGCAGGAGCTGTTATTAATTGTAATCATGGAAAGGTGACCTTCAATGTTAACGATAAGGAACATACTGTCTATTTCCCCAAGAAGATTGAAAGGACATATGGATTGAATTCAATTGAACATGTTGAAGGCATTCAAGTTGGAGAAATATATTGTCCCATACCAAGAGAAAAATTTGAAACTATTATGATTGGGACCATTGCTATCAAGGTTAAGGTAACATAATCATTAGTGGAGTACAAAGTTTTGTCTCATGTGCAATTGTTTTGGTAGCAAGACTTGATCAACCTTGCTAACAAAAGGATTCCATTGAACAAAACAATGTTTTCATTATGATTATCTCCGTTTATTTCTATCCCTTGCATTTTAGTTTTTGCTTTCGTTTAGTTTTCTTTGTGTTGTTAGTTGCTTGCATGCTAGAACTTCTATAGTTCTAGCCTTGTTTTGTCCTTGCATCATGTTTCCAAAAGAAAAAAATCATACATTAGAAAATCATTCTTCTATTTCTGAAAATTGCCAAAAATAAAGTGTCTCGAAAAATTCCAGAAAATTCATATTAAATTTTTACGTGAAAAAAGGGGCAGAGGAGTACCTGGTAGGTACCAGGTGGGCCCACCTGGCAGGGACACCATGGGGTGGCTGACCCAGAGTGGCGCCATCTTGTTGGTGTAGCCACCCCTAGCCCCCCACTACTTCTCTCACCTGCCTCTTTCTTCTCTCTCCCGAGTAAGCTCCAGTTCATAGCTCAAAATCGCATTGTTTCTGTGGTTGCTCTCGATTTCTTTGATCTCTTTACTCAGCCCACTTTCTTGCTGAAATTTGGAGCAATTGTTCCTTGGTATGTGACTCCTCCCCTTGTCCAAATAGATTTGTGTTTAGTGGATTATATGTTGAGTATTTTGCTGCTATAGGTGACTGGTTATGAGAGCTTGTAAGCTTGTTTGATGCTTAGAGATATAGTTTTGATGCATGTTTAGGCCTCTTGCAAGTCCCTATAAGTAGAATCCTTCATTATATTTACTTTGCAATCACTTGTTTAATAGGTGTTTAAATTTTAGAATACCAAGCATGAACAACCACACTTTTGGAGAGATATTTGAGACTGATGCACCTAGGAGGACAAGGCCCTCAAGAACAGCCTCCCAAGCTAGGCCTTCATATAATGAAGATCTCATTGCAACTCGTATTGGCAGTGAAAGGGATGATGGGAATGCTCACCCATCCTCTTTTCCTTATTTTACTTTCTTGCAAGCTGCAGGTATTCTTGATGATTTCTTGCTACTGATTGAGAGGGTTGGCTTAACCTCTTATATGCAAGATGAGAGTGCACAATATGCTATGCTCACCAAAACTTTTGTTGAGAGCTTCTCATTTACTAGCACATCCTATCATTCCACTGTCTCCTTTAAAATCTATGATATGCCCTTCACCATGCCTTTGGAGAGATTTTGCAGTATTGTAGGTGTGCGTATGATAGGGACTGTGAAGAAAATTCAAGGGCGACCCGCTGATTTGTTGGAGCTTTACCGAGGGGTGACCAATGATGACGACCGCGTGGCGCAGCGCGGAAAGATAAGAAATATCCAACTGCCTGCTCTTAGATACTTTGCATATTATCTTGCCACTAGCGTATTGCGTAGGGAGAACACCAGTAATATCTCCAACTATCACTTAGCTTTCCTTGCTGCTGCGCTCAACAATGATACTCAGTATAATCTTGGCTCGCTTATTGCTCGCCGCCTAGCTGCTAGGGGGCCTATCTATGGGGGCATCATTGCCTCGCGTATAGTCGATGCATTAGATCTTTCAGTGGCTGCTGATGATGCTATGCTAGCACCACAGAGGCTCGACCTTGTTGCCATGAAAACTCATCACTTTGTCACTGCTACCTCTGATTTGAACAATCTAGTATATAGGATGCTTTTCACTGACGGGGATGAGAGGGAGATCCTCTTGCCACAGCCTTCTTTGTTTAGTGTTGACAAGAGACCGTGGTCGTGCTCCAAGGAGGAGGTGGACGAGCAGCTTCGCTTGTTGGGTTTCCACGAGCAGCACCAGGAGGACGTGCCCTCCTATGATTACTCCGCACATTCTGGAGGGCGACTGGCTCGCACCAGGGCGAGGTACCTCCTCGTGCTATTCCCAGTGACACTTCATCCTAGCTATCTTGGGATTGATACCCACTTAGGCCAAAAGCCTAAGCTTGGGGGGAGGTACGCCGACACTGCACTCATCTCCATATCATGTTGCGTCGGTACTTTGTATATTCATGTTTTTGTTCTCTTTTTAGTTTTCGTTCTTCCTTGCTTTTGCTTTCTAAAAACACAAAAAGACCAAAAATATTTTTGTTGTTTCTCTTTGGCTTTCTTCTTCTTTTTGCCTTGGTTTGCTTTTTCCTTTTTGCTTTGTTTGAACTTTTCGAAAAACCCAAAAAGATTTTGCTTTGCTTGTTTCTCTCTTTTGGTTCTTGTTTAAAAAATCAAAAACACCAGAAATATTTGTCGTTCTTCTTTGGTTTTTGCGAGTTTGCTTTAGGGTTCGGCAGTTCTTAGTGGATTATTGGTTTCATATTATTATTCAAGCCATACAAGTGAAGAGCAATAATGAGGATTAATGACAACTTGAGGCGTGGTAAGAGGCTGGTAACGAACTCTATTTGTCTTCATTTTTGTACATATACTCGTCATTGTGAGCTTGCTTAGTCCGTTCATGTAGGGTGTATGTTATCTTTGGATGCTTAGTAGTTCTTGCTTTCTTGTGATTAGCTCCAGCCCGCTAATAGTTTGTAGCATGTCTCATGAATGTTTGCTTGCATTACTCTATTCATAAATTGGTATGACACTATGGTATCCTCCTCTGAATGTTTCATTTGAATTGACTTGGCACATGCTCACGCATGCACATGACTGTAATAATCAGTTGAGCCTCGATGAATTATTTTGCCTTGAGGATCTTGAATCATTTTCATGCCATGAGTAGTCCTGTTTTGTTGCAAGCATGATAATGACAGCTATTGCTCTCTCGTTTGTCGCTCCCTCACTTTTGCTAGCCTTCACTTCCACTAAGTGTTTTACTCATGTTTCCAACTCCCTAAACCAAATATTTCCAAAGTGTCCACCATACCTACCTATTAGCATCATTTGCTATCTCCGTGCATATTCAGTATGCCTTGTTTTCTTCCGAATAAAATGTTTGCTTGTTATGAGAAAGTTAGTTAGTAAATCTCTCACGAACTTGATGGCACACTTTATTTTCTTGAACTTAATAAACCTGAACCATTGCGTCCTTCTTTGTTGTGCATATGCTTGCGCTTTATGAGTTGAAGTTGGCAGAACCATGTATCATGGGGACCGCTTTCAACGCTTCATAGGTACTTAGTACCTAGTTGATATCATGTTCTTTTGCTTATGGATCCCGACGGTGTGAAATAAAAGTGGAACTTGTAAGATCATGGAGTTTGTATGTATGTTAGAAAGCACGGCCCGCTAGCCTAAGCCATGCCTAATCATGGTGGAAACTTGTAGCATAACCATAATGAGCATTCTATGAAGCATCCTCAATAAAAATCTATGCACATAGTAAATAAAAAGATCACCGAGATGCTCATTGTCTGCTTTCCTTGTATTTTGATCATGGGATAGCGCCCGTGTCATGTGCAAGGGGTACCCCGTTGGCGGTTCTCTATGATACGTATGTACTTACAATGACAAGAGCTTACTTGTTGGGGGGATACCCCCGGGTAGGGTCACTCGGGGTATAAGGGCCGAGTTAGCCGAGGTTCGGCAAGGTCAAAGCGGATGCTGGCCGGGTCACCTCAAGGCAGGCCAGATCACGGAGTAACCCGGCCCAGGGGAGGGGGTCGCCTAACATTGTCTCATCCGACTTAAGGAGTAAGTCGGAAGTGCTTGTCTAACTTATATGCAGGAACAGGTGTGGCCGGTTGTACTATGATCCGGGTCCCCGCTTAGCTTCTGGGAGAAGGAAGGAATCTCTCTGGTCAAAAAGAAGGTCTAGTACGCACTGCATGAACGAAGCAAGCAAGGGCAGGACCACCGGGTCATGGCCGACAAGGGTGACGACGCCCATGTCGGCTGACGGAGGCGCCGCAGAGGCTTACGTAGCTAAAGCATGTGTGACGCGGGGGAAAAGCACCCCGGTCGGGTTACCACTTTGGGAGGAGGCATATTCTTAGGAATATGCCTCCACGTATGCCCTAGGCAGGGACCGAGCCTCCTCTATATAAGGGGGGCTAGGTTTCTGGTAGAGGGGGTTGGTTGAGCGCTAGTTGATTTTATGATTCCATAGTGACTAGTTGAGCTGAGGTTCTAGGGAAAAACTGTAGGCAAGAGTAAGAGAGCTCCTTCTTCCTCCTCTCGCCAATACAGCTCTAGGAGCACTTGTAATCTTTGAAAGGAAAGCAATACAAACTTCTGTGTGGAGAATCACTCCACTATCCCTCCCTGGATTCCCCTAGCGTGTATTAGTCCCCACCTTTAGCCTATCCATGGCATCTGCCGTGACACCACCACGACAGTTGGCGCCCACCGTGGGGCTAGCGACGCTAGCAGGGGTGAAGATCCGGACGGGAAACATCATCGGCACCGGCGAACGCATCGTCTCCGGGCTTGTTCAGCGCTTTGGAGCGCTGGACTTCGTCAGCGACAATGCTGGTTGCTTCGGCACGAGCCCACTTCCGCGCAACAGCCTCTTCGTCAAGTTGGGAGCACACAAGGTCTATGTTGTTGTGGACGTATCATGCGTTCATCTGCGCCGCGTCGTCGATGCGGGGGAACCACCCCTCACTGTGGCTCGCGGGGCGCGTATCGCTCGCTCCCCGGACCATGCAGAGGTGATGATGACTGCGCCAGGTGCATGCGCAAGCAAGGATCCAGCACCGGACCCGGAGGTAACACCAAAGATACCAAGGAAAGGTAGAGGACATCCACTAGAGAGGCCTGAGAACGTACTGAGAGAAGCTATGGATAGCTTGGCTAACCCGGTAGTAGCAGTGGTAGATCCGGCTCAGGCACATGCCGAGCTAGAGGAAACTAGGCAAAAGATACTCTAGGGCGCAAAGAAAATAGCCGCGGCTCAGCAGTCGTTGAACATGACACTGCGTGAGTATGCAAAGGCAAGCAAAGTTGATACGGTAAAAGTAAAAGGGAGAAATCTCATATGCGAGATGAACAGAGAAGGTGATGATGGAGCCGAGGGGTCGAAAAACTGTTTGTCTGTGGGGTTACCGAAGTATAGTACCCCGGCAAAGAACCTCAGAGCAGCGGATGCGGCTGCATCCGAGTTAGAGGGTCTGACGGGTGAGGCCCGTCAAAGACAGCAAGATAGGGTTAACGAGCTGGTTCGGATCGCGAACAGACAGAATGAAGAGTTACTGAGAGCTAACCCGGAGAGAGCTGGAGCTTCCAAAATCATTCATTCGGCGATGGGTAACTTGGAGAAATCCGTCGGAGCCGCATCGTCACCTCATGGTGGTCCAAGGAGAGAGAAGAGGTAGTAACCTCGGCTAGATGGAACAACTAGATCGTCCTGTACGACCCGACACGTGCGGTAAAAGAGAAATAAGCGCGGAAAAATGATGATCGACGGAGTGTGAGCCGAGGTGAAGCTGGCCGAGGTAACCACGACCAAGGCAATGCCGGTCAAGGGAACGCTGGCAACGGTAATGCCGGACAGCGAAACTCCGCAGGAGCAGGACAACCGCAACAGCGGAATATACCAAGGCAAGAGCAAAGCGCCGGCCGAGGTATGCAACAGAAAGTTACGCCCCAAGTGCAAAACCGATATGATGACGGTGATTCGGAAATGGTGAACACGGGCTACCCGAGACCGGACTATCATGTGATAGGGTCAAGATTGGGAAGCAGGGATTTAATGCCGGATGATGCCAGGTTGAAACTGGATCGCCTGTATAGGTCGGAACAGATCGAATGTCAAGGTCCCTTGGGTCCAGCGTGCTTTGGACCCCGAATCCTGAAGGAGCCACCGGTACCCAACTTCCAGTTGCCTAGAGGCACGAAGACGTATGACGACAGTACCAAGCCGGAGGATTGGCTGATAAACTATGCTACAGCTATGAAAATTGCCACTGGCAACTTGAGATGGGTTGTACGATACGTACCCCAGATGTTGGAAGGACCGGCCAGAGTATGGCTGAATAATTTACCACCCGGAAGCATCAACTGCTGGATAGATTTTGAAGAAATGTTTATCAGCAACTTCTCAAGTACACATCAGAGGCCGAATAGGCCGCAAACTGTAGCAATGTGCAAGCAAAGACCTAATGAGACGGACCGTGAATTCTTGACCCGGTGGTGTACCGTGAGAAACTCGTGTGAGGGTGTCATAGAGTCACAGGACATAGCATGGTTTGCACAAGGGTGCAGATATGGCAGCGAGTTGTGGATGAAGTTGCAAAGGAAAATGCCAATTACGTTGGCAGAGATGATCCGGATTGCAGATTCGTATGCTTTGGGTGATCCAACTCAACCTAGGATCGTGTCAAACGAGTCAAACGAGGAATACTATCAGAGGGATTGAGCCGGGTCATCTCGGAGGAACGATTACAGAGGAAAAAGAAGAGATGATAGACCGGACCATTGCTACGGTTCGCAACAAGTTGCAGCTGTGAATCAAAATCAACCCGGAGGAGGGAGCAACCAACGCCAGAGAACGGGAGGGCAATGGACTCCAAGAAACGATGGCAAGAAAACATGGACTCCGAAGCAAAAGAAACAGTGGCAGGAAAAGAAAGACCGTCCGAGGTATACCTATGAGTCGATGTTGGACCAGCCGTGTAAGTTTCACACGCCAAACCCGAATAGCCCGGCGGGTCACACAACGAGGCAATGTGAGTGGATGCATAAGATAGAACAAGGTGGTTCAGAGAATGCTTAGGCACCCCGGAATGATCAACCTCGGCAGGAGTTACCTCGGCAGCAATTGCTCTCCGGGGCGAACACGCAACAACTAATGTTGCCCCTCCTCCGCCGAGGTATGACAACAATGAGAGAAGAGATGCAGCGCATCAGGTGGAAAATCAGCAATAATCGGATCAGAGGTACCCCGGAAACGAGGGAAGGAATGAGTACAGAGAACATCACCAAAGCTATTGTGTGTTCACAACTGAGGAAATAGATAGGAAAAGCTTGCAGCGCCGACATATGGAGGTCAATGCGGTAATGCCAGCAGTGACGAGGTACATGCCTTGGTCGGACCAGGAAATCACCTGGAACATCAAAGATCATCCTAAGCTTATGCCGAGTCCAGGTTCGTATGCGCTAGTGCTAAATCCTACATTCATTGGACCGAACATCAATGTGAGGTTCTCAAAATCTTGATTGACAATGGCAGTAGCATTAACATCATGTATGCGGATACGATGCGCAAGTTGGGCATCTCGGAGAACATGCTCCAGGCTACGAGAACAACTTTCCATGGCATCGTACCAGGCATTTCTTGTGAGCCCATAGGCAAAGTCCGGGTCGACGTGCTATTCGGCACAAGGGATAACTGCCGAACTAAAAATCTGGAGTTTGAGGTGGTGAACTTGGAAAGTGCGTATCACGCATTACTCGGAAGACCAGCATTGAACAAGTTCATGGCGAGCTGCCACATCAGTTATCTGAAGATGAAGTTGCCCGGGCCAAATGGAGTGATTACCATTGCTGGAGATTTCCGACGTTCCATTGAGTGTGCTTCAGCCGGGTCTAACCTAGCCGAATCACTCGTGATTGCGCAAGAGAAAAGAAAAATCCAAGAGGTGGCGGCTTTAGCTTAGTCCACGCAGCAGTATATGCCGACGTTGAGTAACCCGCATGGCAGCATTTCATTCCAAGCCGCAAAGGACACCAAGAAGGTTCCAGTTGATGACATGTTCCCGGAGCGCACCGTAACAATTGGTGTCGGGTTAACTGACAAATAGGAAAGCGAGCTCGTCAACTTCCTCCGTGAGAATCGGGATATTTTTGCTTGGCCTACACAGGACTTGCAAGGTGTTCCGAGGAAGTTGGCCGAGCAATCTTTGAACGTAAGGCCCGGAGCAAGGCCGGTGAAGCAACCTCTCCGCCGCTTCGCCGAGGATAGGAGAAAAGTCATTGGAGACGAGATAGCTCGGTTACTAGCAGCAGGATTTATCATGGAGGTTCTGTATCTGGATTGGCTCTCTAATCCGGTGCTGGTAGAAAAGAAGAAGGACGATCCGAACGTGGCAGTGGTTTGGCGTATGTGCGTCGATTACACGAACCTGAACAAGGCGTGTCCAAAAGATCCACTCCCACTGCCGAGGATAGATCATGTCATAGACTCAACCGCGGGATGTGAACTGTTGTCATTCATTGATGCATATTCTGGTTTCCACCAGATACCTCTCAACCCGGATGATCAAATAAAGACTGCGTTTATTACCCCGTACGGGGCTTATTGCTATCGCACTATGCTGTTTGGTTTACGTAATGCAGGTGCAACGTACCAAAGATGTATGCAAAAATGTTTGCACGACCAAATAGGTCAAAACGTACAAGTATACGTGGATGATGTGGTTATCAAGACCAAGGAAAACAAAACGCTCCTTGACGACATCAGGCAGACATTCGTGAACTGGAGAAGGTTCTGGATGAAGCTTAACCCGGAAAAATGTACCTTCGGTGTCCCGGCTGGAAAACTACTTGGATTTCTCATCTCCAGCCGAGGTATCGAGGTTAATCCAACTAAGATTCGGGCCATTGAGCGAATGGAGCTGCCGAAGTGTCTTAACGATGTCCAGAAGTTCACTGGGTGCCTAGCATCGTTGAGTCGGTTTGTATGTCGGCTGGGAGAAAAGGCATTGCCTCTCTACCAACTCATGAAAAAGTCGGATAAATTTGTTTGGACGCCACAGGCCGATGAAGCCTTTGCCCACTTAAAAAAAATGTTGGCCACTGCACCAGTGTTAGCCTCTCCACTATCAAAGGAGCCAATGTTGCTCTACATAGCCGCAACCAACCGAGTTGTAAGTGCAGTGATTGTTGTAGAGCGCAATGAAGAGGGTAAGTCGGTGCGAGGCCAAGATATTACTTGAGCGGTATTATGCGCCTCAAAACAGAACTACCCGCACTTTCAAAAGGTGGCATATGGTGTCTATATGGCGGCTAAGAAATTAAAGCATTACTTTGAGGATCACCCCATCAAAGTAATATGTGAAGCTCCCATATCCGAGATAATGGGTAACAAGGATGCGAGTGGCAGAATTGCAAAATGGGCAATTGAGTTAGCCCCTTATGTGCCCCAATACGATAGAAGAGAAGCGATCAAGTCTCAGGCTGTGGCAGACTTTTTTGTAGATTGGGCCGAGGAACAATACGAACCACCGCCACTAGATCCGAACTACTAGAGGATGCACTTTGACGGGTCAAAAACCAAAACCGGATTAGGCACCGGGGTTGTGCTTACCTCGCCAAAGAAGGACCAGCTAAAATATGTATTACAGATCCATTTCGCGGCATCGAACAATGTCGCTGAGTACGAGGCTCTTGTGCATGGGCTCAAAGTGGCAAAGGAGATTGGCATACGTCGGATAATATGCTTCGACGACTCGGATTTGGTGGTGCAGCAAGTGTCCGGAGTGTGGGACGCCCTGGATCCAAACATGGCACTATACAAATTTCATGTGCAGAAAATATCTGGTTATTTCGAGGGATGTGAATTTCACCATGTACCCCGAGTGGAAAACGAGGCTGCCGACATGCTGTCGAAGCTCGGATCGACCCGACAGGAAATTCCACCGGGTGTAGCATTGGAACACCTCAGAAAACCATCTATCAGGCCGTCCCCAGGAACCGACTCGATCTATGTCCCGGAAAATACAGAATCTGGAGCTGAGCCCATGGACATTGACACGGGAGGTAGTACACGAGACCTAGGGACTGCATCAGCAAACCCGGGGACTGCCTCGGCAAACCAGGGGACTACCTCGCTAGACCCGGGGACTGCTCAGCATGATCCGGCTAAAGTTATGCCGGTAGATCAGATGGAAATTGATGAGGAGTTGTTCCCTCCACGAGCAATACCAGCTTGGGCACTACCTATATTCCAATTCCTGAAAGATGAGCGTTACCCGGGAGAGGTGTTAGCGTGCAAACTCAGAGGAGAGCAAAAACATACACGATTATCAATTCCGAGCTGTACAAACGGAGTGTAACCAACGTCCTCCAGCGATGCGTTGACCCGGAAGAAGGACTTGACATCCTCTGAGATATACACCAAGGAGAATGCGGGCATCATGCCTCATCCAGAGCCTTGGTGGAAAAAGCATTCCGGCATGGGTTCTACTGAGTGCCTTAGAACAAGCGGAAGATCTAGTGAGAAAATGCAATGGTTGTCAAAGGTATGCCACTAAGACACATATGCCTTTGTCGAAACTCAAGACCATACCAATTACATGGCCATTCGCTATATGGTGCTTGGATATTGTTGGCCCGTTCAAACCAGCGAGAGGAAACATGACACACATTTTGGTCATGGTGGACAAGTTTATAAAATGGATTGAAGTGATGCCTATAAGAAAATGTGATGGAGCTACGGCCGTAACATTTCTCAAAGACATCATCTTGAGATACGGTTATCCTCACAGTATCATAACTGATAATGGCACAAATTTTGCTAAAGGAGAATTCGCACAATTCTGCCGAGATAAGAAGATCCGGCTGGACGTAGCCTCGGTAGCCCACCCCGCATCGAACGGACAAGTGGAAAGATCCAACGGATTAGTATTATCTGGGATAAAACTCCGGCTCATTGAGCCGCTGCAAAGATCAGCGGGGTGCTAGATAGAAGAACTACCAGCGGTACTATGGAGTTTAAGAACAACTCCGAATCGATCAACAGGCTATACACCATTTTTTCTGGTATATGGGGCAGAAGCTGTATTACCAGCCGACATAGAGCATGATTCGCCTAGGGTCACCCAATACACAAGCGAAGTGCAAGCCGGCAAAATGATGTTGATCTCTTTGGAAGAAGCGAGAGAAGCGGCTTTGTCCAGATCCGCCATATATCAGCAAAATCTCCGACGCTATCATAGCCGGAAAGTGTGCCCCCGAGTCTTTCGGGAAGGCGATCTGGTGCTCCGGTTGGTACAACGTACTACTGGCATGCATAAATTATCCCCCCCATGGGAAGGGCCATTCATTGTGAGCAAAGCATTGCACAATGATTCTTACTATCTTATAGATGCAAAGCCACAAGAAAAGAACAAGGCGGACAGGTCCGGAGAGGAATCTAAGCGACCGTGGAATGTAGCACTACTTCGTCCCTTCTACACTTAGCTAAGAAGTGTATGTATCCGAGTTGTCTCATATGTCGGTATGTATCTCGGCAATGAGCTTATCAATGAAATAGCAGCGCCTCGAGCAGTAACTCGGGGACTGCCTTAATAATGTTTGTTGTTACTTCTTATGCGGTAGCTGGAATAAGTCGTTCTACTTAACCCGGATTAGTAATGTGTGAGCACCAAAAACCCAACTCTTTGACTTGCTGTTGTCCAACAAGAATTGGCTTCATGGTAAGCAAGAGAACAAGTTTGGAATTGCGTAGCACATGAAAAACGACTAAGGAAACAAATTTATTCGAGCTAACGTTTGTTTTTTGGACTAACCCTGTATTTATTTTCAAGTTATTATGCTGAATTATTTTGAGCTAAGCCTAAAAGTTTCTAAGTATTGTTAAAACAATTTTTGAAGTTCGGATTCGTAAGTCGTAAAACCGAATCAAGGTAGACACGGACCAAGCCAGGGGATTGGACGAACAAGAAAATGAAACTCGGGGACTACGCCCAAGTTAATCCGGCATAGAAACGTAGTAGCAAAATATCACATATACAGCATACAGTTGCACCCGGCATACTGGGGATATGATAAATTTTCAAGTTTTTTGAACTAAGGAGCAGCAGGAGGAGGAAGTTCGGCGTCGTCGTCGCTGTCTTCAATATCTGAGGCATCATCTTCTCTGCCCTCATCCGACCCATCTTCAACGTTTTCAACGTGCTCGTCCCCAGCGGATTCCAGGAAGCTCGGTCCTTCAACCTAGTCATGGATAGGAGAATATTCGACGAGGTTGTAGGCGCAAGCCTGGCGCCGAGCTACCCACTCCGGATCATCGGTCCATCTGGATCCGGTGCGCCGGCATGTAAGGAGGCTAAGGTCGATCTTCTCGTACCATGTGAGAATATGGTGAAGGATAGTATCAGCTACGGCACGCCCAGCGGACTCTCTCTAGAGGTCAAGCTAGGTCTCGATATCCAACAACTTTTCGGCAAGAAGTGTGATCCTCTTTGGAGCGCTCTCGCTGGGCCAGAACGTGTTGAAAATCCGGACTAAAACGTCAAGGAGATCTTTGCCGTAGTTCTTGATAATTTCCATGCGGGATGACAGGCTGACCAATAGGTCCTCCATGTCTAAGGGAATGCCCTCACCGTCAAGAGCGACGGGAGTACCCCTCTCCCGGTGAAATTTGGCAACAGCAGCGCTCGCAATAGGAGTACCCTCTGGAAAGTGGCCTGGAAACAAGGCAAGGGAAGAAGCTGAAGCAAAGACATATGAACTAACCCGGAGAATTATGTCGGATAAGGGAAGAGAATTTACGTGAAATGTGGCTGTGAATCCGGGTCAACTCCTTGATGCAGTCATCGCGTCTCTTGCGAAGTTGCTCAAGCTCAGCGTTTGCCGACCCAAGCTGGATGTCGGATTCTTTGAGTAGATCCTAGTGCTTGGAGATCTGGAGAGTAAGGCGCTCCGCTCTTCTGTGAAGTTCTGGCCAACCTTTTGGAGCTCGGTTTGGTGCTGGGCCTTCATCTTCTCCATCTCAGCCTTGAGCCTAGCAATCTCGTTGTCCTTAGTCTGGAGGAGAGCAAGGTCGTCATCTTTCTTCTTCAGCTCGGCTTGATGCTGCCCTGCTTGTTCGAGAAAATGCAGCATCATATCAGGCACGGGCACACTATCCTCAAGCGATGCTGAAATAGTATGTTGACCCGGCAGAGCCGAGGAGTGAATGTTTGTCGAGCCAAGGAGAATAGGAAATGGAAAACACTACGAGGTCGGACAAAAGAGGACATACCCCTGATTTCCTCCAAGTTCTTCCGCATGATCTTGTTCTCAGCCTCCACCCCAGCTGCAGAAACCGAATGAGTAGATTAGTTCGGCAGAAGAAGGTGAAGAAAAACAGAGAAGTGCCGAGGGAAAAAATTACCCCTCTTTTCATGTTCTGCAATAAGTGCAACATGTTTTGCGCGTAGCATCTTGTGGGTATCCAGCAGGCGTTGGAATTTAGCGCTCCGACGATTGGTGGTTACCTGAAAAAAGTATAGAAGTGTAAAATTAGCTTGGTGCATATTCGAAGTCTACAAGATCCGGGCCAAGTGGAACTTAACCCGGCTCTAGGTGTGTGCATATTCGAAGTGTACAAGATCCGGGCCAAGTGGAACTTAACCCGGCTCTAATTATGTGCATATTCGAAGTGTACAAAATCCGGGCCAAGTGGAACTTAACCCGGCTCTAGGTGTGTGCATATTCGAAGTGTACAAGATCAGGGCCAAGTGGAACTTAACCCGGCTCTAGGTGTGTGCATATTCGAAGTATAAAAGATCCGGGCCAAGTGGAACTTAACCCGGCTCTAGGTGTGTGCATATTCGAAGTGTACAAGATCCGGGCCAAGTGGAACTTAACCCGGCTCTAGGTGTGTGCATATTCGAAGTATAAAAGATCCGGGCCAAGTGGAACTTAACCCGACTCTAGGTGTGTGCATATTTCAAGTGTACAAGATCCGGGCCAAGTGGAACTTAACCTGGCTCTAGGTGTGTGCATAATCGAAGTTCACATGGAGCTACGTTAGTTTTCTAACGAGCATCCGGCCGAGTAACAAGCTACTCCACCGGAGGCTCAGGGACTAATGGTTATTATCTACAACATGTAAAGGAGAAACGACATACCTCCATCATTCGCCCCGCGAGGTTAATTGCCTTAGCGGCGGTATTCATCTGGGCAGAAAATTCTGTGGGGCCGAACTTTTCCTGGAGATCGTCGTTGTGGACGAACTCCGCCTTATTCCAGTTCATGATGAACTCAATAAGACTCGAAGGGTACCGCTCACCGGTGGGCATATGGGGTGCCACCAAGCCCTTTGCGTGCGCTTCTTTCCTCTCAACCAAGGCAAGGGCTGGGCTGGTATGCAGAACCATCTACTGCGCATCAGTTGGCTCGGCAGGAACATCCTTCGCTGCTAGGGCTTTCTTGGGAAGCATCGATGATAGGGTTCGCTGCCCAGCCTCGACGGATGCTGACTTGCTAGTATCCGGAGCCTTTTTGCCCTTAGCTTGCTGGGAAGAAGTAACTGCAGTGGATTTCCCCTTAGAAGCTGCTGGAGTAGTTCCTCGCCGAGGCTGAGATGACTCGGACGAGGCGGAAGAACTGGGCACTTGAGCTCTTGTAGCTGAACTTGGAGCTGTTGTTGGTTTCCTTGGTGCCGGAACAGGTGCTGGTGCTGGCTCGGTCGCTGGTACTGGAACTGCTGCTGGTGCTGGTGTTGAGATAGACTCGGTGGTTGCTGGTTGCGGCGATGCCGAAGAAGTGGACGCCGTCGCCTTGGCTGGACCGATCCCTACCGCTCCGAGGTCGCGCTCCTCTCAACGAGGTAGTGCGGAACCCGGAGCAGCCGCAGAACCCTCTAGAATAGGGCTCAGGGGATGTGACTCGTCGTCACGAGGAGGAGAAGGGCCGGATCGAAGTGGTGAAAGAGATGCTTGATTCGCTCTGAGGGACCTCCACCGGAGGCCTGAAGAAGAGAATAACGTCAGAAGAGAAATTACCACGATGCAAGGAAAAGTGAGTTACGCAACGAAAAATGACTTACGCATCCGAGGTTTCGGCCTCCTTGGGTTTCCGAACCCTTCGTGCCGGGGCTTTGCCTGCTCGCTTGGAGGCAGTCTTGTCTCCGGCCTTCTTTTGCCTTTTTGTGGGCTGAGAAGGTTCGGAGGAAGAACTTGATGTGGCTCCGCGCTTCTTCTTCGATGCCACCGGAACAAGTTCACCCGTAGCAAGTGGAGGATCCTCGTGGATATGCCCACCGGGGTTAGCTGATGCCAGAAAGGCAAAAGAAAGAGGGACAGCCTCAACAGGTTCAATCACGTCGACATCCTCATCATCCTCATCATCGGGCCAATCTCTAGGAGAAGAGAATTTACCGCTGGGTCGTTTGGTAGCGTCGGTCATAGGGAGAAAGATCTCCTGGTCCGGCTCCTCCTCATCCAGGATTTCTCGGTCCGGCGCCCACTTAAGGGTCGGATCCATACCATCCTCGAGAGTTTGCTGAAGGAACAGCTGAGAAAAAGCATGAAGAACAGAGTCAAAAATACAACAAAAACCGACACATATTTGATCCGAAATAAGTTTGCCCATAAAGCTTACATGGAGGGAGCTCTGTCCGCAGATAGTGCTCAATTCCCACGTCCATTCGGGCGGAGAAATCCTGTGGGTGGTGAAAGAGCCTTAACCGTGAATAATCTCCGTGTTGCTCAACTCGAAGGAAGAGGTCCGGTTGGGGTCGCGGCCGAAACTCATGTGGCACAACTTGTGGGTGCGCTTCTGGAGGGGAGAGATTCGGTTGCGCACGAACGTGATCATAGCATCCTCGTTGCGCAATCCGAGTTTCTTCAGTTCCGTGAACCTCTTGTTAACTTGATTGGCCAGAGCCGTGGGCTTCTTGGAGACCTCCTCCCAGAATTCCGGGTCAGGTGGACCCGGAGCATAGGGCAGCAACCGAATCGAATCTTCAGTGCCCTCATTCC
Source organism: Avena insularis (assembly GCA_023614405.1). Classification (NCBI taxonomy): domain Eukaryota; kingdom Viridiplantae; phylum Streptophyta; class Magnoliopsida; order Poales; family Poaceae; genus Avena; species Avena insularis. Next base: position 197,374,484 of record CM042686.1, on the reverse strand, counting down.
AGACATAGAAAAAGGTCCGGGCCCATCCTTTGCAGGAGTCAAGCCCGGTAACCCGGGGGAAAACGGAAAGTCTCCGGGGTGAGATGGAGGCAGCTCCGAATTGGGTGAGCTGCTTATCCTCCGACTCTACTTGGATGTTGGGGATGACGTTGCGACGAAGGCCGAAAAACCGGATCCACAGCTCCTTCGTGGGCCACAGTCCGGTGTAGCCTTCGATCGTAGAAGCAAAGGCAGAGAGATGGGTGATAGCGTTGGCTGGGAGATGGTGCGGCTACAAGTGGTAGGTGCTAAGCCAGTCCCAGAAGAAATCGCTCACCGGCAGACCAAATCCCCATTGGAAGTGGGACAGGAACACGACGAACTCACCCGGATTGGGTGAGGGGGCCAGTTCGGCGGAGGGGAGACGAGCGACGACGCCGGCAGGAATGCATCTGGTCCGGTAGAGCCAGTCAAGGTCATCTTGACAGACCCATGATCCGGCCCACGCGCCACGGTCCGCCGCGGCGACGTCCTCCTCCATTTTCTGCTCGGTGACGATGAGCTCCTCCTCCGTCATCTCGTATTCACTACCCTCGCTGGCGCTAGTGGCGGCGGGGATTTGAGGCTTGGATTGGCGAGGACCCATGGCGGGGAAGTCACGTAGCGGTGGCTGCGACGCAGAAGCACGGCGGTGGCGCTACTACTAGAAGCACTGGCGGCGGCGTGGTCGCTAGGAAGACAAAGGAGAAGAGAAATGAGCAGAGGGGCGTAGAAGTGGGAAAAATGCTAAGGGGTGCGCCCCTCCGCTACTTAACCACCCCTGAGAGGGTGAGTGGGATCGCGCTGCGCCAACGAGCCACATGGTATGGTTGTGTATCGCACGCCTCAGCCAATCGTAGAGGAGCCACACAGAGGGCCACAGAGCAGAAGCAATCCCGTGACGTGATGCACTGATGTGGTAAACGAGGAGGCAGGCGTGACGTGACCCACGCACAGTGATAACTGACAATTACTGCGGCGGTTACTTTGTAGGCCCTTAAAATAAGATGAGGTAATGATTAGCCTCCGCGTGGGTTGGCGTATGAGAGAAGGAAGCAAGGCCCGGATCAAACCATGGTAACCATGGGATCCGAGCCAAAATGGAAACCTGGCCGGCAAGTGAAAACTTGGAACGTGCGAAGGGAACATAAATCCATATAATCCGAGATAAAGAGCTAACCCGGAAACAAACGTCCAAGGCTCGAACATAGATGAACCTGATGTGGCCTTAACGGCCAAGGCAGCTAAGACCGCACCAGCTTCGGGGACTAATGTTGGGGGGATACCCCCGGGTAGGGTCACTCCGGGGTATAAGGGCCGAGTTAGCCGAGGTTCGGCAAGGTCAAAGCGGATGCTGGCCGGGTCACCTCAAGGCAGGCCGGATCATGGAGTAACCCGGACCAGAGGGGGTCGCCTAACATTGTCTCATCCGACTTAAGGAGTAAGTCGGAAGTGCTTGTGTAACTTATATGCAGGAACAGGTGTGGCTGGATCTACTATGATCCGGGTCCCTGCTTAGCTTCTAGGAGAAGGAAGGAATCTCTTTGGTCAAAAAGAAGGTCCGGTACGCACTGCATGAGCGAAGCAAGCAAGGGCAGGACCACCAGGTCATGGCCGACAAGGGTGACGACGCCCATGTCAGCTAACGCAGGCGCCGCAGAGGCTTACGTAGCTAAAGCATGTGTGACGCGGGGGAAAAGCACCCCGGTCGGGTTACCACTTTGGGAGGAGGCATATTCTTAGGAATATGCCTCCACGTATGCCCTAGGCAGGGACCAAGCCTCCTCTATATAAGGGGTCTAGGTTTCGGTATAGGGGGTTGGTTGAGCGCTAGTTGATTTTATGATTCCATAGTGACTAGTTGAGCTGAGGTTCTAGGGAAAAACTATAGGCGAGAGTAAGAGAGCTCCTTCTTCCTCCTCTCGCCAATACAGCTCTAGGAGCACTTGTAATCTTTGAAAGGAAAGCAATACAAACTTCTGTGTGGAGAATCACTCCACTATCCCTCCCTGGATTCCCCTAGCGTGTATTAGTCCCCACCTTTAGCCTATCCATGGCATATGCCGTGACACCACCACGACATTACTTGTGACTGAAGTTGAGTAGCATGAGGATCGGTCTTCATAAGTAAGGGGCGTGAGACTTCAATTTATAATTTGTCAAGCATATCCTCTTAGTTGTGTCACTTTCACCTTAACCACATTAAAGATGCTTATGATAGGGGCAATAAGAGCTCAAAGCTAACAAGTACCATACTTTCAGCATTTGGAAGCCTTTCAAATTATTCAAAACCTTTTCTTCTACTTGTTGAGTCTCCACTTATTCTTTGAGCACCTTCTTGAGAGCATAGTTGTCATCCTTTGTGTTTGTTCCAATACTTGATTATTTGTGTTATGACTTTGATGCTTGTATCTTTGATATCTTTACTTCTAGTCATCACTTGAACTTCAGAGGTGCCTTGGCATTCATAATCAAAGGAAAGCGAGATACCACTCTATCATACCTTTCTATGAGCATTGTAATGTTGCTTATGTTTGTGCTTCATGCTACTTATTATTTTTGAGTTGGAATCTCTTCATAGCTTGCCATGACTATTAAGTAGACTCAGTTGCATACTCTTTATTATGAATTGTCTAGGTAGTTGATCACATTACTGAGAATATTTACATCATATGAAGCAAATGTGTTCGTGAAAGTTCTTTTATCGCACTCAGTTTTCAACTGAATTGCTTGAGGACAAGCAATAAGCTAAGCTTGGGGGGAGTTGATACATCCAAAACGTATCTACTTTCCCGAACACTTTTGCTATTGTTTCTCCTCTATACTTGTGTGATTTGGATGCAACTAATGCAAACTGACGCTATTTTCAGCAGAATTTCCTTGATGTCTACTTTTTGTGCAGAAAATCAACTATCAGGAAAAATCCAGAAAAATATGCCAAAATTTATTTCACCGAAGACTCAGAGGCGAATACGAGACGGAGAAGAGCCTGGGTGGCCACCACTACCTGGGCGCCAGCTAGGCCAGGCTGGCTGGTGTGGGCCCCCCAGGCACCCCCTTGGCCTCTCTCTTCGCCTATACGGAGCCTTCTGACCTAAAAACTTCGGGGGGTTCGACGTTTTTCTAGAAGGAGTTCCGCTCCGCTGCAACCACCAGATTCCATGAAACAGCACCAGAAACTCCATTCTAGCACCCTGCCGGGACGGGGAATTGGAGGAGATCATCGCCGTTATCATCACCATCGCTTCTCCATCGACCATCCATGTTTCCCCCATCTACGCGTGAGTAATCCCCCGCTATAGGCTATGGGGATGGTAGGGATTGGATGAGATCGTTCATGTAATGGCATCAGATTGTTAGGGCATGGTGCCTAGTATCTTTTATTAGTGTTTTATGACTTTGTTGAGACTTGTTGTGCTTAATGCTTGTCACTAGGGCCCGAGTGCCATGATTTTAGATCTGAACATGTTATTGATTCATCATGATAGTATTGTTTTTGGTCTTATCTACACGTTGTTGTCCGGAACCTATGGCCCCGAAGTGACAGAAATCGGGATAACCGAAAGGGAATGGCTTTGATGTGAGGATCACATGTGTTCACGGAGTGTTAATGCTTTGCTCTGGTGCTCTATTAAAAGGAGCACCTTAATTGCCAGTAGTTCCCTAGAGGCCTCGCTGTAAACGGGCTGGCAGGACAAAAGATGTTGTGCAAGTTCTCATTGCGAGCACGTATGACTATATATAGAACACATGCCTAGGATTTTCTAGTACTTGGATGCTTTTTCTTATTTATCTGCAATTGCCCTATGTTCTGATTGCTATGTGAATTGTCTTGTCCATGCAACGCCCGTCCATCCATCCCTATGCCTACCGCTTTTCGAATCCCATTTCTTGCTTTTGTTACTCTGTCTTTGCTTTACTACTTCATTGTTTTACTATTCCTACTACAAAACTGTTGCTACTGATAAACTGCTGTGAGCAAGATTGTTTCCAAGTGCAGCTGAATTGACAACTCATTTGTTAAGGCTGATAAATATTCTTTGGCTCCCCTTGTGTCGAATCAATAAATTTGTTTCACTTCCCTCGAAAATACTGCGATACACCCCCTATACTTGTGGGTCATCAGTACCCACCAGCCAGCTGCTGGGGTATGTGGTCTCCAAGCGAGGCATTGAAGCTAACCCCTCCAAGATCAACACCATCACATGACTCAGAAAACCCAAGTTCCTGCGCAATGTCCAGAAGCTGGCAGGGAGAGTCGCGGCTCTCAGTCGCTTCATCCTTTGACTCGGCGAGAAGGTAATGCCTCTCTATCACATGATGCGCAAGAACCCCATGTTCGAGTGGGATAGCGAGGCCGACAACGTGCTCAATGCACTAAAGGAAGTGTTACTCGCGACACCGGTGCTCGTCGTGCCTCTCAACAAAGAGCCAATGCTCGTCTATGTTGCGGTCTCCAACCAAGTTGTCAACACCATGATGGTCGTCGAGCGATCCGAAGAGGGCATGGAGCGCCATGTAGGATTCCCTGCGTACTACCTCAGCGAGGTTCTCACCAACAGGAGGCAACACTACCCGCAGTACCAGAACTGGTCTACACAGTCTTCAGAGCCCAACGACGGCTCCCTCACTACTTCTAGGAACATCCTATCATGGTTATCTCCTCCACCCTGCTGCAGGACATCATTCGCAATCGTGATGCGACAAGGTGAGTCGCTAAGTGGGTCGTTTAAATCAGCGTCCACAACATCAAGTACGAGTCGTGCAAGGCGATCAAGTCGCAAGCTCTAGCCGATTTCCTCGCCAAGTGGGAAGAAGCACAGCAGTCCGAGATGCTGCCCCATCTCCACCACTGGTCTCTTCACTTTGACGGATCCAAGAATTCAGACGGTGCCGGGCTGGAATAATCCTCACCTCCCCAAGGGCGACAAACTCTGATATGTGCTACAGCTAAACTTCACCCCCTGCACCAACAACATGGCCGGGTACGAGGCCCTCCTCCACGTCATGCGAGCCGCCAAGGAGATGAATGTCAATCGCCTCAAGTGCTACGGTGATTCTGACCTCATTGTCGTGCAAGTCGATGGCACCTGCGACGCCGTTGCCCCCAACATGATAGCATACTACCAGGAAGTGGACCAGCTGGGCGGCTACTTAGCTGGCTACTCAGTTGAGTGGATCGATCAACGAAAGAACAAGGAAACCGATGTGCTCTCCCGCATTGGGTCGTCTCGGCATACTCCACCACCAGGCATCTTCCTCGACATCATCGACAAACTTTTGGTCTCTCCTCCCGAGGAGATCGACATTGAGATTCCACTACAACCCGACTCCGCTCTAGTCACACTGGTCATAGAACCTAGCGATTGGAATGAGCCCTACATCACCTACCTCGAGCACAAAATTCTGCCCAAGGATGAGGCTGAAGCAAGGATGATCACGCGCCGATGCAAGTCATTCATCATCATCAACGGAGACCTCCACAAACGCAACATGACAGGCTTGTACCAACACTGCGTCTAGACAGAAGAGGGTTGGAAGATCCTGCAGGACATCCATGCTGGCGACTGTGGCCACCACGCTAGCGCAAGGTCACTAGTCACTAAGGCCATGCGCCATGGATTCTACTAGCTCACCCACATGCCGATGCCATCGACATCGTCCAGCGCTACGTCGGGTGCCAGAAATACGCCAACCAGGCGCACATCCCTGGTTTGGCCCTCAAGGCTATCCCCACTACATGGCCATTCGCCGTCTAGGGCATCGACATTGTGGGTGGATTCAAAACTGCACCATCGGACTACACCCAAATCCTAGTCATAGTCGACAAGTTCACGAAGTGGGCCGAGGCAAATCCAATCAAGAAGTGCGACAGCAAGACCGCTGATGTCTACGCACTTCTATTCTTGTAGACAGTTGTTGGGCCTCCAAGTGCAGAGGTTTCTAGAACAGCAGCAAGTTTTCCCTTAAGTGGATCACCCAAGGTTTATTGAACTCAGGGAGGAAGTGGTCAAAGGTATCCCCTCTCAAGCAACCCTGCAATCAAGATACAAGAAGTCTCTTGTGTCCCCAACACACCCAATACACTTGTCAGGTGTATAGGTGCACTAGTTCGGCGAAGAGATAGTGAAATACAAGTGGTATGAATAATTATAAGTGGTAATGGTGTCAGAAAATAGCTTGATGGCGTGGAAGAGACTAAAGGCAAACTGAAATAAAGATGGAAGCAAGCAAACATGTAACAGATCTAATTGCAAACAAAGTTTCAATGCTTAGAAACAAGGCCTAGGGATCATACTTTCACTAGTGAACACTCTCATATAAATATCTTCTCTTTATGATACTACTCTGAACTACTCTCCGGTTGTAATCCATGGTAGGGCTATAGCAGCACACCTCAAAGTTCGCTTTCCCCATCTAGATAACCCCACACTGTCACCTTGAGCTCTAGATGGTTCCAACAAACACCACAATTTCATAGAAACATCCAACTCCAAATATAACTCATAACAAGTAATTGTAATCTCTAGCCTAAGTGCCACCATGGTGTGCATGCTGTCACTTTCACACACATGGGGAGAGCAGAGATCTATTAAAGCACTTGAGTAGCAAGGTAGATCTACTTGATTACAAAGCTCATGATCACAATATGATCATGCATAGAGAGAGATGAACACATAGCTACCGGTAGAACCCTTAGCCTCGAGGAAGATCTACTCCCTCATCATCATGGGAATCAGCGATGTCGATGGAGATGGTGGTGGAGATCGATGGAGATGGCTCCGGGGGCACTTCCTTGTCCCAGCAGGGTGCCGGAACAGAGACCTTCTGTCCCCCGAATCCCCCCTTCGGTGGCGGCGGCGCAACGGAACTTTTCGTGGATTTCTGATTTGACTCCTTAGGGTTTTTGCATCGGGAGGCATCTTATAGGCGAAGAGGCAAGGTCGGTGGGCGGCCAGGAGGCCCACACCATGCCCTGGCGTGGCCATGGGGGACCCGCGCCCAGGGGTGGTGTGGCCACCCCATGGCTCCTCTCCGTCTTGTCTTCTGGCTCCGTGCTCCCCTCGGTGAAATATTGACTTTGGCTTTTGTCCCGTCCAATTCCGAGAATATTGATTTTCTGACTTCCTAGAACCAAAAACAGCAGAAAATAGGAAGCTGGCACTGTGGCTCTTTGTTAATAGGTTAGTCCAAGAAAGTGTATAAAAGTACTCCAAAGTGTGGACAAAACATAAGAAAGTAGATATAAAACAAGCATGGAATATCAAAAATTATAGATACGTTTGCAACGTATCAACCGCCACCAAGTTCCTCCACGAACTCATCTTCCGGTATAGCTACCCTCACAACATCATCACCAACAATGGCACCAATTTTGCCAAAGGCGCCATGACCGAGTTTTGCGAGGAGCACAACATTCGACTCGACTGCGCGTTTGTCGCTCACCCAGAGTCGAATGGCCAGGCTGAGTGCGCCAATCAGAGCATCCTCCACGACCTCAGGCAACAACTGCAATTCCCCCTCGAGCGGATGCTAGGATGCTGTGTTGAGGAGCTCCCCTTTGTTTCTCTGGGGCATTCGCACTTCCATCAACCGATCAATAGGGTTCACCCCCTTCTTCATGGTGTACGGCGCTGAAGCCATCATGCCAACTAACGTCGAGCACAACTCGCCTCGAGTCATCCACTACACGGAGGAAGACAACGAAGCCTCCCATAAGAATCGATTTACTCGATGAAGCACGTGACCTGGCTCGCTCTCACACCACATCTACTAGCAAGGTCTCCACCGCTACCACAACCGCTGAGTCCAGACTCGCACCTTCCAGGAAGGCGACCTCATCCTGCGTCTCATTCAGGACAAGAAGGGCATGCACAAGCTCTCTCCTCCATGGGAGGGGCCATTCGCCATAGGGCGAGTCATTGGCAACGACTCCTTCTACCTGATTGACGTTCCAGGCGACGGCAAGCTCGACGTCGAGCACCCACAGAATGTCAACCTGCTTCGTAAGTTCTACACATAGAACTCAAACTTTTATACCTTTGTACCCATGCTGAATAAATTTTTTGTGTCCACAAATTGTGTCTACTCTCCACCTCTTGTGCCAATCACACTCATACAATACAACAAATATGGTAATAACAGTAGTCAACCCTTGGTAGTGCGACCCGGCACGGCCAAGTAGTGTGGTTCAAGGTCAACGAAAATCAATCGGTCCTTGCACCGTCCACGAAAAATGCCAACCCGGGAGCCACCATCGGAGTCGCCTCGCTCGATTGGCTCCCCAAGCGAAGACGACCGGCCGTGCTTCCCATAGCACCCTGTCATCATGATCCTTGGATGCAGTGACTCGAAACGGTGAAGTACCACGCTCGGGGACTCGTTCAAAAACGAACCCACATGCGCCTCGGGAAAATACCAAGTGTGAGAGTACGCCTTGGAGTCTCCAAGCGACAGGCTCTCCAAGCCAGGAGGAGAGACACTCTACACGATAAACATCATACAATGTCCTTCCCTACCTTAGGCATATTACTCGAACGGTTAAGTACCATGCTCGGGGCCTTGATAACTCGAACCCGCACGTGTTCAAGGAAAACACCAAGTACAGAGTACCCCTTGGGGTTGCCATGTGACTAGCTCCACGAGCCATGCTAAGTCGACTTAAGCAACTTTAACATCTTCAAAACATACTGTCCCCGCTAACCACGCGCATGTGATGGATTCCCATCAACACATACGCTCGGTGACCCGCACAATACAAACAACTGTGTAACACAAAACGTCATACATAAATAATGACCGATTCTGCGAATCAATACGAGTCAACTAGAATTATAACAAAAAGCTTGCATTATGACCAAGTCACCAAAATATCTTACAAATACTTTGTTTGTTGCCCGCACTGGCCCATTACACAAATTGATTTACATCACGCAGGTCAAACTACCTATTCTGCTGCCTACGAAGAACAGGCCCATTCCATTCCCTTGGCCCTGATGAAGGGCTTCTAGCATTTGACGGGGTAGGTCGTCAACAACTTCTCAATCACCGACTAGAACGGACACTCTGATGCCAAATCACAGTGCTCCGGTTGCTTGTCTCCAGGGGTGACCCGAATCTCCTGGTAGGGAAAGGAGGTCTCTCATCGCCAAGACGCGCTCTGCATAAGGGGCTACCTTTGCATTCAGCGCTAACACATTAATGATATGAACGACTCCATTCGTGGAAGGATACCCTGCTAGTAACATCGTCGAGCTAGAAGTCCTCGGGGAAGTGCACGAGACCAAGGCTGAGTGCACCGGTTGCCTCGTGATGAAACGTGGAGCGCATCATCCACCCGACGACAGTGGGCACCTCCTCTAGGTACTTCCCTGACTCGGAGAAGCCCTCATGAATCATCTCGGTGGGCGAGATATCCGGAAGCTAGGATATCTCGCACACATATCGACGATGCCGAGGCACCCTCAAGCACTGCTTTGATGCAGTCCTTGGCTCGGTACCGATGCATTGATGGATCCCTTGGACCTACGCTATCTGCAAAGTGTTAGCACACTCGATCTACTCAGGGATTCAGTCGCTCCAGGACTCGGACGCTTGAGGACTCGACCAAAACCAAAGAAGAAGAGGTACTCACCAAGGAGATACCAGCAGTTCTGAATAACGTCTTTTCCAGGTCAAAGAATTTAGCCTGCAACTCCATGATAACGGAGTCGGAGGATTCGTGGTCCTTCTCCCCCTCTTCCAACACAGATATGGCCTTCTCTGCCTCTACCAGCACCACCTTGGCCTTCTCTTCCGCCGTGGCAACAGTTGCCTTCATGGCTTCCAGCTCACACACTAGCACATAACCCTCACAGACCTTGGCTAGCGCGGAGGCATGATTATCTGCACACAGAAGAAAACATTCAATTCAATGCCGAATTTAAACGCAAAGTCGATACTCAATGAATGAAAAACGACATACTCATAGAAGCCTGAAGCTGGATAATCGCCTGGGTAGCCACCTGGTGGTCATGTTGGAGTCGCTCGAATTCCACACATTGGTCGTCTGACTCCTGCTACAATATAAGAATATGATCAACACCATATACAAGACTTGAATCACTGCTAACCAGTGACCCGACCCTCGGGGACTGGGGAATCATGAAAATTGCAAGTGTCAACTCACTACTAACCAGTGACCCGACCCTTGGGGGACTGGGCACTCGAAAATAAGCTTTCGGTTGCTACTACTTAGCAACCAGAGCCTCAGGGACTGGGCATACCTGGAGTGCCTGACCAAGCAAGAGGTGGAGTTTGATCTCCCCACATATGGCATCCGATATACCACTCCCTAGGTTCCTTGTGCCACCAACCCGACGTTGTCATCGATGACTTCAGCCACCACTGCCGATTGCATTTGGGCGATCAGAGAGGCCCCCTTTGCAAGAAACTGCGGGAACATTACAGCCTTGGTCACCACTGACGGGGACACCGCCATCATCTCCTTGGTTGTAGCGGCGCTCTTGGCTTCAACCTCCTGTGCCACAACACCTTCCTCATGCATGACAATGTCACCCACGGTAACCTTTGCTGCCACCTCGCCTGCTGGGTCGAGGTCGACCTTCTTCTACTTCTTAGTGTCAAGGTCGGGCTCCTCGTTGGAGTTGCCCTTCCTCTTCTTGGAGGTGTCTCCCCCCTCAACGCGGCTTGAGGGGATTTTTGACACGGTCGCCTGTGTTACTCTCTTTGCCTTGCCCCTATGAAACTTAGTGCAATAAGTGATTCGTAAGTTCCGATAAGTACATCATACACGCAATTCAACAAAACGGAAATACTTACTTGGCGACTAGAATAACATGCATACCCGTGCTAATATGCGTGGGCTTCTCCAGCTCGGGGCTGAGCGAACGCGGCAACCCCGATTCCAATAGGCTCGCTTGATGCTGTGGCTTGGGTGCCTCCACTGACTTCTTCATCGATGCTCCCATCGCTGTCAGGGTCTTTGACCCCTTTGCCGCAGATGGGGCCTCTGACCCCTACATCACTATTGGGGCCTCTGACTTGGTCGCCGATGTCGGGTCCTCCGACCCCTTCGCCATGTATGGCTCCACTGCTACCTCTTCGGCTTTGTCTTCTGATTCAAACACCACCGCTAGCTTGGCCACCGGCTTCACTGGTGGTTTAATTTTTAGAGTAGGCTTTGTTGGTGTGGGCACTCGCTTGGAGATTTGCTTGTCAATGATCTCCATGTCACTATCGAGATATTCGAGGTTGTGGCTGGCCTCGACCTCGTGGCGCTTTTGTCCACGAGTCTTCTGAGGCATAGAGGTGGGATCTTGTTCCTCGGCGAGTTCCTCCTTGCTTTTGGAGTCGTCCTTGTCCAGAAGCTCGTCAGGAACCTCCTTGTCGAGTGGAGGAATCCAGTTCTCTAGAACGTAGAAAAGCTGAAACCAACATGCCTAGGTCAATAATTCAACATAGGCAAACGAATGAAAATGCCAACTATAGGTATAGAAGACTTATTAGGGGGTCGATCGCTTTCCGGCTATGTATCAGCGAATCCCCGCCGACGAGTCGGTGTAATTCGTGCCAGTGATCTTCTTCAGGGTTGCGGCATAATATTCTGTGGCCTACACTTCGTGGCATGACCTTATCAGGTCCAATGACCCGGTGTATTTATATATACATGGGCTCTGGTGTCCTACGAAACTAGTCGTTGCCCGATCCAGCAGTTGTAGAGGCTGATTGTTTCCAACCTATCCTCCTCCAGCTTCGTGATTTGGGAGCACGTCTCCTCCACGGCCATGTTCTTCTCCACGGGGAGCCCTTTTGCCGACAACCTCCATGGCTCGCTCCGCTCTACGGTGTGCGCCGGGATCGCCACCTCCCCGGCAAGGGTAGATTCCTTGGTGTAGAACCAGTAGTTTTTCCATTCACTCACTGCCTTCTTTGGCAGCATCAGTTTCAGAAACTTGTCATTGGGCTTCAGCTAGAACATGATGCTTCTCGTGGACAAGACGGGGCCATTCTTCCCTTCACGGCTAACGCGCCATGGAATATCTCTAGCCAAAGGGGGAAATATGGTGGGCACCCCAGGTAGCACTCGCAGAATGCAACAAAAATTGCGAGTTGCTCGATGTTGTGCGGCCCCAGATCAGAGGGCTTGATCCGGTAGTAGGCACAAAATCGCTAGAAGAAGATTGAGGTACAGAACCCTAGACCCTGCTCCAAGTGGCTGAGGAAGTAGATGAACTCCGCCGACCGCGGCTTCAGTTCAGCCTCGCTAGCCGCAGGGATTTGCTAGTTCCCCTTGATGAGAATCCCAGCATCCGGGAATGATTGCAGCACGACCGCGGTGCACTTGGATTTCCCCCAGAGGTCTATAACATCCCAAAACTTTAATCCAAGGTTATTAAGATCCAAATCATCAAAATTAGGGTTAACAAAAACTTTTCCAATTAAAATTATTAAAGCATTCATATGTGTGAGCCTTTAAATTAGGAGTTGATTTGAATTGCCATGATTAAGTGATCCATTGCTTGTAAAAATAATTCTTAGGTGAAATAAACATCATCTAGATCATTCCCAAACAAATCCCAAAGAAAAACAAATCAAAATGAATAAAAGAAGAGAATGGTCATTTGTGCCATTTTAACTACCATGCCTACTTTGGCTATTCCTAGGACTCAATTCTTAACAGAAACAAATGTGGATCTTTGCACCCATTGCTAGTACATGTAATGATGTACCAAGCCCCACTTTGTGATCTGCCAAAAACTTTCAAACACTAATTTTAAAAGACATCTGAAAATTGAATCTAGCGTAGGTATCAAGATCACCCTATTTCAAAAACCACTCAAATGAGCTTCATTTTCAAAACCCAAGCAACCACAGAGTCTCAAGCTTATGACCAACACACCCACCAAAAATATTTTCAAAATTCAAAACTAAATTTTTTGCGGCCATTTTCACAAACACTTGGCAGGCAGAGATTACACCTAGTATTAGCTTACTGTTTTCTATAGGGTTTCGCCACCCATTTGACCTCAAATCACTCCCTCTGTCTCCATTTGATCTAACCAAACAATAAACACCCCATCCCTATCCCCTAGCAGCAGTGCCACGTCACCCCGAGGACATGCTCGCTAGCCAAACTTGCCAACACAGCAGCAGACCGCCCCTCTCTCTCGCCATGTCTAGGAGCTAGACCAGACCACACCGCCACCCTCTGTCCCCTCCCCGAGCAGAGCCGAGCTGGATGATACTCGCCCGACAACCGTGCACACGCCGCGCCTCGACCGTAGCCCGTGCTCACCGCTTCGCCACCACCCCAGGAACCGCCCGGACATGCCCGTTCGCCGCCGTTTGACCCGTAGCCCCTGCGCGCCGTGTCGAACGCCGCCTTGGCCACTCAGAGCGTGAGCACCGCCCGACCGTTTGCCACCGCCCCTAGCAGCGCATTTAAGCCGTAGAGCACCGCCAGGAGGCAGGCCACCGTCCCCTACCTCAAGCCACGCCGCTAGCACGCTGTGTAGCCCTCGCCAGAGCCGCCCGCCCATCACTGTCGGTCGTCTCGTCGAGCTATAAATAGAGGCCACCCCAGCACAAACCACTCACACCATTCCACTCCCCTCTCCTCACTGGTCCTTCCCCACCTCTAGCCAGAGCAGCTCAAGCACTTGTTCACCGGAATTTGGCCGGAGGAGATCGCTGTAGAGGAGGAGAAGGCGCCGTCGATTTCGTCTACCCTAGGAGCTACCGCGACCACCCCTGAGTTCGCCGTCATCCCCCAGTTCGTTTGCCTGCCTCGCCGTTGTCGCTGGAGCCCTAGTATACCCCCTGAGCACCCCCATCGAGCCGCTAGGGTTAGACCTCGCCGGCAACCTGTCCGTCGTCGACGACGAGCCCCAGCCGTAGATCCTAGTTATAATCTAACGGCCCACATCGCCCCGTACCACTTCGCGTGTAAAGAGCTGCTGACTGGTGGACCCCCTGTTAGCTGTGCCCCGCGCTGCGGAGTGCCATTGGGCCGGCCCGTTTGCTTTCCCGCGCGACCCATTTAATTCAAACTTAGGTTTTTCTATTTACTTTAAACTTAGTTCTGTCCCCTAGTTTGAAAATCAATTCAGAGAGATTTACAAATCCAAATGGAGTGATTCCAATTTTGTTAGAAAGCTACTGAAAAGATCTACCCAAGCCCGTTGGATTTAATCCAATTAGAGTTAGAGATCTCTCCTAGTAAAAATAACAAGACAGAAGCTTTGGCACATTCAAACATTTTTATAAAATCAACCATGATAGCTTTTGAGTTGATTCCAACTCTCAAAAAATCACATTTCACCATACCTATCTGAATATGTAATAATATTAGGGTTTACATGCAGTGACTTTGGACTAGTACCAAATAATGCTATATATGCATTTCTAGTAACCTTAAATCATTAAATAATGAACTTAAACCAAAGTAATTGTGATCCCACCTTTAAATCACATTCCCACATGCTAGAATATGTGGTGAGGACATGTGTCCACATGATCACATATTTTAAGTGGTGAATATTAAATCTTAGTTAATTTTTCAATGAGTAGAAATTACTTTTCTTAAATAATAAGAATGAAACTAGTTAATAAAACTTGTGATGCTTGTGATGATAATAGATCATCAAATGTGTGCCTTAGGGTGCTAATTAGACTAGTAAGTATTGTTTGGTGATTGTGTACTCCGTATGTATTTATAGACGATAGTACCGACCAAGCTTTCGAGGAGGAGGAGTGCTATCAAGAGGAGGAAGAAAACTTCAACCACTGCACTGCACAAGGCAAGCCACCATTAACAATGCAAGACAACATTTGCAAGTATAATGCTTAGCAAGCTGGAATTAAGCTAGTGGATTTAGCAAAGATGCTTTAGGCATGCTTTGGTTATACCACTTTGACTATTATTTACCCCAAGTATTATTTTCAAGCTTTACTTTCCTTTACTTTACCCAAAGTCTTATACTTGTTTTGAAGGTAGCATAAAGAGTATAAAACTTGAACTATATAGGTAACTTTAGATGTCATTCTATGGCATGAGATTGATCCCATCTTTCCACCTTAGTGAAAACTCTTAACTTAGTAGTTTAGAGTAGATAAAAACTTGAGTCACTTTAGATGGGAATACTTGGTGAAAATGAATTATGAAAACCTTGGAATGATGAGTCATTATATTGAGATGTTTTGACATGTGTTGAGAAACACAAATGGTTTATGATGGTGAAAATGTTGAGGCATGAGCCTTAACCCTTTTATAAAACTGATGGTTGGATTCAGATGCGATACCATTCCAAATTTACCGTACAACCACAATACCTGAATTGGGTAAGGCTTAGCCGGAAGTTTATATGCATTAGTATTAGTTCCCTCGCGGGAGAGGTTTGAGCTGAGGCTACCTCTCAATGTTGTCCATCTATGCAGTGCCTAAGATGACAGATGGTCATGGTTGGGAGGCCATGCTCATAGGAGACGTGCTTATACTAGGGTGTGTAAAGGAAAGGTTATGTTTGATTATCTGCATACTAAGTATGATGATTCAGGGTTATCCCTGACAGATGTATTGAATCTTGTGGTGAAAGTGTACCACCTCTGTAGAGTGTCAAACTATTCGAATAGCCACGTCTGCGGTTATGGACAGTTGGAATGGCCATACTATTTCGTTGTCAGATGTTTTCAAAATAACTTATGAAAGGAATGATGAATCTTGACTTGACCACAACAGGGTTGTGTTTATGACACTAGCTTCCCAACTTAAGTGATTCTAGAACTTTATTTTATCTTTCTTTGCTTCTAAATTCAGCTTAGGTTTCAAACTTAACATTATAGTTAAAATTAGAGTTAGCACTTTACTTTAGAACTATCCTACTTGTTAGTGGTAGTTTGCGAGTACTTAAAGAGTACTTATGGCTTTTGTCCCTGGCTATTCTCATGGACAGACTATGAAGGAGATTACCAAGATGATGGACAGCAGGACGGCTAAGATAACTAGGACTATCTGCCTTCGTCAGCATTGCCTGTGCCCCTGAAGATGGACCCCACCGCTACACTTATCTTTTATTCCGATGCTTGTTGTACGATTGCCAGAGTTGAAGCGTCAAGTGGAGAACCTTTACTTCCTGCTGTACGATAGCCAGAAGGAATTGGACAATGCTAGGGAGTTTGCCAACCACAACCGTGCCATTGCCGCCCAGAAGGCCCAGACTTTCTCACTGCTAGTCAAGGACCGTCAGTCTCTTCGCCTCCAGCACGAGAAGAAGGATCGCACCATCACCCGTCTTCGCAAGAAGGTGGCAGACCTCGAGAAGACCGTCAAGGAGCAGGAAGCTCAGCTTGCAGCAAAGGAGGAAGAAGAGGAGGGTGAAGACATCCAGGGAGATATGGATTCTTACCTCAGCAATGATGATGACTTTCTGGAGGAAGATGCTGTGGACTTCTACACTGACGATGAGGACTCCGATTTCATCGACGATGAGTAGATGCACTAGAGCACTGTCGTAGCATGAGATGTATCGGTCCCACTGTATCGTGGCTTATAGAATGGTTCTTCAAACCATCTGTTTTCCTTTGTTGTTGTGGTGTGTGTTTGTATCGTGTGCTTGTTTGCATGAATGAAATGGATTAGTTGCAAAACATGAGTCAAACTCAAAGTTTTAGCTTTGAAACCAAAACCATGAACCATAGAACTTTCCCTCTTACCCCTTTATCTACCTCAATCTTCAGATGACTCATGGAAACCAAGGAGGGAGCAGCTCGTTGCAAGACCCAATGCTGCAGATCTTGCAGAATCTCATCGCAGACAAAGAAGCACGCCGGGCAGAACGCCAAGCTAATCTAGCAACACTGCAATAGATCACCCAGATGGCTCTCAACAACCAAGGGCATGGAAACTAGGATCACCATGGATCCAAACTCAAAAACTTTCAGAATACCAATCATCCAATCTTCAACCAAGCTGAAAACCCACTAGATGCTGATGACTGGTTACAGACAATGGAAAATAACTTAGAAGTTGCAGGAGTTGATGACAACGAGAAAGTTCTCTTCGCCACCCTCTACCTGGCAGGAGATGCAAGAGCTTGGTGGACTAGTATCCGTAATATGAACCATGGTCAAGTGATGAAATGGGAAGCCTTCAAAATCAAATTTAGCCGCACCCACGTGCTGCAGGGTCTAGTCACCAGAATGGGGGATGAGTTCCGCGACTTGAAGCAAGGCAGAATGACTGTGGTGGAGTACCGTGACAGGTTCCTGTCGCTTGCAAGGTACACCCCTAATGAGATCAACACGGAGGCCAAGAAGAAGGAGAGATTCCTGAACGGACTGCATGATGAGATGCAGACGGTTCTTGTCAACATCTGCTTCGAGGATCTCAAAGAGCTAGTCGACTCTGCCATTCAGATGGAAGGGAAGATTAATTAGGCAAACGACAACCGCAAAAATCGTATGATGCAACAATCTGGATCCAGCATTCACCAGAAGTACCGTCCCAACCCCTCATCAGGCTATGTGCCAAGGAACAATCGACCCCTAGTGTGTCGCCCAAGCTACCCCAACCGTAGCGGAGGCAATGTGAAGTCCGGAGGAAACAACAACAACTCCGGCAACGCCAACAACTTCAACCGTGCATCGCCCAAGAGCAACAACAACAAAAACAACACTGCACCCAGAACTGGCAGCAATGTTGTGCCTGTCGCAACAAAGGACAAGTCCCAGATCACTTGTTTCGAGTGTGGAGTGAAGGGTCACTATTCCAATGAGTGTCTCAAAAAGACTGTCGCCACTGCCAATGTGAATGCACCATCTCAACAACAGTGTCATGTTCAACCAGGAAGAAGATTTGCCCCAGGGAACCCTCACAACCGCAACGGTCGTCTCTTGCACATGAACGCTGAAGAAGCCCAAGAAGCGCCAGATGTAGTGCTGGGTATGTTTTCTGTTAACTCAGTTTTAGCAAGGGTATTGTTTGATTCGGGAGCATCACATTCATTTGTCACCGAAGAATTTGCATGCACTAGTAAGATTCACCCAACCAACTTGAAGCATGTCATGATAGTTCAAATCCCCGGTTCAACCACCAAAGCTAGAAAAATTTGCAAAGCAGTGCCTATCAGAATACATGGGATAGATTTTTATGCCAACCTAATTGTACTTGGAACCAAAGGATTGTAAGTAGTACTAGGTATGGACTGGATGTCAAGGCATAAAGGACTGATAGATCAGGCTAAGAAAGCCATCACCATGACCAGAGCTCTGGAGTCACAGTAGAGCATATATCTGAAACCTTACCTCGTCAATTCAAGTGCAACAAGAGTCTAGCCCTACCCACCATAGACCAAGTCAGAGTAGTCTGTGAATACCCCGACGTATTCCCAGATGAATTGCCAGGTATGCCCCCGGATAGGGATATTGAGTCTGTTATCGAACTATTCCCCGGAACCGGACCCATAGCCCAGAGACCGTATAGCATGAACCCTTCAGAGTTAGTGGAACTAAAGAGGCAGTTGCATGCCATGTTAGCAAAAGGCTTGATTCAACCAAGCGCATCGCCATGGAGATCACCAGTGTTATTCGTCGACAAGAAAGATGGAGGCAATCGTTTGTGCATAGATTACAGAAAGTTGAATGACGTCACCATCAAGAACAAGTACCCCTTGCCAAAGATAGAGGATCTATTTGATCAGTTGACTGGAGCCCAGGTATTCTCAAAGATTGATCTTAGGACTGGTTATCACCAACTTAAGATTCGTGCAACGGATATTCCGAAGACTGCCTTTACTACTCGCTATGGTTTATACGAGTATACAGTTATGTCTTTTGGATTAACCAATGCCCCTGCTTATTTCATGAATCTCATGAATAAGATCTTTATGAATTTCCTAGATAAGTTTGTAGTTGTGTTTATCAACGATATCCTTATCTACTCCAAGTCAGAAGAAGAGCATGAGAAACATCTGAGAATCATCCTAGAAACCCTGAGAGAGCATCGGTTATATGCCAAGTTCAGCAAGTGTGAGTTTTGGCTGAAAGAAGTAGGATTCCTAGGACATATTGTGTCTGCCGGAGGAGTCTCTGTTGATCCCGCTGATACATTGCAAATGTATCTATAATTTTTGATGTTCCATGCTTGGTTTTATCCACTTTCTTGTGTTTTGTTCCAACTTTGGAGTACTTTTCATATGATTTCTTGGACTAACCTATTAACAAGAGCCACAGTGCCAGCTGCCTGTTTTCTGCAGTTTTTGGTTCAGGAAAGTTAGAAAATGAATATCCTCAGAATTGGACGGGACAAAAGCCAAAGTGCCTATTTTCCGGAAGGGATCAAGTGCCATAATACGAGACGAAGAGGGGCCAGAGGGGGCCACACCACCTGGCCACGCGGCCAGGCCTGGCCCGCGCCAAGGGGTGGTGTGGCCATCCCGGGCACCCCCTCGGCCTCTCCTTCCGCCTATATATTGCCCTCGGGATGAAAACCCTATGTACCCGATCAAAAATCCACGAAAGAGTCTGTAGCCGCCGTCATCTCCATCCCTAGATCGGGAGGGATCTAAAGCTCTTCCCGGCACCCTGCCGGAGAGGGGAATTCACCTTGGAGGCCTTCTTCATCACCATGCAAGCCTCCGGTGTGATGCGTGAGTAGTTCATCCTTGGACTACGGATCCATGTAGTAGCTAGATGGCTGGTTTCTCCTCCTTTGTGCTTTCATGTTTAGATCTTGTGAGTCTGCTCATGATCAAGATCATCTATTTTGTAATCCATACATGTTGTGTTTATGGGATCCGATGGATATTGAGATGCTATTTCAGATTGATTATTGATTCTATCATGTCTTTGTTATTTGAGATCTTGCATGCTTTCCGTTGTTAGTAGCTATCTTGGCCAAGTAGATGCTAGCAACTCCAAGAGTTAGTATTTATGCTCGATAGTGGGTTCATGCCTCCGTAATCTGGGAAGTGACAAATCTCTAAGGTACTAGATGTGATGTTGCTACTAGGAGAAAACAACAATCCTTTGTTCATAGAACAATCCTATTGTTTACTTTACATGCAGTCAGAAGCAATAACTGCTGCTTGCAACTTAATACCGGAGGGGTTCGGATGATAACCTGAAGGTGGATTATTAGTCATAGATGCAGTTGGATGGTGGTCTATGTATTATGTTGTAATGCCCAATCAAGTCTCAAAGGAGTCAAGATGATTAGTATATGCATGTATTGCTTTCTCGGTGTTTGTCAATTGCCCCGCTGTAATTTGTTCACCCAACATGTTATCTATCTAAGGAGAGCCACCTCTAGTGAACTATGGATCCCGGTCCTTTTTCTTTACATACAATCTACAAATGTTTACTGCTTTGTGTTTACTTTCTGCAAACTTTTACTTCTTTCCATTCGATACGTTTAATCCTTTGTTTTCCGCAAAACACGGTGAGATTGACAACCTCATCGCAAGTTGGGGACAAAGTTCTGTGGTTATGTTGTGCAGGTCTCCAAGTTGCTACTAGCACCGATAGTGCGCCCTGCCAAAGCTCAGCTAGCAACACCTTTGGGGTGTTTCCTTGCTCCTACTGGTTCGATTAAACCTTGGTTTCATAACTGAGGGAAAACTTACTGATGTGCTCATCATACCTTCCTCTTGGGGTTCCCAACGAGCTCTACATCGAAAGTCGAGCGCATCAAGATCTTTTCTGGCGCCGTTGCCGGGGAACAAAGAAGAAGAAGAAGAAGCTCCCACGTCAACCACGCACCAAATCTTTTCTGGCGCTGTTGCCGGGGAGTCAAGGACAGCTTCACAAGGGGAGTCCCTCATAACCAATCTCTTTACTTTGTTGTTTTTGTTTTGCTTAGTTTTCTTTTTGCTTTGTTTGCTTGTTTCGTTCTTCAAACATCCAAAAAAAAATTAGTTTTACTTGTTTGCTTTCTTATTTGAAAACCCAAAAAAATGACTACTCTTGAAAACACTAAGTTGTGTGACTTCACTAGCACCAACAACAATGATTTTATGAGCACACCTAATGCTCCACCTTTGGCTGAAAATACTTTCTTTGAGATAAAACCTGCTTTGCTCAATCTTGTTATGAGAGAACAATTTTCTGGTATTGGTAATGAAGATGCTGCTTCCCATCTAAATAACTTTGTTGAACTTTGTGAGATGCAAAAGCATAGGGATATAGATGGTGATATTATTAAACTGAATTGTTTCCTTTCTCTTTGAGAGGAAAAGCTAAAGAATGGATGAATTCCTTAACTAGGAATAGTATTGATTCTAGGACTAAGTGCAAAGATGCTTTTATTGGAAAATACTATCCTCCTGCTAAGATTATATCCATGAGAAGTGAAATAATGAAGTTTAAACAACTTGATAATGAGCATGTTTCTCAATCTTGGGAAAGAATGAAATCTTTGGTAAAGAATTGTCCCACTCATGGACTGACTGCTGGGATTATCATCCAAACTTTTTATGCAGGATTGAACTATTCTTCAAGGAACCTATTGGATCCAGCTGCTGGAGGTACCTTTATGACCTTCACTTTGGGTGCTGCAACAAAACTTTTGGACAATATGATGGTTAATTATTCTGAATGGCATACTGAGAGAGCTCCACAAGGTAAGAAGGTAAATTCTGTTGAGGAAACCTCCTCCTTGAGTGATAAGATTGATATAATTATGTCTATGCTTGTTAATGGGAAAGCCCATATTGATCCAAATAATGTTCCTTTAGCCTCTTTGGTTGCTCAAGAAGAGCAAGTTGATGTGAACTTCATAAGAAATAACAACTTTGGCAACAATGCTTATGGTAATAATGCTTATAGGAACAATTTTGGTAACAACAATTATAAGCCATATCCCCCAACAATGGTAATGCTTATGGAAATTGTTACAACAATAATAAGAGTGCTCCCTCTGAACTTGAAGTTATGCTTAAAGAGTTTATTAGTAAACAAACTGCTTTCAATAAAACTATTGAGGAAAAACTCTCTAATGCTAAAAGAAATATAGCATCTTTGGCTGAAGCTCAATCTACTTTGAATAAAATGGCTGCTAAACCTGAAACTAATGAGAATACCTTTGCAGCTACTAATGCTATACAAGTAAGAATTGATGAAAATGTTAGACTATTAGCTGAATTACATGCTAAGTGGGAAAGAGAAGATGAAATTGCTAGAAATATTAGTGTTTTGTACTATCACCACCACTAGTGTTGAGGCTACTAATAGTTCTACTGCTTTAGATGATAAAGTTGATTTTGATCTTGATGGTTGCAACATCTCTGAAGTTATTAAGTTCCTACAAAAGCTTGCTAAAAGTCCTAATGCTAGTGCTATGAACATGGCTTTTACAAAACACATTACTGATGCTCTCATAAAGATTAAAGAAGAAAAGATGAAACATAAAGCTTCTATTCCTATAAAACAAGAAGATGGCTGGGAACCCATCATTAATATGAAAGTGAATGACTTTGATTTCAAAGCTTTATGTGATCTTGATAGTAGTGTTTCTATTATGCCTAGAAGGATTTATGATATGCTTGATTTGCCTCCTCTTGAAGATTGCTATTTGAATGTCCTACTTGATGATAATGATAAAAAGAAACTCATGGGGAGTCTTAATGATGTTCTTATTATGGTTAACAATTCCTATGTCCCCGTTGATTTCTATGTTTTGGATGTTGAATACAATTCTTCTTGTCCTATTACTTTGGGAAGACCTTTTCTTAGAACTGTCGGTGCCATCATTGATATGAAAGAAGGCACCATTAAATATCAACTTCCACTCAAGAAAGGTATAGAACACTTCCCTAAAAAGAGAGAAAAGATTTCTTTTCGTTCTCCTATGAAAACAAAATTTGGTCTTAATGCTTCTTCATTTGAGAACACTTGATTCTTTCTTTGCTTCTTATGCCTAACTTAAAGGCGTTAAAGAAAAGTACTTGTTGGGAGATAACCCAAGAGTTTTAGATGAGTCTTGGAAGTTCTTACCTCTATAATAACCGCTCCTTATCCTTTTTATTTTCTTTTTGTGCCAAGAGTAACCTCTAATGAGAGTGAAGTAATGGTTGGGAAAGTTGCTGTCTCGAAACAGATTTTTGTGCTTCACCGTAAAAATTCCTGAGAGAGCTCTGTATGTCGTATTAAGCTGTATTTTTTTGTGCTTATGCCCCAGGTTGTTATCTAACTTTCGTTAGTTCAACACTTTTTTATTTCAGCAACATAAGGTCTTCGAAAAAATTTGTCTTTACCTGCTGGTCTGTTTTGACAGATTTCTGCCATTTTCTGCATTTGCTTCTTGTTGGTTCCTTTTTGAGTTCTTTTGGGGAATTGAGCTTTCTGAGGGAAGTGCTACGGTAGCTAGTGTTCTAATGGAAGTTTATTTGGTTTGCTTAGTTTTCTAAATAAATTGGTTGGACCCCCTCTTTCTTACATTTGGTTTGCAAATAGTTTGGTTTGGTTTGGAAAAGAGTAGGAAAGTTCATACTTATGTGGTAAAAAGAGATCGTTTTTGACTGTGGCCTATGCTTTGTCATGCCATGCTTGATATTGTTTTGGCTTTATGCTTAGTATTCTTTGCTGTAGCATGACTTGTTATAAACAATTGAGATTGCTTAATGTGCCTTGGATGAGTCATGCGTTGTTTTAGCATATTAAAGCATAGTATAGTGGTATTCTCCTTTGATGCTTTATTTGGGTTGACTTGGCACATGCTCACACCATGTTATGACTATCTCAAGTCACCATAGCCTTTATGATCCTTTAGTTTTCAACTTGTAGTATCACTTTATGCTTTGATCAATGATGTTTTGTCGCTCTGCACGATTATGGCAATTATTGCTCTCTTAGTTTGTCGCTCCTAGTCTTTTGCTAGCCTCCACAACAAAGTATGAGTTCCACTCATGCATCCAACTCCCTAAACCAAGTTATTCCAAAGATTCCACCATACCTACCTACTAGCTTATGCTATTCCAAGTATATTCATGCTTTTGTTTATCTTCCACTTGTTATGAGAAAACTAGTGATTAAAGCTCTCACGAACTTGATGGCACACTTTACTTTACTTGCCCTTAATAAACTTGAACCATTGTGTCTTCTATGTTGTATATGCTTGCACTTATTTGTTGGGAATTAGCAGAACCATGCTTTCATGGGGAATGCTTTCAACATTGCACTTGGTACTTGTACCTAGTTGATATCATGCTCTTTTGTATATGGATGTCGTCGGTGTGAAATGAAAGGGGAGCTTGTAAGTCCATGGAGTTATGTATATGTGTTAGAGAAACGCTCGTCATTGGTCTAATCCATGCTGACATGGTGGAAACCTGCATCGTAACCATAATGAGCTGTCTATGAAGCATTCTTCTTATAAAAAAAGAGTCCTATATTGAGAAAAAAAGTGAAAAGAAAAAAAGAGATACTATGAAAAGAGGAAAGAGAGAAAAAAAGCACCATATTCCCATGGTAAATAAGAAGAATGCTGAGATGCTCGTTGTCTGCTTGCCTTGTCATTTTGATATGGGGATTCTTCCGTATCATCGGGCAAGGGGTACCCCGTTGGCGGTTCTCTATGATACACATGTACTTACGATGAAAAGAACTTACCGGTGACTAAACTTGAGTAGCATGAGGAGCGGCCCTCGTATACAAGGGACATGCGATTTCTGACTTATACTTCGTCAAGCATGTACACCATAGTTTGTTCACTTTAACCTTAATCACTTCAAGATGCTTATGATAGGGGCAATGAGAGCTGAAAGCAATAAGTACCATAATTTTTAGAAGCTCTTTATGAGACTTGAATCCCTACTTCCTTTTACAAAAGGCATTTCTTCCACCATTATATTGAGTCTCCACCTTCTATCTTTATGCACCTACTTTGAGAGCATAGTGGCCATTCTTAGTTCTATGTGCATTGTCCCAAGACTAGTTGATTGATGCATAACTTGATATTGCTTGTTTTAAACTATTGTATCTAGTCACTCTTATGAACTTTGAAGGTGTCCTATGCATTTATATTTGCTACTCTATTGAGGGACAAGCTGAATACTATTATGCTATGTTTTCTTTATGTGAAACAAACAAAAGTCTTGCAAAGCATGTTATTCATGATTCTTTTGTTTGTGCCTTTTCATGTTGCATCATAGTTTCTTTGCTTATTGCTAGAACTTTGTCTTTCATGTTATGATTGAAGTACCATGATCCCAGCTTTGAATGTTTTGCAAATACTTTGATCAAGTCTTTGATGGTGCATGTCACCTCAAAAATTATTTCTTTTTATCACTTACCTACTCGAGGACGAGCAGGAGTTAAGCTTGGGGATGTTGATACAATGCAAATGTATCTATAATTTTTGATGTTCCATGCTTGGTTTTATCCACTTTCTTGTGTTTTGTTCCAACTTTGGAGTACTATTCATATGATTTCTTGGACTAACCTATTAACAAGAGCCACAGTGCCAGCTGCCTATTTTCTGCTGTTTTTGGTTCCAGGAAAGTCAGAAAATGAATATTCGCGGAATTGGACGGGACAAAAGCCAAAGTGCCTCGTTTTCTGGAAGGGATCAAGTGCCAGAATACGAGACGGAGAGGGGCCAGAGGTCGGCCACACCACCTGGCCGCGCGGCCAGGCCTGGCCCGCGCCAGGGGGTGGTGTGGCCAGCCCAAGCAGCCCCTCGGCCTCTCCTTCCGCCTATATATTGCCCTCGGGACGAAAACCCTAAGTACCCGACCAAAATTCCATGAAAGAGTCTCAGAGTCAGCCATCTCCATCCCTAGATCGAGGGATATGAAGCTCTTCCCGACCCCCGCCGAGAGGGAATTCACCGAGGCCTTCTTCATCACCATGCAAGCCTCCGGTGTGATGCGTGAGTAGTTCATCCTTGGACTACGGATCCATGTAGTAGCTAGATGGCTGGTTTCTCCTCCTTTGTACTTTCATGTTTAGATCTTGTGAGCTCCGTTCATGATCAAGATCATCTATTTTGTAATCCATACATGTTGTGTTTGCGGGTATCCGATGGATATTGAGATGCTATTTCAGATTGATTATTGATTCTATCATGTCTTTGTTATTTGAGATCTTGCATGCTTTCCGTTGTTAGTAGCTATCTTGGCCAAGTAGATGCTAGCAACTCCAAGAGTTAGTATTTATGCTCGATAGTGGGTTCATGCCTCCGTAACTGGGGAAGTGACAGAAATCTCTAAGGTACTAGATGTGTTGTTGCTACTAGGAGAAAACAACAATCCTTTGTTCATATAACAATCGTATTGTTTACTTTACACGCAGTTCAGAAGCAATAACTGTTGCTTGCAACTTAATCGGAGGGGTTCGGATGATAACCTGAAGGTGGATTATTAGTCATAGATGCAGTTGGATGGCGGTCTATGTATTATGTTGTAATGCCCAATCAAGTCTCAAAGGAGTCAAGATGATTAGTATATGCATGTATTGCTTTCTCGGTGTTTGTTAATTGCCCCGCTGTAATTTGTTCACCCAGCATGTTATCTATCTAAGGAGAGCCACCTCTAGTGAACTATGGATCCCGGTCCTTTTTCTTGACATACAATCTACAACTATTTACTTCTTTGTGTTTACTTTCTGCAAACTTTTACTTCTTTCCATTCGATACATTTAATCCTTGGTTTTCCACAAAACACGGTGAGATTGACAACCTCATCGCAAGCTGGGGACAAAGTTCTGTGGTTGTGTTGTGCAGGTCTCCATGTTGCTACTAGCACCGGTAGTGCGCCCTGCTAAAGCTCAACTAGCAACACCTTTGGGGTGTTTCCTTGCTCCTACTAGTTCGATTAAACCTTGGTTTCATAACTGAGGGAAAACTTACTGCTGTCCTCATCATAACTTCCTCTTGCGGTTCCCAACGAGCTCTACGTTTAAAGTCGAGCACATCACCCGCCAAGATCAAAGATGTCGAAGAATGGGAAGCCCTAACCACTCAAACCCAAGTCCGTGCATTTCTCGGATTAGCGGGATATTACCGCAAGTTCGTAGAAGGATTCTCGAGCATCACCAGACCCATGACCCAATTGTTGAAGAAGGACAAGAAGTTTGAATGGACAGACAAATGTGAAGCCAGTTTCCAAGAGCTGAAGAAGATATTGATATCAGCCCCAATATTGATCATGCCAGACATCAAGAAGCCGTTTGATGTATATTGTGATGCATCCAAGATTGGTCTCAGATGTGTGTTGATGCAAGAAGGCAAAGTCATCGCTTATCTGTCTTGACAACTGAAGCAGCATGCACAGAACTATCCGACCCATGATCTTGAGCTAGCAGCCATAGTTTTGGCATTGAAGACATGGCGTCACTATCTGATGGGTAATCGCTGTGAGATTTACTCAGATCACAAGAGCTTAAAGTATATTTTCACTCAGAAGGAGCTGAATATGAGGCAAAGGAGATGGATAGAGTTAATCAAGGATTATGACCTTGACATTCACTATCACCCCGGCAAAGCCAATGTGGTAGCGGATGCTCCTAGCAGATTGCCTTGCAGGATAAACACCATGATCAAGGAGAAACAACCAAGTTTGTATGAAGAGTTGGAGCAGTTCAGAACTGAATTAGTTAGCAAAGGATTCTTAGCTAGAATTGAACTTCAACCCACTTTGATTAGCCAAATCAAGCAAGCCTAGAAGGGGAATGAAAGTATCGACGGAATCAAACATCGTATTGGTACAGGAAAGGTACCTGGATTTACCGAAGACGAAGAAGGAGTTCTGTGGTACAAAGGCCGTATATGTGTGCCAGCAGATTCAGAGCTGAAGCAAGTTATCATGCAAGAATCTCAGGATACTCTTTATTCTATCCACCCCGGAGGAACGAAGATGTATCAGGATTTGGAAGAGCAATTTTGGTGGCACAAGATGAAGAGAGAGATCGGAAGCTACATCGCCAAGTGTGACATCTGTCAAAGAGTCAAAGCATAGCATCAGAGACCCGTAGGACTATTGCAACCATTGCAGATTCCAGAATGGAAATGGGAGTCGGAATGGACTTTATCACCGGTTTGCCTACTTCCAGTAGGGGAAATGACTCAATCTGGGTCATAGTTGATAGACTGTCCAAGGTAGCTCACTTCATCACTGTCAAGACTACCTACCAGAGTTCGAAGCTAGAAGAACTGTATATTGCTAGGATAGTTAGTCTGCATGGAACCCCCAAGACCATAGTATCAGATCGAGGAACCCAGTTTACCTCGAAATTTTGGCAGAAAGTCCAGGAAGGATTAGGAACTAAGTTGAACTTCAGCACCGCTTATCACCCGCAAACTGATGGATAGACTGAGAGAGTCAACTAGATCCTAGAGGATATGTTAAGAGCTTGTGTGTTAGAATACAGATCAAAATGGGAAGACTGCCTGCCTTTCGTAGAATTTCTCATATAACAACAGTTATCAAGCTAGTTTGCAAATGGCACCATTTGAATTCCTATACGGAAGAAAGTGCCGTACCCCTTTGAATTGGTCGCAAGTAGGAGAGAGTCAGATTTTCGGACCCGACATTCTCTGAGAAGCCGAAGAGAAGGTTCACAAGGTCCGTGAGCACCTCAAGACCGCCCAATCCGCATGTAAGAGTTATCGACAAGAGAAGGAGAGACCTGACTTTCAATGTCGGAGATTTTGTATATCTCAAGGTTTCACCATTGAAAGGAACCCAACGCTTTAGTCTAAAAGGAAAGTTAGCCCCTAGATATATCGGACCCTTCAAGATTCTGAATCGTCGAGGAGAAGTATCGTATCAACTGGAACTACCAGAAGAAATGTCTGCCATCCACAATGTGTTCCATATCTCGTTACTTCGCAAATGCCTGGAAGTGCCAGAGAAGACTGAAGTTTTCAAGAACATCGATCACAGAGCTGTGGAAATCAACAATGACCTGACATATCGTGAAGTGCCCATCCGTATCCTAGAAGAAGATTACCGAACCACCAGGACCAGGAGTATCAAGTTTCTCAAGATTCAATGAAGCAACCATACCGAAGAGGAAGCCACTTGGGAGCGAGAAGATTACATTAGGGCAGAGTTCCCAGATCTCTTTAGTTCCTAGTTTTCTTTGTAAATCTCGGGACGATATTTCGTTTAAGGGGGGAAGGTTTGTAACATACCAAAACTTTAATCCAAGGGTATTAAGATCCAAATCATCAAAATTAGGGTTAACAAAAACTTTTCCAATTAAAATTATTAAAGCATTCATATGTGTGTGCATTTAAATTAGGAGTTGATTTGAATTGCCATGATTAAGTGATCCATTGCTTGTAAAATGATTCTTAGGTGAAATAAACATCATCTAGATCATTCCCAAACAAATCCCAAAGAAAAACAAATCAAAATGAATAAAAGAAGAGAATGGTCATTTGTGCCATTTTAACTACCATGCCTACTTTGGCTATTCCTAGGACTCAATTCTTAACAGAAACAAATGTGGATATTTGCACCCCTTGCTAGTACATGTAATGATGTACCAAGGCCCACTTTGTGATCTACCAAAAACTTTCAAACACTAATTTTAAAAGACATTTGAAATTTGAATCTAGCGTAGGTATCAAGATCACCCCATTTCAAAAACCACTCAAATGAGCTTCATTTTCAAAACCCAAGCAACCACAGAGTCTCAAGCTTATGACCAACACACCCACCAAAAATCTTTTCAAAATTCAAAACTAAATTTCTTGCGGCCGTTTTCACAAACACTTGGCAGGCAGAGATTACACCTAGTATTAGCTTACTGTTTTCTACAGGGTTTTGCCACCCATTTGACCTCAAATCACTCCCTTTGTCTCCATTTGATCTAACCAAACAATAAAAACCCCATCCCCTATCCCCTAGCAGTAGTGACACACCATTCCGAGGACATGCTCGCCGGCCAAACTTGCCAACGCAGCAGCAGACCGCCCCTCTCTCTCTCGCCATGTCTAGGAGCTAGACCAAACCACACCGCCACCCTCTGTCCCCTCCCCGAGCAGAGCCGAGCCATGGACCACCAGCAGAGCACCGCGCCCAGGACGTCTGCACCATGCCGAGCACGCGCCAGAGCACCGCGCCGTCTCCTCCTCTATAGTTAAAATTAGAGTTAGCACTTTACTTTAGAACTATCCTACTTGTTAGTGGTAGTTTGTGAGTACTTAAAGAGTACTTATGGCTTTTGTTCCTGGCTATTCTCATGGCCAGACTATGAAGGAGATTACCAAGATGATGGCCAGCACGACGGCTATGATAACTAGGACTATCTGCCTTCGTCAGCATTGCCTATGCCCCTGAACATGGACCCCACCGCTACGGTTATCTTTTATTCCACTGCTTTTTGTATTAAGACTGGATCATGAGATCCTTATTTTTGTAAGACCTTATGTATGGTTTGTAATGGATGATGTACTGTGATATCCAATCTGTTATGTCTCGCAAAAATGGTAATCCTGGGATTGCGATGTATGACATAACAGGCATCTGGGATTAAAAATTCGGGTGTTGACAAGGTGTGTGGGAGGTGCCATCAGAAAGGGGGTCGCTTGATCTTGAAATCGAGGTCGGACACGGCTCGAGAAGACCAAGAAAGAATGGAGGAATGCGCAGGAGTATCCATACTGCGTATCTTCATTTCCCCTTTATAAGGAGGGTTAAGTAAAACCGCCTGAGTTAGTCGTTGCCTCCCGGTAATTCCACCAAGGTTACCATTAGGAATTACCTAATCGCTAGTTTGACTAAAACTGACGGTCTACCTTCGATCAAATTGATCCCTCGACTTGTTCACTTCACCCGCTCATGCCAATCGCTTAAGCAAAGCAACTCGAGCACTCGCTGACTCATCAAGCTGCGACTGAGAACATGATCTTCCCTTCATTAGAGAATTTTGCCATTGATTCGACTAGGCATCCACTCGGACTCGCCTACTCTGACTGCCAAGTTGACATCTTCGCTGAATCCGTGACGCACTTGGGAACTGCTGATGGGGATATGCTAATCGGGGTATGCCCAGAAGGGAGATTCGACTGGCCCAGGTCCATGGAGAGTGGGCTTGCTAGTACAGCGACTGGAAGGATACTTCGAATGAAGCCCATCAACTGGAATCTAAAGGCCTAAGACCTTAGTTAGGCCTAGTCGGATAAGGCAAACCCTACGAAACCTAAACTGATTCTATTGTAATCTTGTAAACCCTAGCGAGGGGACCCTATATAAGCCTCCCTAGGGTACTCATTGTACTAACATGCTATTAGCTACCCCATCCAAGTGACTCGCTGCCTAGCTGCCGAGCCTACCAACCTTGTAACCCACTCGCCATCAATACAATCTAGCAGGAAGTAGGTCTTTACCCTACGAGGGACGAACCTAGGTAAACCCTTGTGTCTCCCCTCAATCTCAACCCGTGGATGGACACTCGCTCGTTGCCCCAATCATTTCAATCGCTACCCTAGTAGCGACTGCCGTGGTCATTCCCATGACACCAGGGATGTGGTGGAACCGCAACATCGAGCCGTGCTTGATGTTTTCGTCGCGGATGCAATGATCCCAACTGACGATGAGGTACATCTTGCCCGGCATTGGGACCTAGACATTCATGTTGGATCCATCCCCACCTTTAGAGCACTTCAGCCGCACGCCGTCAGGAATGTTGCTCTAGGCCTCAAAGGTAAAGAGCAGGGGAAGCCTCACCCTTGAGGACTAGTCCATGTCCCCTAGGACGAGGACAAAGTCAACGACCCGCTTTGGCTCGGGATCATCTTCAATCTTGATCACAACAGCCATAGGAGGTGAAGGAGGCGGCGACACTGGCCCTGAACTACTACCATGTCCCCCGCGCTGGCCCCGGCCACTTCCACAAGGGCGGTCGCGACCGCGCTTCACCGTCGCCTCTTCCCTAGAGGCCGGCGCAACCTGGGAGCCAGAGGCCCCGGCCTAGACCGTGCCTCCTGCGGCCACTTACACATGGCCGTCCACACCCGCTCTTCGCTGGAGGATCCACGTCCACCTTCGGCATCACCGACTTGCCCTTCTCGGCGGTGAGAGTCGATCAGGCTCCATGGGGAGGGGCGATACCTCGGCTGCAAGAATACGGGGAGAGGAAGGAAAGGAGACAAGGAGGTGGTGTCACAGAGAAGGCACGTCCTATGCACCCCCATTTAACAACTTAGGTACGACACGACGTCTCGGGCATGCGACATCAACCGCCAGTCTGCCCCACAAGCCGTAAAATCATGGGGAGCGGTGCCCAAGGTGGGAAGGGCCCAGCTGCATCCAATGGCCAGAGATGCATTACCGTTTCACATGCATGGTCATGATGCCCACAGGGGCGGTTCCATGTTGACCAGAGCATCAGCGGGACCCACCGGCCATTTGGGCCCTTGCCACTTTGTGTCCACGAAGGGAACGCGCATCACAAGTGCCTGGGGGCTACTTTCGGAGTCCTGGTACTTGGGGTACCACGATCCTATGGCCGCCAGGCCCACCGTATGAACCACAACGCCCTCTAGAGGCTGAGTTATCCTGCGGAACAACCTCATGAGGTGAACTCCGGGTGACTGGCCCCTCAAGGGCCTCACCTGAGTCTCCCTTGTAGTGACCACCTCACGAGGGAGGACTCCAGCTTAACCAGGTACCCATAGGGCCTCAAATTCTTTGGAGAATGCCATAGGGGCACACTCGGAATCCTACAATAAAAGAAGGAAAATGAAAAAACTCGCCAGGCAGAGCCAGGGCTGCGTGGACCACCTTGGTAAAGAGGATCTGGTCCACCCCCTCTGGTGTAAAAGCAGCAGAAATGACTTCAACACCAGAAGAGCTGTCCCTTGCCACTTTGGTTCAAGGGGAGGCAAGGTCGGCATCACATAGCAAAGGACAGTGCCATGGGGCTCAACTTTATGAAGGATCAGAGGGCAACCCGTAGCCCTAGACTGAGTCCACACAACTAGCCTTGTAGACTAGGCATCCTTTGAGCGGCAATGTGGTGACCCTTCCCGCCTAAGGATTGGGGATTGTTGGTTTGTGGCCCGAAAGTTCCTGGGCGAGTGCATTGTGGTAACCAAGTTCCCTGTAATTGCCGCGTTTCGTAAAGTTGGGTTGCCAACTACTGAGAGGGGAAAGGCAAACTCATCTCACCCCTGCCAAATTCAAACATTTCGTTAAACTGCCCTATGAAGTAGATGGTCGGGACCCACATGTCGGTCATATGTCCGTGACGCGAGCGCCAACATGGTAACCTCTTAGGCAAATCGAGGAACTAACTGGATTGGATGCGTTGACCAATTTCACAAAGCCATTCCCTCCTTTCCCCTAGCACCGGCGGAATTGAAATCCACCCTCCAAGCAGAACGATCCCTTTAGACATTTGACTTTTGGTGCCAAGTTGCTGTGCCCATTCGCTGATCCCGAGCTCCAATGGCGCATGCCATAACCATCATTGCGAGGCTCTAGCCCGCCTTCGCCGCCGACGAGCCGAACATCTCAGAGGATGGCATATCGTACTACCAAGGAAGAAGAAGTTCTGGCTACATGCAGGTGAGCTATGCTTCTCTTTGCTATTCGCACTAATTATAACTCCTAGTTGGCTACTTAACCTAAAATTGTTTGTTAGCCCAACACTGACAAACATATTTTGTCCATAGTTTTCTATCAAGTGGGATCTCCGCAGACCACCCTTACATAGTTACGGTAGTCCTCTTCAAGTACGACTCTAAATCAGCAAGGGTGAAGGGCAAGTGGTATGGACACCATTGTACCACGATGGAAGAAGCACATGCGCAGATCTGCAGTGTCTCTGGTATGGTTGCTGCTCTGCATAATCATGATGAAATATGGCCGAAGCAGACTGCAAAGTTCAGCTTCATGGATGAACGTGGCATCATGGTTCCTCTAACGTGTGACAGTCAGCTAATTGGGTTGATGAAAAGGTATACTTCAGCTTGCATGTTTGAGCTGAATTGTGATGTACTGGATGTGGAAGTTGCTGCAACTGGGAGTCGCCCTTCTATTCTTGGTCAGGGTGGTCGCTCGAACCCAATTATCTCCTGGTAAGCAAACGTCTCTTGGGGTTCGCATGTTTGTGTTGAATTGTAATTTTTTTATTTACTTTGTAGATATTGGGCAGTTATGCAATAGTCTTGTTTATTTGACAGGAAGCGCCGCAAGGTTAGAAACATGACTACCGGGTCAGTCATTTTGCTGCCCAAAGAAAATAAAAACGAGTGGAAAGATGATGCTGGACACGATTCTAGTGCTGATTGTCCCGAGGAAGAGGAAGAAGGCAGGAAATGAAGAAGCCAGTGGACGTGAAGTCTTGGCACCTAGGCTGGGGAAGAAGGATGATGGCAATGACGATGCATAGTAATGTGTTAACTTGAACCTATATATGTAATTTGGTTAAATTCTGGAGCTCTGTGTGTGGAACTTTGTGGGGCGAAACAATCAACCCACATTCTCGGAGTAAAATGTACCACGACTTAGGGTTTGGAAATGCCCGAGTCAGTAGTTGAATCCAAAATTATGATTGTGCCACTACTATCTGAAAACACGCAACACCGGTTCCACGATTGCTGAGGGGCAGGAGGTCTCCAAATTCAATGAAATGTAAGTGGCACAGAAATAAATTATTTAAGATGCTACACTCCACGAACCAACAACTTATTTCAGCTGCTACACAACGACATGGCAACATAAACAACAATGGCAACCTATAATGCCCAGATGATGAGGAAATCGGTACCACTTTCTAGCCTAATCTTGAGCCCGTCTATCTCACCGCCTCCCTGCTCCTACATCCCCTGCATCTGGCAAAGCTCCCGGATCTCTAGTAACCGGGTGCACATGCTTCCACTTTATAAATTGTGGTTGTGCCATTTTCATGCGACACAATCCACGTAGATTATGTTTAAACAAACCACCAATGTCAGAATACCACCATGATTAGACAAAAGGAAGTAATGCAGGGTTAAGACAGATTAACGGGCGACCAATTTTTTTTCTCCCAGGATTACGGGACCACTAGTTCAGACCGCTAGTATGTACAAGTACTACTACTACAACTTAAAAAAGCATGGAGATCAAGCTAAATAGAACTAATTATCACACACCTCCTTGATCTTCCTAATCTTAGCCCGATGCGCATCTTCTTGTGAGAGCAAGGATCGAATCGTCTGCTCCTTCCTTTTAGCATCTTCCTTGCACAACTTCAATTGTTTCTCTGCATTTTTCCTCATGCATTTGTCAATACTCGTAGTTGTGAACTGCAGGAGTTTGGCCTAGTGAAGATCATTCCTTGCTTGAGTCGGTTCTTGCTCTGCTTTAGCCTTCGGGGCCAATGCCACGTCCCTCTGCTTCTCGACTTTGCTAACCTTGTCTTGCACCCTCCTGAGATCTCGGTTACGCTTGGTCATGTCAACTGGGTCCCATAGCTTCATCTCAGCACTGTCAAGAAGTGAGGTAACTATGGATTCTTTCAACTTAATAGTCATATCCCATAGTTTGTCCAGCGTTTTCTGCATCAATTTGGGCCACTCTGGATCTACCCATTTGACAACGCCACAACTTCTGCCTTGCATCATTGCAGGATGTCCTTGACACCGTAAAAACCTCCTGCCTGCGTTTCGTCCTTCGAATGCTATAAATTTAGTAGGCACATATCCATGTTTACATAGCGGAGGACTGTCTTCATCCTCTAAACCGTTATAGTCGGAGTCGTACATCGTCTGGTTAGCCTAACACATCATACGTGCATGAGTAAACAGAGTAGATCTAGCTCAAAATAGATAACTGGCCATAGATGATAGAGATAGATATGAGACGACTCACATCGAAATCACCGTCCCTGTCGTCACGACGTGTTTCCTCACCGTCTCCCCTTGAACCCATGGCGAGAGGGAGGGTGGGGGGCTGGGCTGGCTGCGGGAGAGATAGCTAGAGGCGACGTCGGCTTGCGGCTTCTCCAGCCTCTCTGTCAGCTGCTTTAGATGCAGCCATTTTCTTTGCATATGCATTTTCAAACTCCACTATTCTGCATTTTCTATAAAGGGCTCCCCTAAGCTCGTCTTCCCTCTTGCAAATAGGGAAAAACACAAGGTAACATAGAAAGAAATGGACCTTCTTGTACAACTGGTAGGTCATGTAAGCATCTATGGCTGCATACTTCAGGTTTATATCACACAACAGCCACTCCTTCTAGAAATCGTGCCTATCCATGGGGAAATCTGCCTTCATTCTGTCGTACTACTCATCGAGGATTCTAGTTGCGAGTGATGCCATTCCATCCTTCCTTGAGCCCCCTATGATCTTGACAAGAATCTGAATATCGATCTAGTTGTGCGCAGGAATTGTAATTCCCTCTTGATGAAATTTCCAAAATCAGTTGTATTGTCGACAGTGCAAAAAACAATTCCTTTTTCTACAAGGAACTAGCACAACATCGGACAATTCCTGTCAGTCCTGAAAGTATGTAGTTTGTCATCACCAAAATTTGTAACTACAAATATTTTGTCAATGCAAGATCATCATCTGAATATAATTTTAAAAAGTTTAGTAAATGCAAGATCAAGACTCTCAACATTGTCTTGTCATAATTTATTTGGTCCTAAATAAAATCCAGTAGTTGCAAGATGAGCAAATGTATAAAGAACAAGAGGAGAAAACCCTAAAAGCGGTTAACTACAGAGAGTAGATCTACAAACCGGGAGAAATGGTAGACAAGGACGTGTTTCCTCATGGCCAGTTGAATGACGGCAACTTCACACCCTTCATATGGGTCCTCCAGGGTGTACTCGAGGTCCAATCCCACAAACTTATCCTCATCTTTCTCAAGCCAACCCTCGTACATCCTTAGGACTCACACCACTGTCTCTTCCTTGTTGGTGTAGACGATGTCTATCTTCTTATTGTCATGGGTAGTGAAGCTTGTCTCTAGAGTGCAACGACCTTCCATGGCCGCAAGGAGAAGACGGGAAGAAGACAGATGACAAGAAGAAGAAGATTGGTTTCTGCGAAACAGGGGAATGGTGGAACCGTCAATGCGTTTCTAAGGTAGTGGTTAACGACAGGGACGGAAGTCCAAAGGAGAGACGCATGGCGGTGGCCGTTCCAGCTTCTAAGTAAACAAAAAATAATTATAATGACGATATATGTGCCCTGTTTTGTCATGTTAATACACTAGGCCGGTCGTGTTGTCCTATCCACTATGCCAGCACTGCAAGCCTACATGACATCCACCACGCCTAAGTGACGGGAGCGACATAACGACGAAAACTGACAGGGGGGCCAACTTGACGGCCGTTAGCCAGATATTTTGTATTGAAACGTAAAGTTGATTCGTGTCGAAAAAGACCCTCTGAGTATTTTGCACACCAACTGTAGTCATCACGGCTGATTATAGGCAACTTGGGTACCGCGTTGCCTAGGCGCCCCAACTTTTAGGCCACAAAATGATATTCTCCAAAGATTGGGGGTAAGTGGCCCTGTGCCCCTATAAAAGGAGGGCTAATGTTGGAGATTTGTCGCGTGAAGGAACTAGGGTCCAATGATCCCTTGGTTTGTGAGGGGGCTGAGCACGTGATTTTGAAGGAACTCAGCGATGGTGGCAACGACGGAGCAAGCACACGATAGAGAGGTGACACCGGGATTTTTTAGCCAGGTTTGGGACCCTCATGAGGAGGTAAAGCCCCTACTCCTACTTTGTTGTATTTCTCGCGTTCTTCGCGAGGGTACAATGGAGGATGGAAGTCTAGGGTTTTTAGTTCTCAAGGATCTATCCCTTCTAAGGTACGAGAAAGGCTCCTTATATAGGACGGCTTCGGGCCTATTCCCCCCATCTAGGGTGGGAAGGGATACCATAATCTTGTCCAAAGGACTCAGATCAGCCTTGTCTTCATGTGGCCTCTGTCCAGAGTGGCGGTCAGTCATCCTTCAGTCCTATGTCGTCATCTTGGTCTCCTTGCACCAAAACAGCAATGTCAGGTGCTACCATCACCCTGTGTCACTCCCCTATGCCTTTGTACGGGGAGCACTAGGCACACTTTGCTTTCCTGGAGTGGACTAGCCGCCGCTTGGACCGAACATTGGTACATCGTCTCGCGGGACACCCTTGAGGCCAAAGACGTTCCCCCTCTTGAGGCTTCATCGGGAGGCCTCCGTCCTGCCCCGAGACTGAGCGGGACCCCTAACAAGCTCCGTGGCTTCAGTTATCTTCCTTGGGATCATGCTCCCCACAAGCCCCTATGAAAATGCGTCTGGTGGTCCCGATAACTTGGTGGGACGGGGTACCCTGGTGCCAATAGTCCAACAGTAGCCCCTGGTCGCTTGACTTGCAACATTTGGCTGAGGGGCATGGAAGTCAAGGGACCTACAGGCGCCTGGGCTCACGGACAGTCATGTCGTGGCACGATCCCTGAAGTGGCTATCCGTGGTTTCCACGTACCCATGCCGTGTGTGGGGCATGTTTGATGTGGGAACCGCCGCTTGGCCTAGGGTCGGTGCCATCCATAAAACCCCAAATTTGGTGGGAGTGGTCAAACCTCGTCTCCATCCACCGCCACATCGCTCGTGTTCTTGCTTCGAGTCCACTCCTTCCGCTTTGTTGTGCCTGAGATGGCGCTCAAGAGAGCACACACCGCCTTCGCCATGACGAACTTTCCTTCGTCTATCGTGGGACACCCTTGCCGCCGGTGACGATCCTCAACGAGGAGGGGCTGGAGAAGGTGCGCAAGCTGATAGCCTCCGACTCAAATGAGTGGGGTCCTTCGTGAGTGTGGAGCATCGGCATCAGGGGAGCAGGTGGCGCACCGCCGCGGCCCCCGTCTTCACTCGTACCATCACCGCCGGCCTTGTTCCACCCTTTTCCCCCTTTCTCCTTGTAGTCTTGGATAACTACTGCATCTAGCTCCTCCACCTCCACCCGCGAAGCGTGACCCTCCTGGCCGCCTTTGCGTTCTGGTGCAAGGCCTTTATCGGGGTGATACCATCCCTGGCATTGTTCCGGCACTTCTACAGTCTCCGCATCCTTACGCCAAAGGAGGGCCTTGGTGGTGTCGGGTTCTTTGCCTAGGAGGAGGGAGATTTCTTGCCGATTTCCATCCTTGGCATGGCATTGGAGTTCCGTTGTAAGTGGGTTCTAGTGGACGCCAGCCGGGCCTAGCCTTCTCTATGTGCTACCGTGGGGGCCACGGTGGAGAATCTGGGCTGGGCCCGCGAGACATCCGCCTGCATGGGTCCTGGGCCCCTAGCAAGGCGCGTGGTGCACCTACGGGACCAGGGCTTGACTAGAGAGATGGTGGTAAGGGAATTCCTGCGGTAGCAGGTCACTCCCCTCCAGGAGCACCAGAGACCTGTCTGGACCATGTCGCCTGGCCGGGACGTGATCAGGCTCTCGGAGGGGCTCCGGGGCGAGGACACGGTAGCCGTCCTCATTCTTCTACTCCTGGGAATCGAGGTCGTGAAGGAGCTTCCCCTTGAAGCGTGCCCCTTGTACCTGAGAGACGATGTGTGCGCCGTTCATGTAGGACTCCTTGCCTTCGACGCCCAGGGCAAGTGCTTGCTGGTCGAGCTGGACGACGAGGATGTAGAGCCAGGTGACGCTCCCGATCCCTTCCGGTCCATCCGACAAGGGAGGATGTTCAACAGTGTGTCGTCTTCGGAGGAGGACGCCGAAGACCTCGCCGGCGTGGGGGCCAGTGGCTCCACTGATGTAGCTTCTCATGGGGAGCACGTCGAGGTCGGGGCGACCGTTGCCCTAGTCTTAGCGTGGATGGCTGGGAAACATTCAAGGTTCGGAGGTGTCAGCGACTTTCTTCCCCCGGGTGCTAGGAGGGCCAACTAGGCCCTGGTGGTGATAGGAGACAGGAGGTGATCTACCCTCGCAAGGCCCCCCTTCCCCCTTCCCCCCTTTTCTATTGCATCATCTTGTCATGTCGATGCAGGTGCGAGAAGAGGAGGAAGAGAAAGGTGACGGAGCTTGGTTCAGGAGGAGTGGCAGGGCGTGCTATGGGTAGCTCTGCCTCCTTCAGTTTGGAGCGCACCTCGAGAGCGGGCCCGGGCGAGGGTCTGTTCCGCTGATGAGGGTCAACCCGACTCTGAGGTGGTCGTAGGAGGTGACGATGTCCTTCTACTTGAAGACCCCGTGGGCGCGCAGGTCGCGACCCCATCACCATCCTATGGCGACCGGGAGGAACCCGTCGGGGAAAGCCCCCGAGCCCCCGAGGATGTGAGGCCAAGCGTGCTGGCTTTGCTGCCACCCGAGGGCACCTCCCTTGGCAGGTTCGGGCACCTGCATGGCATCATGGCGACCGCCCGTGCCAGGCTCGCTCAGTTCCTCGCTGATTTCGCCACGGAGGAGCACCGCCTGGCTGGAGGGTGGCATCGTATTCACCTTGAGCGAGCTGCTCTCGACCAGGCCCGAGAGCAGTGGGGAGCCCATGGTGAGGCAATGAGCTCTGGAGGCAACCCGGCCCTCGTGGAGGCACCTCGGGAAGATGCGGGGACTTCCGCGTCGGCCAGGATCCGGGCCTCGCCTGCCGGGGCCTCCTCCGGGGACCTGGCCGGTGTCGCTCACGACCTTTCCGTGCATGACCATGCACTCGCCTTCTCTGATTGGGAAGCTGAAGGAGACCACCGGAGGGTCACTCAGAGGGAGCGAGATGTGGTCCTCCGTGAGGAGGTAGTCCGGCTTCACGAGGATGGGGCTCAGTTGAAATGGAGCCACCTGGAGGCGCTAGAGGTTCAGTTGGGGACATCCCACCAGAATCTTGTGGAGCGCACGCTCGATGTCAACTGCCACAGCACGAACACCGACGAGCGCATTTGCCGCTGCTATGCCAAGGTTACCAATGAGTGAGACAAATGAAGAAAAACAATGAGGTGGTACTCTCACAGCTTCGGCAGACCCTACGGGAGGAATGGCAAGGGAAAGCCAAGACCTAGGAGGCGCACTTTCTAGAGAAGAGGGAAAAGTTGGAGGGCTCTCTCCGCAAGGCGGGGGAACGCCTAGCCCAGGCTCTTGACGATCTAGGCGCTTTGAAGGAGCTACACGACGCTCACCAATAGCTCCATAAGCATTGGAATCTTCGCAACAAGGTGGAGAGAGACCTCCATGTGCTAGAGAAGGAGAGGTGCGACATGTACCGGGTACTTTCCAAGCGCACGGCCGCCACTCTCCAGGACTTCAGAGGACTTCTACACTAGTCCCCTTGCCGATGCCCGCATAGATGGTGCTTTCCTGGTGCTCTTCGACCGGATTACAGTGGCGCTGCAGGGAGAGCCGAGCTTTACCACATGTACCATCTAGACGAGTGTTGCATGATGATGTGGGTTTGGCGACCCATGTTTTCTCTGTTCTTTACCAGCATGACGCCAACTTCCCCTAGAAGGTGCTCCTAGAGAGGGTGACGCACCCGTAGGGACCCCTCCCGACGAGGTCACCCGGTTCCAACAGCTCGTGGAGAAACATGTCAACGACTTCCTCCCGATCTTCGCGCAGACCGAAGAGGGAGAGGACTCCAAGGCCACCGGGTCCTCTATTGGTCGAGACGGAGGTTCCCCACATGGCTCTCTTGGCGCCGAGGGGAGTGGCGAGTCATCTCCGGAAGACAGCGCTTCAGAGCCATCGTCCTGAGGGGCCATTTCGACTATAATTCGTTTAATGTACTCTGGCGCAATGGCCGTGTTTTGGACCCGAGGCCTCCTTTGTGGCCTCATGGCATGTATTTGTTCATGCTCTTGTCGAGGGTTTTGTCTTCCCCTTAGGCCTCTCGGGGAGATGACAGAGGGGGTTGTGTGCGCTAAGGAATGCCTGTAATGAGCTCTCGTGGTGAGTTATAGGCATCATGACATGCATGTGAGGTAACTTACTACTTTGGTTGGGTGGTAAGTTCAGATCTCTGCCTGCTAGGCCCTGTAGTTTCCTAGCTGCCAGGGTGGAGTACCTCATGAGCCATCCGACGGTCTTCTCGAGGAGGAAGCTGTCCCGTTAGCATGGGGATTTTTGGTCTTTTGAGGGCTAGGAACCGTGGGTGATGTGACTTACGGCCGAGGAACATGCCGTACGTTCAGAGGTCGACACTTCAGGTCATAGAGATCTCGGGCCGTGGAGGGGCAGTGCCTCACGAGTCGTCGCAGCGATGTATGCATATGTGTATTTGTTTTATTTTATAGTTAGGAACCGTGGGTGAGGTGACTTGCAGCCGAGGATCGGGACATAAGTTCAGAGCTCGACACTTTAGACCCTGGGGAGCTCGGGCCACGGAGGGGCAGTGCCTCACGAGCCGTCATTGCGATGTCTTTTTGGGTCTAGAACCATGGGTAAGGTGAATTGCAGCTGAGGATCGGGCCGTAAGTTTAGAGCTCGACGCTTTAGTTCCTGGCATTTTGGGCTGCTGGAGAGAAGTGCCTCACGAGCCGAACCGTGGGTGAGGTTACTTGCGGCCGAGGAACAGGCCGTAAGTTCAGAGCTCGACACTTTAGGTCCTGGAGATTTGGGCCGCTAGAGGATAGTGCCTCATGAGCCGACATGCACCGTGGGTGAGGTAACTTGTGGTGGGGGAACGGGCAGTAAGTTCAGAGATCGACACTTTAGGTCCTTTAGATTTGGGCCGCTGGAGGGAAGTGCCTCACGAGCCACCCCGTAAGCCTCTCGAGGAGGGCACCGTACGGCCCGTGCTGGGCCCATGATCTTCTCGAGGAGGAGATCGTAGGTATTGCATGTTGTGGTGGTCCCGACCGAGGACGAGTGCATCCTGGTCGAGCCGCATTCCCAGTGTTGCCTCGTGAGTGAGCTGACTTATCGGGCGAGGACCATGAGTGAGCTGACTTATCGAGCACCGGGGACCGTGAGTGAGCTCACTTATCGCCGGAGCTAGTCCGCAAGTTCAGAGCTCAACCCTTCAGGCCCCCACATCGACAGGAGCGATCAGGAGATAGGTACCATCCCAGCCTCCGCTTGTATGATGGATATACGAGAACATGGCAAGCACGTGGGTAGAAAGAAAACCCAAAGAACGAATGGATTCGCCAAAAAAGCAGACAGAAGTCATCAACCACTACAGTTGTTTCCCTTCCTGAGCACCCTTCCTCGGTGGGGGCACAAAAGTGTCACCCAGCAGAAAAGGAGCGAGATCTAAGAGTCACCTTGAGGGGGCTGAGCCCAGTAGTGGCGTGCACGCCTTAGGATGCGGATACACCTTTGGTTCCATGGTTTCCTCCGAGCGACCGAGCTCCCGGCGCCACCATCCATCTAGCCCTCGGGCCCTTTGCGGAAGCTATGGGTCTAGGACCCTGGGGTGCCGGGGCCTGTTGCGCTTGTTGCTCTGTTCGTGCCTCGTCTTGTTGTCATACTCCTCCCTTACCTCCCTCATCTTGACACATTCGTCCGTGCCGTGGCCTTTCCTCTGGTGGAAAGCATAGTACATATGTGAGTCGGTCGCACTGCCTTCTTCCTTCCACGAGGGGCGCCATTTACCAGCTTTCCCTGAGCGTCTGCCG
Source organism: Avena insularis (assembly GCA_023614405.1). Lineage (NCBI taxonomy): Eukaryota > Viridiplantae > Streptophyta > Magnoliopsida > Poales > Poaceae > Avena > Avena insularis. The sequence continues at coordinate 197,331,000 of CM042686.1, read as the reverse complement.
GGATTTGTCTCCACTTCCATGGCCAGGTCCGCCGGTCCAGTCTTGCAGGGGCGAACATGTCCCTATCTTTAGCCTTGGCTTAGCGATCAGCCACCGCGAAGAGCTCGGCCACCGTAGTTAGGTTCTCTCCATGGTGGCGAATCTTGTTGAGCACCTGAGCGTCGGTGACGCCTTCGGCAAAAGTCGTGATGACCTCCGCATCAGTGGCCCCGCTAACCTTGATGAGGCTTTGGTCGAAGCACTACAGGTACTTGTGCAGGGTCTCTCTAGGCCTTTGACGCACCCTCCTGAGGTCTTTGCACATGTACGCGGGCCTGTCCGTGTCCCCAAAATTTGTGATGAAGAGGCTGCATAGCTCGGGCCATGAACCTATGGACCCATCCGAGAGGTTTAGTAGCCATGTGCACACCTCCGGCCCTAGGCTCACGGGGAACCATTTGGCGAGGACGCGGTCATAACCTCCGACCTCCTCAACGCCCGTGGTGTAGAGCTGCAAAAAATCCGTGGGGTTGGCGGTGCTGTCGTACCGGGGTGGAATCTCTGGCTTGAATTTGGGTGGCCACACCTCTATGTGGAGTTGCTCGGCGAGGGCAGGGCAACTGGAATTGCGAGCTTCCATGCCGCCGGTAAGGGCTGCTCGGTTCTGAAGGCCCGCAGCCGAAAGGTCCTGGAGGATTCAGGCTTCACGACCCCGTCGCCTAGCCAAGGTTGCCCGTGCATCTTCCGTAGAACGAGCGATTTCCCTTCGGCATCGGTCCCACCCGAGGTATGTCGTGCCTTGCGGTTCTCCGCCTCCCGAGCCCCCGAGTACGGCGTGGAGAGGAGGTGTGGGCGCGCTGTAGGCTATGTCACCCGGTCGCGCTTTAGGTTTTGTGGTACTATCCCAAGCAATCTCCATCTGGGCGGCAAGGCGCGCCTGCCACTCCTCCTATGCGTCCTCTACAAGCGGGTAGTGGAGAAGCTCCTTAGACATAAGGCGAGCCGTCTCCAGCGTAAGGGGGCACGGTGTGTCTGGGTTGGCGAGGTGGTCGAAGAAGAGTTCTCTCTGCCCCTGCTTGTGGTGGGGTGCGGGCAGATCTCGTCGCCGGCCCCAGTGCGAGGCGAGGGAGCAGGGGAAGCACGACGCGTGCCCCGAGCCTCCCCGCCTCCTCTCGCCGGAGGTGGTTGTCATGAGGCTTTCTACGAGCGACCATGCCGGCACCGCTGGTCAAAGCCCTTCGGGCCGTGCCTCAGCCCCCTACCTGGTGCGCCAAATGTTAGAGATTTGTCCAGTGAAGGAACTAGGGTCCAATGATCCCTTAGTTCGTGAGGGGGACGAACACGCGATTCCGAAGGAATTCAACGATCGTGGCGATGACGGAGCAAGCACACGACATAGAGGTGACACCGGGTTTTTAACCAGGTTCGGTACCCTCGTGAGGAGGTAAAGCCCCTACTCCTGCTTTGTTGTATTGGTGTGCTTTGCGAGGGTACAATGGAGGATGGAAGTCTAGGGTTTTTAGATCTCAAGGATCGATTCCTTCTAAGGTAGGAGAAATGCTCCTTATATAGGGTGGCGTCGGGCCTCTTCCCCCATCTATGGGCAGGAAGGGCTACCACATTCCTGCCCAAAGGACTCGGACTAGCCTTGTCTTCATGTGGCTGCTGGCCGGAGTGGCGGTCGGTCATCCTTCAGTCATGTGTCATCATCTTGGTCTCCTTGCACCAAAACATCAATGTCAGGCGTTGCCATCACCCTACGTCACTCCCATATGCCTTCGTACGGGGAGCTTTGGGCGCACTTTGCTTTACCGAAGTGGACTGGTCTCCGCTTGAATCGACCGTTGGCGCATTGTCTCGCGAGACACCCTTGAGGCTGACGATATTCCCCCTCTTAAGGCCCTGTTGGGAGGCCTCCGTCCTGCCCCGAGACTGAGTTGCACCCCTGACGAGGTCTAGGGATTCGCTTATCTTCCTGGGGCTCACGCTCTTCGCGAGCCCCTAGGGGAGTGCGTCCGGTGGGCCCGGCAACTTGGTGGGACGAGGTACCCCCGGTGCCAATAGTCTGATAGCTACCCCTACCTTAGAAGGGATCGATCCCAGAGATATCAAACCCTAGAAATTCTTATACCACTGTACCCTCATGAAGCATCACGAGCAATACAACAAAGCAGGAGTAGGGACTTTACCTCCTCACGAGTGTCCCAAACCTAGGTAAAAAAACCTCGTGTCACACTTTGTCGTGTGCGAGCTCTGCCGTCTACTTTGTTGCCGGCTAGCCTAGAACGCATGCTTAGCCCCTTCCCGAACTCAGGGTTCATCGTACCCCTTGTTCCTTCATGGGAAGCAAGTCTCCGGCACACAAGATAGACAAAACTTTGTCCACATTCCATCCTTCTATGATCTAGTCCATGCGGAATATGCAGCGCTCATTGATGCTCTCCAAGTGGCCGAGGCATAGGATAATATTCTCAAAAAGAACTTCTCCGTGCAACCCTTCGTAGGGGGACCAAGTCATGAAGTTAATGCTGGCACCTACAAGGTGCGCAAGCCCATCCACAAGAGGCAAGGAAAGAAGGGCCCTAACCCCCTAACCTGGCCAAGCAACAAAAGGTGGGAAAGGAGGAGGCAAGACCCAAGACTGCTTGCACTGTGGCTCCAAGACTCACTTCTCCAGGCAGTGTCTGGCCCCCAAGCACGTCGTCAAAACATACAAGGACAACAAGAAGGCGCGCAAGACGCACCTTGTCCGGGTAATTAATAGGACGGGTAATTAATTCTAGTCCGGAAAACATTTTCAGATAATTTGGGATTATAGGCTGGGTAATTAATTTTCCTAAATTCCTGTGCTAGTTAATTCCCGTGCAAGGTGAGATAGTCCCTTTTATCTACTCTTTGTCTCCCCAATCAATCAAACTAAACTGCCCAAGCATGTCTTTTTCCTCGCGATGGATTGGCGCACTTAATAGGAATCTAAACATCATGATTATTGTTTTCAAGAGGGGGGCAGAGGAAAGCATAGGAGGGTAGGAGGGTGCCTGCTAGGGTTGCGATCATCGTTGCCGCCGGTCGCTGGCCACCATTGTCTTCCGGCCAGGTCCATGGTGTCGTCAACCTCGCCTCCGCCGGGCTTCCCCCACCGCTGGCAGCGGGCCACGAGCGTGGAGTCCTTCTCCTCGGCCCCCTACGACGCGGAGCACGTATCTGGCCTAGGGATCTAGTCATCTTCCTCAGGGGAGAGCATGGCCATGGCCCGACCTACGGTGGCTGCGGAGGCGCCTGCTCACGAGCACCTGGGTTGGTAGCAGCCGCGACCCTCAGGGAAAGCCAAGTGGTGCCGCCACATGGAGCTCGGGGAGGAGGCGTGCGGGATCCCGCCGGGTATGCAGGGGCTCTGCTTCAACTGCAACAGGCTCGAGCAAATGAAGTGGGACTGCAAATTCGACACGGTTTGACTTTGGTGCGGCAACAAGGGCCATGAGGCCAAGGATTGCAAGGGGCTATGAAGTCTGGCGTTAGAAGCGGAGCTGAGGAGGATGGCGTTAGTGAAGATGGTGAGGCGGTTCTCGCTTGTGCGGGGTTTGCAATGGTAGGCTATAACACCCTCGAATCGGCCCTATGCAAGTTTCAGTGATTCTCGCCAACCCGCATAGAAATGATTCAAAGATGCCCACTAGGCACTTGTGTGCGGGTGGAAAACAAAGTAATATCATTACCCAATAGTCCTCGATGGAACCCACATAACATATATATACAAAAACGACTCGACGAGTCAAGAATACAAATATACAATACAAAGATCCAAATCACCTTAAAACGATACAACATTTGAGTATGGATAAGATGCAAACGGGGCTAAGAGCCCTGAAAAATAACCAATGGCGTCCATAACCCTGCCCAGGCCAAGCCGGAAGGGTAACCCTGCTCACAACATCGAACTAATACCTGTCAAACAAAAGGGGTGCTGACAAAGGGCAAAGGAAAAAGGGAGCGGGCAATACTGAGGCTAGTACACGGCGAGTCTAGAATTCGGCGCCTCTCGCCTACATAGATATGGTGGACTAAAGCAGCAACGAAGCATGTACTGAACAACCTATATAGACTCAATACAACTATCGTCTATTCGAGAGGGATAAGAAGACATATTCAGAACCAACCAGATACTAACACCAAACATACCCATCCTAGTATTTCCCCCTCGAGACCAAACAAGGAAGCCATGCCGAGGAAACTCACACAGTTGGCAGTTTTATTCATTCATTCCATGGTAGTTATCCAACTTACTAGTCATATCAGGTACAAGTCGTATTATAACAACAATTATTTAGTTATAGTTGTCTATGATCGAGAAACTGTGCTCCAAGTCGTCCATAACCGCGGACACGACTTTTTGAAAAGATTTAACCCTGCAGGGGTGCACCAAAGTATCCACACACACTTCAACCCTTTGTCAGATCCGATATGAGCAAGATCCTAAACATACACCAACGGTATGCGACGGCGCTTCGGACACAATGTTTCCCAGACCCAAAGCAAGTACATGGGGGCCACCCCACTAAGCTACCCGCAATGAAGTCGGCCGACTCCGAGGCGGAACCAGGGTTTGTGACAATGGTTGTAAATGACTGGAAACCCGAAAGTGTGATTGGGCTTGTCGATACCGCGAAAACATTCCACATTCCTAAACAGTATAGGCGCTCCACGCGCAATCGTAAATAAAGAAGTAAACCATGGCATAAGTACATGATAGTAATAACACCCCAAACTAGTTTGTGGACCCCAACACAATACTTTGAAATCAAGTAGTAAGCCGATGGGGTTCCCACACACCCACCTGTGGTTAACATGCTCGATCTCAGAACATGTGTCAAGAACTCGAGTCTTAGGTGGACACAAGTGGGCGATTAAAAACCAAATATTAACGAATACCCCCGGTGCCTCTGCATTATATCTATTTCTAGCATTTTAATTAACAAGTTAAATTGAAAGCCGTGATCATCTCCACCATTAAGCATCTGCCAAACTCCCAACAACGGTGGAACTTGACGACTCGAACCAACACCTAAGCAAGCAACTACAACTCGCAAGGGCGACTGTCTATCAAACAACAGGCAATAGGATGTGTCCAAGGCAATATAGAGGCTGCATGGAGTATACATGGTACGGAAACTAAAGCATCGCAACACAGATAGCACTAGATCAACAAGAGGAAGTAAAAACTATAAAGACAAAATAGGTAGAAAGGGGGAGAATGCTCGCCTGGGAAACATTGTCGTAGATACATTATTTGAAGAACTTGTCGATACTCGCATCCACTCAACGGCCTAATCCGTGAAGAAGCAAAACACTAAAAGAAACATCGGATACACTATTTAATACTATGGCAGAAGATCGGGCATGATCCATGTATGATGCATGACATGGCAAAGGGGCGATGTGACTAGGCAATATTAAGTGGAACCAGGGTCCCGACAATTAATTAGAAGGTTAGAGATATTTATATACCCTACAATTTAAATGTTGTATTAACAACACATTACAGGGCATCAGTTCGTTACACAAATTTAAATCAAGCCGAGATAAGACAAAAATAGCCCACATATGGTCTCCATATTTAATTATGAGGTGAATCAACAAAGTACCTCAACTAAATGCATATGTATGCGAGCATGACAATTTATATGCAACAAGTATATGTCATATGTTATAGAAAATAGGGGTCTCGGATATGGGTCATATATTAGGGGAGTGTTCGAATCCGGGGGCCTCGAGTTCGGCCTTCGGATCCTGGGATCGGGCTTCAGTTCGGGGCTTTAGGTTTGGATCCGGGGTCTTGGCGTCCGTGTAGGAGGTCATGGCGTTCCGCGTCGGTGGTTCTTTGGATTCCATGAAGGAGATCTCTGGACTCCGACTTCGTGGTTGATAGCAAACTTGAATGTGTGCCGGTGGTTCACCGAGAGTACTTGGTGGCAACACGATGTCCTTGCGGGGGTTGCAGATCGTCTCGATGCAACTTTGTCAGATCGGTCTCGGGGCAGAACACATCAACACATGACATCGTGGGGGAAGTCTTGTATGTCAAGTAACATAGGTGATTCATCCTTTGCATCCCCACTGATTGTTCACACAAATAGGGGACAACCCCAAGGGAAAGCAAGACGACAAACGAGGTGAGGCGGTCATGATCAAGGCAAGATGCACGCAGACAGTGGGGAGCAGAACAGGAGGGCGTCGGCCTTGGCAAGCTCGTAGGGAAACGGGGAGGCGGCGGACGGCATGGTCGAGGTGGCCAGCTCGGCGCTGCAGGATGGACCAAAAAGGAGAGACGAGGTGGTGAGGTCGCAGGACCCATAGGCAGGGCGACGCTCGAGCCCAGCGAGGTGGAGGAGAGAGACAGCATCGTGAACTGGCGAACGGCTCGCGTGCGAGCGCATGGCGAGGAGGAGGACGGCCGCAGCAGACCACGGGCGGTGGCGGCAAGGCAGAGGGTCGGCTGACAAGGAGCTTGGGGGGAGGCGGTCAAATACGGCTAGGTAACCGGCGGGTGCGGCCACGCGTGGTGCTGGGGACAGCAGGGATGGCTGCTACTGCAGAGCTTGGCGGCGGATGGAGCAGCCCAGGGTATCGACGGTGGCGGCTTTGCATCGGTAGGACATGCAGCGGCGGTGACGCTTGCGTCAGGTGCGGGGAGTGATTCTCGCCAACCCACAGAGAAACGATTCAAAGATGCATGCCAGGCACTTGCGTGTGGATGGAAAACAAAGTAATATCATTACACAGTAGTGCACGATGGAACCCACCGAACATATATATACAACAACGACTCGGCAAGTCAAGAATACAAATATACAATACAAAGATCCAAATCACCTTAAAAACGATACAACATTCGAGTACAGATAAGATGTAAATGGGGCTAAGAGCCCTAAAAAATAACCAACGGCATCCTTAACCTTGCCCAGGCCAAGTCGGAGGGTAACCCTGCTAACAACGTCAAACTTGTACCTCTCAAACAAAAGGGGTGCCGACAAAGGGCAAAGGAAAAAGGTAGCGATCAGTACTGAGGCCAGTACACGGCGAGTCTAGAATTCGGTTGCTCTCGCCTACATAGGTATGGTGGATTGAAGTGGCAGTGAAGCATGCACTAAACAACCTATAGAGACTCTATACAACTATCGGCTATCAGAGAGGGATAATAAGACATATTCAGAACCAACCTGATACTAACACCAAACATACCCATCCTAGTATTTCCCCCTCGAGACCAAACGAGGAAGTCATGCCGAGGAAACTCACACAGTTGGAAGTTTTATTCATTCATTCCATGGTTGTTATCCAACTTACTAGTCATATCAGGTACAAGTCATATTATAACAACAATACTTTAGTTATATTTATCTATGATCGAGAAACTATGCTCCAAGTCGTCCATAACCGTGGACATGGCTTTTCGAAAAGATTTAACCCTGCAGGGGTGCACCAAAGTATCCATACACACTTCAACCCTTGTTGTCAGATCTGATATGAGCAAGATCCTGAACATACACCCAACAGTATGTGACAGGGCTTCGGACACGGCGTTTCCCAGACCCAAAGCAAGTACATGGGGCCCATCCCACTAAGCTACCCGCAACGAAGTCGGACGGCTCTGAGACAGACCCAAGGTTTGTGACAATGGTTGTAAACGACTGGGAACCCAAAAGTGTGACTGGGCTTATTGATACCGCGAAAACATTCCACATTCCTAAACAGTACAGGTGCTCCACGCGCAATCATAAATAAAGAATTAAAGCATGGCATAAGTACAAGATAGTAATAACACACCAAACTAGTTTGTGGCCCCCATCACAGTACTTCGAAATTAGGTAGTAAGTCGATGGGGTGCCAACATACCCACATGTGGTTAGCGCGCTCGATCTCAGAACATGTGTCAAGAACTCGGATCCTAGGTGGACACAAGTGGGAGGTTAAAAACCAAATATTGACTATTACCTACCGGTGCCTATGCATTTTATCGATTTCCACCATTTTAATTAACAAGTTATATTGAAAGCGATGACCGTCTCCACCATTAAGCATCTGTCAACCTCCCAATAATGGTGGAACTTAACGACTCGAACCAACACCTGAGCAAGCAACTATGACTCGCAAGACCGACTGTAAACAATAAGCAATAGGATGTGTCCAAGACAATATAGAGGCTACAAGGAGTATACATGGTACAAAAACTAAAGCATCGCAACACGGATAGCAATAAATCAACAGGAGGAAGTAAAAACTATAAAGACAAAATAGGTAGAAAAGGGAGAATGCTTGCCTAGGAAACATTGCCGAAGATACATTATCCGAAGAACTTGTCGATACTCGCATCCACTCAACGGACTAATTCGTGAAGTAGCAAATCACTAAAAGAAACACTGGATGCACTATTTAATACTATGACAGAAGATCAGACATGATGCATGACATGGCAAAGGTACGATGCGACTAGGCAATATTAAGTGGAACCAGTGTCCCGATAATTAATTAGAAGATTCGAGTTATTTAGATACCCCATAATTTAAATGTTCTATTAACAAGGCAAACATGGCATCGATTCGTTACACAAATTTAAATGAAGCCGAGATAAGACAAAAATAGCCTACGTATGGTCTTCATATTTAATTATCAGGTGAATAAACAAAGTACCCCAACCAAAAGAATATGTATGATGATAATTTATATGCAACAAGTATATGCGATATATTATAAAAAACAAAGTCTTAGATATGGATCTCGGTTTGGATCCGGGGGCCTCGAGTTCGGTCTTCGGATACCGGGATCTGGTTCAGGGCTTCAGGGTTCGGATCCAGGGTATTGGCGTCCGTGTCGGAGGTCATGGCATCCATGTAGGAGGTCATGGCATTCCGCGTCGGAGGTTCTTCGGATTCCATGAAGCAGAGTTCCGGACTCCGACTTTGTGGTCGATCGGTAGCGAACTTGAATGTGTGCCGGTGGTTCATCGGGAGTACTTAGCGGCAACATGATGTCCTTGCAGGGGTTGCAGATCGTCTCGATGCAACTTCGTCAGATCGGTCTCGGGGCAGAACACATCAACACATGACATCGTTGGGGCAGTCTTGTACGTTACGTAGCACCGGTGATTCATCCTCTGCATCCCCACTGATTGTCCACACAAATAGGGGAAAGCCCTAGGGGCAAGCAAGACGGCGGACGGGGGGTGGAAATGATTCAGGCCCAGCGAAGGCGCGGAGGAGGCGGGGGGAGGCGCCCGGCCTTGGCGGCTGGCTCGACAGAGGCAGGAAAGCAGAGGCGGCTGGACGTGGTCGAGGCGGGCGTCTCGGCACTGCAGGGTGGACCGAAGAGGAGAGACGAGGTGCTGAGGTCGCGAGACCCAGAGGTAGGGCGACGCTCGGGCCTGGCGAGGCGGAGGAGAGAGGCGGCGTCACGCACTGGCAATCGGCTCACGCACGGGCGCAGGGCGAGGAGGAGGACGGCCGCAGGAGACCTCGGGCGGCGGTGGCGAGGCAGAGGGCCGGTCGACGAGGAGCTTGGGGGGAGGCGGTCAAATACGATGAGGTCGCTGGCGGGTGCAGGCACGCATGGTGATAGGGATGGCAGGGACAGCCGCTGCTGTAGAGCTTGGCGGGAGACATCAAGGAATGACGTGGCTCTTCTGCATCGGAGGATGGACAACAAGTGGCATTACTGCGTCAAGTGCGGGAGAGGGGTTGCGGGGAGGGACGTGGGTGGGGGGGCGAATGTGCGAGAGGCGACGTTGACGCGGGATGGACGAGGGTTTGGTATAGGGGATTTAGGTTAGGGATTTGATAGTTGGTGTTGTAGGCTACCACCAGCTGGCCTTTGGGCCTGGCCGGTAGCGGCTTTCCCTAGGGTTTTTAGAAAAATGTTTTTATTATTTATTTTCAAAACAAAACATTTCGCAAGTAGATTTTAGACAATAAAATATCTAGAACAACCGGAATTAATAATTTTAAATAAACAAGAGGAGTAATGTAGAAAATAAAATAGGCTTTTTGTAAAATACTTTTATGACAAGGCATGCATAATGATATCATGATGATACACAAGGAAAAATACAGTGATTTTCTAGTAGTGTTTTTACCGGGGTGCTACAATTCGACACCACTAACAATGGATGTCACTCTCAAGATCTGCCTCATGGTGCGGGGAAGAAGGCTAACAATCTGAATCTTCATGCTTCATGTAGCTCCTCGCAATACCACTAACAAAGATTCTTACTCCATCTTAAAATCAGCGACACCACTAACAAGGGTTGTTGTTCACGTTTGTTGAGAGAACACTCCGGATAAACAAAGAACAAAGGTAAAGGTATCAAAAAATAAGGCCACCTCTAACTTCGATAGAAGAAGATAAAAAGGTGCAACCTAATCCACTTCAATGTACAAGAGCGAATAGAATGAGTAGTCGGCATGGGGACCAATCCATCACGCATCCAAACTATTACTCTGCACATGTAGTAGAATATTCATGCAACCCATTCTCAGAATTCAAACTGAAGATCTTTACACATGATGTTCATAAACAAAGGAGTGATGCAAGCTCTTCATCGGATCTAACGTAGGTGATCTCGTCGAGAAGGAAAACACCGGAAGATACAAAGAAATTTTTTAGTGGATTTTGAAACAAAGAAAGGTACAACATATGAAGGATTCCTCAAATAGCACGAAGACCGGATGCAGAAACACCGTTAGAAGAGGAAGGAAGCGAAACCCCAAAGGTACGACAGAAACCCAACCACGAGAAAACCTAGACTTAAGAAGAAGATAAGAGAGAAGAATCAAAACACGCAAAGGTAAGAGGAAAATAGCATAGAGGTAAGGAGTAAAAGCAGAACTAATCAGATCTATCCAACCGATTTTTGCAAAATAGTTTTGACACACTACATCGTCTGTCTATAGGACCGAGGTGGGGGTGGGGCCAGGAGCGGGGGAGCTCGCATGGGATCGACGCAAGGTGGGTAGAATGTGCGAGAGGCTACGTTGACGCGGGATGGACGCGTCGGTGGGGAGCGGGGTGCTAGCGAGGTGGTGGGGCCGCGTGGGGCCTGGGTACTTTACGGCAGGGAGTGGGCGTGCGAGGCGGGCTGTGGGTGGGGGAAAATAGGTAGGGCGGCTAGGGTTTGATCTAGGGGATTTAGGTTAGGGATTTGATAGTTGGTGTTGTAGGCAGCTACCAGCTGGCCTTTGGGCCTGGCCGGTAGCGGCCTTCCCTAGGTTTTTTAGGAAAATGTTTTTATTATTTATTTCCAAAACAAAACATTTCGCAAGTAGTTTTTAAGCAATAAAATGTCTGGAACAACCGGGATTTATAATTTTAAATAAAGAAGGGGAGTAATGTAGAAAACAAAATAGGCTTTTTGGAAAATACTTTTATGACAAGGCATGCATAATGATGTCATGATGATACACAAGGCAAACTACAGTGATTTTCTAGTAGTGTTGTTACCGGGGTGCTACAATTCGACACCACTAACAATGGATGCCACCCTCAAGATCTGCGTCATGGTGCAGGGAATAAGGCTAACAATCTGAATCTTCGCGCTTCATGTAGCTCCTCGTGACACCACTAACAAAGATTCTTGCTCCACCTTAAAATCAGCGACACCACCAACAAGGGTTGTTGTTCGGGTTTGTTGAGAGAACACTCCGGATAAACAAAGGACGGAGGTGAAGGTATCAAAAAATAAGGCCACCTCTAACTTCGATAGAAGGAGAGAAAAAGGTGCAACCTAACCCACTTCAATGTACGAGAGTGAATAAAATGAGTAGTCGGCATGGGGGCCAATCCATCACGGCCCAAACTATTGAAGGAAATATGCCCTAAGAGGCAATAATAAAGTTGTTATTATATATTCCTTATATATGATAGATGTTTATTTTATATGCTAGAATTGTATTGATCAGGAAACATCAATACATGTGTGTTTAATAAACAAAAAGGGTTCCTAGTTATGCCTCTCTTATAGACTAGCTTGTTGATTAACAAGATGATCAAGGTTTCCTGATCATGGACATTGGATGTTGTTAATAACAAGGTCACACCATTGGTGGAATGATGTGATGAACATTCATCCGAAGTATAGCATTACGATCAAGTCATTATGTTTATATTGCTATAACATCATACGAAGTAACCTTTATCCATAGACCATGAGATCATGTTAATTGCTAACACCGGAAGAGTATCTTGATAACATCAAACGTCACACCATAACAGGGTGACTATAAAGATGGGTTCAGTACTATGAAGGTGTTATGTTGAGGCTCATGGATCAAGAGTGGAATTTGTCAATCCTGGTGACGGATAGATATACTATGGGCCCTCTCGGTGATATCACATTAAGATAGCTTGCAAGCAAGTGATGTGATCACTAGAATGTTATATCACGGGAACAAGAAAATATTGCATGTCGGTAACGAGATCAAACTAGGTATGGAGATACCGATGATCGAATCTCGGACATGTAATATATCAAGAGACAAAGGGATTTTAGTTACAAGTGTTAAAGTTTCTCACGATCACAGAAGTCATCGTTGAATGTGTAGGAGTCAGTACAGATCTCCAGGTCCCGCTGCTGATTATTGATCGGAGAATGGTCTCGATCATGTCTGCATTATTCGCGAACCGTAGGGTGTCACACTTAAGAGTTACCGGACACCATTTTGGAGCACATATGTTTCAGACGAAAGAATTGCAAAGCGCGGGAATTGTTTCAATAGAAACCGGAAATTGTTTTGGGTGAAATTGCAGAAAGTGGTTCTGCATGTGATATTGAAATATTGCAAGGGGCTATATGTGAATGTTTGTTAATTAAAGTAATTAACAAAATTCTGAATAAATTTAATAAAAGAGTTTTATTAAATGAGAGAGCATTAAATTTGGAGAAACTTAATGCATTTAAAGTGGAGACTTTAAAAGGGAATGTGAAGAGGCATTTTAATGTGGAGGGGTTACCACCACATGAATGGGGGAGGTGAGGTCACCCCCATGCGCCGGCCATGGAGAGAGGGGGCACCCCCCCTCCTCCTATAAAAGGCCACCCATTCCCTCCTTCATCCTCACACCTCCTTGTGAAGGATCTCTCTCCCCCTCTAGAATTATTTCCCCATGGTCTCGGATTAGCGAGATACATGTTCCGGTGGCATTTCGCCTGGAAGGAGTTGCTGCTTCTGCTGGATCGCTGGAGCGAGGAGGTGGAGGTTGTCCGGTAGCTTGAACGTGTGTGCGAGTACGGATGCGCTGCTGAGTTGCGGCGCTCGGACTTCCTCATGATCTTGAGATCGGAAAGTGTACGACTACAGCAACCACGAGTTCCTACTCGTTAACAAAACTCATTGTCTTCGAGGGTAAGTTCTCGTTGGATGTATGTCCACACGTTTCTTTGTACCTAGTAGATAGATCTTGGCGTGTAGTTCACACCATAGGAAAAATTTTGTTTTCTATGTTGTGGACCCAATAGTGGTATCACAGCCTGATCTATGCGTAGGTGCTTTGCACGGGTAGTACACATATGTTTATATGTGGGCGATGATGATTATGTTATTGCATCTTCTATGTATTTTTTATATTGGTGGCATAGTGGGATGAAGCGGCCCGGACCAACCTTACATGTCATCGTACATGAGACCGGTTCCACGACTGACATGCAACTTGTTTTGCATAAGTGGCTGGCGGGTGTCTGTCTCTCCTACTATAGTCAATATCTGATTTACAATGAGTTGCTAATAACTTAGTCATCCTCGTTGTGGTTCATGTTCGTAGGTGAGAACGGTTCTATCTCCGAAAGCCCTAAGCCACGTAAAACTTGCAATTGATAAATTAGAGGTGTCTAGTTTAGATCGTTGCTGGGCTAGTGTATTGATATGGTATTGTTGTAAGTAGATGTATGATAGATACTCTTACAACACACTCAACGTGTAAGTTCCATAGACCTTGGCCTTACACACAAAGGAATGATAGAGATTATACCACGATGCAAGTGATAGAGATCAAATGCATGGACCATATCATCTCACTTTACACATTAGATGTTACCATCTTATACTGCTAGTTTGGCGCTTTTGGTAGCATTATAAGATGATCCCTCATTTATATATCAAGATAAAAATGTGTTCTTCCTTAAGTATGCACCGTTCTGTGGATCGTGTTTCGAGACATCACGTGATGATCGGGTGTACTCGAATCTATGCTTTCATAGGAACGGGTGTAAGACAGTTTTACACACGCGAATACTAAGGTTCTTACTTGGCGAGCCTAGCATGTACAGACATGGCCTCGGAACACGGACCGAAAGGTTAAGAATGAGTCATATAGTTGATATGATGCCCATATAGATGCTCGCCTTTGAAGCTACATCAACTCACGTGATGATCGGACTTGGTGTAGTGGATTTGATTCATGTAATCACCAAAAGGACACGAGGGATGTCGTTTTTGAGTGGGAGTTCATTAGTAATTTGGATTAGTTGAACTCAATCTATCATAAACTTAGTCTAAATAAACTTTACAAATTTTGTTGTAGATGGCACCACCTGCTTTTAATTTCAATGTGTTCATGGAGAAAGAAAAACTTGTTGCGAATGGTAGCAACTTCACCAACTGGTCTATCAATATGTGCTAGATGCGCCGCCAGGCTCCCCACCAGCTCCTGATGCCACTGACGAGGAAAAGAATGTTTATGTGACTCGTCAAGAGGACCACAACTTAGTTCATTGCGGCATATTGTATGGGCTAGAGCCAGAACTTCGAAAGCGTTTTGAAAATGGCAATGCCTTTGATACCATGGGAGAATTGAAAACGATTTTCGATACCCATGCTGCCATAGACAGTTATAATGCTACAGAAAAGTTCTTTAGCTGCATGATGGAGGAAAATAGCTCCGTTAGTGAGCACGTACTCAAAATGTCCGGCACGATAAGCTTGTGTCCTTGGGAATAACGATTCCCATTGACTTAGGCATACATCGTGTTCTCCAATCTCTGACACCTAGATACAAGAGCTTCGTGATGAACTATAATATGCAGGGCATGAAGAAGTCTCTTCCCGAGCTTCTGTCAATGCTTAAGACTGCAGAAGTGGAGATTAGGAAAGAACATCAAGTGTTGATGATCAATAGGACCATCGGTTTCAAGAAAGACAAAAGACAAGCACAAGGGAAAGAAGGGTGGCAAGTCTGTTGCCACGCCTGAAAAGAAACCCCGAGCTGGCCCTAAGTCTGACACAGAGTGCTACTATTGTAAGGGGACTGACCATTGGAAGCGCAACTGCCCCAAGTATTTGGCGGACAAGAAGTCCGGCAAGGCAAACAAAGGTATATGTGATATACATGTTATTGATGTGTACTTGACTAGTACTCGCAGTAGCACCTGGGTATTTGATACGGGATCGATTGCTAATATATGTAACTCGGTTCAGGGGCTACAGAACAAGCGACAACTAGCAAGGGATGAGGTCAGTATGCGGGTCGGCAATGGATCAAAAGTTGATGTGATCGTCGTCGAGACACTACCTCTCCATTTGCCATCGGGATTAGCTATAAACCTAAATAATTGTTATTTAGTGCCTACACTGAGCATGAACATTGTATCTAGATCGTGTTTGATGCAAAGTGGTCATTCCTTTAAATCTGAAAACAATGGTTGTTCGATTTATAAGAATGATATCTTTTATGGTCATGCACCTATGTTGAATGGTTTATTTCTGATAGATCTCGATAGTAATATTACACACATTCGTAATGTTAATGCTAAAAAGATTAAACTTGATGATGATATGTCTACATATATGTGGCACTGCCGTCTAGGTCATATTGGCGTTAAACGCATGAAGAAACTCCATTCTGATGGACTTTTGGAATCACTTGATTTTGAATCATTTGATACATGTGAGCCATGCCTTATGGGCAAGATGACTAGAACGCCGTTTTTCGGTTGAATGGAACGGGCGACAAATCTATTGGAAATCATACATACAGATGGGTGTGGACCAATGAGTGTGTCGGCGCGAGGTGGATATCGTTATTTTGTTACTTCGCGGATGATTTGAGTAGATACGGGTATATCTATTTGATGAAACACAAGTCTGAAACTTTTGAAAAGTTCAAGGAATTTTAGAATGAAGTGGAAAATCATCGTAATAGAAAGATCAAATTTCTACGGTCTGACCGTGGAGGAGAGTATATAAGTTACGAGTTTAGCACACACATGAAAGAGTGTGGAATAGTTTCACAACTCACGCCTGCCGGAACACCACAACGTAATGGTGTGTCGGAACGTCGTAATCGTACCTTATTGGATATGGTTCAATCTATGATGTCTCTGACTGACTTGCCACTATCATTTTGGGGTTATGCACTGGAAACAGCTGCATTCACTTTAAATCAGGCACCATCTAAATCCGTTGAAACGACACCGTATGAATTATGGTTCGGAAACAAACCTAAGCTATCATTTCTTAAAGTTTGGGGATGTGATGTTTATGTGAAGAAACTTCAACCAGATAAACTCGAACCCAAAGAGGAAAAATGCTTCTTCATAGGATACCCTAAGGAAACAATTGGGTATACCTTCTATCACATATCCGAGGGCAAGGTTTTTGTTGCCAAAAATGGATCCTTCCTTGAGAAGGAGTTTCTCGCAAAAGGTGTGAGTAGTCAGAAGGTAGAGCTCGAAGAGGTTATTGAACCTTCTCTTCATGGAATAGCGAGTGGAACAACACCGGAAGTTGTTTCGGAGTTAACTTCACCTAATGAAGAGAGAGCTAATGATAATGATCATGAAACTCCGAAAGAGGACACTACCGAACCTCGCAGGTCAAGCAGGGCACGTGCAGCTCCTGAACTGTACGGCAATCGTGTTGTGAATTTCATGGTTGATGAAATGGATGACCCTGTGACGTATGAAGAAGCGATGATGAGCCCAGATTCCAACAAATGGCTGGAAGCCATGAAATCCGAGATGGAATCCATGTACGAGAACCAAGTTTGGAACTTGGTGGACTTACCTCACGATCGAAAGGCCGTTGAGAATAAATGGATTTTCAAAAGAAAAACTGATGCTAATAGTAATGTGACCATCTATAAGGCTCGACTTGTCGCAAAGGGGTTTCGACAAATTCAAGGAGTTGACTACGATGAGACATTCTCTCCCGTAGCGATGCTTAAGTCGGTGAGGATTATGTTAGCAATTGCTACATATTTCGATTATGAAATATGGCAGATGGATGTCAAAACTGCGTTCCTCAATGGTAATATTGAAGAAGAGTTGTATATGATACAACCTAAGGGTTTTGTCGATCCTAAGGATGCTAATAAGGTATGCAAACTTCAGCGATCCATCTATGGACTGAAGCAAGCATCCCGGAGTTGGAATCTCCGCTTTGATGAGGTGATCAAAGAGTTTGGATTTGTCCAAACTTATGGAGAGGCCTGTATTTACAAGAAAGTGAGTGGGAGCAATGTGGCATTTCTGATATTATATGTGGATGCCATATTATTGATTGGAAATGATATAGATCTTTTAAACAGTGTTAAAAGTTATCTAAACAGCAAATTTTCGATGAAAGACCTTGGTGAAGCGTCATATATATTAGGCATTAAAATCTATAGATATAGATCAAGGCGCCTAATTGGGCTATCGCAGAGTACATACCTTGATAAGATATTAAAGAAGTTTAATATGGACGAAAGTAAGAAGGGGTTCTTACCTATGTTGCAAGGCAAGACATTGAGTAAGACTCAAAGTCCACTACTGGCGAAGAAAGAGAGATGATGGATAAGATCCCCTATGCCTCGGCCATAGGATCTATTATGTATGCCATGCTATGTACAACACCGGATGTGGCACATGCTATTAGTTTGACTAGTAGGTACCAATCTGATCCAGGTTCGGAACACTGGATAGCGGTAAAGAACATCCTCAAGTACTTGATAAGAACTAAGGATATGTTTCTTATATACGGAGGTGAAGAAGAGCTAGTTGCTAAGTGTTATGTCGATGCTAGCTTTGACACCGATCCGGATGACTCTAAGTCTCAATCCGGATACGTATTTCTCTTGAACGGAGCAGCGGTTAGTTGGAGGAGTTCCAAACAACCAGCGGTGGCTGGATCAACAACAGAGGCGGAATATGTTGCTGCTTCAGAAGCGGCGCAGGAGGCGGTTTGGATGAAAGAGTTCATTACGGAACTAGTTGTGGTTCCCAGTGCGTTGGATCCAATGGTGATCTATTGTGACAACAATGGAGCCATAGCCAATGCAAAGGAACCGAGGTCTCACAAGAATTCCAAGCATATTAAGCGCCGGTTTCACTCCATCCGCGAGCATGTCAAGGGTGGAGATATAAAGATTTGTAAAGTACAGACGGACCTAAATGTAGCAGATCCGTTGACTAAAGTTCTCCCTAGGGCAAAACATGATCAATACCAAAACTCCATGGGTGTTAGATTTATCACTATGTGAACTAGATTATTGTCTCTAGTGCAAGTGGGAGACTGAAGGAAATATGCCCTGAGAGGCAATAATAAAGTTGTTATTATATATTCCTTATATATGATAGATGTTTATTTTACATGCTAGAATTGTATTGATCAGGAAACATCAATACATGTGTGTTTAATAAACAAAAAGGGTTCCTAGTTATGCCTCTCTTATAGACTAGCTTGTTGATTAACAAGATGATCAAGGTTTCCTGATCATGGACATTGGATGTTGTTAATAACAAGGTCACACCATTGGTGGAATGATGTGATGAACATTCATCCGAAGTATAGCATTACGATCAAGTCATTATGCTTATATTGCTATAACATCATACGAAGTAACCTTTATCCTTAGACCATGAGATCATGTTAATTGCTAACACCGGAAGAGTATCTTGATAACATCAAACGTCACACCATAACAGGATGACTATAAAGATGGGTTCAGTACTATGAAGGTGTTATGTTGAGGCTCATGGATCAAGAGTGTAATTTGTCAATCCTGATGACGGATAGATATACTCTAGGCCCTCTCGGTGATATCACATTAAGATAGCTTGCAAGCAAGTGATGTGATCACTAGAATGTTATATCACGGGAACAAGAAAAGAGTGCATGTCGGTAACGAGATCAAACTAGGTATGGAGATACCGATGATCGAATCTCGGACATGTAATATATCGAGAGACAAAGGTATTTTAGTTACAAGCGTTAAAGGTTCTCACGATCACAGAAGTCATCGTTGAATGTGTAGGAGTCAGTACAGATCTCCAGGTCCCACTGCTGATTATTGATCGGAGAAGGGTCTCGATCATGTCTGCATTATTCGCGAACCATAGGGTGGCACACTTAAGAGTTACCGGACATCATTTTGTAGCACATATGTTTCAGACGAAAGAATTGCAAAGCGCAGGAATTGTTTCAATAGAAACCGGAAATTGTTTCGGGTGAAATTGCAGAAAGTGGTTTTGCATGTGATATTGAAATATTGTAAGGGGCTATATCTGAATGTTTGTTAATTAAAGTAATTAACAAAATTCTGAATAAATTTAATAAAAGATTTTTATTAAATGAGAGAGCATTAAATTTGGAGAAATTTAATGCATTTAAAGTGGAGACTTTAAAAGGGAATGTGAAGAGGCATTTTAATGTGGAGAGGTTACCACCACATGAATGGGGGAGGTGAGGGGTCACCCCCCCATGCGCCGGCCATGGAGAGAGGGGCACCCCTCTCCTCCTATAAAAGGCCACCCATTTCCTCCTTCATCCTCACACCTCCTTGTGAAGGATCTCTCTCCCCCTCTAGAATTATTTCCCCATGGTCTCGGATTAGCGAGATACATGTTCCCGGTGGCATTTCGTCTAGAAGTAGTTGCTGCTTCCGCTGGATCGCTGGAGCGAGGAGGTGGAGGTTGACCGGTGGCTTGAACGTGTGTGCGAGTACGGGTGCGCTGCTGAGTTGCGGCGCTCGGACTTCCTCACGATCTTGAGATCGGCAAGTGTACGACTACATCAACCACGAGTTCCTACTCGTTAACGAAACTCGTTGTCTTTGAGGGTAAGTTCTCGTTGGATGTATGTCCACCCGTTGCTTTGTACCTAGTAGATAGATCTTGGCGTGTAGTTCACACCGTAGGAAATATTTCGTTTTCTATGCTGCGGACCCAACAACTATTACTATGCACATGTAGTAGAAAAATCGTGCAACCCATTCTCAGAATTTAGACTGAAGATCTTTACACATGATGTTCATAAACAAAGGAGTGATGCAATCTCTTCATCGGATCTAACATAGGTGATCTCATCGAGAAGGAAAACACCGGAAGATACAAAGATATTTTTTAGTGGATTTTGAAACAAAGAAAGGTACAACAGATGAAGGATTCCTTAAATAGCACGAAGACCAGATGCAGAAACACCGTTACAAGAGGAAGGAAGCGAAACCCTAAAGGTACGACGGAAACCTAACCACAAGAAAACATAGACTTAAGAAGAAGATAAGAGAGAAGAATCAAAACACGCAAAGGTAAGAGGAGAATAGCATATAGGTAAGGAGTAAAAGCAGAACTAATCAGATCTATCTAACCAATTTTTGCAAAATAGTTTTGACACACTACATCGTCCATTAGCTAGGTTATCTGGACCCACAAACCAACACTAGTCTTTTTTGCGCACTTTTCCCTCACTCGTGCACACCCGGTACCCACTTCCCAGTCGGTCACCCATCCTATAATTTCTCTAGGCCAAGCACGCTTAACCTTAGAGTTCTTTTTGAATGAGCTTCCAGAAAAGAAGTTGCAACTTGTTGGTATGAGTATTCTATCAATCCTATTAATCCATGTGCTTGGTCTCACATACACCCACCCTTTAGAAGATCGATGCCCTCATCGATCAAGCACACCCCAGGAACGTTCCCTCTTGGCACGCGTCTGTGCGTTCAGTGTCAGCACATGTGGCATATCGTGTCCACTCTGGGCCACACACGCCATGCTCCACATGTCCCGCCACTGACCCGCACACACCCGTTTAACCACGAGGATCGGCTCTAATACCACTTTGTAACACCCTTGAAACGTTTCTATGTGGGTTGGCGAGAATCGTTGAAACTTGCATAGGGCCGATTCGAGGGTGTTACATAGGCATGTGCGCCTGCTCAAGTCCGGTCTCGGAACTCTCCGCCGCTGCCGCCGCCTGCGGCTGATGGTCATCATGAGAGCTGGTTGCAGCTGCACCCCATGCCGACGCAGGTGCCACAGGTTGAGGGTGTGTGGGTAGAGGAGCGTGAGGTTGAGGCACCTTTGCATCGTCCAACGCTCGGCAAGCATAAACGGGCTGGAGCAGAGGCTGCGGTTCATGCTGGTTTCCTATGTGGGTGGCAACAGGTCGGCGGTATCATGGGCACAGGTGGCAACCGGGTTGTGGGCCAGTGCAAAGGTCTTAGAGAGGGAGGTCTCGGTGCATTTTTTCACACCGGAGGATTTCCTGCTGGTGTTCGCCTCCGTGGAGCTCCGGGACAGGGTGGCCTCGCTGTCCGCCTTTGAGTTTGGTGGTTTCTCACTGCATTTCTGATGATGGAATCGGTAGGCCTAGTCGTCCTAGGAGAACATGAGGGCCCGTGTGGAGTTGGCGCTGGAGGGGATTCCCCTACATGCATGGGAGATGGAGGTGGTCGAGGATCTTCTAGGCAAAGGCTATGCGGTGGAGGCGGCAACGAGGTTGCAGGAGGACCCCTCTGTCTTCAAGCTCTCGGGTTGGACCTCTGATCTGAGCGCAATCCCGGTGGTGCACACGCTAGCGGTTCCGGAGCCAGTGGATTTGGGTGCGGTGGACAACAGGATGTTTGGTTCGTTGGAAAGCGGGAAGATGGAGGAGGGAAAGATGCTGAAGTATCGGGTGTTGATCCACCTAACTCGGGTGGAGGAAGCTGAGTTCTTAGGGGACTCGCCTTTCCACCCGGTGTCTTCGGGTGGTGATCGGCGTGGGAGGCCAAATAGTTTCCTCGACGACGGGCATGGTGGCGGGCCTCGCTGGATGTTTTGAAATCTACCATGGTGTCGTGGGGGTTCAACACAAGAGAGGTGGGCCCAATGGTGGTGGTGGCTGCGAGAGAGGCACAACTACATCGTTGGGACATGTGGCGCGCGCGGGCTGGTGGTTACCGCTGCTTGGCCCTTGTGACCCACTCATGGCCCGTTCTACGAGGATGGCAGCATATGTGCCTAGGTAGCGGAAGGTGGTCGAGGATAAATTGGCGGGAGTTGAAGTGGTTGGGGATCTGGTGCTGGAGCCCGCTATTGAGGATAAATCGGCTATCGCCCTACAAGATGACCCTACCACTGTGATCCGGTCGGCAACCTCTAGTCAAAACGAGGTGGGAAAAAAGACTTTGGGATCCCTAGCTAAGGAGGTGCTAGCACCTGTCTCGCGGGAACCCGTGGGCAGCTTCGAGGAGGGTTCGTCCCCTTTTTCTAGCGAGGTGAGGCCTACAGCGGACAAGGTAGACTCAGCGGTTGAGCAACTAGGGATTGGAGACTTTGTTTTTTCTGTAGAAGACCTTGCTTTAATCGAACCTCGGAAAGCACTGCTAAAAGGTAATAAAAAAGGATACGTCTATAGACTTTGTTTTTTCGTTTTACCTTAGTTGACCAAACAAATCTAGTTTAATTTATAATGGGTTTGAATCAATGGATGGAGATAGGCTAGGCTAGGGTTGAAGATCCACCTACAACTGCACATCAAATGGGATAAAAGATAATAATAAGCATAGTCATGTATAATGTTTGTATTGAGATAGTCTTTTGTGGGCAACACATCCTAATATTCTAGAGCCCCCGTGATGCAGTGGGCATAGCGACTAAGCAAGGATTTAAGAAAAACAAAGGAAAACAAATAAACTAAAACGAAAGCAAATTAATAAGCAAAGGAAAAGTGTTGGAACAAGCCAACACGAGTGTTTCAAAGCTCTCAAGGAGTTGGAGTACAACCTCGTTATTACACAAATAAATCTTCTAGGGGAACACATCCCCAAGCTCAAGCTTTTGCAAGCCCTTTTGTTGCTCATTGTGGTGGCGGTGGATAATCCCCCATGTTCCATTGGCTGCTCCAATCATGGAACTAGGTGGCAAGGCTTGCAGTAGCATCTCGAAGGTTAATGGAGAGGTTGCTCATGTTTTAAATATTTCCTTCAAGTGCACAGATATCTTCATAGGTGGTGTAGTAGTTTGGTGGCTGCACATCTTGTCCGGGTCCTTTTGTTCTACTTCTTCATCTTCTCCTCCTCCCATGGGTATTTCTTGTTGGGGTAGATTAGCTTCGACATGCGCATCATAACGCAAATGTCCATCCTCGATAGAGAATAAACAGTTAGGAAAAGGACAAGGGATCAAGTGATCCGCTCCAAGTATATTGAAGAAATATCTACCATGATTTTTAGAAATCATACCACATGCTCTTAGAGTAGATAGACCAAGACGGTTACCTCCGGTCAACGGTTGGATGTTACCTAGGTTGATGCGAAGTGCGTGTGCAAGAACAGTCACAATTCCTCCTCCACATATGGGTACACGAGATTGAAGAGCTTGATTCTTAAGATAAAACACAAGTAAAGCGCCCAAATTTGGCGTTAAGTTACAATTGATAAGTGCGACTTTTGCGAGGATCAATGTCCTCCTCATTAACTCTAGTAAACTCACCACGTTGCTGCAATGTGTTAGCAATAACATAGAACAAATATCGAATGGCAGGATTGTAACATCCCAAAACTTTAATCAAGGTTATCAAAGTTCAAATCACCCAATTTAGGGTTAACAAAAAAACTTTTGTTATTAAAATGATTTATGAATGCATGTGTGTTTGCATTAGTGTAGAATTGTTTGAAAATGCCATGCTTGATTATTCTAAATGTTGTGAAATGGTTTAAAGATGAATGCCACATCATCTAGACCATTTACAAACAAAATCCAAAGAAAAAGAAATCAAATAAGAATAAATAAGGCAAATGGTCATTTTGACCATTTTAAACCACTAGGTCACTTTAGGTGTTCCTAGAAGACAATTTCTAACAGAAGCTATTCTAGTTCTTCTCACCCCTTGCTAGACCAAGTAAAGATGTATCAAGGCCCACTTTAAAAACTTACAAAAACATCTAGCAAATCAATTTAAAGGACGTTTGAAAATTGAATCAAGTGTATGTGTTAAGATCACACTTTTTCAAAAACACATCAAAATGAATTCACCTTGGCAATCCCAAGCAAACCTAGTCTCTCAAGCTTAATACAAGATCACTCAAAAAGTTTGAATCAAAAATTGAAATATAAATCTCATGCGGCCATTTCCTTAAACACTTGGCAGGCACAGCACAAACATCTGCCTAACTTCACTATTTGGGCATTGATCACTAGACCATTTGCCCTCTTTCTACTCCCCCTGTTCACCCTGGTGCCGAGCAGCAGTAGACTAGCACCCCCTTGGCTGTTTGGCACTAGTGCGCCGCCACCCGAAGCCGCCACGCCAGGCCGACCATGGACCGCTCACAGCAGACTACCCCGAGCTCGCCCATGATGCCTAGGAGGTAGGCGAGACCTCACCACCTCTCTCTGTCCCCTCCTCGAGAGAAGCCACGACATGGACCACCCCTAGCAGAGCCGTGCCCAGAGCGTCTGCGCCATGCCGAGCATGCGCTAGAGCGCCGCGCCCGACCAGCTCGCACACGCCACGCTTCGACCGCAGCTCACGCACACTACTCCGCCATGACCCCAGCAGCTGCCCAGACATCCCCGTTCCACGCCGCTTGACCCGTAGCCACCGTGCGCCACATTGAGCACCCGCTGTCTCCGCCCAGAGAGCGGACGCTCCCGACCAAATGCGACCGCCCCTTGCCACGCCTTTAAGCTAGAGAGGACCGCCAGGGAGCACTACGTCGACCGCTGCTCGGAACCATGCCGATAGCTTCCTGTAGACGTGTCGCCGACGGAGCCAGACCGTGCCGCTTTGCCCCTCTCGCCACGGTATAAATAGAGGCCACCCCCAGCCTCATTCCTCACACCATTCCACTCCCATCTCTCTCAGAACCACCCCACACTTCTCCCTGGAGCAAGGCAAGCCTCGGTCTGCCGGAATTTTGCTGGAGTTTGCCGCTGTAGAGGAGAAGAAGCGACGTCAGGTGGAGCTACCCTAGGAGCAGCCGCGACCACGTCTCGAACCGCCGTTGTCTACCAGCTCGAACGCCCCCATCGCCACGTCTAGCTGGAGCCTAGGTGAGCCCCCACGTACCCCCACCATGCCGCGTTAGGGTTCTCTCTCGCCGGAGCTATTCATCGGAGACGATGAACCACAGTCGTAGATCTCGCTCTAATCGTAAGGCTAGGATTGAAACATACCGGTTCGCTTAGATGGAGTCGCTGACGCATGGGACCCTCCTGTCAGCAGCCTGCTGCGCCCATGCAATGCAGCTGGGCCGGCCCATTTCCTTTCCCGCGCTAGCCCACCGATTCAAATTAGTATTTTCCTTTTTAATTTGAAATCCTATTCTGTCCACTTATTCAAAAATCAATTCAAACAGTTTCACTTAACCAAAATGCATGATAGAAATTTTGTTAGAAAGATAATTAAAATATCTATCCAAGCCCATTGGATTTAAATCAATTGGAGTTAGAGATCACACATATAAAAAATAACAAGACAGAGACTTTTCTACATTCAAACATTTTTCAAAAATCAACCATAATAGCTTTTGAGTTGATTCCAACTCTCAAAAATCACATTTGATGATACCTATCTGAATATGTAAAAATATCTATGATTGCATGCAGTGACATTGGGCCAGTACCAAAAGAATGCTATTAGGACATTTCTAGTCACTTTAAATCTATTAAATAATAGTCTTAAACTTTATAAAATGAGACTAACCCTTTAAATCACATTCCCATGTATTAGAATATATGGTGATGACATGTGTCCACATGATCCCATATTATATTTGGATAATATTAAATCTTAATTAATTTCAATGAGTAGAAATTACTTTTATAAAATAAAATGAATAAAACTAGTGCCTTATTTCATGTGATGTTGTGATGATGCTAGATCATCAAGTGTGAGCCTTAGTGTGCTATTTAGCAGTAGATAATTATTGTTTGGTGATTGTGTACCCCATATTCATTTATAGACGATAGTACCGACCAAGTCTACGAGGAGGAGGAGTTCTACTCCGAAGAAGACGAGGATAATTTCAATCACTGCACCAACCAAGGCAAGCCATCATTAACAATGCAAGCTAATACTTGCAAGCTTGAGAACCTAAGAAAAATGCATTAGGCATGCTTTGGTTACACCATTTTTGATTATACCAATCTCAAGTTTTACTTGCAAGCTTTACCTTCTTTTACTTTACCAAAGTTCTTTACTTTCAATATAGATAGCATAAAGAGTACAAAACTTGGCCTATCTAGTTATACTTAGATGTCATTTTATGGCATGAGATTGAAGATTAGTACCCCTCATTAGTGAACACTCTTAACCTTAGTGGCTAGCGCTAAGCATAAAACTTGATCACTTAGATAGGAATACTTGGTGAAAATGATTATGAAAACCTTGGAATGATGGTTCATTCTATTGAGATGTTTTGACATGTGTTGAGAAACACAAATGGTTTATGATGATGAAAATGTTGAGGCATGAGCCTTAGCCCTATTAGAAAAACTGATGGTTGGATTCGGATGCGATACCATTCCAAGTTTACCGTACAACCACAATACCTGAATTGGGTAAGGCTTAGCCGGAAGTTCATATGCATTAGTATGGGTTCCCTCGCGGGAGAGGTTTGAGCTGAGGTTACCTCTTGATGATGTCCACCTATGCAGTGCCCAGGATGGCAGATGGCCATGGCTGGGAGGCCAAGCTCATATGGGAGGTGCCTATACTAGAGTGTGTAATTGAAAGGTTATGATTGATTATCCGCATACTAAGTATGATGATTCCGGGTTATACCTGACGGATGTATCGAATTTTGTGGTGAAAGTGTACCACCTCTACAGAGTGTCAAACTATTCGAATAGCCACGTCCGCGGTCATGGACAGTTGGAGTGGCCATACTATTCCGTTGTCAGATCTTTTCAAAATGATTTTGTGAAATGAATTGTGAATTTGAATTGACCACAACAGGGTTGTGAATATGAAAACTAGTTTCCCACTTAAGTGATTTAGAACATTAAATTAGCTTTCTTTACTTCTGAACTCAACTTAAGATAAATCTAGCTTTTGCAAATAAACTTAGAGCTTAGCATTCCTATTACAACTACCTTACTTGTTAGTGATAGTTTGCGAGTACTTAAAGAGTACTCATGGCTTTTGTCCCTGGCTATTTCCGTGGCCAGACTATGAGGAGGACTGATGGCTCGGTGTTGATGTAGAGCGCGTTGGGAACCCCAAGAGGAAGGTATAATGAGCACAGCAGCAAGTTTCCCTCAGTTATGAAACCAAGGTTTAATCGAACCAGTAGGAGCAAGGAAACACCCCAAAGGTGTTGCTAGCTGAGCCTTGGCAGGGAGCACTACCGGTGCTAGTAGCAACGTGGAGACCTACACAACACAACCACAAAACTTTGTCCCCAACTTGCGATGAGGTTGTCAATCTCACCGTGTTTTGCTAAAAACAAAGGATTAAACGTATTGAATGGAAGGAAGTAATAGTTTGCAGAAAGTAAACACAAAGCAGTAAACAGTTGATAGATTGTATGTAAAGAAAAAGACCGGGATCCATAGTTCACTAGAGGTGGCTCTCCTTAAGATAGATAACACGTTGGGTGAACAAATTACAGCGGTGCAATTGACAAACATCGAGAAAGCAATACATGCATATACTAATCATCTTGACTCCTTTGAGACTTGATTGGGCATTACAACATTATACATAGACCGCCATCCAACTGCATCTATGACTAATAATCCACCTTCAGGTTATCATCCAACCCCTCGATTAAGTTGCAAGCAACAGATTATTGCTTTACGAATTGCGTGTAAAGTAAACAATACTATTGTTCTATGAACAAAGGATTGTTGTTTTCTCCCTAGTAGCAACAACACATCTAGTACCTTAGAGATTTCTATCACTTCCCCAAATTACCAGAGGCATGAACCCACTATCGAGCATAAATACTAACTCTTGGAGTTGCTAGCATCTACTTGGCCAAGATAGCTACTAACAACGGAAAGCATGCAAAATCACAAATAACAAAGACATGATAGAATCAATAATCAATCTGAAATAGCATCTCAATATCCATCGGATCCCTGCAAACACAACATGCAGAATTACAATTAGATGATCTTGATCATGAACGGAGCTCACAAGATCTACACATGAAAGCACAAAGGAGGAGAACCAGCCATCATGCTACTACATGGATCCGTAGTCCAAGGATGAACTACTCATGCATCACACCGGAGGCTTGCATGGTGATGAAGAAGGCCTCGTGGTGAATTCCCTCTCGTGGTGCCGAAAAGCTTCAAATCCTTCCGATCTAGGGATGGAGATGACGGCAGCTCTGCACTCTTTGTGGATTTTGATCGGTGCTTAGGGATTTCGTCGAGGGCTTCTTATAGGCGGAAGGAGAGGCCGAGGGTGCTGGGTCGGCAGACCACACCACTGGCCGAGCCTGGCAAGCGTGGCGATTGGTGTGTCCGGCCCCCATCCCTTCTCCGTCTCGTATTCTGGCATCTGATGACTTCCGGAAAAATAGGCACTTTGGCTTTTGTCCCGTCCAATTCTGAGAATATTCATCTTCTGACTTTCCTGGAACCAAAAACAGCAGAAATGTTGGCTATAATCGTGGCTCTTGTTAATAGGTTAGTCCAAGAAATCATATGAAAAGTACTCCAAAGTGTGGACAAAACACAAGAAAGTGGATAAAACCAATCATGGAACATCAAAAATTATAGATATATTTGCAATGTATCAAGGACTATCTAGAAGAAGGACAGTAGGACGGCTACGACAACTAGGAGCATCTCCCATCGTCAGCATTGCCAGTGACATTGAAGATGGAGCCCACCACTACGCTTATTATTCCGATGCTTGTTTGTATTAAGACTGGATCGTGAGATCCTTTATTTGTGTAAGACATTATTATGGTTTGTAATGGACGATGTATTGTGATATCCAATATGTTATGTCTCGCAAAAATGGTAATCTTGGGATTGCGATGTATGGCATAACAGGCATCTGGGATTAAAAAATCCGTGTGTTGACAAGTTGGTATCAGAGCCATCCTGACCATAGGAGACCCTAATTAGAATGGACGTCCAAACAAAAACTTAGTTTCAAAAACAAATGAAGTGAGTATTTATGAAAACATATTCCCACTCTTATCCTTGATTCTTTCAAAAAAAATCATGTTCCCCAAAAATTCTTACATTACTACATAAAATTTGACACACTTGGTCACGTCACTAACTTACTTACCCTACCTTCTTATAGATGGAAGTTCAGTACTACAAGTTCTACCAGTTGGGAAACAGAGGCCAACTGATCTTTGAGAGGGATCTTGATGCACTGTCTGAGTATCTTGAGCATCCGCATCTGGAATTCTTCGGAGCTCAACTCAAGGATTTCCAAGGAGGAGATCTAAAGTGGCTAATAGTTGCCAATCTTCGAGGAAAGATGGAAGCACCCCTTTCTGAGAAGATTCAATTCACCGTGAGAGAGAAAAACTGGCTAGATGGATTAGCGAGGTCCATGCATGAAGCTCTCGCCCGTCTTTGTGGACAGAACATCAACTTGATCCAGGGAACTCGCTTTGCTCACTATGTAAGGCGTGATTCTATGGGAATGCCATTGGAGATGACAAGTCACCCACAGATGAAGCGCCAAGTGGAGAATCTTGACTTCCTACTGTATGATAGACAGAAGGATTTGGACAATGCTCGAGCCTATGCCAACCACAACCTTGCCATTGCCGCCAAGAAGGACCAGACTTTCGCCCTGATTGTCAAGGATCGTCAATCACTTCGTCATCAATGAGAGAAGAAGGATCGCACCACCACTCGTATTCGCAAGTAGGTGGCCGACCTTGAAAAGACCATCCAGGAACAAGAAGCTCAGCTAGCAGCAAAACAAGAAGAGGAAGAAGGTGAAGACATCCAGGGAGATATTCACTCATACCTCAGTGATGACAATGACTACCTGGAGGATGATGTCATGGACTTCTACACCGACGATGATGACTCCGACTTCATTTATGATGACTAGATGCAATTGATCACTATCGTAGGAATGAGTTGTACCGGTCCCACTATATCGTAGTTTCACAGAATGGTTCTTAAAACCATATGTTTTCCATTTGTGTGTGGTGTGTGTTTGTATTGTGTGCTTGAATGAATGAATGAATGAGAAGTTGTTAGTTTGCCAAACCCGAGTCAAACTCAAAGTTTAAAGCTTTTGAAACAAAACCATGAACCTTAGAACTTTCCCTCTTACCCCTTTATCTATCTCAATCTTCAGATGACTCGTGGAAACCCCGGAGGAAGCAGCTCATTGCAGGACCCGACGCTGCAGATTCTACAGATGCTAGTTTCTAACCTAGCCACCCTGCAACAGATAGCTCAAATGGCCCACAATAATCAAGGCCATGGAAATCAGGATCATCATGGATCCAAGCTGAAGAATTTTCAGAATACCAATCCCCCTATCTTTAGCAAGTCTGAACACCCATTGGATGCGGATGATTGGTTGCAAACCATGGAGAACAACCTGGAACTCGCAGGAGTTGACGCCAACGAGAAAGTACTGTTTGCCACCCACTATCTGGCAGGTGATGCAAGAGCCTGGTGGAATAGCACCCGTATTATGAACCACGGTCAAGTAATGACGTGGGAAGCTTTCAAGATCAAGTTTAGCCACACCCATGTGCCGAAAGGTTTAGTCACCAGAATGAGAGATGAGTTCAGAGAACTGAAGTAAGGCAAGATGACGGTAGTGGAGTACCGTGATAAATTTCTGTCGCTCGCTAGATATGCCCCTGATGAGATCAACACTGAAGCTAAGAAGAAGGAAAGATTCCTGAATGGACTGCATGATGAGATGTAGACAGTGTTAGTCAACATCCGTTTTGAAGATCTCGAAGAGCTCGTCGACTCTGCCATTCATATGGAAGGGAAGATCAACCAAGCAAATGACAACCGCAAGTGCAGAATGATGCATCAGACTAGGTCCCGCAATATCCAGAAGTATCACCCCAACCTGTCTGCAGGATATGCCCCGAGAAACAATAGACCCCCGATGAACAGTCCTAGCTACCCCAATCATAGCGGAGGAAATACGAAGTCTGGAGGAAATCACAACAACCCCGGCAACTCCAACAACTTCAACCATGCACCGCCCAAGTCCAACAACAACAACAACAATACTGCCACAAGGACTGGAAGCAATGCTGTATCTGTTGCAGCCAAAGACAAGTCCCAGATTACTTGCTTTGGTAGAGTCAAGGGTCACTACTCCAATGAGTGTCCCAAGAAGCTAGCAACCACCACCAATGTGAATGCACCCGCTCAGCAACAGCGTCGTGTTCAGCTTGGAAGGAGATTTGCCCCAGGGAATTCGCTCAACCACAATGGTCGTCTGTTCCACATGAATGCTGAAGAAGCCCAGGAAGCGCCAGATGTCGTGTGGGGTATGTTTTCTGTTGACTCTGTATTAGCAAGAGTGTTGTTTGATTCTGGAGCATCACACTCGTTTGTTACAGAAGAATTTGCATGCACTAGTAAGATTCAACCAACAAAATTGAAGCATGTTATGATAGTTCAAATACCTGGTTCAACCACCAAAGCTAGAAAAATTTGCAAGGTTGTACCGATCAGAATCCATGGGATAGATTTTTATGCCAACCTAATAGTACTTGGAACCAAAGGTTTGGAAGTAGTACTAGGAATGGATTGGATGTCGAAACATAAAGGATTGATCGATTGTGCCAAGAAAGCCATAACCATGACCAGTAGCTCTAGAGTATCAGTAGAGCATGTATCTAAAACTTTGCCCCGTCAATTCAAGTGCAACAAGAGTCTAGCCCAACCAACCCTAGACCAAGTCAGAGTAGTCTAGGAATACCCTGATGTATTCCCAGATGAATTTCTCGGTATGCCCCTGGATCGGGATATCAGGTTCATTATTGAACTAATTCCTGGAACCGGACCCAAAGCTCAGAGACCCTATAGCATGAACCCATATGAATTAGTGGAGCTAAAGAAGCAACTTGATGCTATGCTGGCGAAAGATTTGATTCAACCCAGCGCATCGCCATGGAGATCACCCGTTCTGTTTGTGGACAAGAAGGATGGAGGTAACCATTTGTGTACCGATTACCGGAAGCTGAATGACGTCACCATCAAGAACAAATACCCACTGCCCAATATTGAGGATCTGTTTGACCAGTTGACTGGTGCCAGAGTATTCTCTAAGATTGATCTTAGAGGACTGGTTATCATTAACTCAAAATTCATGCAATGGATATTCCAAAGACCGCCTTTACCACCAGATTGGATTGTATGAGTATACGGTCATGTCTTTTGGATTAACCAACGCCCCCGCTTATTTCATGAATCTCATGAATAAGTTTTTTATGAACTTTATGGAAAAATTTTCGTTGTTTTTATTGACGATATTCTTATCTATTCCAAGTTAGAAGAAGACCATGAGCAACATTTGAGAACTATCCTTGAAACCCTGAGGGAGAATTAGTTGTATGCCAAGTGTAGAAAATGTGAGTTTTGGTTGAAAGAAGTAGGATTCCTAGGACATATTGTGTCGATAGGAGGAGTCGCTGTCGATCCCGCCAAGATCAAAGATGTTGAAGCATGGAAAGCCCCAACCACTCAAACCCAAGTCCGTGCATTTCTCGGATTAGCGGGATATTACCGCAAGTTTGTTGAAGGATTTTCATGCATCGCCAGACCAATGACCCAACTGTTGAAGAAGGTCAAGAAGTTTGAATGGACCGACAAATGTGAAGCAAGTTTCCAAGAACTCAAGAAGAGATTGATTTTAGCCCCAATCTTGATTATGCCAGATATTAAGAAGCCTTTTGATGTGTATTGTGATGCATCCAAGATTGGTCTCGGATATGTGTTGATGCAAGACGGCAAATTCATAGCATATACGTCTCGACTATTGAAGCAACATGAGTAAACTACCCGACCCATGATCTTGAACTAGCAGCCGTAGTTTTAGCATTGAAGACATGGCATCATTACCTTATGGGTAACCGCTGTGAGATCTATTCAGATCACAAGAGCCTGAAATATATTTTCACTTAGAAGGAGTTGAATATGAGGCAAAGGAGATGGATAGAGTTAATCAAGGATTATGGCCTTGACATTCACTATCACCCCGGTAAAGCTAATGTGGTAGCAGATGCTCTTAGCAGATTACCGTGCCGATTGAACACCATGATCAAAGAAGCCCAGCCAAGTTTGCATGAAGAGTTGGAGCAGTTTAGCATGGAGCTAGTTAGCAAAGGATTTTTTACCTAGCATGGAACTTCAACCCACTTTGATTAGCCAGATCAAGGAAGCCTAGAAGGGAAATGCATGTATCGACGGAATCAAGCGTCGTATCAGTACAGGAAAGGTACCTGGATTCACCGAGGATGAAGAAGGAGTTTTGTGGTACAAAGGACGTATCTGTGTGCCAGCAGATTCGGAGCTGAAGCAAGTTATCATGCAAGAATCTCATGATACTCTTTATTCTATCCACCCCAGAGGAACGAAGATGTATCAAGATTTGAAGGAGCAATTTTGGTGGCACAAGATGAAGAGAGAAATCGGAAGCTACATAGCCAAGTGCGATATCTGTCAGAGAGTCAAGGCGGAACATCAGAGACCTGCAGGACTGTTGCAACCATTGCAGATTCTAGAATGGAAATGGGATTCCATCGGAATGGACTTTATCACCGGTTTGCCTACTTCTAGTAGGGGAAATGACTCTATCTGGGTCATAGTTGATAGATTGTCCAAGGTAGCCCATTTTATACCTGTCAAGACAACCTACCAGAGTTCTAAGCTAGCAGAGTTGTACATTGCTAGAATCGTCAGTTTGCATGGAACCCCCAAGACCATAGTGTCGAATCTGGGAACCCAATTCACTTCAAGATTTTGGCAGAAAGTCCAAGAAGGATTAGGAACCAAGTTGAATTTCAGCACAGCTTATCACCCGCAAACCGATGGACAGACTGAAAGAGTCAACCAAATCTTAGAAGATATGTTGAGAACTTGTGTTCTAGAGTATGGATCAAAATGGGAAGATTGTCTGCCTTTCGCGGAGTTCTCATAAAACAACAGTTATCAAGCCAGTTTGCAAATGGCCCCATTTGAGTTCTTATATGGAAGAAAGTGCCCTACCCCTTTGAATTGGTCGCAAGTAGGAGAGAGCCAAATTTTTGGACCCAACATCCTACGAGAAGCCGAAGAGAAGGTTCCCAAAGTCCGTGAGCACCTTAAGACCACCCAATCCAGACAGAAGAGTTATGCTGGCAAGAGACGTAGAGACCTGACTTTCAATGTCAGAGATTTTGTGTATCTCAAAGTGTCACTGTTGAAAGGAATGCAATGTTTTCAGCTAAAAGGAAAGTTAGCCCCCAGATATATTGGACCCTTCAAGATTCTGAATCACCGAGGAGAAGTATCGTATCAACTAGAACTGCCAGAGGAGATGTCATCCATCCATAATGTGTTCTATATCTCGTTACTTCGCAAATGCCTAGAAGTTCCGGAGAAGACCGAAGTTTTCAAGAACATCAATCACCAAGCCATTGATATCAACAAGGATCTGAAGTATTGTGAAGTGCCCATTTGTATCTTAGAAGAAGCCTTTAGAACCACCAGGACCCAGAGTATCAAGTTTCTAAAGATCCAATGGAGCAATCATACAGAAGAAGAAGCTACCTGGGAGCGAGAAGATTACATTAGCACTGAGTTTCCAGATCTCTTTAGTTCCTAGTTTTTCTTAAATCTCGGGGAAGAGATTTTGTTTAAGGAGGGAAGGTTTGTAACATCCCAAAACTTTAATCAAGGTTATCAAAGTTTAAATCACCCAATTTAGGGTTAACAAAAAAACTTTAATTATTAAAATGATTTGTGAATGCATGTGTTTGCATTAGTGTAGAATTGTTTGAAAATGCCATGCTTGATTGTTATAAATGTTGTGAAATGGTTTAAAGATGAATGCCACATCATCTAGACCATTTACAAACAAAATCCAAAGAAAAAGAAATCAAATAAGAATAAATGAGGCAAATGGTCATTTTGACCATTTTAAACCACTAGGTCACTTTAGGTGTTCCTAGAAGACAATTTCTAATAGAAGGTATTCTAGTTCTTCTCACCCCTTGCTAGACCAAGTAAATATGTACCAAGGTCCACTTTACAAACTTACACAAACATCTAGCAAATGAATTTAAAGGACATTTGAAAATTGAATCAAGTGTATGTGTTAAGATCACACTTTTTCAAAAACACATCAAATGAATTCACCTTGGCAATCCCAAGAAAACCTAGTCTCTCAAGCTTAATACAAGATCACTCAAAAAGATTGAATCCAAAATTCAAATATAAATCTCACGTGGCCATTTCCTCAAACACTTGGTAGGCACAACACAAACATCTGCCTAACTTCACTATTTGGGCATTGATCACTAGACCATTTGCCCTCTTTCTACTCCCCATGTTCCCCTGTTGTCGAGTAGCAGCAGACCAGCACCCCCTTGGACATTTGGCACCAGTGCGCCGCCGCCCGGAGCCGCCGCGCCAGGCCGAACATGACCGCTCATAGCATACCACCCCAAGCTCTCCCACGATGCCTAGAAGGTAGGTGAGACCTCACTGCCCCTCTCTGTCCCCTCCCCAAGTGAAGCCACGCCATGGACCACCCCAGCAGAGTCGCGCCCAGAGCGTCTGCGCCATGTCGAGCACGCGCCAGAGCGTCGCGCCCGACCAGCTCGCACACGCCACGCCTCGACCGCAGCTCGCGGTCCGCCACGACCCCAGCAGCCGCCCAGACATCCATGTTCGCCGCCGCTTGACCCGTAGCCACCGTGCGCCGCATAGAGCACCCGCTGTCTCCGCCCAGAGCGCGGACACCCCCAAACAAATGCGACCGCCCCAGAGATGATCGCCAGGGAGCACTACATCGACCGCCGCTCGCAGCCATGCCGATAGCAGCCTGTATACGTGTCGCCGATGGAGCCCGACCATGCCGCTTTGCCCCTCTCGCCGTGGTATAAATAGAGGCCACCCCCAGCCTCATTCCTCACACCATTCCACTCCCCTCTCTCTCAGAACCACCCCACACTTCTCCCCGGAGCAAGGCAAGCCTTAGTCCGCCAGAATTTCACCGGAGTTTGCCGCTGCAGAGGAGAAGAGGTGACGTCGATTGGAGTCGCCCTAGGAGCCGCCGCGACCATGCCTCGAACCGCCGTCGTCTACCAGCTCAAACGCCCCATCGCCATGTTCAATGGAGCCTGTGCAAGCCCCCACGCACCCCACCGCGCTGCTAGGGTTCTCTCGCCGAGCTGTTCACCGAGACAGAACCACACCAGAGATCTCGTTCTAATCGTAAGGCTATGATTGACACATACCGGTTCGCTTAGATGGAGTCACTGATGCGTGGGACCCCACTGTCAGCAGCCCGCTGCGCCCGTGCAGTGCAGCTGGGTCGGCCCATTTCCTTTCCCGCGCTAGCCCACCGATTCAAATTAGTATTTTCCTTTTTAATTTGAAATCTTATTCTGTCCACTTATTCAAAAATCAATTCAGAGAGTTTCACTTAACCAAAATGCATGATGCAAATTTTGTTAGAAAGATAATTAAAATATATATCAAAACCCTTTGGATTTAAATCAATTGGTGTTATAGATCACATATAGAAAAAATAACAAGACAGAGACGTTTCTACATTCAAACATTTTTAAAAAATCAACCATAATAACTTTTGAGTTGATTCCAACTCTCAAAAATCACATTTGATGATACCTATCTGAATATGTAAAAATATCTAGGATTACATGAAGTGACATTGGGCTAGTACTAAAAGAATGTTATTAGGACATTTCTAGTCACTTTAAATCTATTAAATAATAGTCTTAAAATTTATAAAATGAGACTAACCCTTTAAATCACATTCCCATGTATTAGAATATGTGGTGATAACATGTGTCCACATGATCCCATATTCTATTTGGAGAATATTAAATCTTAATTAATTTCAATGAGTAGAAATTACTTTTCTAAATTAAAATGAATAAAACTAGTGCCTTATTTCATGTGATGTTATGATGATGCTATATCATGAAGTGTGAGCCTTAGTGTGCTATTTAGAAATAGATAAGTATTGTTTAGTGATTGTGTACCCCGTATTCATTTATAGACGATAGTACCGACAAGGTCTATAAGGAGGAGTTCTAGCCCGAAGAAGACAAGGAGAATTTCAATCACTGCACCAACCAAGGTAAGCCACATTAACAATGCAAGCTAATACTTGAAAGCTTGATAACCTAAGCAAAATGCATTAGGCATGCTTTGGTTACACCATTTTTGATTATACCAATCCCAAGTTTTACTTGCAAGCTTTACCTTCTTTTACTTTACCAAAGTTCTTTACTTTTAATACAGATAGCGTAAAGAGTATAAAACTTGGCCTATCTAGTTATACTTAGATGTCATTCTATGGCATGAGATTGAAGATTAGTACCCCTCATTAGTGAACACTCTTAACCTTAGTGGCTAGCGCTAAGCATAAAACGTGATCACTTAGATAGGAATACTTGGTGAAAATGATTATGAAAACCTTGGAATGATGCTTCATTCTATTGAGATGTTTTGACATGTGTTGAGAAACACAAATGGTTTATGATGATGAAAATGTTGAGGCATGAGCCTTAGCCCTTTTACAAAAACTGATGGTTGTGTTCGGATGCGATACCATTCCAAGTTTACCGTATAACCACAATACCTGAATTTGGTAGGGCTTAGCTGGAAGTTCATATGCATTAGTATGGGTTCCCTCACGGGAGAGGTTTGAGCTGAGGCTACCTCTTGATGATGTCCAGCTATGCAGTGCCCAGGATGGCAGATGGCCATGGCTGGGAGGCCAAGCTCATAGGGGAGGTGTCTATACTAGAGTCTGTAATTGAAAGGTTATGATTGATTATTCGCATACTAAGTATGATGATTCAGGGTTATCCCTGATGGATGTATCGAACTTTATCCCTGGTGAAAGTGTACCACCTCTACAGAGTGTCAAACTATTCGAATAGCCGCGTCCGCGGTCATGGACAGTTGTGTAGGGGTTCCTGGCATAAAAACAATAAATTTTACTCTACGCCCCTAAACCCCTGAAGCTGCCAGGACCTATCTATTAGTAATACAGTAATGGGAGGGGCTTTTCGCAAACTTACCCTTGAAGACCGAAAAGCGTTGTCAACGCTCAGGAGAGAGTGGTTGATGTAGACGAGCCGAAGCCGACCTCAAGGTGGTGATGAAGTCCTTGCGCTCCTTCTGGCTCCAACGACTTGAGTGCCTCAAGTGTGACACCTCGTGGGGAGTTACACACGTCTGGTGCCGGACGATGACTCCCGCTTCCCTGATCCAGCAGCAGTTGCGGAAGTAGAGCTCCCGGATCCGAATCCCGCAACACGACGGCGCTCCGCGGTGAAGATGTCTCTCGCTCGTGCAGTCCAGACTTGGGACCATGGTCACGAGAGAGAGAGGGGGAGAGAGAAAATATCAATTGGAGGTCCTCCCAAAAGTGGGGAGACCTTTATTGATTGTTGGTGTATTTTTCTAGGCCAAATACCCCACTTTATATAGGGGGAGGGGAGGTACTACCTCCCCTCAAGCCCCGGGGTGGAACTAAAGGAGAGGAGGGGGTGGGGTGGCCGCCGGCTAGCCCCTAGTAGGCCCCGCAGGGGGGCAAGGCCCAGCCGGCCTCCCCCTTGGTCCCTTCTCCCTCTCTCCCTTCCCCTAATGGGCCCTCTCCCTCCGGAATTGGCCCATTAAGCCTTTTTGACCTTTAATTGATTTTCTCTTTATTAAATAATTATGAATAAATGATTAAATCAACATTTAAAATTCATTCACATATTATCTAATCTCCGTGGCCATGGAACAACTTCCACCTCCACTCCGGACATCTTCCGGACTTACCGAAACCCTTTCGGTTTTCTCCCTTCTTTTCTTCGGTGATTCTACTGATCCTATAAATGCTCTCTAAGCATCATCAAGCCCTTAAGCGTGATACCCTATGGTTCGGGAACACTCCAGACATGGTCGGGACCCTGCGGCACCAATGATCAACAGAGGGACCTAGATGGCCATGTGACCCCTGTGCGTTCCATGGAGATCTTTCGTCGTTTGAACCGGGACAATCGTGTCTTATTCCCTTTGTCTCTTGATACTTGCATTGCCCGAGATCTGATCAATGACATCACCATGTCGTGTTCAATCTCATTACTGAACAATGCTACTTGACTCGTTCCGACAAGTGATATCCCCGTGATCAAATCACATGTTGCGCAGCTATTGCATATAACTTCTCTGAGTGGGCCATTGAGTATCTTCCCGTCACATGGACAGACAAATCCCGCTCTTGACATATATTGCCTCTACGGTTTCCTCCGAATACCTGAACACACCTTTATAACCACCGTTTTACCTGATGTTATCTAAGCACTCTCGGGAGACAGTGATTGATATAGCCTCATGGTCTAAGGAATAGTCTACGAGGATCCATTTCTAATCATCGTAACTTGAACTTCGTGACATGACCGGGTCACGATGTTTAGTTTGGGTATTGGTTCATCATCTCATTCTCAGAATGTGATGACCTCATTTCCAACTGGCATAATTGCCACATGATCAGGAAACATGATCATCTGTTGACCAATGAACCAGTGACTAGAGTTTCACTGGGAACCCCTGGTTGTTTGTATATCACACATGTATTGATGTTTCCACTCAACACAGTTATAGCATGATATAAAACGTAATCATAAACTATATGAAATATGATAATAGTCCTTACTACTATTTGTCTCTAGGCCATATTTCCAACAGTCTCCCAGTTGCACTAGAGTACAAATACACTAGCTGCATTTGTTCTTAATTATTGGCACCATATATCCGGTACCCTGAACATGCTTGCTCATGGAAGAGGTTGAGTCTTGGGTCTGTACTTTACAGTCCCAAATCCTTTGCAACTTACTAATGTCACTTTGATTGACATTAATATTCTATCATCTCATGATAGCATCTGTGTGAATGCATCGTCGCTATGGCAGCAGAATGAGGCCTGTTTCTAGGAGCCTACAGTGACATTAGATCAACCTCGAGGGCTTTCTCATGGGCACTGTGCCCTGGGACACATCATTCTATGTTAAAAGCGAACTAGCCCCGCCATAACATTATACAACACTTTAGATGGTACCCTTATCTATTATTATAAATGTATTCATCGAAACTCCCGTGCACTTTGTGCAACTTTCGATGTTTTGTTCACCTTGCTTCCTACTTGACTTTTAATTGGTATCTACAGAAGTTTCTAACATATTCCCTTATAACATAACTCTTTATGCTTTTAAGATATGTCATCCTTTATGGATTTGGAAAATATGTCCACGGTTCTCTACTAGATACTGCGGACAAATTTAGCTCAACGTTCTGTGATTCGAACTTAATCACTTTTAAACGTTCCTTAATTGGATCATATATTATGTTAAGTTGTCATCATGGTTTACTAAGATAGAACCTATGTCTTAACATAGTGGATGATGATCATCCATTTATTTCTTTCAACCATTGATGTTCAACTGAATACTATTCCTAATTTGAGTTATTAAGGACCAGTTCCTTAATTAACTTCTATTCCAAAACCCTTTTCAGAATCCCTTAAGGAATACTACATAATATTATAATACACCTATTATCAACTTCTACATCTTATAAATCATTATTTATAAGTATTTGCAGTTTCATTCTTAACATACTTAAGAATTACTCCCATGAGCTCCCACTCAAAATATGTTCCTACATATTTGATTTTAGACTTATATTGCTCCCACTTAAAAATATGTCAATCACATATTGTTTCAGGAAGACTTTCATAGCTCCCACTCAATTTTATGCAAATTGCATATCTTCTTACTGTTTTGAATAACTTCAAAATCTTTTGATCAAATATCAAACTTGGAGATTTACTATGAGATACTAGTACTTTACTAGTTTTAAATCCACTAGACATTCAGCACACTTGAATCAAAATCATTTGAATTTGTCCAATACTTGACAAATTGTGCTTTTGTCATTCACCCCCTTTTTCCTACTATGGCTTTGCAGTCATTTGGGAAAATTCAAGTAACCCCTTTTACTTGTGAGATTCAGCAATGAATTGCTTTCTAATCTCAAGTGAATTTTGCTTTTAGGATTTCTCATAATTCTAGTTTACCATTATTTCTTTTGTAGTTCGTAGGTATGTCATATTCCAAAAATCATGACAAATGATTCACAAATGTCTCCATATAAGATATGGATTTACATTTTGAATCCTACTTCATATAGTGAAAAACAATAGTGGAGGTAAAAACACAATGATCAAAATCATTGATTCTTTCCTTCTGTGAGGAGAATCGTTCAGGAACATTGTCCGTTGCGCTTCTCAACACTCTGATGCAGGGTTTTGAATCCTCATCGTGTTTTACACTATTTCCCAGTTGCTCCATAATTGAGAAACATCACCAAAAGTGAGCTTTCTCAAGAATGCACCAAAATCCAAGCAATACAAATCTTGCTTTCCTTTTGGTTTGAGATATGGGTTTCGTATTCAAAGTTTCCAATGAATACTCTACAAGGACTTATTCACTATTGTTTTGGTTATATCGAATAACCCCCCAAAACTTTCACGAATTCAAATGGTTTACCAATTCTAATTGAGTGCTAACTATTTCTTAACTAATGGTCTCTGCATATACACTACAACAATTTATTTGGTGCCTTCTATTCAAACCCCTTTGATATCTAATATCACATTGTGATGCTTTGTATTTTGACGTTTCAAAACACTTTGCATTCCACAATGTCTTTTATGCCATTCTTATAAATTTGAACTTCATTACTATTGATCAAATCATAGTAATTGGATTCTCTTTTATATTTATACCCTTTGTTGATGAAACACTTTGATCAAATCAAATAGTTTCATATTCATGTTTCCTTTGGTAAACTACTTTACACATTAAAACAATCATTTAATGATAACTACCATTTTCGTTTAAACACAATACATTGAATATGTATTCTATTTAACAATTCATCAAACACTTTTGTATTCAAGTAATACACGGTGTTCAAGTTATTTCGCGGAACTTAGGCATGATTTATATGTGACAAGAAATCGAATGACTTTCACATATTATCACATAACTTTGAATTTAAACAATGGTTTCATTCGTTAATGAAATATCATTAAGTTGAGTATTTTAAACAAGACATTTTAATGGTTTACAAATGTTCATACATTATCAATTAGTTTCAAACAACAAAGATAATTCACACATAATCAAACAAGATATGAACACGAATAGAAATCATTCATAAAAGTGGAACAACTGCTTGTTACAAACTGATATGAATAACCGCCTCACGAAGTGTGAGACACACTAAAGAAGTTCACAATCTTTTGATTACAAAAAAGCATCCTAAAACACAAACTAAATGATAAATGTCGAGGGAGAGTGTCGTCAGCTGTCATCATCATGCTCGCCATCTACACGCAATGTCACCTCCTCTCCAGCAAGCACCTCTCATGCAGAAGGACCTGTTTTCATCAAAATAGAACAAGTATCAGATATAATTAACACTGCAAATGTGTTTGCAAGATTATAACATTTATAAAACTGTATATCAAATATATACCTTGGTCATCGATGACGTCACCGGCGATTGGTTCAACTTTTACGTTCCGGAAACGTAATATGAACTCATGGAAATCCAATGCTTCCGTATCACCACTCATGATGCTACTCCGGACATGTCCTTTGAAGCTGGGAGGCAATGACCGAAGCAGTACGTCTATCGCAAATGGATCAGCCATCCAGTAATCCATGAAGTGAACTAATCTCGTGTGTTCATCAATCATGCGCTCCAAGTGAATCTTCAGACATGTATGCTCCTCCATTTGTATGGAAAGGAACTCTCCAAGCAACTCGTGCTTCCACATGCGCACATGTCCTATGAACTCTGCTCTCAGCTGATCCACCATCGAATATGGGTCAAGATCACCCATGAGTGGATGTAGTTCATCCACCATCCGGTAACGCATTATTATCTGAATGTAAGTGGACATCTCTTGGTGATAGTAGCGGTCTGCCAGCTCTTGTGGAGTCTCATAGTAGTCTGGCTCAGTCAAATCCATCGTGCGGTGTATGTAGTCTACCACATGATTCCTAGTAAGGAGATCATCTAGGCGCACAAGCGAACTAGGGAAGTTGGATCCATCGAGTCTAAGTTTCTCACCCTTTACCCAATCCTCAATGGCAAAGTAAGCTTCACGGTGAGCCATCTACATTTATAATTGCAAAAGGAATTTAGACTAAGTTTATAATTAAATGAGTTAATAATAACTCCACTCAGAAACACCTATCCCCAAAAGGGTTCCTAGTGATAACACGACCCCTATCAGCCACATCTCCCCCGATCATCACGGCCATCAATGTGGGTTCAAGGGTGGACGCTAAACGTCGGTCACATCATTCATGCGACTCGTGCTCGATCTTTCGACCATCCACGTTCCGAGGCCGTGTCTGTACATGCTAGACTCACCAACTCAACCTTAGTGTTTTCGCTGTGCAACATGGCTTAAACCCACTGTATGTGAACGTAGATATGTCTGACACCCAGGCCTGTAACCCTGGATCGCCTCATACCGAAGAACTTTCTTGGTGGTGCACACTAAGGGGGAACAGAATCGTTGGTAATTTTAATAGGGATCATATTATTAGGCTACCGTCGAGTATCTAATACTAGCACACAATAAGACATACAAACAATAACATTGAATGTAAATGCTATGTGATATGGTCCTTCACGTCGTGATCTCCATCCGTCGTCGCCGGGTTCCAGCGCCGTAGACACCAGGGTACCGGTGTCATTCCGGCGTGGTAGTTCGTCACCTCCGTGACGAACTACTACTACGTAACAAAATGTAATCACTTTACCTTTGCCACAACCATATCACAAAGCAATGCCCCACTACAAAACAAAGTTAGACGCCTCTACTTTATCTTTGCATGTTTTACGTGGCTGAATGGGCTTTCGCACAAGAACCGTTCTTACCTACGAAC
This sequence comes from Avena insularis, assembly GCA_023614405.1. Classification (NCBI taxonomy): domain Eukaryota; kingdom Viridiplantae; phylum Streptophyta; class Magnoliopsida; order Poales; family Poaceae; genus Avena; species Avena insularis. The sequence goes on along the minus strand of CM042686.1, from coordinate 197,286,624 downwards.
TTTCAGCACAACGCTGATCAAGTAGTTGTCTATACTACACCCCTTTCGGGGCCCTCCATTGCAAATGGTATACCAACTAATGCGAGAGAGACAGACACCCCCCTAAGCCACTTTATACGGTACAAGCCGTATGTCAAGCGTGGACCAGTCTCGCGAATGAACGCGTAAAGTTGGTTCTACCCGTGGGAGGGTAACAACTAAAAGATCAACGCCCACACGCTACATCTCGTGTGTTCTACCCGTACTAGCATTAATATGCATAGATCTAGCTCTGATACCACTGTAGGGGTTCCGCGCATAAAAAGAATAAATTTTACTCTACGCCCCTGAACCCCTAAAGCTGCCAGGACCTATCTATTAGTAATACAGTAACGTGAGGGGCTTTTCGCGAACTTACCCTTGAAGATCGAAAAGTGTTGTCAACGCTCAGGAGAGCCTGGTTGATGTAGACGAGCCGAAGCCAACCTCAAGGTCATGATGAAGTCCTTGCGCTCCTTCTGGCTCCAACGACTTGAGGGCCTCAAGTGTGACACCTCGCGGGGAGTTACACGCGTCCGGTGCCTGACGATGACTCCTGCTTCCCTGATCCAGCAGCAGTTGCGGAAGTAGAGCTCCCGGATCCGAATCGCGCAGCGCGACGGCGCTCCACGGTGAAGATGTCTCTCGCTCGCGTAGTCCAGACTTGGGACCACGGTCACGAGAGAGAGACAAGGGGAGAGAGAAAATATCAATTGGAGGTCCTCCCAAAAGTGGGGAGACCTTTATTGATTATTGGTGTATTTTTCTAGGCCAAATACCCCACTTTATATAGGGGGAGGGGAGGTACTACCTCCCCTCAAGTTCCGGGGTGAGACTAAAGGAGAGGACAGGGTGGGGTGGCCGCCGGCCAGCCCCTAGTGGGCCCCACGAGGGGGCAAGGCCCAGCCGGCCTCCCCCTTGGTCCCTTCTCCCTCTCTCCTTTCCCCTAATGGGCCCTCTCCCTCCGAAATTGGCCCATTAAGCCTTTTTGACCTTTAATTGATTTTATCTTTATTAAATAATTATGATTAAATGATTAAATCAACATTTAACATTCATTCACGTATTATCTAATCTCCGTGGCCATGGAACACCTTCCACCTCCACTCCGGACATCTTCCGGACTTACCGAAACCCTTCCGGTTTTCTCCCTTCTTTTCTTCGGCGATTCTACCAATCCTATAAATGCTCTCTAAGCATCATCAAGCCCTTAAGTGTGATACCCTACGGTTCGGGAACACTCCAGACATGGTCGGGACACTCCCGCACTAATGATAAACAGAGGGACCTGGATGGCCATGTGACCCCTGTGCGTTCCACGAAGATCTTTCGTCATTTGAACCGGGACAGTCGTGTCTTATTCCCTTTGTCTCTTGATATTTGAATTGCCCGAGATCTGATCAATGACAACACCATGTCGTGTTCAATCTCGTTACTGAACAATGGTACTTGACTCGTTCTGACAAGTGATATCCTCGTGATCAAATCACATGCTGCACAGCTATTGGATATAACTTCTCCGAGTGGGCCCTTGAGTATCTTCCCGTCACATGGACGGACAAATCCCGCTCTTGACATATATTGCCTCTACGGTTTCCTCCGAATACCTGAACACATCTTTATAACCACCGTTTTACCAGATGGCGTTTGATGCTATCTAAGCACTCTCGGGAGACAGTGATTGATATAGGCTCACAATCTAAGGAATAGTCTACGAGGATCCATTTCTAATCATCATAACTTGAACTTCGTGACATGATTGGGTCACGATGTTTATGTTGGGTATTGGTTCATCATCTCATTCTCAGAATGTGATGACCTCATTTCCAACTGGCATAAATGCCACATGATCAGGAAACATGATCATCTGTTGACCAATGAACCAGTGACTAGAGTTTCACTGGGAACCCCTAGTTGTTTGTATATCACACTTGTATTGATGTTTCCACTCAACACAGTTATAGCATGATATAAAACTTAATCATAAACTATATGAAATATGATAATAGTCCTTACTACTATTTGTCTCTAGGGCATATTTCCAACAAGTTGGAGTGGCCATACTGTTCCATCATCAGATGTTTTCAAAATTATTTTGTGAAATGAATTGTGACTTTGACTTGACCACAACAGGGTTGTGAATATGAAAACTAGTTTCCCACTTAAGTGATTTAGAACATTAAATTAGCTTTCTTTACTTCTGAACTCAACTTAAGATAAATCTAGCTTTTGCAAATAAACTTAGAGCTTAGCATTCCTATTAGAACTACCTTACTTGTTAGTGATAGTTTGCGAGTACTTAAAGAGTACTCATGGCTTTTGTCCCTGGCTATTCCCGTGGCCAGAATATGAGGAGGACTATCCGGAAGAAGACGGCTACCATAACTAGGAGCATCTCCCATCATCAGCATTGCCTGTGACACTGAAGATGGAGCCCACCGCTACGCTTATTATTCCGCTGCTTGTTTGTATTAAGACCGGATCATGAGATCCTTTATTTGTGTAAGACCTTATTATGGTTTGTAATGGATGTTGTACTATGATATCCAATCTGTTATGTCTCGCAAAAATGGTAATCTTGGGATTGCAATGTATGGCATAACAGACATCTGGGATTAAAAAATCCTGGTGTTGATAAGGATGATCAATTTGATTCCTCTTGGGTGTGTGTCCATGAATTCTCATCAAGTTAAAATATTGTGAAGGAGAAGGATCTAAAACAAAGGTAGTTGTGCGTACATCTGTGGTGTTGTTGGTTAATCCAAAGCATTGAGCCTATTGGCTGAGTGTGAAAGTATACTCATAGTTCATAAGGCGGAATTTAATTTGATTAACTCCAGGCCTTTGTTCCTCGGAACAACCATAAGGATCCATTGTGTGTGTCAAGGTGCTGAAGAACTCAAGTGTCAGGCGGTGGTACGTCGCAACATCCTGAAAGACAAAATTGTACAAACCAATATTGTTGCAAAGTAAATCAAAATCAGCACGAATGACAAGTTGGTCCAGGATATAAGGACACACCCACTTGGTGTACTTGATCTCTCGAATCTTGAGACGATCGAAACGGGTAAAATGGAACTCCTCGGTGAACTCAATGCCAAGTGACTCGGGGGTTAACGTATCAACGGGTGGTGCAGAGGACTCCGCAGCCATCTCACGTGTACGAGTCCTCGTGTTCATCTAATAAAAACAAGACAAAGTAAATAAAGATTGCTAATATTTTTTTAGTCTAATAGAAACATAGCATACGTGATTCTCTACACTAACTACAAAAGAAACTCATCTAGAATCAATGATAAGCATACTTAATATCAAGATTGAATCAAGAACAAGACCTATGTCTAGATTAGCAATGATGAATGATTAAGCAAAGCTTTTGCATAAATAAGTTGGGGATCGGATGAGAATCATACCTTACATCGAGTGAGTGTGAAGAATCGAAGAAAGATTGAGTAAATTTGAAGATCCAATGGAGGTGGTTTTGAAGTTTGGAGGAAGAAGAAAGAGAAAAATTGATTTGGGGATTTTTAGTTACCTCCCTCGGGATGCTTATGGCGTCCGCGTACTCGGTACGAGGGGGAAGTACAGCCAGAGCCCTCCCCTACCGAGTAACTTACCTTGGGGGCGATGGCTACTCCCAGGCGGTGCACTCGGAATGGGCGCACGCACCTGTACTGCTGGTCGTTAACACTGCGATGACTTTGCTTGAAATTTGATGTTTGCTCGGGGGTACGGTACGGGCGCGCGGTACGGGCGTGTCCGGCCATACCAGTGGTTGTTATCGACACTGATTCCTTCGGCAAACATCAAAATTCCTATCTCCCTTTGCCTTGAGGTGGTACGGGCGCATGGTACGGGCCACTCCGGCCATACCAGTGGTCGTTATCGACACTATGAACTACAAAAATTCAAGGAATTTGATTAGTAGCTCCTTGCGCCTTTGCACATCTTATCAAAAGGTTAGATAGCACCAAAAACACTAAGTAATGATCTAACAATACTTCTTAGGCCATGTGTTAGTAAAATATAGAGGATTACCTTATTTCTTCTCCTCTCTCCATAGGTCTTCTTGAACACTGTTTATTAAAAATGAAAACAAAAACAAAAACAAAAACAATACTAACACAAAATAAAACATAATAAATAAAAACTTAGAGAAACTTTATTTCACATGGGTTGCCTCCCATGAAGCGCTTCTAGTTAAGGTCAATTATCTTGAGCTTGATGGCAATCACTTAGGTTTGTGAAGTGGAACACCCACTCCAAAGTAGTTTGCTTTTAAAGTAATTACACCATCATCATCATTAGGCTTGGCCTTCTTTTTCCTAGGGAAGTGGACTACAAAAGGATCTCTAGATGGTAGCCCTATTCTTACATTCCCTTCATGTAAATTAATCAAAGCTTTAATAGTTCTTAGGAATGGCCTACCTAGAATTATAGGTGATATGGGATGTTCTGGCATGTCCACAATAATTAGATCAATAAGAGCGGGACTACCTTTAATTTCAACAACTATATTTTCTTTAATCCCAATAGCTTGTTTATAAGTTGAATCAGCTGATGGAGTCTTAATTCAGTTGTAACAAATGGCCCCGAGTTTAATTTATCGAATAGGCTTTTGGAAATCGTTGAGACACTTGTACCAAGATCACAAAGTGTGGATATCTCATTAACTCCCAACTTAATTTTAATAGTGGGATCAAATATATCATCTACCTTAGCTGGAAGGTTCTCAGCTAGTCTTTTGTACTCCATCTCTAAAGCACGAACCTTAGATGCTACTTGTTGTATAAATTGTTGGTACATAGCATCATACCTTGTTCTATACCTGGATTCTTGACGGTGATCGTCTTCAATAGATCTTCCACGGTATATTCCGGTGTTAGCACGTTGCTATTATCTAGCTCTTCAGGTTTTTCATTGTTAGTTACTACCCTCATCATATTGAGGTCTTCTACCGGATTTGGCTCGGGTTTTCCAACGAACTTTGCTAGTATGAGAGCTTGGCTCTCAGCTACCTTACCCAGCTGAGCCTCCACGGTCTTTGTTCTTTCTTGTAGAGCCTACACATCATTTCTAATTGCAACGGCCTGATTAGATAATCTTCCTATACTACTCTCATGGTTCTCCATAATCTTAATAAGCATATTGTTTTGTTCAGTTTGAGATTGCATAAATGTTCTAACAGTTTGCTCAAACTAGATATTGCCATGATTTGCTCCATTAGTGTTATCATAATTGTTATAAGGAGCTCTTGTAGGATTAGTATGATATTTTTGAACATTAGAAGCATAATGATTTTTCCATGCAGGATTAAAAGGAGTGCAAGCTATAAAATTAACATCATTAACATCAGTAGTGATAGCATTAACTTGGGTATCTTCCTTACCCTTTACTAGGCTAAGCAACTCATCTACCTTAGATGTAAGCTTCTCATTGTTTACCTCGGTAATTGAACTTACTCTCTTTGAGGTTCTTTCCACATGCCATTGGTCATGGTTATTTTGCATGTCATCAAGTAACTTCTTTGCAACACTCACATGCTTTCCCATGATTATTCCTCCTATTGTAGTATCTAGCATAGACTTAGACATTGGGTTAAGACCATTATAAAATAAATGTAATATAAGCCACTCTTCCATCCCATGATTAGGACAGTTCATTACGGCTTCTTTCATTCTTTCCCACGCAAGCGCTAGTGGCTTACAGTCTTCTTGTCTAGAGCTTGTAATGTTGGACCTTAGCTGCATAGTCTTAGCTGGGGAAAAAATTAGTCATAAACAAATTAGTGCATTCCTCCCAAGATTTAATAGTGCCCTTTGGTAGATCTAACAACCAATCCTTAGCCTTTCCTCTAAGAGAGAAAGGGAATAATCTTAGCTTAACAACATTTGGATCTACATCCTTAATACGCATCATGTCACAAATTTCAGTAAAAGTATTTAAGTGCAATCCCAAAACCTCAGAAGATGAACCCCCAAATTGGTTTTGTTGAACCAAACTTAAATGGTTAGGTTTTATCTCATATGTTTCCGCATCAACTGCGGGTTGAGTGATGGGTGCACGAATAAAATCATCAGTGGGAGTAGAATACTCCCCTAATCTCTTTTGAGCCATGGCTCTTGTCTTTTTGGTAAATTTTTAAGTAATGAAAACAAATAACATGTAACTATTTTTTTGGGTTTTCAAATAGATAACAAGAAAGTAAACTAATAACAAGAATTAAACTACAACTAATAATAAAACTAAAAACAAGGTATCTAATGACCTCACCAGGATAGCGAAATTGCTTCCCTGGTAATGGCGCCAGAAAAAGGGTTGATGCCTTTGATCTAGATTCACGGATGTAGTATAATAGCTTTTTCCCTAGAAGACCTAAGTTTAATCGAACCTCGGAAAGCACTTCCAAAAGGTAATAAAAAAGGACACGTCTACAAGACTTTGTTTGTTTGTTTGTTTTACCTTAGTTGACCAAACCAATCTAGTTTACTTTATAACGGGTTTGAATCAATGGATGGAGATAGACCAGGGTTGAAGATCCACCTTCAGCAGCACATCAAATAAGATAGAAGATAATAATAAGCATAGTCATGTATAATGTTTGTATTGAGATAATCTTTTGTGGGCAACACATCCTAATATTCTAGAGCCCCTGTGATGCAGCGGGCATAGCAATAGACTTTTTACCGAGAGTACACCGAATCCACGGGTTACAAACGATTATTAAGTGTAAACACAGATCAAAGCTTTAGGTGGTGATGTTGTTGTTGATCCCGAATGGGGCGCTAAGCGAAGACCATACTTCCCTTTCTATCACTGAGTTTCCTATGATATCGCCGCTAGCCAAGTATATCACCTCAATCCTTTATCAATCTATGGGATCTTGGTACCTACAAGTCCATAGATCGAGACGAGAGACGAAGAAACAAAAGATATAAATCACGAATCCAAACAAAATACAATTCTCACATGTTCTAGATGCACATAATTGTTGCGAGGTTTCTTGCCAACCCGCAGCCCGTGAAGATTACTCGCTCATAACAAATAGATCAGAGATAGAAAACATCATGCAAATACTTAGATTGAAATCAAATATTCTTACAATGGTCGCCAAATCACAAGGAGATCTAAAAGTACAAAGCAATGGTTATGGCTAGTGGAGGGATGGATTGTGGAAGTGATGAACAATGGATGAACTATAGATGAACAATGGTGTGGACCTCCTTTGCTGGTGTTGTGATGCAATATGAGAATAGTGGCTCTCTAGCCGGCGGCTGGAGCCTCAAAATATATAGGCGTCTTTATGAAAGTTGTAGGGTTTGATGAGATGAAGCTATCGCCAACTGCTACGGGCGGGCGGCAGGCGGATCAGCTGCAGAAAGGTCATTGCTTGCGACTCTCGAAAGCTTCTCAATTACTTGGTCGTGCGTACTTCCTCAAAATCCTTCATGATGACTCCTTATTTCGCCTTAAAAGTAGTGATTTCCTGCACAACATAAATCAAAGAAGGGATTTGCATATCTTTGCAATTATTAGTCATTAGTGGCAAAAGTTGAGGGTTTCTTTGGCAATTGCTTGACCAAAAACAATGTTTAAATGTAGTGGAAGATGGCAAATTTGAGCCATCAGTGGCCCCCACTCTGGTGGAACTAGGAGGGGTTCACAGGATGGGTCCTTCGGTCAGAGAGGTGCGCCTGTCGAGGTGCGCCTATCGAGGTTTATTTTTGACACGCCCAAGCACATGATTAGCTGCACGGGTGAGCAGGATAGGAGTGATGCGCAAGTCTACATGGGATCCTCTTCGGTGGAGCACTTTGCTGCAGTGTGTGGGGGATGTCCATATGTGTTGTAGGTGACACACGAAGCAGCGCTAGAGGTAGGGAGTGCCCAAGCACCGGGGCCACAGGCGCAAGAGTGCCATGTTGAGGAGGGGAGCATTGGAACATTGGGTTCGATCCCTGGCAGCAACACGGGTCTGGTGTAGGGTGGATTGCGACAAGGGGCCTAGGAGGCGCCGAGTTGGCACATGACTCGGGCATGTCGCCCTAGGAGAGGATGGCACTAGAACATATTAAGTCGTTCTATTGTACAATGCTAAAAAAGCTTGCGACATCCTTGCTCCGAGAGATCGAGTCCGCATTGAGGCTTCGTGTGGAGGCAAAGCCATATATGCCTAGGAGGCTGACGTGGAGTACCATGTCGTGGGACGTTCCAGTAGGGTGCACAATGGTGAAGTAGGCATCGACGACTGAAAGGGTGTTGCTGAGAGCACTAGGGATCACCCCTGGAGAGTTGGAGTCCTCGGGGGAGGACCTACGGTTGTTCTGTCAGTTCTTCGACTAGCCACTAAAGGACCAGCAGCTACGAGCGGTGACATCGGTGTTTGGCAAGGTGATGTCGGCCAGTTTCGAGCCGTTGGAGCTCTGCCAGTGGGCAATGCCAGTCTAGTAGGGGATCAGTGGGTGGGAGTTAATTCCATGTGTCTATGGATATAAACCCGGAGGTTTTGGACTAGAACGTTCATGGCTTGAATGGTCCAACAAAGAGGAGTGTCGTTAGGGCGTTTGTGTCTACATTACATGTAAACCTGGTTTGTTTCTAGGAAACCAAGCTTGAGGTTATAGATCATTTTATGGTTTTGGAGTGTTTGGGTCCCGCCTTCGATGGTTTTGATTACCTCCCAGCGGTGGGAATAAGAGGAGGTATCCTTCTAGCCTGTTACATGTTGATTCTCACTTTGGATAATATCAGCTTAGATAGACACGTGATCACGGGTGAGGTTTGCACCAAGGATCTCCAGCGCTGTTGGATCACTTCGGTGTATGGTCCGCTGGACACGAAGGATAAAAGGGAGTTTCTCACGCAGCTGGCAGAGCTCCGTTCGCTATGCCCTCGGCCGTGGATGGTGATCGGGTATTTCAACATCATCCTCAACGCGAGGGACAAAAACAATGGCAACCCTGACCGGTCCATGATGGCGAGTTTTAGAAACTTTGTGAGTGAGCACGAGCTCAAGGTTCTCTACTTGCATAGCCGCAAGTATACGTGGAGCAATGAGAGGGCACAACCTACCTGGACTCATATTGATAGAGAGCTGGTCTTGGTGGACTGGGATCTATTGAACCCAGACTCAGTGATCCAAGCCCTTTCCTCTTCGACTTTGGATCACACCTCCTGCACCTCTCCTTGAACGAGGGGTTCAGGCCTAAGAGGAGGTTTTGTTTTGAGTTGGCTTGGATCAAGTTGGAGGGGTTTGAGAAGGCGGTCAAGGAAGCTTGGACGTGTGAGGACACGATTGTGGACCCATTCAAAAGGCTAGAAGCCTTGTTCCTTAACGCAGCTAGGTCGCTGCAGGCCTGGGGGCAGCACAGGATGAGCAACCTAAAGATGCAAATCACCATGGCAAATACAATGATCTTTTAGTTTGATGTGGCTCAGGAGATAAGGCCCCTCTCTCAGGCAGAGTTGTGGTTGTGACGTACTCTGAAGCATACTGTACTTGGCATGGCCTCCCTGGAGTGGACCATGGCACGACAACACTCGAGGATGAGATGGCTTTTGGAGGGGAATACAAACTCTAGACTCTTTCATGCGGTGGACAATGACAGGAGGACAAAAAAATCATACCTTCGTTGCTTGTAAATGGGGATCTCATCTCTGATAAGGAGGGTAAGGTTAAGGCCTTCTCGGAGGCCTATATGGGGATCTTGGGCTCTATTCGGACACGGGAGTTTGGGCTGGCCATAGAGGCCCTCAACTTACCTGAGCGTGACCTTGCCGAGCTAGACGGCCTTTTCACGCAGGAGGAGATGTGGACCGTGGTGAAGGATTTGCTGCCAGATCGGGCTCTAGGGCTGGACAGCTTTGTGAGAGCCTTTTATCAGAAGGCGTGGAGTGTGATCGAAGGGGACATCTTGGCAGTGCTTGTGAAGCTGGAGCTGGGCGATTGTCGTGGTTTTGGGATGCTAAACATGGGGCTGGCCACTCTCATCCGAAAAAATAGGATGCAACGAAAGTTGGGGACTACCACCACATCAGTTTGATTCATAGTATGGCCAAAATATTTTCCAAGCTATTGGCCAATCATCTGAGGCCGAGACCCCCGGAGCTGGTGAGCACAAATCAGTCAGCGTTTGTCAAGGGGAGGTTCCTGCATGATAACTTCGTCTTGGTGAGTCAAGTGGCTCATAAAAATCAACAAGGCTAGGAGGAAAGGGGTGTTGCTCAACTTGGATATCTCCAAAGCCTTCGATTCGATTTCATGAGTGTTCCTCTTTGAAGTTCTGAGGAAGATGGGTTTTAGCGAGCGGTTTCTCAAGTCGATCTCTATCTTGCTATCTACGACATTGATGAGGGTGGTGGTTAACGACACCCTAGGAGAGAAAATCTAGCAAGTACGGGGATTGACACAGGGTGATCCAACCTCCCCGATGTTGTTTGTGCTGGGTATGGAGGTGTTCATGGTGATTTTGGTTAGGGCGGTGGAGGCACTCATCTTCTAGAGTTTGGCGGGCATTTTTCCGCTCCAACGTGTGTCCATTTATGCGGATGATGCGGTGTTGTTCATCAGGCCGGTCGAGGGAAAGTTGCTCGTGATTCGGGAGATCCTTCACATCTTTGGGGAAGCCTCGGGCGTATCAGTCAATTACCATAAATCGACGGCCACATTAATCAGAGGCGAGGAGGAGGATGGGGTCTTGGTCATCTCGGTCCTTGGTTGTAGATTGCAAGCCTTTCCTATCATGTATCTCGGGTTGCAGGTGGCCTTGAGACTGCCGACGAAGGCGGAGTGGCAACCGGTCCTGGATAAGGCGATCGAGTTCACCCCAGCGTGGCAGAGGGGGATAATGGCTAGGGCTGGCTGACTCACCCTAGTCAAGTCAGTGGTGGCAGCAAGGTCGATCCATCAACTGTTAGTGGCAGAGGCCCCGGTTTGGCTGTTAGAGGAGCTGGAAAAGTGGCAGCGTGTGTTCTTCTGGACATGTAAAAAGGACATCCATGGGGGTTAGTGTCTGGTGGCCTGGGAGTCAATGTGCAAGCCTACCTGCTTCGGGGGGCTGGGGGTAAAGAACCTGAGACTTCAGGGGATTGGGCTCCGAGCCATATGGGAGTGGTTTTGTAGGACAGATCCCACAAGACCTTGGGCAGGGCTGCCTGCGCTCAAGGATGTTACTACATAGGGTATGTTCGAGGCCTTCTTTCGCCTAAAACTAGGAGATGGCAGATCACTGAGGTTTTGGCAGGACCGTTGGATCAATGGTCACTCAGTCGGTGAGATTGCGCATGAGGTGGTTGAGGCAGTGGGCACTCGAAGGAGAAATAGCAGGATCGTATCTCAAGCGGTTCTAGCCAACACGTGGATGCTAGATATAACAGGTGCCCTAGGGGCATAGGGGCATAGGCAATGGGTCGCACTTTGGCTTGAGTTGCGGGAGGTCCAGCTGACAGAGAGGCCGGATGAGTTTGGTTGGATAGGTTCGAGCTCTAGAGTTTACTCTACAAGGGACACGTATGAGATGGTGTGCCAAGGAGGAGAGCTCTCTAGCGGGGCTTCGCCAATTTGGAAGTTGTTTTCTACTCCCAAGTGCAAGATCTTCTGTTGGTTGTGTTGGAAATATGCCCTAGAGATAAATGATAATAAGGATTATTATCATATTTCATAAAGTTTGTGATTAAGTTTTATATCATGCTATAACTGTATAGAAAGGAAACGTCAATACACGTGTGATATATAAATAACCAGGGGTTCCTAGTGAAACTCTAGTCACTGGTTCATTGGTCAACAGATGATCAAGGTTTCCTGATCATGTGGCATTTATGCCAGTTGGAAATGGAGTCAACTCATTCTGAGAATGAGATGATGAACCAATACCCAACCTAAACATCGTGACCTGATCATATCACGAAGTTCAAGTTATGATGATTAGAATGGATCCTCGTAGACTATTCCTTAGACCGTGAGGTTATATCAACCACTGTCTCCCGAGAGTGCTTAGATAGCATCAAGCGTCACTTGGTAACATAGTGATTATAAAGGTGTGTTCAGGTACTCGGAGGAACCGTAGAGGCAATATATGTCAAGAGCGGGATTTGTTCGTCCACGTGACGGAAAGATACTCAAGGGCCCACTCGAAGAAGTTATATCCAATAGTTGTGCAGCGTGTGATTTGATCATAGGGATATCACTTGTCGGAACAAGTCAAGTAGTATTGTTCAGTAACAAGATTGAACACGACATGATGATGTCATTGATCAGATCTCGGGCAATGCAAGTATCGAGAGACAAAAGGAATAAGACACGACTGTCCTGGTTCAAACGACAAAAGATCTTCGTGGAATGCACAGGGGTCACATGGCCATCCAGGTCCATCTGTTGATCATTGGTCCGGGAGTGTCCCGACCATGTCTGGAGTGTTCCCGAACCATAGGGTATCACGCTTAAGGGCTTGATGATGCTTAGAGAGTGTTTGCAGGATTGGCAGAATCACCAAAGAAGAGAAGAGAGACAATCGGAAGGGTTTCGGTAAGTCCGGAGGATGTTCGGAGTGGAGATGGAAGGTGTTCCATAACCATGGAGATTTAATAATATGTGAATGAATGTTAAATATTGATTTAATCATTTATTCATAATTATTTAATAAAAGAGAAAATCAATTTAAAGGTCAAAAGGCTTAATGGGCCAATTCCGGAGGGAGAAGGGCCCATGAGGGAAAGGCAAGAGGAGAGAAGGGGCAAGGGGGTGGCCAGCAAGTCCAAGCCCCCCTTGCAGGGCCCACTAGGGCCCACCGGCAGCTCCCTCCCTCTCCCCCCTTTAGTCCCACCTCGGGACTTTGAGGGAGGTAGTACCTCCCCTCCCCTTATATATAGTGGGGGTATTTGGCCAGATAAATACACACAATATTCAATAAAGGTTTCCTCACTTTTGGGGAGACCTCCAATTGATATTCTCTCTCTCTCTCCCATGACCGTGGTCCCAAGTTCAGATTGTGCGAAGGAGAGACATCTTAACCGTGGAGCGCCGTCGTGCTGCGGGATTTGGATCCAGGAGCTTTACTTCCGCAACTGCTGCTGGATCGGGGAAGCGGGAGTCATCGTCAGGCACCGGATGCATGTAACTCCCCACGAGGTGTCACACTTGAGGCACTCAAGTCGTTGGAGCCACATGAGCACAATGACTTCATCACGACCTTGAGGTCAGCTTCGGCTCGTCTAAATCAACCACACTCTCTTGAGCGTTGACAAAGCTTTTTGGTCTTCAAGGGTAAGTTCACGAAAAGCCTCTCCCGTTACTGTATTACTAATAGATAGGTCCTGAAAACATCAGGGGTTCAGGGGCGTAGGGTAAATTTTTATTGTTTTCATACACGAACCCCTACAGGTTGGCCATGCGGTATAGGCTCTAGACGTCTGATAGGAGAGAGCGGCATGGCCTGTAGGTGTAGGGAAACAGGTAGGCTACACTAGTCTAAAATCAAAAATTTCTATCGCGTCAACCAGGAATACTGTAGTCATAGATCACGGGATTACCACTAGACGCGCAGTTGCGGAACTCGATGAAGCACGTCGGGCAGAGTAGATGTTCTACATCTCCTCCTTGTACTCGTCCCACGAGCAATTCCCCTTTGCGCGGCTCGTCCAAGTGCTACAGCTGCAACACCTCCGAGGTATCCACACGTCCGGAGTGGAAGGTCACACACCAGACTGCTAGGTCTGTACGTGCAACACAGGCGAAAGAGGAGTGGCGGCTAGGTGGAATGCTCAACCCTATTCAACTCTCCTCACTCTCTCTTATATAGGCATCCCTGGTGGGCTTCTACATTAGTAGCCCATTAGTAGCCTAAGCCTGGTCTAATTCGGATCCAATCCCCATTAGGCTCCTAGCCCCTAAAGTGTGTGACCATATAGGTTCATATACGTATAGACATGACACGAGTACACTTACTCCATCAATAGTTGGTAGCATCCTCTAGTCGGACGTGCCAACTCCTAAACGCATATAAAGATCATTCCGACGAACCATCACAAGGTTGAGTAAATGTCTTTCCCTTTGCCCTATGATATTTGGGCTAGCTCCAAGCTAACCTCTCTTTCTCGATACTGTGATTCAGAATCCCTTTACTAGGTTAACTCTTAATCGTATGTAGCATGGCCATGCATTTCTGGATCCGATCACTCGAGGGGCCCAGAGATATCTCTCTCAAGTGGAGAGGGGCAAATCCCATCTTGATTGACCAATGCGTTGTAGCATGTATCAGGACAAATCCAAAAGCTACCTTTATAACTACCTAGTTACGGAGTAGTGTTTGATAGCCCCAAAGTAGGTCGATCCACATCTCAAGTACATGCGACAATCTCAGGTCTAAGGACAAAACGTACATGATATGTAGAGAGAGCTGCAAGTATTATTCTCAGTCTCAAGTTGGGTCAGTCCAACCCCATGTTCATAACATGTGTCCACATCATTGGTTTGACATATCCATGTCTATGACTTGAGAAACATAGTGATCAACCAATCGATGTGCTAGTCTGATATTCATGTGTGTCCTCACATGAACTCTGACTACAGACAACTATTAGATAATCATACAAGTAAAGAGTTTCACAAACAATTCGCATAATTGCCAATCAATACAAGTTGCCTAATATATGAATATTCAAGGAACATTATAATAACTCATGGATACATATGAATATAATCATCTCTATGATTGCCTCTAGGGCATATTTCCTTCAGTAGGAGCACGCCTGGCCCTGCTTCACGTGCCTAGAGGAGGAAGACACCATGGATCACATTCTGGTCCAATGTGTGTATGCTAGGATAGTTTGGTGGGAGTGCTTGAGGAGGGACCGGAGTTGATTGTCCCCAACCGCAACGAGACGACACCCTGGAGTTCCAAAGGCGAAGAGAAAGACCTTCGATATCCTAGTCATCCTCACGACTTGGATGTTGTGGAAGCAGATGAACGCTAGGGTTTTCGGTAATGTGAGAGACCAATGCCATACTGACCAGCTGGTGATCCGCAGTGGGGAGGAGTTCAGGCTTTGGCGTTTAGCTAGGTCTGGGAGAGGAGTTGTAGTAATGTCGCAAGAGTAGGCCCTCGAGTTAAATGGGGTGAGGGATGGTGAGCGGGAGAGTTGTGTGGTGTGGGTGAGTTCGGCTGGGAGCCTTGTTCGCAACGTGTTACTCGGCTTCTTTTATTTGTTGTTGTTGCCTTCTATAAAAGTTTGATACGCCTTTGGCATACCCTCGAAAAAAGTCCTGATTAATACGAGAGGTTTTCGTTGCAGTTAATAGGAATATAAAGTGTCCTCGAGGTAAACTTTTCTTGTGCATTCCCACCTCTTGGTATTGCCAAATTGGATCTCCGGACTAGTAATCCCAAATATTGGGAGTATGATACTAGCACTAGGAGAAGCCTAAATTAATTAGTCGCGGAAATTAAGACAATAAGGAGATAGGCCTTGTAAGACCTAACAACTTTAAAAAATCTCTCTGTCATTTGGGCATCTCTAACCAATCCCCAAAACTTTATAGGAGTAAACCGACTCCTAAAACTTAGAGGAGTAAAAATAATCCTCTAAAGCTTGGCGGTAACCGAACCCTATATTTAGAAGAGTAAAAATGTTTTTCCTTATTTACAATGCAATAGGTCCGTACATATGCATATATAATCATAGATTAATAGTCTAATACATACCGATATAACCCGATGCACACAATACATACCAATACAATCCGCTACAACCGGTACATAGAGAATAATTACCAACCAACATAAACCAAACTATTCGAGTATGCCATCTTGATAGCATTAGAACGCATAACAAGAATGTGCCATCTATTCAAGATCGAGTTAATCGATCTACCTCTTCTCGTCTTTTCATTAAAATTCTCATGAATCTTTTCCCAAAATTATTGAAATGGTGAACGGACAGCATTCTCTTCATATAATGCATCATCTACAAGAGTTTGATGGTGTCATGCAAAATACAACCCATTGTCTTCGTCCTTGGTCCATGTAGAATTCCTTGTACTACATTTGTAACAAAAAAGCATGTAAGCCACAACTTTTTCTACTCCGATTTTACATTAAAAAAGAGGAAAAACCCACCTTTTCCTCTTGTGTTGGTTGCAGTCGGCGGTGCCGGCAATCCATCCCCGGCAGCAGCATCCGCGGAGATTGGCCCTGCATCCTCCAACTCCAGCCAGAGGTCCCACGCGCAGACCAAACCCGTCGTGGGTGGTACGGGAGGCGGTACCAACCCCAGGTCTCGCGGGATCTGTGGTGGGCGAGGAGGGGGCGAGCCTCGTCGTGACACTGGTGGTGGCCGGCCTCCTGGGAGCCGACTCCCTGTTGCCATGGTCACCGGAGGCGATGGCGGCTCCAATTTGCAAACGAATCGATGGCGATGGAGCCCGATTTGCTCCAAATCGGGGCGGCGACCGGTGAAAACGAGCTCGCCCCGTCGATTCCGGTGACGGCGAGAGGCGGCAAGCGAGGGGAGAGGTAGGCCGAAGGGCAGCGGAGGGACCGGGGTGGGGTGGCGGGGTATGGGGGTCGCCGGCGGTGATGCCGACGGGAATGGGTGCGGCGGGTCAGGATGCGGGAGGTTTTCTCAGAAGTGGACTTGGAGAAATAAATTTAGAAGTCGGCTGCCATTTTTACTCCTCTGATGAGTAAAAATTTACGTCTCTAACCGTTTTGGGGATCTGTTAGGTGCGCCATCTACCAAATTTTACTTTGAGATGTCCTTATAATCTCAAACGGAGGTAGTATCACCGAGCGGTTGCCGCGAAACAAATGTATCTCGCGCACACAGCCACCGACCGTTCTGAAAGTTCATTTCATCATCCTGTTGCACGCATGCCACCCTCCCCAGATCACCGCTGGAGACAATTTGGGCTACGCAACCATCAACAGCGTCGCTCGGCTCCGTCGCTCTAGATGGCCCCATCACCCATGTGGATCTGGTGGCGCTATCGCGCGACCGCCAGTCGATTTGGGGTCGCCACCGTGTGACCGATGGTCCTCTGGCTCACCTCCATGCTATTGACAGTCCTTCGGTTCACCTCCCACGATTCTATTGGCTGTGGAGGTGCCACCCACTCTCCCAACAAGGCGAGAACACCACCCCAAACCCGTTATCCTCCGAGCTGCTAGGGTTCCATCGGGCGACCATGGCCTCATTCAACGCTCTCCGTCATCTGCTGAGATGCTGCAACGAAAGATAAGTTGTCGTTCATTGTCGTCACCGAATCCTCGACCACGCAGAGGCCGTGTCGGCCTCGGCTCACACAAGGTGTTTTATGAAAAGTGTTTAAGATAATCTCAAATTTTATTAGGTGTTGCAATGTAGAAGTAGCTTGTAACATTGAGTATTGTGATTGTATATGTCTGTGGCATCTATGACTTGATGGGTCAAGCGGTGCGGACGCATAGAGATAAAGACTGAATCATGTACTCCCTTCCTCCCAAAAAAAATATCTTAAATTTGTTTAAACTTGGATGTATCTACACACTATTATTTAGTATATAAATACATCCAAATTCAAACAAACTTGAGACATTCTTTTTGGACGCAGGAAGTACTTTCTTGATGGGTACCATAAACTTACAGATACAAATGTGCACGAAGATCTTCCGAAAGGATCTTCTCAAGGAGTGGTGGAGGTGGAATGGCCAACAGAAGAACTAGTTTTTTCTCTACGCCATATTGTTGTAGGCGATGAAATCCATATAGTTTGTGTACTATTTGATGAACTATTTGTATTGTGATCTAATAATTAAGTCTATTTGTGTTTTATTTGTTTAAATTTAATTGAGATGAAGTTCTCGTCTCAAAATAGATGTTAAAGATTTGACTAAATTCGTATGTATCTATATAGTAAAACATGTCTATGTACATGTGAATTTAGACAAAACTCTCACGTCTACTTCGAGATGGAGGGAGTATTACTTATTTTCAAAAAGAATAGTGAAACTGTTAGCTCCTGTCCACTCCCACGAGCGGCAAGGCAAACCCTACCTCCCTGCTCCTCCTTCGCTCCTCGCTGCCACCGAAGGATGGCTACGGGCGAAGCCCTGGGGACGTTGGTGGCGGCAGGGCCTCCTTCCCCTCTCGCTCGGTGGCAGTGGCATGGGTTGTTAAAGTCAGCGGGGCATGGCGTTGGGCGTGGGGCGTGGCGGCTTGACGATGCCATGGTGGCTATAGGAGCTTGGCGTGCTTACGGCGGTGGTGGTCCTCTAGTGCAACAGTGGCGACATTCGACGCGAGCTGGTGCTCCTTCCTAGAACGCAGAGGTCGAGATACGGTGCGGGGCACGTGGCCACGGCTTGGGTTGGCGGCTGTTGCGGCTTCGGGTCGGATCCTGGTAGGGTATGGGCAGGGCCCTCGTTGTTGGCTACCTCGAGGTTGGTCTGGGGTAGGGGCTCCAGGCCCCTTTTCGACCCAATCCCCAACCCTAGATCCAATGGTGCTGACTGTATTGGGGGCTGCAGGCTGTCAATCTGAAAGGGGAATCCCTCTTCGTCGTCTCGTCGGTCTCCGGCGAACTCGCAAAGGTGCCTCTCTACATTTCTTCAGCTCTTCAGGGCACTCAACTTGGGATCCGGGGCAGCGGCCCCTATCAGTGTGTAATGTCCCGAGATTAATTAACCTAATATGAGATGACTTAGAGTAATTGATTATGCATTAGTGCATCTTAAGCATATAGAAACCCGGGGGAGTTTCTACCGTTAGATTAAAGAGGGGTTAGATGAGTGGTCCTCTAGATATGATTGATACTGTCGTGGTATTGCCGACGAGTACGCCATAGAGGGGTCCTCATAGAGCGTCTTTAGAGAGGTGGGGGAAGGCGGTGAGTTGACGGTTACGAGGTAACACAACTTACACAGGTTCAGGTCCCATAATGGTGGCAGAACCCTACTCCTGCTATAAATCACTATAACGGAAATATGCCGAGTTACAGATATCGGTTCACTGTGCGAGGTTGTGGTGTTCTATGAAATTGTGCCCTAAAGTCTCCCATAGGTCCGGATTATAAAGACACCAGAACCTAGGGTTACAGGGAAAGGACCTCGCCGGACAGGTTATAGAGTCCTACACTAATACTAACTAGTCTTCGTGTCTTGTACTCCAAGGCTCTGGGTTGGTCGGTAACTACACCGTAGCCTTCTTTCTTCTGGCATGGGCCTCCCTTCTAGAACCGTCTAACTGGGCACCCAGCAGGACATAGTCCTTGCTACCAACTATACGCCACCCGGGTTAGCCGGATTACATACATGCTATGGTGATACTCATTTAGCATATCCCCAACAGTATCCTCCAGAGGACTTTGAGATCTTGTGTCGTCTTGCCCTTTATTATTGAATGCTCTGTCTAGGTGATGCTAGCAATTCATCAATCAACATCTCGAAGTCTTCCCAAAGAACCCTACAATCTTCTTCGTCTTCAATATGTAAGGCACAGAATCTTCAAGTATTTAGTCTTCCTTTCCATAGTCAGATAATGTACGCCTACATTGGAATCTTCAGACGTGACTACTCCCCTACCACTGTCACTAGGGTGTCGTAGGCTACAGCCTACGCTTCCTCAAAACTCACATATTGCAGCGATTTAATCATTAGCAATTTCCCCGCACGTGAAATATGAAATGTTAAGCGATACCCTGGGGACGTCGCAAAATTACCGTGCACGTTCGCACACACGTTTCAACGATGTGACCGTTAGATATTATGCGCACAAATCTTGATGCCAGGGATTATAAATAGTTATTGCAGCCAAAGACAATTCATTTACCTGCATTCTCCCTCATGTCATCTTCTTCCTTTCGCCGCGCGACCCTTCGATCTCTTAGCGAGAAACCCTAGTAGAGAGATCCCACATCCCCTTTCTTCCAATCCAATCCAATGGAGAGCAACGGCAACATCCCGTCGATGGTGGCGGCTCCTGAGGCATCCAAGGAGCCATCCAAGGGTGTCTTCGTCCCACCGGAGGGATTGGTGATTCCAGACTCTGCCGTGGTGGAGACCACAGGTGATGACTAGAAGAGGGCGGCACTCCAAACTTCCAAGGAGGAAGCTGACTCCCATAAAAGAGTGTGGAGGGGCTCAGAGCTTTCTACAGATCAACTAAAGGAGCTTGTCAATGAAGGTTTTCTCCCCTCGATGGAGGGGCTGGTCTGGCGGCCAGCATCGGCCGGCGAGGTCATCCCCTCTCCCTAAGCCGGAGAGAAGGTCTACCTCAAAGAATAGCTGGTATGTGGCATTTCCCTCCTAGTTTCTGAATTCTTCCTTGAGGTCTTGAATCACTTCTGGGTTCTTCCTCACAACCTCTCTCCCAATATCATCCTAGTACTTAGCAATTACGTAGCTTTGTACAAAGGATACCTAGGGATTAGGCCTATGTTAGATCTATTCATTTACTTCTTCACCGTGAAGAGAGAGTCCGGAGATTCCAAGTATGAACATCAGAACTGTGGAACCATTAGTTTTAAGATCCGTCCTTGTCGGAGATTCCCCGACATCGTTGGTCATGAGTCCTACAAGAACTAGCAGAAGGCTTACTTCTATGGCCCAGATATTCCTTTGGTCGGCCGACATGACTCGTACCCTGACTTCGTCGACAGAGCTAGCATCAAGGCCACCACCTGGAGGTCCCAATCTCTTCTCCCCTCCGACGACGAAGCCTCCCGCGCCTTAAGGTGGATAGAGTGGCTGGTAGACAGAGGTCTGACCGGTTTGGACCTAGCCATGTGCTAGTACGTAATGCGGGTTCAACCTCTACAGCATCACGTTGAGCTGATGTATAAGTACACTAAGGATAGGAAATACCCAATGCGGATTTTCGAGAAAAACTTCTCCAGTGACTCCATCAAACTCCGGCTTAAGGACATCATTGAGGTGAAGGACAGAAAGTGTGGCTTCATCATCACCTTCGACATGTTCGAATGCAGTGAATGCCCAAAGGTAACCATGTTTCTTTTATTACTTTACATATACTCTAAGGTTTCCGTCTTGGATGCATCAATCATCTAACATGTTTCTATCCCATCAGCTGGTGACCCTAGCCGAGGAAGACATGCCCACTCAGGTGTATGATCCGAGGCTAAAGGATGTCCATATCTTGTCCGATGATGAGGCCTCCAAGGATCCTCAAGCTCTGACAACACGAAAGCGAAGAGCTCCACCTCTAATGTTGCTGCCGAGGGTAAGAAGAAGAAGAAATCGGAGAGTGGAGTCTCCAAGAAATCGACTGCTGCCTTAGAGGCATAGGAGAAGAAGTCCATTGGCATCCCTTTAACCAAGGCAGCTGCTATAGTGTAAGTATTTTTCTTCTTCGACTTTATTTTGTACCTACTCATTCCTATACTTATACTTCGTATGTTTCAGGAAGATATCTGTTGTTAGTCTGAAGTGTACCTCCAAAGATGTTGGAGGTTCCAAAAATATTCGTGAGATGCTGACCAAGTCCTCCCCCGCTGTTTCTCCCCCAACTCTTGCCGCCAAGCCTGCATCAGGCTCCACCAGACCCTCATCCCCCATTGCACCTGAGACCTCTGCCAAGAAGACAGACATCATTCCTACTCTAGATGTCTCAGGTCCTGCCGGCATGGTGATACGTCCAAAACGTATCTACTTTCCCGAACACTTTTGCTATTCTTTCTCCTCTAAACTTGTGTGATTTGGATACAACTAATTTCAGAGGTGCCTTGACATTCATAATCAAAGGCAAGCGAGATACCACTCTATCATACCTTTTTATGAGCATTGTAATGTTGCTTATGTTTATGCTTCATGGTACTTATTATTTTTGAGTTGGAATCTCTTCATAGCTTGCAATGCCTATTAAGTAAACTTAGTTGCATACTCCTTATTATGAATTGTCTAAGTAGTTGATCACATGCTGAGAATATTTACATCATATGAAGCAAATGTGTTCGTGAAAGTTCTTTTATCGCACTCGCCTAATCGAATTGCTTGAGGACAAGCAATAAGCTAAGCTTGGGGGGAGTTGATACGTCCAAAACGTATCTACTTTCCCGAACACTTTTGCTATTGTTTCTCCTCTAAACTTGTGTGATTTGGATACAACTAACGCGGGCTGACACTGTTTTTAGCAGAATTGCCTTGGTGTCTACTTTTTGTGCAGAAAATCAACTATTAGGAAAAATCCCGAAAAATATGCCAAAAATCCTATTTCACCCGAAGACTCCAGGATCCAGAATACGAGACGGAGAAGAGCCAGGGGTGGCCACACCACCTGGTGGCGCAGGCCAGGCCAGGCTGCACCAGGGGTGATGTGGGCCCCCAAGGCACCCCCTCGATCTCCCTCTTCGCCTATAAGAAGCCTTCTGACCTAAAAACTCGGGGGGTTGCGTTTTCCGAAGAGTTACGCTCTGCCGCCACCACCAGATTCCACGAAACAGCACCAGAAACTCCGTGCAGACACCCTGTAGGGACGGGGAATTGGAGGAGATCATCGCCATCATCATCACCATCGCTTCTCCATCGACCATCCATGTTTCCCCTATCCATGAGTGAGTAATCCTCTGTTGTAGACTATGGGGATGGTAGGGATTGGATGAGATCGTTCATGTAATGGCATCAGATTGTTAGGGCATGGTGCCTAGTATCTTTTATTAGTGCTTTATGACTTTGTTGCGACTTGTTGTGCTTAATGCTTGTCACTAGGGCCCGAGTGCCATGATTTCAGATATGAACATGTTATTGATTCATTATGATAGTATTGTTTTTGGTCTTATCTACAAGTTGTATACACACGTTGTTGTCCGGAACCAATGGCCCCGAAGTGACAGAAATCGGGATAATCGGAGGGAATGGCTTTGATGTGAGGATCACATGTGTTCACGGAGTGTTAATGCTTTGCTCCGGTGCTCTATTAAAAGGAGCACCTTAATTGCCAGTAGTTCCCTTGAGGCCTCGCTCCAAACGGGCTGGCAGGACAAAAGATGTTGTGCAAGTTCTCATTGCGAGCACGTATGACTATATATAGAACACATGCCTAGGATTATCTAGTACTTGGATGCTTTATCTTATTTATCTGCAATTGCCCTATATTCTGATTGCTATGTGAATTGTCTTGTCCATGCAACGCCCGTCCATCCATCCCTATGCCTACCGCACTCGAATCCTACTGTTTACTGCTATTGTTACTACTGTCTTTGCTTTACTACTGATCCTACTTTGCTATTCCTACTACAAAACAGTTGCTACTGATAAACTGCTTTGAGCAAGATTGTTTCCAGGTGCAGCTGAATTGACAACTCAGTTGTTAAGGCTTATAAATATTCTTTGGCTCCCCTTGTGTCGAATCAATAAATTGGGTTTCACTTCCCTCGAAAATACTGCGATACACCCCTTATACTTGTGGGTCATCAAGACTATTTTCTAGCACCGTTGCCGGGGAGCATAGCTTTATTTATCAAGTTCACTTGGATTCTCTATTGTTCGCTGCTATCCCTCCATCATGGGTAAGTCTCGTGATGGCAAGTTTCCTATTTTTCCATCCACTACAAGAAGAGGTACGGTTCTGAACACCTCCGCTGCTCTTGATTCACCATCTGTTATAAGTAAGCTCGTTACACCACCACATACACATGCTACACACACTACTACTACTGCTGAATCTGAAACTTCTGATGCTTATGATGCTGCTTCTACTGTGCTTGAAAGAGTGGTTCATTAGGTCATTTCCTAGATGCTACGATTGCTAGAACTATAGCTGGAAATACCGAAACTCCTAATGAAGACACTACCACACCTGTTAGTTCACCTGAGTCTAGTGAAAGTTATGATATTGAAGATGGTTATGTTGAGATGACTGATGAATTTATTAAAGAATGTAAAAACACCCATGATAGGAGCGCTGCTAAGAGTCTCCTTGAGAGGCGTACTATTAGACCCAAATTATCTCCTATTGCTAAGTTTGCTGCTTCTCCCATAAACATTATAGATAAAGATTATGATTTCTCTCTCGATCTATCTTACATAGCTATTGTTGAGAAAGAACCTTTTTGTGGGACTAAGAATGAAAGTGCGGTAGCACATATGAATGAACTTTCTACCATGAGTGGCTTGTTTTCTGATGATATTAAGATGCGTACTTACTTTGTTGCTAAGATTTTCCCTTTTCACTGAAAGGAGAAGCTAAAACTTGGTTTAGTAATTTACCTCCTGGATCTATTGATAGCCCTGATTGCTTGATTAGTACTTTCCTGCAGAAATATTTTCCTCCTAGTGCTAGACATGCTATTTTGTAGAAACTTTTTGATTTTAAACAGGGAGAAAAAGAGGTATTGCATGAATCTTGGGCAAGGTTTTGTGCTTTGATTCATGCATAAGCTGGAAGTCCATTACCTAAGAATGAGCTTCTTGATATATTTTATAATGGACTAACGGAGGAATCTAGGACATACCTAGATAGTTGTGCTGATTGTGTTTTCAGGAATAGGACTCCTAAGGAAGTTGAGGAATTAATGGCTAAAATAAGTAAGAATTATGAAGATTGGACTCCTCCTGAACAAGCTATACCTGAAGTAATTGTACCTGAACCAACTATTCCTGTGCCTATTCCAACATCAAAGAAGAGGGGAGTTATTGAATTAAATGATGAAGGAAGCTAAGAAATGTCTTAAGGAGAAGGGGATTAAAGCTGCAGATGTCAAGAATTTACCTCCTATTGAAGAATTATGTAAGCCTATTTCCTACTCATCCACTATTGAGGTACACTCTCTCCAACACTTTGATGAAGGTGATATCCCTTACTCTAAACCTCCTAATCAATGCTTAGAAGAATTTGATATCTTTATTGTTAAGCAAGATAACTTTAATAAAAGGGTGCAAAATCATCTAATGGAAAACACTAGAGCTATTGTTGAGTTGAAAGATATTGTGGAAAGAACCTCTAATGATGTTAAAATGATTGTTAAACACTTTCAAATGGTTCAAACTCAAATAGATCAACTCGTTAAAGTGCAAAACGACTTGCTAGTTAATGCTGCTAAAGAAAAACATGCTTATGAAATTAGAACTAGAAGTGGGGCTGCTACCCAGGATCCTCTATATCCTGAGGGGCATCCCAAAAGAATTGAGCAGGATTCTCAACAAGCTGAAAATAGTGGTTCTACTTGTAAGAAAAGGAAAAATAAACATAAAACTGTTGTAGAACCCTCTGAACCTGCTTTAGATCCTAATAGTATATCTATCTCTAATGCTGAAACTGAAAGTGGTAATGAAGAAAATGAAGCTCCTAATGAAGAGAAAGTTGAGGAAGAACCTGAAAACCACACTAAGAATACTAAATACACCAAAGAAGATTTTATTGCTAATAAACATGGTAGTGAAAGAGAACCTTGGGTCCAAAAACCTATGCCTTTCCCTGATAAGAAACACAAGTCAAAGGAGGATGAACATTATAATAAGTTTGTGAGTGGATGAAACCTTTATTCTTGCAAATTCGTTGGACTGATGCTATTAAATTGCCTCCTTACTCAAAGTATATGAAGGATATTGTCTGAATAAAAGGAAGATCCCTAATGAATAAATTTCTACTTTGCTTGCTAATTATTCCTTTAATGGTAAGGTTCCTAAGAAACTTGGAGACCTAGGGATTCCAACTATCCCTTGATCTATTAAGAACAGTTATGTTAGAACTTCTTTGTGTGATTTGGGAGCTGGAGTTAGTGTTATGCCTTTCTCTCTCTATAAGAGGCTTCAACTAGAAAAATTATTACCAACTGATATATCTTTGCAAATGGCTGATAAATCTACCACTATTCTTGTGGGTATATGTGAGTATGTACCTGTTCAAGTGGCTCATAATTGCTTGATATTAACTAATTTTGTTGTGCTTGAAATGCCTGAAGATGATAATATGTCTATTATTCTTGGGAGACCTTTTCTTAATACTGCAGGAGTTGTTATCAATTGTAATCAAGGAAAGGTGACTTTCAATGTGAATGACAAGGAACATACTATATATTTCCCCAAGAAGATTGAAAGGACTTATGGTTTGAATTCAATTGAACATGTTGAGGGCATTCAAGTTGGAGAAATATATTGTCCCATACCAAGAGAAAAATTTGAAACTATTATGATTGGGACTATTGCTATCAAGGTTGAGGTAACATAATAATTAGTGGAATACAAAGTTTTGTCTCATATGGAATTGTTTTGGTAACCAGACCTGATCAACCTTGTTAACAAAAGGATTTCATTGAACAAAACAATGTTTTCACTATGATTATTTTTGTGTACTTCTATTCTATCCATTTTAGTTTTTGCTTTCGTTTAGTTTTCTTTGTTGTTAGTTTCTTGCATGTTAGAGTGTCTTTGAACTTCTGTAGTTCTAGCTTTGTTTTGTCCTTGCATCATGTTTCAAAAAAAATCTGTTTGCCAGAAAATCATTCTTCTATGCCTGAAAATGCCCAAAAATAAAGTGTCTCGAAAAATTCCATAAAATTCATATTAAATTTTTACGTGAAAAAGGGGCAGAGGAGTACCTGGGAGGTACCAGGGGGACCCACCAGGCAAGTACACCACCTGGTGGCGCGGCCTGCCCTGGGTGGCGCCATGCCCTGGTGTGGGCCACCCTTGGCCCCCCACTAACTCTCTCACCTGCCACTTTCTTCTCTCTCCCGAGTAAGCTCTAGTTCATTGCTCAAAATCGCGTTCTTGATGTGCTTGCTCTCAATTTTTTTGATCTCCTTGCTCAGCCCATTCTTGCTGAAATTTGGAGCATTTGTTCCCTGGTATGTGACTCCTCTCCTTGTCCAAGTAGATTTGAGTTTAGTGGATTATATATTGAGTATTTTGCTGCTATAGGTGACTGGTTATGAGAGCTTGTAAGCTTGTTTGATGCTTAGAGATATAGTTTTGATGCATGTTTAGGCCTCTTACAAGTCCCTATGAGTAGAATCCTTCATTATATTTACTTTGCAATCACTTGTTTAATAGGTGTTTAAATTTCAGAATACCAAGCATGAACAACCATACCTTTGGAGAGATATTTGAGAGTGATGCACCTACGAGGTCGAGGCCCTCAAGATCGGCCTCTCAGTTTAGGCCATCATACAACGAAGATCTCATTGCAACTTGTATTGGTAATGAAAGGGATGATGGGGATGCTCACCCATCCACATTTCCTTGTTTTACTTTCTTACAAGATGCAGGTATTCTTGATGATTTCTTGCTACTGATTGAGAAGGTTGGTTTGACCTCATATATGCAAGATGAGAGTGAGCAATACGCTATGCTCACCAAAACCTTCGTTGAGAGCTTCACGTTTACTAACACATCCTATCA
Source organism: Avena insularis (assembly GCA_023614405.1). Lineage (NCBI taxonomy): Eukaryota > Viridiplantae > Streptophyta > Magnoliopsida > Poales > Poaceae > Avena > Avena insularis. The sequence continues at coordinate 197,259,280 of CM042686.1, read as the reverse complement.
GTCGGCTGTCTCTTTCAAAATTTATAATCTTCCCTTCACCATGCCTTTGGAGAGATTTTGTAGTATTGTAGGTGTACGCATGACAGGGACCGTGAAGAAAATTCAAGGGCGACCCGCTGATTTGTTGGAGCTTTACCGAGGGGTGACCAATGATGATGACCGCGTGGCGCAGCGCGGAAAGATAAGAAATATCCAACTCCCTGCTCTTAGATACTTTGCATATTATCTTGCTACTATCATACTTGGTAGGAAGAACACAAGTAATATCTCCAACTATCATTTAGCTTTCCTTGCTGCTGCGCTTAACAATGATACTCGGTACAATCTTGGCTCGCTTATTGCTCGCCGCCTAGCTGCTAGGGGCCTATCTATGGGGGCATCATTGCCTCGCGTATAGTCAATGCATTAGATCTTTTAGTGGATCTCAATGATGCTATACTGGCATCACAGAGGCTTGACCTTGTTGCTATGAAAACTCATCACTTTGTCACTGCTACTTCTGATTTGAACAGTCTAGTATATAGGATGCTTTTCAGTGACGGGGATGAAAGGGAAATCCTTTTGCCACAGCCTTCTTTGTTTAGTGTTCACAGGAGACCGTGGTCGCGCTCCAAGGAGGAGGTGGACGAGCAGCTTCACTTGCTGGGTTTCCACGAGCAGCACCAGGAGGATGTGCCCTCCTATGATTACTCTGCACATTACGGAGGGACGTACTCGAGCTCGCACCAGGATGAGGGGACCTCTTCGTCATACCCCGGTGACACTTCATCTTGGCCAGCTTGGGATTGATACCCACTTAGGCCAAAAGCCTAAGCTTGGGGGGAGGTAAGCCGACACCGCACTCATCTCCATATCATGTTGCAGCGGTACTTTGTATATTCATGTTTCGTTCTCTTTTTAGTTTTTGTTTTTCTTTGCTTTTGCTTTCTAAAACACAAAAAGACCAAAAATATTTTTGTTGTTTCTCTTTGGTTTGCTTCTTTTTCTTTTTGCCTTGGTTTGTTTTTCCCTTTTGCTTTGTTTGAACTATTCAAAAAACCCAAAAAAGATTTTGCTTTGCTTGTTTTCCTCTTTGATTCTTGTTTTTAAAAATCGAAAACAACAAAAATATTTGTCGTTCTTCTTTGGATTTGTGAGTTTGTTGCAGGGTTCAGCAGTCCTCAGTGGGATTTGGTTTCATATTATTATTCAAGCGACACAAGTGAAGAGCAATAATGAGGATTAATGAAAACTTGAGGCGTGGTAAGAGGCTGGTAACGAACTCTATTTGTTTTCATTTTTGTACATATACTCATCATTGTGGGCTTGCTTAGCCTGTTCGTGTAGGGTGTATGTTATCTTGGGATGCTTAGTAGTTCTTGCTTTCTTATGATTAGCTCCAGCTCGCTAATAGTTTGTAGCATGTTATATGAATGTTTGCTTGCATTATTCTATTCATAACTTGGTATGACACTGTGGTATCCTCCTCTGAATGTTTCATTTGAATTGACTTGGCACATGCTCATGCATGCACATGACTGTAATAATCAGTTAAGCCTTGATGAATTATTTTGCCTTGAGGATCTTGAATCACTTTCATGCCATGATTAGTCCTGTTTTGTTGCAAGCATGATTATGAAAGTTATTGCTCTCTCGTTGGTCGCTCCCTTACTATTGCTAGCCTTCACTTACACTGAGTATGCTTGTTATGAGAAAGTTAGTTAGTAAAGCTCTCACGAACTGGATGGCACACTTTATTTTCTTGCACTTAATAAACCTGAACCATTGCGTCCTTCTTTGTTGCGTATATGCTTGTGCTTTATAAGTTGAAGTTAGCAGAACCATGTTTCATGGGGAACGTTTTCAACATTTTGTTGGTACTTAGTACCCTGTTGATATCATGTTCTTTTACTTATGGATCCCGGCGGTGTGAAATAAAAGTGGAACTTGTAAGATCATGGAGTTTGTATGTTTGTTAGAGAAACGCCTGGGCCGCTAGCCTAAGACATGCCTAATCATGGTGGAAACTTGCAGCATAACCGTAATGAGCATTCTATGAAGCATCCTCAATAAAAATCTATGCACATTGTAAATAAAAAGATCGTTGAGATGCTCATTGTCTGCTTGCCTTGTTATTTTGATTATGGGACAACTCCCGTGTCATGTGCAAGGGGTACCCCGTTGGCAGTTCTCTATGATACGTATATATTTACAATGACAAGATCTTACTTGTGACTAAAGTTGAGTAGCATGAGGATTGGTCTTCGTAAGTAAGGGGCATGAGGCTTCGATTTATAACTTGTCAAGCATATCCTCTTAGTTGTGTCACTTTCACCTTAACCATTTAAAGATGCTTATGATAGGGGCAATGAGAGGTCAAAGCTAACAAGTACCATACTTTCAGCATTTGGAAGCCTTTCAAATAATTCAAAACCTTTTCCTTTACTTGTTGAGTCTCCACGCATTCTCCGAGCACCTTCTTGAGAGCATAGTTGTCATTCTTTGTGCTTGTCCCATTACTTGATTATTTGTGTTATGACTTTGATGCTTGTATCTTTGATATCTTTACTTCTAGTCATCACTTGAACTTCAGAGTTGCCTTGACATTCATAATCAAAGGCAAGCGAGATACCACTCTATCATACCTTTTTATGAGCATTGTAATGTTGCTTATGTTTATGTTTCATGCTACTTATTATTTTTGAGTTGGAATCTCTTCATAGCTTGCAATGCCTATTAAGTAAACTTAGTTGCATACTCCTTATTATGAATTGTCTAAGTAGTTGATCACATGCTGAGAATATTTACATCATATGAAGCAAATGTGTTCATGAAAGTTTTTTTATCGCACTCAGTTTCCAACTGAATTGCTTGAGGACAAGCAATAAGCTAAGCTTGGGGGGAGTTGATACGTCCAAAACATATCTACTTTCCCGAACACTTTTGCTATTGTTTCTCCTCTAAACTTGTGTGATTTGGATACAACTAACGCGAACTGACGCTGTTTTCAGCAGAATTGCCTTGGTGTCTATTTTTTGTGCAGAAAATCATCTATGAGGAAAAATCCCGGAAAATAGGCCAAAAATCCTATTTCACCCGAAGACTCTAGGAGCCAGAATACGAGACGGAGAAGAGCCAGGGGTGGCCACACCACCTGGCCGTGCGGGCTGGGCCTGGCCGCGCCAGGGGGTGGTCTGGCCACCCTAGACTCCCCCTCGGTCTCTCTCTTTGCCTATAAGTTTCCTTCTGACCTAAAAACTCAGGGGGGTTCAACGTTTTCCGTATGAGTTCCGCTCACGCCACCACCAGATTCCACGAAACACCGTAAACCTGCTTTTGGCCCCCTGTCGGGACGGGGAATTGGAGGAGATCATCGCCATCATCATCACCATCGCTTCTCCATCGACCATCCATGTTTCCCCCATCCATGAGTGAGTAATCCCCCGTTGTAGGCTATGGGGATGGTAGGGATTGGATGAGATCATTCATGTAATGGCATCAGATTGTTAGGGCATGGTGCCTAGTATCTTTTATTAGTACTTTATGACTTTGTTGCGACTTGTTGTGCTTAATGCTTATTACTAGGGCCCGAGTGCCATGATTTCAGATCTGAACATGTTATTGATTCATTATGATAGTATTGTTTTTGGTCTTATCTACAAGTTGTATACACACGTTGTTGTCCGAAACCAATGGCCCCGAAGTGATAGAAATCGGGATAACCGGAGGGAATGGCTTTGATGTGAGGATCACATGTGTTCACAGAGTGTTAATGACTCGCTCCGGTGATCTATTAAAAGGAGCACCTTAACAGTAGTTCCCTTGAGGCTCCGCTGCAAACGGGCTGGCAGGACAAAAGATGTTGTGCAAGTTCTCATTGCGAGCACGTATGACTATATATGGAACACATGCCTAGGATTATCTAGTACTTGGATGCTTTATCTTATTTATCTGCAATTGCCCTATGTTCGGATTGCTATGTGAATTGTCTTGTCCATGCAACGCCCATCCATCCATCCATCCCTATGCCTACCGCACTCGAATCCTACTGCTTACTGCTATTGTTACTACTGTCTTTGCTTTACTACTGCTGCTACTTTGCTATTCCTACTAGAAAATTGTTGCTACTGATAAACTGCTTTGAGCAAGATTGTTTCTAAGTGTAGCTGAATTGACAACTTAGTTGTTAAGGCTTATAAATATTCTTTGGCTCTCCTTGTGTCGAATCAGTAAATTGGGTTTCACTTCCCTCGAAAATACTGCGATACACCCCCTATACTTGTGGGTCATCACATGGACATTGTTCCTAGTGGTTAGATGACACAGGAGAGCAATTCGTCTCAAATGGTTGAAGCTCTGGTTATGGATGCCATCGAAGAAGGGAAGCAACTAGCAGAGGGAGCAGATAAATCAACAGCAATAGTAGCAGCAAACAAGCCAAGAACTTCTACGCCGTCAACTGCTATGGTAGCACAGAAGACGGCTAGAGCTTCAGCCATACCCATGGCTGGCACGTCTACTATGCCTCTAACCCCTCCGACGCTGAGTCTAGATGATCTTGTTTGGCAAGTAGATGTTATTTATAACAATGCTAGGACCTTCCACGATGCATACGCCACTGCAGCAAACAATCTCAAGATTATTTGCATCATGAGTCTTCAGTCTTTACATTTCACATTATAATATATCCCAAGTTTACTAGCCTAAATGCTCCAAAAGGAACTAAGTGTAAAACTTGATAGTGTAGCCCCTGAGTTTCCAGGTAGAATGAATAATTATGGCTAGATACTCTAAGAGAAGCATACATAGGTTAAAATTTAATACTGTAGCCCCAAGCCTCTAGGTGAAACTGAAAAATTTCTAGCTCGATTCTCTAGAGAAACTAAGCATGTTCCTTGTGTAGAATGAGAATAACCGAGGCAAGGCCGCCAATGAGAGGTTTTCCAAGATCCAAAAAGAGCTAGATCTTGAAAAGGGTAAACAACCTTTCCGAAGGAACAGATCAAAAACAACAAGTGTATCTTCTCTTCCGACATCTACCTATTCCATTATTTATAGCTATATCTTCCCAATACTCATAATGCTTTACTGATCTGACTTGCAGAAGTTGTTGCTAAGGCCAAGAGCATCATTGAAAAATCTAAGCACATCTAGGAATTGGATGATGAAAACAAGATTCGGAAGAAATACATGGCCGGTGTTGTCAAGGCACCTGATGATGCGATGAATGCCATGCAATAATCTTCAAACACCGAGATGGAGTGCCTAAAGAAGGAAATCGAAGATCTCAAGGAACGGAACCAAGCTTTTGCATAGCAGAATACTCGGGGCCTTGAGATGTACAAGAAACTTTAGAAGGAGCATGATGTCTTGGTAGAGACTTTCCATCAGGCCGAAACCAACATATTTGGTAACTTTCTTCCGTCTTTCTCAAGTTCTGTAAGTCGGATATTTTTATACTTTTGCAATACTCATGACCTTTGTCTCTTATGAAAACACAACCCCCCTTGGTTTAACCAATATGGGTGAAGATGCTCCAGATTCAAAGGAATGCATGATTCTTGCCGTCAACTTCATCAACACTGCCATCACCCAGGCTAAGAGATAGCTCAACCCCTAGACATCAATATCAAGGTGGCAGATTGTGTCGCCAAGTACTCAGAAATCCTCCGTTGAGCCCCTAAGAAGGTGAAGTGCTCGAAAGCATCCTCCATTAAGGTTGGCACTAGGATGACCTTGTCCTTGGTGAAAGAACACTACGACGATGCTTACATAGATTTCGTGACCTCTAGTATGCCGAAAATTGACGAGGAAGGCAATAAGATTGATAACACTGCTATCTGGAATTCCCTCGCCGGTTACGATACCAAGGTTGCCAAGCTAGCCATGGCCGATGTCTTCGTGCCTACCATGGAGATGGATGACGGTCAATCAACATTAGATTCCTCCTTCAAGACCATCCCCAACCTTGATGATATGTCCAAGTTTGCTTCTCTTGTTGTTGATGGTGCAGCATCAAAGTCACCTATAGCAGAGCCATAAAACACTTTGTTGTATTAAATGTTTCTCTACAATTTTTATATTTATGCGGAAAACAATGTAGAAGTAAGGTGAAAACTTGGCTACAAGCCTCCTGGAAGATTTGTTGAAGATGATCATCGTTAAGAATCCCGGTATAGAACAAGGTAACTATGCTACATACCAAAACTTTATAAAAGAAGTAACTTCTAAAGTTCGTGAACTAGAAATGGAGTATAAGAAACTAGTTTATAAGCTTCCAACTAAGCTAGATGATATATTTGAGCCCAATATTAAAATTAAAATTGGGGTTAATGAGTTATCTGTTGTTTGTGATCTTGGAGCAAGAGTCTCAACAATTTCTAAGAGCTTATTTGATAAAATAAACTTAGGGCCATTTACAACCACTGAAATGAGACTCCCTCTTGCTGATTCAACCTATAAACAAGATGTTGGGATAAAAGAAAATATAGTTTTCGAAATTAAAGGATGCCCTGCTCTTATTGGTCTTGTTATAGTAGACATGCCTGAAGATTCCATAGCACCAATAATTTTAGGTAGGCCCTTCCTAAGAACTATCAAGGCTTTAATCAATTTACATGAGGGGAATGTAAGAATAAGACTACCATCTAGAGATCCTTTTATAGTCGACTTCCCGAGAAAGAAGAAGGCCAAGCCTAATGATGATGATGGGATAATCACGTTAAAAGCCAATTACTTTAGAGTGGGTGTTCCACTTGCAAAGCCTAAACGATCACCATCTTGGTCAAGCTAATTGACCTTAACTAAAAGCGCTTCGTGGGAGGCAACTCATGTTAAATAAAGTTTTTATTTTGTGTTATTTTTGTTTATGTTTTATTTTATTTTAAATAAAGAGTGGTCAAGAAGATCCTTTGAAGAGAGGAGAATAAATCAAGGTAATCCTCGATCTATTTTATTTGCTAACACATGGCTATAAGGTACTTATATTTTTTATAAAATTTATTTGTTGTCATTTTGTTGTTTCTAAGATGTGCAAACGCATGCAAAGCTACTAACTTAATTCTCTAAGTTTTGGATCTTACTACAATCTTAATGAGCACCGGTACGACCAGAGTCGACCGTACCGAGCGCCCGTACCACATCGCGGCACAGGAAAATGCAAACTTCGATTTTTGCTGATGGACACCGAGGCCATAACGACCAATGGTATGACTAGAGTTGACCGTACCATCCACCTGTACTGTATACACGAGCAAAACATCAAGTTTGAGGTAAAATACTGAACTGTTAACGACCAATAATACGGGCGCACGCGACATACCACGTGCTTGTACCAAGTGTGCCACCGGAAGGGTTCTTCAACCCCAAGGTTGGACACTTGGTACAGGCGGGCTCCGGCTGTACCACCTGCCCGTACCGTGTACCCGGCCATGACTTGAACCCAGGGAGAGGTAAACCTAAAATCAAAAATCACAAATTATCTCTTTCATCTTCCTCCAAGCTCTAATCTACCTCAATTAGATCTTCAGTATTGTTTGTTATTTCTTTGATTCCTCCCACCCAATCGATCTAAGGTATGTTTCTCCTCTGATCCACAACTTATATGCATCAAAACTTGCTCAATCTGTCACCATTTCCAATCTAGACTTAGGTCTTGTTCTTGGGCTAATGTTTATTATGAGCATGCTTAGTTTTGTATTTAGAGGAGATTCTTTTGTAAAAAGTGTAGAGGATCATTTATGCTATATTTCTATTGAATAAGATTTATTTTTGTTTTAGATAAATACGAGGAGTTGTACACTTGCGGTGGCTGCAGAACAATCTATACCACATGTTGATACGCTAACCCCCGAGTCATTTGGCATCGAGTTCACCGAGGAGTTTCAGCTCACTCGTTTCAACCGTCTCAAGCACCGAGAGATCAAGTCCACCAAGTGGGTGTGTCCTTACATCCTCAACCAACTGGGCATTCATCATGATTTTAATTTCCTTTGCAACAATGTTGGTTTATATTATTTTGTTTTTCGGGACGCCGCCACATATCGCCACTTGACACATGAGTTCCTTAGTACTTTGACGATACGGTGAGCTCACACTACTGCTCCAAGGATCATATGCCAGGAGTTGATGGCATCAACTTCCGCCTTATTAACTGTGAGTATTCCTAGACACTCGACCAATGGGCTAATCATTTCGAGTTTGCCAACAACACCACTGACATACGCTCCACCACCTTTGTCCTTAATCCATCACCCTTGGACTACTTTTGTAGAATGAAAATCTGTGGAAACACCCCCAAGGGAAATCAAATTGATCACCCTGTTGTTCATTATTTATTCTATGTTATTGCTAACACTTTGCAGGCACGTGGTGAGTTTACTAGAGTCAATGAGGAGGATATGATGATCCACGCAAGGGCTATTATTCCAAATTGTAATTTGATGCCAAACTTGGGTGCCCTTCTATTGTTCTATCTTAATTATCAAGGTCTTCAATCTCGTGGTCCCATATGCGGAGGAGGAGTTGTTACCGTCCTTGCATGCGCTCTTCACGTCAACATTGGTAATATCTAACCGTTGGCAGGAGACCGCCGTCTCGGTTTCTCTACTCTAAGAGCTTGTGGTATGAATTCCAAATCCAATGGTAGATACTTTCGTGATATACCTAGAGCGGATCATTTCATCCCAGCTCCTTTGCCTAATGGTTTATCCTCTATTGAGGATGGGCGTTTGCGTTTTGACACACATGTTGAAGCAAATCTACCCCAACAAGAAGAACACGTGGAAGAAGAAGGAGAAGATGAAGAAGTAGAACAAGAGGGACCCAAAGAAGTTGAGCAGCCACCAAACTACTAAACCACCTATGATGATATCTATGATCTCGAAGGAAGTATCCATAATATGAGCAACCTCTCCATCAACCTTCAAGGCGCTACTGGCAACCTCTCAACTGAGTTCACCAATTGGAGCGGCCAATGGAACTTGGAAGATTATCCACCACCACCATAATGAGCAACAAAAGGGCTTGCAAAATCCTGAGCTTGGGTATGTGTCCCCCAACAAATTTTATTTGTGTGATAATGAGGTTGTACTTCACCTCCTTGTGAGCTTTGAAACACTCATGTTGGTTTGTTCCAACACTTTGTTTTTTCTTTCGTTTTTCGTTTACTTTCATTTTTCGTTTGTTAGTTTTATTTCTTAGTTCCTTGCTAGGTCGCAAGTTAGTTTTAGTTTTTTATATTCTTTAATCCATATCCTCAAAAATACAAACCTTTTTATCCTTTTTTGTGATGTGGATTTGGCTATTGCCTCTTTGCTTCAATATTATTATCAGAGTGATTTTAACTTGAGTTTTGAAGGAACACCCCATAAGGAAGAGAAATATGAAGTCACTCATGAGAGGTATGTCATATGTCTCCCACTTTTGAAGTTTGAATTTTTTATCTTATTTAGTTGATTTGCTGAAATGTTATGCTAGTGGGAGTAATTCAAAATAGTGAGAGTAAAGCTTTTTATTTGCATGAGTAAGTAGTTGTGGAAGCTTTTGCTCGAGTTCTTGTAGTTAACCGTGTCTTGTCTTGGAAATAATTTTGCCAAACAAGTACAACAAGAAAAAGTCTCAAATTTATGACTTAGCTGATGATTGATTGTCTTAAGAGTATATAACTTTGCAGATACTTAACCCCATAGATGTTTTGATAGACTTGGTGACACTCTTGAAGGGAGTTATTTGATTGAAATGAAGTCTAGTGGTAATTTTGATTCATGTCAAAGCTAACCTTGTGGATCAAAATTGTGATACTATTTAAAAAGTTTATAAGTTTTTATGCACACCTTTGGATGCCAAAACTCCGCTAGCCTACAAGCGATCAATGGTACAACCCATGATTTCGGCTACGAGTTGACGAAGTGGGTGGCACTTGTCATCGTATTGGGAAAGGTATTGGTACTGTTGAAGGATGTGCAAACCATTTGTTAAAGAATCACTTGATGATCCTAGAAGAAAAATAAAGATCCACATCAAACTTTCTTTGGCATTCTCTTGTCCCTACTCTATGAATTTTATTGAAAGACAATGACTGGAATAGTAGTGTTTTGATAGTCTTGTTTACTGATGTGGGTGTCAATAAGATACTTCACTGTTATGCTACTTGGGACATGATCTCTCTCACTTAATTCCGCTATTATAAAACATTCAAGTGTTCCTTGGCATGCTGAGAGTTAACTATATGAATTGGATTGATTGTTACACTTCTAGTTATTCATACTTATATTAAACTCTACTTTGATTGCTTTGAGTTAACAAAGCTCGTATAGTATTCTTAGCATCTCCCTAACTTTCATGAGGTTTTCAAATGCAAGAAGTGCTCAATGCATGTGACTACCAACCATAAGTGAATTCACACTCTCATTATTTCAGTTTAAACGCTGAGTTCTTTATGGTTTTCTTGTTTTATTGCTCATGGGTGATCAAGGTTTGAGCTTTGGGGAAGTTGATGGATGTGAAAATAGTCATCTTTCTTTGCATTTAAACTTTGTTTTTAGTCAAGAAATTGACCAAGAATCTCTCCAACCTAGCCACTAATGATTAATTATTGCAAATATGTGAAATCCATTGTTTTGAATTGTGTTGTGCAGGAAATCATGCTTTTAAGGCGAAATCAGGAGCCAATAATGAAGATTTTAGGGAAGTCCACATGGCCAAGCAATCCTGGGTCGAAACCTAGGCTACTCCAAGCTTAATGACCATTGGTATGGGAAAGCTCCGCCCGTACCGTCCGCCCCTACCAAGTGGCGTTGGCTTCGTCTCGTCAAACCCTACTACTTTCATGAAGGAACCTATATATTTTGAGGTCCTAGCCACCGCATAAAGGGTCGCCATTCTGAAATTGCATCACAACACCACCGAAGGAGATCCACCACCATAGTTCATCCTCTCCACCATCCATCCTCTCCATAGCCATAGCCATTAGCTTGTACTTGAGATCTCCTTGTGATTTAACGACCATTGTAAGAATATTTCATTTTAATCTAAGTATTTTGCAAATGTTTTATATCCTTGATCTTATTGATATGAGTGAGTAGTCCTGATAGGCTGCGGGTTGGGGTGAAACCTCACAGCGATTATGTGCATCTAATCCATGGGAGTATTGTGTATTGATTGAATAGAGATTTGTATCTTTGTTTCTTTGTCTCTTGTCTCGATTTATGGACTGGTAGGTACCAAAGATCCCAGATATCGGTAAAGGCTTGAGGTGAGATACTTGGTTAGTGGCGATTTCATAGGAAACCCAGTGAAAAAAGGGGAGTACGATCTTCACTTAGCGATCCATTTGGGAACAACAGCAACATCACCTCTTAAAGCTATGATCTGTGTTTTTCACTTAATAATTGTTGTAAGCCCGGTATTTCGCGGTTACAATGGTTGGATCAAAATACTATTGCTATTCATGTGATTCGCATGGGCTCTAGTATATTGGGATGTTTTGGCCACACATTTTATCTTTGTTAAATCATTACACATGAATATGCGTATTACTATCTTTATCCCATATGATGTGCAGCTGCAGGTGAATCTTCAACCTTGTCCTATCTCCATCCATTGACACAACCCACATTATAAAGTAAACTAGAAAGGTCTGGTGAACGAAGGTAAAACAAATAAACAAGGCATGTAGACGTGCCTTATTATTTTCCTTTTAGCATTGTTTCCCAAGAATTCGATTAAACCTAGGTCTGCTAGGGAAAAAGCTACTATACTGCATCCGTAAATCCGAATTGAAGGTATCATGGATGATTCATGATCATAGTTGTTGTAGAGGAAGTAGAGGGCTAGCTATAACCTACGACCACAGCAACGGTGGGAGGCCACGGCCAGCCGTAGCCCGGGTAGCAGTAGTAGCACCGGTAACCTAGGCCAGGGGGCTCGGGTTTGCTGCGATGATGCAAGGAGGCGAGGGCGCTTGGCGTTGGTAAAGGTTGGCAGTGTGGGGAACCACTAGCGATGGCTGGGGGAGGCCATAGCCATGGCGACATCTATAGAGGAAGAAGATAGGGTTAGGGTTAGTAGGAAGGAGGGGCTCATGAGAGAGAATAGAGAGCAGCGCAGCGGCAGGGATTAGGTAGAGTAGAGGGCGGCGGAGCAACGACAACTTGCGGAGGTGCTGGACTTAGCCGGTGGTGTCCTTAGCGGCGGCTGCATGACGAGCCAGAGGCGAGCGAGGCAGGGGAGTCGAGTGCTGGCGTGTGCGTGCATCGAGTGAGAAGGGGGCGGGTATGGGATCAAGTCGAGGTCGGGGTCGGGGTCTCAACCTGGTCTAGCTGGACCAGGCTAGCCAGCCCACTAGGGTCCATCGGGCCAGGCCCATTAAGGCCTTAAGCCTCTATTTTAGTGTGTAGTACTTTTTCTTTTTTTAGAATCACTTAAATCTCAAATAAAAATAACCCAATATTCAGAATAAATCCAAAAAACAAATAAAAATAATAACCAACAATAAAACAACTAAGTGTACAAGTTATAAAAATAAATTAAACAATAATCAAATAATCTTTTGTTTTAAAACTTAAAGAAAACAAAAATAACATAATAAAGACTTAAAAATTCTAAAATACCATTAAATACCTTTCAAAATTCCTAAAAATATACAATAACCATTAAAAATAATAAATTTGTAATAATAATATTTTAAACCTAAAAACAAAACAAATGTAATTATAAATTGAATGCTACTTAAAGAAAAACAATAATTGGAACTATATAACAAAAAATATAAATAAAATATGAAATGGTTTAGAAAATTACTTTTAAATCATATAAAAACTTATAAAACCCTATAAATATTATATGACCACTCTAAAATATTTTCCACCTACTAATTATAATTTTAATGAATTTTCTATTTGATCCTAAAGAACTTAATAAATAAAAATCAAGTCTAATATATTAAAGAAAAGGAAAATACCTAAAACCCCTAAAATACACTTCCTAGATGGAATTGAATAATAAAATTGTTTGAAATTAATAAAATCTATTAAAATAATAAGAATACACCCAAATACAAAAACCATAATTCAAACAACCCTTAAAATAAATACTTGAAAAACAACTCAAACAAAATCAAATTGTTTGCCTTTGAACGCATCATCATTTTCATTTTTGTTTATTTAAATCTTTATGAATGAAGCTTGAATGAGTTCTCACAAGTTATATGATAAACTGATTGCCTTGATTGAAATATATATCCTTGTTTGGATTGATAAATTATGAATTCCACTTAAATTTCCACTTAACCATTTCCACAAACAATTAAACCTTGATACATGTGCTACAAAAGGTTATACCATTAGGGACATGATCCCAAGCCAAGACATCATAATCCCTTACAGTTACTTCCACATTTATCAAGTTTCCATCACTTGATGAAATCATCCTCTTAAAGGATAAACTTCATCCATTTGACACTTAAATCCATATGCCTTATATCTAAGGTATATATATGACTCTACGCCATCAAAACACTTCACTTCCTACTTGTTAACCAAGTGTATCTCTATACTTGTGTGATTCCTTTTAAACCCTAAATATTCCTTTAACACCATTATACCAAATCCTATATCACTAAGTGTTATCTACCAATATCTATCCTTTGTTCCAAGTGTGTTATTTGAGTTGTTTATACTTCTAAGATGATACGTTGGTCACCGTATTATTAGGAGGAATGTAATGGGGAGGGGAAAAATTATCTTACTTAATATCCATACCACGCATATTGACAACTTTTAAACATTAGTCCTTACCAAACCGATGATATTATTCTTCCATTTGGATCTTTGATGATAGAAGATGCTGATTGCATAACCTGGAATCAGAAGGCAAGATCACTCTTGCATACCTTGTAAGACTAAACTTGCAATACTCATTGAAAGAGAATTCTTACATGTCCACTGACATATTTTTAAAAAGTATTGTCAAAACCTTATCACATGTATCAAAAGAAAAAACTATTTTTATAATAAATATGAAATTTGGATTAACGGCTTAGGGTAGTTGGATAGTATAAAATGGTGGGCAGTGGAATCATGGTTAAGAGACATGGTTGGGAAGCCATGCAGGGGAGATTCCATTGTACCTATAAAGATAGGACTTAACAACCAATGTAGTAAGTGATTCAAAAGCGATGTACAATACCGTGCTAACCACATATCCTGGAATGGGATGGGTAAGTCCGCAAGACCTTTTTCCTTTTGTATGTCATCGTATCCTAAGTCGGGCTGACTCCAGAGAGGAGATCAGTGGGTGGGAGCCCGTGACGTCCCTATCATGTGCTATAGGGTAACAACTTAGCATACTAGAAGGAAGGGTAATGAGCGTAGATTTCTTAACTGAAACTCGTTACAATGGGTGGACTACGGGGTCGTGGCAAAGGCTAGTGATTGGCTAATCTTTAGACTAGTCCTCATGCCTATGTAAATGTGAATGGGAGACTAGATCCAAACTGTGCAACAAGGCTAAAGATGTTTGTGGGTAAAGTAGCGCACCTCTCGAGAGTGTATAAATGTATCATGATACTCCCTGTTATGGGAAACTGTGAACGCCGCGTGGAAAGAAACTCCATGAAGTTATGTACAACCCGTGAAAATTGACAGACATAGGATTTTACAAACTAAAACTTACCTTTTCTAAAAAAACTGATTTCAAAAACCTACACAGGCCTAGGATCTTGGATCCATGGCTATTCATCAAACAACCACATAGTTAGAACTTGTTGAGTACCCTCATACTCAATCTATCCTCCTTATCCCTTGCTTAGGTATTGAAGTCAATGACGGGACTGCAAACGTGCTACTTGAAGACATAGCAGGCATCTACATGAAGTTGAAGTTATCTCAACGAAGTCAATGGAACCAGATACTCAAAATAGTCTTGAAGAGATCAATTAAACTTGGATGGGATCTAGTTCCCGAGAGTAGGAACCATGCCTTTAGAAGTTGCTGATAGAGCAAATAAACAACCTTTAGATAACGAGATAGGACTAGAGGTAGATCTACTGCTAGACTAGACTACATCCTGCTTCTTTTGTATCTTGGTTTGAACAGAACCTTACCTGTCGAGTTCATTGTTTCATGGAAGTTTCAAGGATATTCTATGAGGATTTGTAATATGAATATATAGTTATACCTTGGACCTGTGATGTTTGTGTTGTATTAGTCTGGTAGGTGTAATATTCGTGGAACAGTGTTATGTGAGTGTTATGCCAATGAACCACGCTCTACGACATGGAGCGGAGAGCAAGGTCACAACACGGTGGGAGCCTTTTGGTTGGCGAGTGTGCTAGAGGTTATGGTGTTGGCTGGTGTCCACAGTTGGGAGGACGTCATGGTACCGACGAGTCACGTGGTGTGGGGTGTGGACGATTGAATGCCATCGTCAAGGGAAACCTTTGCCCTTTGGGCCTCGACAGCGGCATCTGTGGATGTCGTCCCGTTCCTGAAGGTTTCGATGTGGCAATGCTCTTTGTGTCTGCATACTCCAGGTGAAAACCCAAGATTTTCGGATCAGGCGGTAGCGGCGCTTTTGCAGCGTGATCTCTTGAAGATGTCGCCTTGGAGTTCCATGGCGAGCGTGATATGGGGTGGCCCGATCTTCTCAGCAAGCACTTGTCAAAATGGATCGTGTGGGCACCTAGAGGGGGGGTGAACAGGTGCTACACCAATTTTTAATTCTTTTCAATTTTAGGCTTAGCACAAAGGGTAAATTCTCTAGATAAACTATTAGGTGGAATTTCCCTATATGCAAACCTATCTACTAGCGAGTAAAGAGCGAGTGGAAGAGGAACGAGTAAACCGAAGTGAAGCACGCGGAGACACAGGATTTGTTTGACCACAGTTCCTTCCTTGTTAAGGGAAGTACGTCTGTGTTGGAGGGGTGGGCGGTACTAAGACCACCATGCCACAAAAGGCCTCACCCGGTTCTCCGATGGATCTCGCCACAAAAGGCCTGATCCACCTTCCACTATAGGTACCCATCGAGGCGGGCACCGGCGCCTTTACACAACTAGCGGGGCAACAACTCCACAACAACTTGGAGGCTCCCGAAATGACAACAAGCTGCCACAAGAACAAACTTATCAAATACAATAAACAAGATCTAGGTATTGACAAGAATATTAGATCAGGGATTTCTCCAAGTGAATGGAGAGGAGTTGAAGCGCTTGATTCTTGATGATGATGATGATGAACTTCTCCTCCTTCAATTCCACCAAAGATCAAGACCTTCGGGTGGTTGAAGTGGGAGATCGAGAATGAGAGCTCTTGCACAAAGTCTGGTCAATTTTGAATGAATCAAGAGTTCTAAATGTTGGGGAAGAAGGGGTTTTATATCCCCTTCAGAAACCAGCCGTTGCACACTTTGGGGGCCGGATTATCCGGCCCAAGTGAGGTCCGGATTATTCGGCCTGGGGAAAACACTACCCCAGACTCGGAATATCCGGCAGATAATCCGCCCCCCCATCAGAGCGTCGCGCCGAGCTTGCCCTTGATCAACTTCTGGGGGACAGATTATCCGGTCCTATGCGTGGGCCGGATTATCCGACTTGGGGAGGAAAAACCGCCCCAGTTCGGATTTTCTAGGAGAAAATCCGACCGGATACCGAGCGACGCGCCTTGGCTCCTTTTGCTCGAAAACTAGGGGCCAGATTATCCGGCCCGTGCGACACCCGGATTATCCGGCCTGGGGAGGAAAAACCGCCCCAGTTCGGATTTTCCGAGAGAAAATCCGACCAGGTACCGAGCGACGCGCCTTGGCTTCCTTTGAGCGATGAGGTAGGCCGAATTACCCGGCCCTTGGTGGGGCGGATTATCCGCCCCCCCTCAAAACTTCCTGCACACTTAGCGCACATGAATAGTCTCCATAGTATTGTTATCTAACACGCAAAACATAGGAAAACATGAAATGTTCTTTCAATCTCCCCCGTTTTGGTGTTAGATGACAATACCAGGATTTGCAGGAGAAAGACACAACAAGGATAACTATGAAAGAGACTCCCCCTCAATGTGTGCATAATAGAGTTTTGCATTGGAATACAAATGCACACAAATAGGTGGATCTATTCCATAGACATATGAGCAATAAAAACATACCACCAAAGTAGAGAGTAGGCATCCTTGACATAAGTCACAATTATTACCGGATAACCATTATGAGCGTGCCTTCTGTGATAAACCTCCAGAAATAGGATATGAATAGATATATCCATAAGCATAATCCATGATACGAAATCCATAGGCATAATCCAGACAACCACATAATGTCTCATCCAACCACAAATCACGAATTTAAAGTTCAACGCTAAATGGGCATAAGCAAGAAAAAACGAATAGAGAAGTGCAAGTGCTTATGCCCGACCCATGCAAATCCACGGACAACCTAATAGAACTACTTCTCCCCCTTTGGCATCGAGACACCAAAAAGGGAGAAGAGTGATGCTAGCGCCCTATGGGATCACTCGTAGTCCTCGTCCTCGTCCTCTTCTTCATTCTCTTGCTCATCCTCATCTTCAAGCTCCTCAGTGTCACCATCCTCATCTTCATCATCAGCAGCAGGCGCAGAGGGGAACAAGTGATGCTCCAGCCCACCATAGTTCAACCCGAAGGAAGAGTTCCACCGAGCATACGGAGTGGGAGGTGTAGGAGCTGGAGGAGCACCCAAAGCGCCGGACACATGGTGGAGAATGAGCTGCTGGGAGTGAGCCATCTCATGGCGCTGCTTGCATGCCTTGTATTGACCCTTGCGCGTGTCCACGCCCATGCAGAGAATGTGACGCTGGAACCAGTTCAGCTCCTTGATCTCATGGGCCACGGGAGGCACAAGGGGCCTGCGAGCATCCCTCATGAGACCCTCAGGAGCAGAGGAGGGGTGAGAGGTCTTCCGAACCTTGGTGTAGATCTTCTTGGCCTTGTGCACCGAGTCGATGTGGAACTCCTCAGCAGGAAGCAGGTGACGGATGAGCATCATAATGTAGGGCGCATAGGGGATGGACAGACGATTGAACATAGCATCACACAGCTCATGGTAAATGAAGTCCATGACATCCATCCTGTACTGCACTGACTCATCCTCGCAGGAGGCAACCTCATGAGAAAATTGAATTAGCTGAACAAGGTGACCACGGATGTTGTCATTATTGCCCCCACTCGGTGTAATGGAGTCACGGAAGAGACCCACTAATGCAGCATAGATGGGAGCAAGGCTAGCTACAGTACCCACAATTCCATTGTCCACAGTGCACGGAGAGAGAGCAGCATCCTTGTTGGGCTTCAGCTGAGTGATGATGCGGTGGCCACTGGCTCTATCCCTGCTACGGAAGGAGTACCCCAGAACCTCAGCAAACACGTGAAAATCAGCAGTCATGGGCCTGTCATGAGTCATCCACTTCATAGTGCGACGCTCATCCCCACAAATCACCAAAGTGGAGAAGAACTGCTTCACCACCTTAGAGTCAAAGGAGCACTGGAGAGACATAAGATGGTGCAGTCCCATCCTCTCAGCCACATACATCGCATCCACAAGATGCGCCTTCTCCAAAGCATCAGCAAGTACCAGTGGGTGCATAGGCCTAATGTTCAGCCTGGCATAAATGTCTTCATAGATCCCTTTCTGTTCTGCACACCAAAAACGAGTATCCCCCAGCTCATCATCATGAGGCAGCTCAGCAAATAAGTCACGGTGACGGATGGCGGACTAGGAGACCGCATCCAAAGTCCTGTAGTTGATCTTGGGCTCCTTGCCCTTCCTCTTGGACACCCCCTTCCTAGTCCTCTTTTCTTGTTCAACCATGCGCTTCTCTTCGTTCTTACTTCTCCTCAACTCAACTTCGTCCACTAAGTTTGACGGGTTCGTAGCATGGAAAACAAAAAATTTCTACCGCAAGAACGAACAAAACCCAGATCTAATCTAGATAAAAGCCAAGATCTAATCTACTAGACATGAGCAACGAGATAGATCGGTACTAACCTCGAGAACTGAAAGCGTTAACGAGATTAGATCTCGTGGATGATGTAGTCGATCACTTGCCGATCTCAAGATCGAGTAGATGATCCTTCCGCGCTGCGTTAAGCCGGCGCTCAGAGACGGTCACACGTCGGAGTCGAAGCAGACCTTCCTCTCCCTGCTCCAGCGAGCAGCGGAGGTAGTAGATCTTCCACGCAATCCCAAAGCACGACGTGGTGGTGGTGGTGGTGGAGAGAATTCTGCAGGCTTCGCCTAAGCCGAGCAGATGGAAGGAGGAAGAGAGAGGCGGCTAGGGTTTGGAGTGGGAAGGGCAAGGAGGGTGGCGCCCACCCTCTATATATAGAGGAGGGGTGTGGCCTAGGGTTCCACCCCTAGGCCCACCCTTAGGGTCAAGACTAGGGAACTTTGGGGAGAGTCCTTCCCCCAAGTTTCCCTTTAAACTCCCTTATCTTATCTTATCATATCTCGGTTTTCAAATAAACTCCAAGATATCTTCTAGAACCTTCCTAACATTCAAACCTTCTAGAATCCCCATACAAACACTCGAACATTTCCTAACTTAGAAAATGATCCCCATTATATGAATCTTATTCTCCTGACAGTAGGATCTCCTCGTGATGTCCCGGATCCAATCCGAGACTCAACAACATTCGTCTCCAATGCACATTCAATATCTACTTAATACAACTTCAACCTTAAGTGTGTCACCCTACGGTTCGTGAATATGACATGATGAACACACCTCCGATCAATAACCATCGCCGGATCTGGAGATCCATAATGGCTCCACATACTCAACGATGACTTCGTGATCGATAGAACCATTAACATATGAAACCAATTCCCTTTGTCACGCGATACTCTACTTATCCGAGGTTTGATCATCGATTCCATACCTAGTTCTACCTCACATCGATAAGTACTCTTTACTCGTCCGTGTTATGCCATCCCTTGTGACCTAGTCACATGCTTGCAAGCTAACTAGATGACATTCCACCGAGAGGGCCCAGAGCATATTTATCCGTCATATGGATGGACAAATCCCAATCTTGGTCCATGCGCTTCAACACATACTTTCAGAATACCTAATGATACCTTTATAACCACCCGCCATTTAAGTGGTGTTTGATGTCATCAAAGTACTCATCCGGTGATGGTGATTAACACAACCTCATGGTCGAAGGATTAGGTTACTATGTATTGAAAGCTTATAGCACTGTGAACTTAATGACTTGATCTAATGCTACGCTTACTATGGGTGTGTGTGTCCATTACATCATTCTCCTAATGATATAACCTTGTTATTAAT
The DNA here is from genome assembly GCA_023614405.1 of Avena insularis. Lineage (NCBI taxonomy): Eukaryota > Viridiplantae > Streptophyta > Magnoliopsida > Poales > Poaceae > Avena > Avena insularis. The sequence continues at coordinate 197,238,984 of CM042686.1, read as the reverse complement.
GACATCCAATGTCCATGATCAGGAAACCATGATCATCAATTAATCAACAAGCTAGTTCAACAAGAGGCTAACTAGGGACTCTTTTATGTTTACAAAACACACATGTATTAGTGTTTCCTTATAATACAATTATAGCATGGGATGCAAACATTCATCATAAACACAAAGATATAATAATAACCACTTTTATTATTGCCTCTTGGGCATATCTCCAACAGTCTCCCACTTGCACTAGAGTTAATAATCTAGATTACATGGTAATATACCTAACACCCACGGCGTTCTGGTGTTGGTCATGCTTTGCTCTAGGGAGAGGTTTAGTCAACGGATCTGCCAATTTCAGATCAGTGTGTACTTTGCAAATTTTTATGTCACCATCTCGGACATACTCGCGAATAGCATGGAAACATAGCTTGATGTGCTTCAGCTTGCTATGTGACCTTGGCTCCTGTGCATTAGCTATGGCACCTGTTTTGTCACAGTAGATGGCCATCGGGTCCAACGCACTAGGAACCACGCCAAGTTCAGTAATGAACTCCTTCATCCATATGGCTTCTTGTGCAGCCTCCGAAGCAGCTATGTTTTCTGATTCAGTTGAAGATTTCGCCACAACGCTTTGCTTGGCACTTCTCTAGCTCACTGCAGCACCATTCAAAATAAATACGTATCCAGACTGTGACTTCGAGTCATCTGGATCAGTGTTCCAACTAGCATCAGTGTAACTATTTACGACAAGCTGTTCATCACCTCCATAAGAAAGAACCATATCCTTAGTCCTATTCAGGTACTTAAGGATATTCTTGACCGCTGTCCAGTGCTCCATTCCAGGATCACTTTGATATCTGCTAGTCAAACTAACAACATGTGCTATATCCGGTCTTGTACACAACATGGCATACATGATAGAACCTATGGCTGAGGCATAGGGAACATTATTCATCTTCTCTCTATCTTCTGCCGTAGCTGGACTTTGAGTCTTACTCAAGGTCTTACCTGACAACATGGGCACGAACCCTTTCTTGCTCTCTTCCATTCTAAACTTCTTTAGAACTTTGTCCAGGTATGTACTTTGTGAAAGCGCTAGTAGGTGTCTTGATCTATCTCTATAAATCTTGATGCCTAGAATATATGTCGCTTCGCCAAGATCCTTCATTGAAAAACTATTATTCAAATAGGCTTTGACGCTATTAAGAAGTTCCATATCATTCCCAATCAACAGTATGTCATCTACATATAGTACTAGGAATGCTACAGAGCTCCCACTCACTTTCTTGTAAATACAAGCTTCTCCATAAGTTTGTATAAAACCAAAAATTTTGATTACTTTATCAAAACGTTGATTCCAACTCCGGCATGCTTGCTTCAATCCATAAATGGACCGCTGAAGTTTGCATACCTTGTCAGCATCACTAGGATCGACAAAACCCTTGGGTTGTACCATGTACAACTCTTCCTCAATGTCACCATTAAGGAACGCCATTTTGACATCCATCTGCCATATCTCATAGTCGAAATATGCAGCAATTGCTAACAAAATCCTCACAGACTTTAGCTTCGCTACTGGTGAGAAAGTCTCATCATAGTCAACACCTTGAATTTGTCGGAACCCTTTCGCGACAAGTCGAGCTTTATAGATAGTAACATTACCATCAGCATCTGTTTTTCTTTTGAAAATCCATTTGTTCTCGACAGCCTTACGGCCATCCGGTAAGTCCACCAAAGTCCATACTTGGTTTTCGTACATGGATCCCATCTAGCCATTTGTCGGAATCTGGGCTCACCATAGCTTCTTCATTCGTCGCAGGGTCATCAGTGTTGTCTACCAACATGACGTTCAAGGCAGAGTCATACCACTCAAGAGTGGTACGAACCCTCATTGACCAGCGAGGTTCAGTAGTAACTTTGTTCGAAGTTTCATGATCACCATCATCAGCTTCCTCTCTAGTTGGTGCAGGCGGCACGAAAACATCTTCCGGTGCTGCGCTACTCTCAATCCCGAGAGAAGGTTCAATAACCTCGTTGAGTTCTACTTTCCTTCCAGTCACTTCTTTCGAGAGAAACTCCTTCTCAAGAAAGGATCCATTCTTGGCAACGAAAACTTTGCCTTCGGATCTTTGATAGAAGGTATACCCAATTGTTTCTTTAGGGTATCCTATGAAGACGCATTTCTCCGCTTTGGGTTCTAGCTTATCAGGTTGTAACTTCTTTACATACGCTTCGCAACCCCAAACTTTAAGGAACGACAACTTAGGTTTGTTTCCAAACCACAATTCATACGGTGTCGTTTCAACGGATTTAGATGGTGCCCTATTTAAAGTGAATGCGGCTGTCTCTAATGGATAGCCCCAAAACGATAGCAGTAAATCTGTAAGAGACATCATAGACCGAACCATATCTAAGAGAGTTCGATTACGACGTTCGGACACACCATTACGCTGTGGTGTTCCCGGCGGTGTCAACTGCGAAAGTATTCCACATTTCTTTAAATGCATGCCAAACTCATAACTTAGATATTCACCTCCGCGGTCAGAACGCAGAAACTTAATCTTCTTGTTACGATGATTTTCCACTTCACTTTGAAATTCCTTAAACTTCTCAAAAGTTTCGGACTTATGTTTCATAAAGTAGATATACCCATATCTACTTAAGTCATCCGTGAAAGTAAGAACATAATGATATCCACCACGCGATGCTACACTCATTGGACCGCACACATCGGTATGTATTATTTCCAATAAGTCTGTAGCTCGCTCCATTATTCCAGAGAATGGAGTCTTAGTCATTTTTCCCATTAGACATGCTTCGCATCTTTCAAGTGATTCAAAATCAAGTGATTCAAGAAGTCCATCAGAATGGAGTTTCTTCATACGCTTTACTCCAATGTGACCAAGACGACAGTGCCACATGTATGTAGAATTATCATTCAATTTTGTTCGTTTAGCATCTATGTTGTGAACATGTGTATCACTACTATCGAGATTCAGTAAGAATAAACCATTCATCTCAGGTGCATTACCATAAAAGATATTACTCATATGAATCGAACAACCTTTATTCTCGGACTTAAAAGAGTAACCGTCTCGCAATAAACAAGATCCAGATATAATGTTCATGCTTAACGCAGGCACCAAATAACAATTATTCAAATTTAAAACTAATCCCGAAGGTAGATGTAGAGGGAGCGTGCCGACGGCGATCACATCAACCTTGGAGCCATTTCTAACGTGCATCGTCACCTCGTCTCTCGCCAGTCTTCGTTTATTCCGCAGCTCCTGTTTCGAGTTACAAATATGAGCAACCGAACCAGTATCAAATACCCAGGCACTACTACGATTACTAGTAAGATACACATCAATAACATGTATATCGAATATACCTTTATTATTGATGTTACCGTTCTTCAGATCTGCTAGGTACTTGGGGCAGTTACGCTTCCAGTGACCAGCACCCTTGCAGTAGAAGCATTCAGTTTCAGGCTTAGGACCAGCCTTGGGCTTCTTAGCAAAAAGGCAGCTTTCTTGCCGTCCTTCTTGAAGTTGCCCTTGTTCTTAGGCTTGCCCTGTTTCTTGAAATTGGTGGTCTTATTGACCATCAACACTTGGTGCTCCTTCTTGATCTCCACTTCAGCAGTTTTCAGCATGGACGATAGTTCAGGCAACATCTTGTTCATGCAGTGCATATTGTAGTTCATCACAAAGTTCTTGTAACTCGGTGGCAGTGATTGGAGGACACGGTGAATCCCTAACTCATTAGGAATCATTATCCCCAACTCTTGGAGCTTGTTTGCGTGCCCAGACATGGTGAGCACGTGCTCGCTAACGGAGCTTCCCTCTTCCATCTTGCAGGTAAAGAACTTTTCGGAGGCCTCGTAGCTCTCCACGGCCGCATGAGTCTCAAAAATGAGCTTGAGCTCCTTAATGATCTCGAACGGGTCATGGTGCTCAAGCTCCGCTTCTGCCTGCATGTGATGGCACACTGAATCGTGGAGTAATGATTTTTCCGAGTGGCGTAAACATTTTTTACGTCATCGGTGGCATCTTCTGCAGGTGGGTCACCTAGCGGTGCATCGAGCACATAGGTCATCTGACCAGCCCTGAGGACAATCTTCAGACCACGGAGCCAGTCCATGAAGTTGCTTCCATTGTTATTAAGTTTTTCTTTCTCTAGGAACGCATTGAAATTGATGGAGAGGTTCGCCATAATCTACAACAAATTTGCAAGTAGTTTAGACTAAGTTTATGATAAATTGAGTTCAACTTTAATTCTTAAATTAACTAGGTGAACTCCCACTCAAAACAACATCCCTCACATTGTCTTAGTGATTACACGAACCAAGTCCACTACACCAAGTCCGATCTTCACGAGAGAAGATGTAGTTTCATCGGCGAACAATCTTCATGTTCATCACATCATTCATATGACTCGTGCTCTACCTTTCGTATTCCGTGTTCGAGACATGCTAGGCTCACAAGATTAACCTTAGTTTCCATGTGCAACTCTGGCTTGCACCTGTTGTATGCACACGTAGAATCTATCACACCCGATCATCACGAGATGCTTCGAAACGACGAGTCTTAGCAACGGTGCCAACTAAGGACGAACACTTTTATTACTTGATATTTAGTGAGAGGGATCATCTTATAATGCTACCGTCGCGATCTAAGCAATACAAGATGCATAAAGGATTAACATCACAGGCAATTCATAATCAGTGTGATATGATATGGCCCTTTCTTCTTGTGCCTTCGATCTCCATCTCCAAAGCACGGACATGATCTCCATCATCACCAGCATTGCGTCAAGGTCAGTGCCGCCGCTTCATGGTTGTCCATCATCACAAGCAACTATTACAACTACTTGGAATAAAGCTATTACAAGATGAATAGACACGCAGGTCTTAACAGAATTAAAGACAACCATTAGGCTCCTGCCGGTTGTCATATTACAACAAGGATCATTGCATACATCAAATATAATCACAATCACATGATGGCCATATCACATCACAAAACCCCTGCAAAAACAAGTTAGACGCCTCTAATTTTCTTTGCAAGTTTTACGTGGTTTGGGGCTTTCGAATAAGAACGGATCTTACCTACGAAAATCAACCAAAAAGTTGATACAAGTGCTATCAAGTGCAAAGTGTAGATTTGATCTATACTATGATGGGAGAGACAGACACCCGCAAAGCCACTTGTGCAAAGCAAGTTGCACGTCAAGCGTGGAGCAAGTCTCATGTGCGATGACATGTAATGTTAGCCCGAGCCGCTTCATCCCACCATACCGCAAGATGCAAAGTACACACAGCAAAAGACGGCACGAGCACCAACGCCCACAACACCATTGTGTTCTACTCGTGCAACAGATCTACGCATAGACAAGGCTCTGATACCACTGATGGGTTCGTAGCATGGAAAACAAAAAATTTCTACCGCAAGAACGAACAAAACCCAGATCTAATCTAGATAAAAGGCAAGATCTAATCTACTAGACATGAGCAACGAGATAGATCGGTACTAACCCTCGTAGAACCGAAAGCGTTAACGAGATTAGATCTCGTGGATGATGTAGTCGATCACTTGCCGATCTCAAGATCGAGTAGATGATCCTTCCGGCCAGCGTTAGCAGCGCTTCCGCAGACGGTCACACGTGCGGAGTCGAAGCAGACCTTCCTCTCCCCGTTCCAGCGAGCAGCGGAGGTAGTAGATCTTCTCCACGCAATCCCAGCAGCACGACGGCGTGGTGGTGGTGGTGGAGAGAATTCTGCAGGGCTTCGCCTAAGCCGGAGCAGATGGAAGGAGGAAGAGAGGTACGGTACGGATCGTCGAAGACCTAGGTTTCCACCGATATATAAACCCCTTGTAAGCCGCCGGTTGGGAGGGTTGCATCTGTGAAATCCCCGGCGTTTGTAAACACTCCTCGATATAGTGAAGTTTCGCTGGCTGGCGCCCGTGGTTTTTTCCTCTCTTTGTTGGAGAGGTTTTCCACGTTAAATCTGTGTCTCCTTGCTGTGTTTTTTGTTTTTCGTTCTTCGTTATCTTCTTGTCGCGATTGTAACACCTCCTTGCCCCTTCCCACTCCAAACCCTAGCCGCCTCTCTCTTCCTCGGGCCTCGCTCCACTCGTCAGAAGTTGGCCTATACTTTGTAGAATTTGGATCAACATATAACAAACTCCACCTTGAGACAAATTCCTCCTTGTAGCATCAACAGCAACCATCTCCCTGAACAAACAAAGCAAATACTTTCGGCGCCAATAGCCACTTGGGCTAATCAGTTAAACCAACTAAGTTCGAGCAAAGCTCAAACTTAGCAACAGGAACAGGTTTAGTCATCATATCAGCAGGATTATCATGAGTGCTGATCTTGCATACCTTTAATTTACCTTGAGCAACAATGTCTCTAACAAAATGGTACTTGACATCAATGTGCTTAGTTCTCTCATGGAACATCTGATCTTTTGTAAGGTATATGGCACTTTGACTGTCACAAAACAAAGTAATGCAAGAATCATCTCCACAAAGCTCAGCAAACAAACCTTTCAACCAAACAGATTCTTTGCAAGCTTCAGCAATAGCCATGTATTCAGCTTCAGAGTAGATTGTGCAACAACAGCCGCAATGTAGCCTTCCAGCTAACAGACAACCTCCAACATTAAACACATAACCTGTGAGGGATCTTCTTATCCAAATCGGCAAGAAAATCTGAATCCACATAGCCAACGAGTCCCTCACCGGTCCCGCCAAACTTCAAACAAGCATTGAAGTGCCAAGAAGGTACGAAAACCCACCGAATAGCCTTCCAATGTTCTTTACCAGGATTAGCCATGTATCTACTTATCAAACTCATAGCATATGATAAATCAGACGAGAACAAACCATGGCATACATCAAAGAACCAACAAGACTAGAATATGGCACCTTTGACATGTACTCAAACTCTTCATCGTAGTAGGACATTGAGAAACCGACAATTTAAAGTGAGGAGCAATAGGAGTACTAACTGAGTTGGCACCATCCATATTAAAACGATGAAGAACTTTCTTAATGTAACTTTGACTAAGAAATAACAAACCAGATTTTCTATCTCGTAATCTCCATACCTAAGATCTTCTTAGCAAGACCAAGATCCTTCATCTCAAACTCACTACTTAGGTGTGCCTTCAAAGTAGTGATTTCTTTCATGCCCTTGGCAGCAATTAACATATCATCAACATATAGCAGCAAGTATATAGGTGACCCATCAACAAACTTGATATAAACACAACTATCATATTTAGACCTCTCAAAACCATGTGAGATCATAAATGAATCAAACCTTTTATACCACTGTCTTGGAGATTGCTTTAAGCCATAAAGAGACTTCTTTAATTTGCACACAAAATCCTCTTTACCAGGCACTATGAACCCTTCCGTTGGTCCATGTATATTTCCTCATCAAGCTCTCCATGCGTAAAAGCAGTCTTGACATCTAACCGCTCAAGCTCAAGATCACGCATAGCCACAATACTAAAGAAAGTACGAATGGAACTATGCTTCACAACCGAGAGAACACATCATTGTAATCAATACCGAATCTGGCTGAACCTTTGCTACTAACCTTGCCTTGTATCTTGAAGGCTCTTTGGGAGATAGACCTTCCTTTTTCTTGAAGATCCACTTGCAGCGGACCGCCTTCTTTTGTTTAGGCAAGCGCACAACATCCCATGTGCCATTTTTCTCAAGCGATTGCATCTCTTCTTGCATAGCAGATGCCCACTTCTCGCGGTCAACGGATGCAATGGCTTCATTATATGTAGCAGGTTCGAATCGTTCTCCAATTGCTCAAAGACAACTCAAAGCATAATGTACAAGATTACACTCTTCAATTAAACGACGAGGTGGAACTATGTTACGTCTCGTCTATCAGCAACAATAGATTCCTCGTGGCTGCTGCAAAACAAGAGGTGAGTGCTGAACAACATCATCATCAATATTTTCCTCATGAGTATCATCAACAACAGCATTATTATCAACATTTTCTGCAGTGCTCCACCGCACGAACTCCCTCCTCTCCAATAGCAACAGGAGAGGGATCTGATGGCAAGCTGTCATGATACATAACGGATTCATTGAAAACAACGTTCCTACTCAACAAAATCCTTTTTGTTTCAGGGTTCCATAGTTTATATGCCTTAACTCTGAACCATAACCAAGGAATATGCACTTGACACTCTAGGCTCTAACTTTCCATTATCAACATGAGCATAAGCAAAGGCAACCAAAACTCTCAACTGTGAATAATCAGCAGTGAACCCGACCATACCTCAATAGGAGTTTTCTTCAAGTGGAATAGAAGGTGACCTGTTGATGAGGTAACACGTGTTGGCTGCTTCAGCCTGTAAACGCCTATGCATACCGCATTAGACAACATACAACGAGCCCTCGAGATGATGGTTCTGTTCATGCGTCGCCACGCCATTCTGCCGAGGAGTATATGGGATGGTGTGATGCCCGATCATGCCATCGTTCGCAAAACTCCTCAAACTCATTAGAAGAATTCCATACCATTGTCAAGACGTAGTACCTTTACCTTCTTCTCGCCTGTTTTTCAACCATAACTTTCCACTTAAAAGCATCAAAAACATCAGATTTATGCTTCAGAAAATAAGGCCACACCTTTCTTGAGTAATCATCAATAATAGTAAGCATATAATTAGCACCACCAATAGAAGTCTTACGGGACGGACCCCATACATCAGCATGCACATAATCTAATATGCCTTTGGTGGTATGAACGGAAGCATTGAATTTAACTCTTTTATGCTTACCAAAGATGCAAAGGCTCACGAACTCAAACTTACTCAAGTTGCAACCATCAATCAGCTCTCTTGACCAACTCGCCATGCCTTGTTCGCTCATATGCCCAAGACGCATATGCCATAGATGTTTTACCACAATCATCGAATCATTAGAAGTAACAGCAGAAGAATACCGGGCAAAGTGCTACCTCTAAGAACATATAATTTAGCAGAATTCATATCACCTATCATGTGAATAAGAGAACCTTTTGATACCTTCGAACTCGATGCCCACCGCATACTTGTATCCATCAACGTCCATGGTACTCGGTGGAGATCAAATTTCGCCATGCTTGGTATGTGCTTCACCTCACTCAACGTGCGTGTCACGCCATCATGTGTCCTAATCTTAACAGATCCAACACCAACGATATGGCATGGGTTGTCATTTCCCACACGCACAAAATCTCCAGTCTGTACAGACTCATATGAACTGAACCAATCTTTGTTACAGCAAATATGAAACGAACATGCAGTATCAAGTATCCATTCATCATCACGAGAAGCACAGCAGAAAACAGCTAAGCATTCACCATCGAACTATCGAAACAACAGCAGCCTTACCATTGCCTTGATCCTTATCTTTCGTTGGTAAGTACTTCCTTTTCTCCTTATTCTGCAGCTTCCAGCAATCATCAATAACATGATTAGATTTCTTACAATACCTGCGAACTTGTCCTTTCCTTGGACTTGAGCGACCTCTGCCGTCTTTGCTCTTATCTCGGTTGCCATGGTTGTTAAATCTCTGCTCGGTCCTGCCACGAACCTGCAGAGCTTCAGCCTTGGAGGATGCCCCATCTGTGCACCATAGATTTCATCTTTTCCTCTGTTTGAGGGCATCTTGCACTTCATCAAGGGTTATCTTCTCACGGCTCAACAACATTGTATCACGAAAGTGTGTATAAGAACTAGGCAGCGAGCATAAGAGTAATAGGGCTAGATCCTCATCATCATATTTTACTTCCATAGATTGCAAATCAGAAATAATCTCTCTAAAAGAGATAAGTGATTCATTACCGATCCACCTTCCTGCAATCTATGCGAGAACAACTTCATCTTCACATGCATCTTATGGTTAGATCCTTTGACATGCGATCGTTTCCAGCTTTTTCCCATAGGGCGCAGCAGATTTCTTCTCCAAGATTTCCTGCAAAATATTATTGGACAGATGAAGTTGAATCAAAGACAAAGCCTTACGGTCCTTCCGCTTCTTCAGCGGACCAGGTCTTAGCATCCTTTTCACCGAATCCATCCAGCGCTTCATCCAGATCAAGTTTGGGCGAGAATCGCCCAAGATCTTCACCGCCACAAGGAGAATCTTGTGGTGTAGTCCAATGGTAGATCGAACTTCAATGACGACATGTCGCAAACCCTAGATTAGAACCTGGGCTCGATACCACTTGTTACAATCGCGACAAGAAGATAACGAAGAAAAACGAAAAAACACAAAGAAGGAGACACAGATTTAACGTGGAAAACCTCTCCAACAAAGAGAGGAAAAACCACGCGCCAGCCAAATAAACTTCACTATATCGAGGAGTGTTTACAAACGCCGGGGATTTCACAGATGCAACCCTCCCAACCGGCGGCTTACAAGGGGTTTATATATCGGTGGAAACCTAGGTCTTCGACGATCCGTACCGTACCTCTCTTCCTCCTTCCATCTGCTCCGGCTTAGGTGTGGGCCAACTTCAGACTCGTTACACTCGGCCCAAGGCTCCCGGCGACGGGCCTCGCTCCACTCGTCAGAAGTTGGCCTATACTTTGTAGAATTTGGATCAACATATAACAGGAGGGGTGGCGCCTCCACCCCTCTATATATAGAGGGAGGGGTGTGGCCTAGGGTTCCCACCCCTAGGCCCACCCCTTAGGGCCGGCGCACTAGGGAACTTGGGGGGAGAGTCCTTCCCCCCCAAGTTTCCCCTTTAAACTCCCCTTATCTTATCTTATCTTATCTCGGTTTTCAAATAAACTCCAAGATATCTTCTAGAACCTTCCAGAACATTCCGAAACCTTCTAGAATCCCCATACAAACACTCTGGAACATTTCCTAACTTAGAAAATGATCCCCATTATATGAATCTTATTCTCCGGACAGTTCCGGATCTCCTCGCGATGTCCCGGATCCAATCCGAGACTTTGAACAACATTCGGTCTCCAACGCACATTCAATATCTACTTAAAACAACTTCGAACCTTAAGTGTGTCACCCTATGGTTCGTGAATATGCAGACATGATGAACACACCTCTCCGATCAATAACCATCAGCGGGATCTGGAGATCCATAACGGCTCCCACATACTCAACGATGACTTCGTGATCGATAGAACCATTAACATACGAAACCAATTCCCTTTGTCACGCGATACTCTACTTATCCGAGGTTTGATCATCGGTATCTTCATACCTAGTTCTACCTCGTTACTGGTAAGTACTCTTTACTCGTTCCGTGTTATGCCATCCCTTGTGACCTAGTCACATGCTTGCAAGCTAACTAGATGACATTCCACCGAGAGGGCCCAGAGCATATCTATCCGTCATATGGATGGACAAATCCCAATCTTGGTCCATGCGCTTCAACACATACTTTCAGAATACCTAATGATACCTTTATAACCACCCAGCTACGAAGTGGTGTTTGATGTCATCAAAGAACTCATCCGGTGATGGTGATTAACACAACCTCATGGTCGAAGGATTAGGTTACTATGTATTGAAAGCTTATAGCACTGTGAACTTAATGACTTGATCTAATGCTACGCTTACTATGGGTGTGTGTGTCCATTACATCATTCTCCTAATGATATAACCTTGTTATTAATGACATCCAATGTCCATGATCAGGAAACCATGATCATCAATTAATCAACAAGCTAGTTCAACAAGAGGCTAACTAGGGACTCTTTTATGTTTACAAAACACACATGTATTAGTGTTTCCTTATAATACAATTATAGCATGAGATGCAAACATTCATCATAAACACAAAGATATAATAATAACCACTTTTATTATTGCCTCTTGGGCATATCTCCAACAAAGTTACCCTGTCCGTCGTCCCGAAAGTATTTGGCGCGAGGACGGTGCTTGTAGGTCTTGGGAACACCGGAACCACCTGTGAGGAGAATAAGGGCGATAACAAGGGCATAAGAATACACACAAGTCTAGGAGAGAGCATGGAAAAAGTAGTCAAAAAGTTCATAGGACAAAACTACTCAATGCATATTCCATAGTGAAACTGAACCAGAATCGAATATGTCAGGCCGGATAATCCGGCCTGGCCAGGGGCGGATAATCTGGCCCTGGCAGAAATTTTTGATTTCACCTAGATTGAATGCAAAAAAGTAGATCGGGCCTAGAAACTGTAAGACTACGATTTCTATGCGAAAACACATCCTTCTAAACAACGTTCCACCCAACAAGTTACACATCTAGCCAAAGATGGGGAGAGAGGGAGTTACCCTCACTCATTGGAGGAAGAACACGGAGGAGAAGGTACCCGGAGGCACGGAGAAGAAGATCCGGGGAGGCCTGGAAAATCCGGTGGCCGGAGAGGCTCTGGGGAGGGTAAGGGGCGGCAGGCGGCGGCTGAGGAGGAGGAGAGGGCTGGGGGAGAAGTGCTGCTCGTTATGAGCCCTGCCCCCCGAGCCCTACCCTTTAAGATGAAATCCGCCAGGGCCGGATTATCCGGCCTACACTTGGGCCAGATTATCCGGCCTAAAATCTGGGATTCTATAATACACAGAACCAGGCCCGCGTCTCCCCAAACAACACCGCCACAAGGTGTACAAGGGACTTGTGTGCTAGAATAGATGGCTGAGGAGTAGGGAAAGGCTTAGGATTAAGAGAGCCAAACTGAGATGGTACTAAACACTCAAAATTGCAAAATCCAAATCAAATAAAAGCCAAGATTGAGTGTGATTGCCATAAGAACATGAGAGAGCAAATAACAGCCAAAAAGATCCAATTCTCCACAAGGGAGAGGCGGTGGGCGAAGCCACCTTGTTGGAGTGTATGGTGTGACACCGCAAAGATATATCTTGGGTTCACGACCAATACTCATCAATAAGCTCACATATCACAACATGATATTAAGAGAAATGATTTATCTTGCTATTGGCATTATGGGGGGAGGGTTAGCCCAATGAGTTAGGACCACACTCCCCCTATATCCATGCCCACACCTAGACCAAAGAAGGATTGAGATGTACGAGTGAGTGCATGGGTAATCAAGACAAGCTCCTGGAATCAATGATATTTAGCTCATTCCTCAAGTAGCAGAATCTTGCTTCATCAAGTGGCTTTGTAAAAATATCCGCAAGTTGGTTCTTCGTGCTCACAAAGGATAGATCAATATCGCCGTGAGCAACATAGTCTCGAATAAAATGATTCCGAATCTCAATATGCTTCATCCTTGTGTGCTGAACAGGATTGTACGCAATTTTGATTGCACTTTCATTATCAGATAAAAGATGCACTTTGTCACAATTGACACCGTATTCCTTTAAAGTTTGCCTCATCCATAATAATTGCGTACAAGCGCTGGCAGCAGCAACATATTCAGCTTCGGCGGTGGAGAGAGATATACAATTCTGCTTTTTAGAGGACCAACATACAAGAGATCTTCCCAAGAATTGACAAGCTCCAGAAGTGGATTTTCGATCATCCTTATCACCAGCCCAATCTGAGTCAGTATAGCCACATAGAGAGAAATAGGAGCCCTTGGGATACCAGAGACCAAAGTTAGGGGACTGAACCAAATATCGAAAGATCCTCTTGACCGCCACTAAGTGGCTTTCTTTAGGAGCTGCTTGATACCTTGCACACACTCCCACACTCAACACAATATCGGGTCTAGATGCGCAGAGGTAAAGAATAGAGCCGATCATGGACCGGTATACCTTTTGGTCCACATCTTTACCATGAGGATTAAGTTCAAGATGACATTTTGTTTGCATCGGAGTGGCGACACCATTTAGATTTGTCATCTTGAATCTCTTGAGCATGTCTTGGATGTACTTTGCTTGATTAATAAAGGTTCCTTCTCTAAGTTGCTTGATCTCGAATCCAAGAAAGAACCGTAATTCCCCCATCATAGACATCTCAAACCTGCTACCATAAGCTTTGAAAATTCATCATTAAAAGCTTTATTAGTAGAACCAAAAATGATATCGTCTACATATAGTTGGCATACGAAGAGCTCCCCCTTAACCTTCTTAGTAAAAAGAGTGGGATCGATTTGCCCAACTTCGAAGCCACGATCTAACAAAAGCTCTTTAAGGTGCTCATACCACGCACGTGGGGCTTGTTTAAGGCCATAGAGTGCCTTATCGAGTTTGTAGACATGGTTCGGAAAGTTAGGATCCTCAAACCCCGGGGGTTGCTTTACGTATACCAACTCATGTAGAGGACCATTTAGAAAGGCACTCTTGACGTCCATTTGCTACAACTTAAAATTGTTATGTGCACCATAAGCAAGAAGGATACGGATGGACTCAAGGCGAGCCACTGGAGCATAGGTCTCGCCGAAGTCGATGCCCTCAACTTGGGAGTAACCTTGTGCCACAAGTCTTGCCTTGTTCCTCACAACAATGCCATTCTCATCTTGCTTGTTCTTGAAAATCCACTTGGTGTCGATAACATTGCGGCACTCTTTAGGTTTCTCCACGAGTTTCCAGACTTTGTTGCGATCGAAATTATTCAATTCTTCATGCATAGCAACAACCCAGTCTGGGTCTTCAAGAGCTTCAAAGACCTTCTTAGGTTCCACCATGGAGATATGAGCTTGATGCTCACCAAAACTGTCCAATTCTCTTCTTGTAGAAACCCTTCGTCGAAGATCACCAACAACCTTGTCGAGAGTGTGACCCCTCAACTCAAGGTTTCAATCAGCCCGAGCCTTGCGACGAAGTTCAATAAGTTTGTTGTCTCTTGCAGGAGGAGATTCATCACTTGAGTCTTCATTGGAAGCATTTTCTCGACCTTGATCAAGAATCGAACATCGAGAGTGTGGTGGAGACGCGTGCCCTTGAGGTGAGTTCGTAGCCATAACAGGAGGCTGCAGAACTGGAGAGTCAGGGCCGGATAATCCGGCCGATGGAGAGGCCGGATAATCCGGCCTAGGAGTACTTGCAGCATCTTCATCAGGAAGCCTGGGACTTGCTTGAACTGGCGAGGGGCTGAATAATCCGGGGCTAGCTGGAAAATCTGGCCTGGAGCTTGCGTTGAAATCTTCACCACCTGGAGCAACATGGTCAGCTGGAGCAGGGTGGCCAGATAATCTGGTGTCAACCAGAAAATCCAGCCTGGAGCTTTCTAGAACATCTTGAACTTCAGCAGTTGATGGAGATGGTGTAGAAGTTGCCCCCGTGGGTGGAACATGTTGAGTATGTGTAGATGAGAGCTCTATGTGAGTAGAGCATTGTCCTTCCCGGTCCGCCACAAGGGGTTCCTCAATGGGGCGGAAAAATCCCACGCCCATTCTTCTTATGGCATCTTGGGGTATTTCAACATCTGCATCACAAACACCAACTTGCAAGACGGAATCATTTTCCTCGAACACCACACTACAAGATTCTACAACAGTTCTGGAGAGCTTATTGTAGACTCTATAAGTGTGGGATTCGGCACCATAACCAACAAAAATACCTTCTAAAGCGTTAGATTCAAACTTAGATAAATGAACTCCTTTAATAAGAAAGAAACACTTACACCCAAATACCCGAAAGTATGAGATGTTTGGCTTGTTACCGGTAAGTATTTCATACGGAGTCTTGTCCAAGATCTTACGAAGGTATAAACGGTTGGATGAATGACAAGCAGTAGAGATTGCTTCAGCCCAGAAGTTATATGGAGATTTAAATTCGGCTAACATTGATCTTGCCATGTCCATTAGAGTTCGATTCTTCCTCTTGGCTACACCATTTTGTTGAGGGGTGTACGCAGCGGAATATTGATGTCTTATCCCCTCTTCACTTAGGAACTCATTTAAGGTGTAGTTCTTGAACTCCGAGCCGTTATCACTCCTTATAGCCAGAATGGGGACGTCGTGTTAACGTTGAACCTCGTTGGCGAAGTCGATGATAGTTTGTTGAGTTTCACTCTTCAACTTGAAGAAATAAACCCAAGTGTATCTTGAGTAATCATCAAAAATCACTAGACAATACTTCTTCCCACCGAGGCTTGCATGAGATGGAGGTTCGAAGAGGTCCACATGAAGGAGCTCCAAAATCCTTTTTGAAGAGATAATGGTTTTCCTTCGATGAGGTGAGTCATGCATTTTCCCTTCAACACACGCCCTACAAACACGATCTTTGGCAAAAGACACATTTTCTTTTAGTGCAAGAATGTGGCCACCCTTGTGGAGACTTTGCAAAGTTCTCATATTGACGTGGGCTAGTCGGCGATGCCATAGCCAACCCGCATCAGCCATTCCAAAAAGACACATCGGGCATGTAGTGATTTTCCCCGAAAAGTCCACCACGTACAGGTCGTTTTCGACATATCCCACGAAAGCGACTTTTAGAGACTTGCTCCACAAGAGTACCACCAAATCAGCATCAATATAAACTGCAAAGCCCATCTTACCAAGGGCACGAACTGAAAGTAAGTTGTACCCGAGGGTCTCAACAAGCATGACGTCCACGAGAGAGATATCATGAGCCACCACATCTTTGCCGAGACCCAATACCTCAGATTTTGACTTGTCACCATAGGAGACGGTTATGTGATCAAGGTTTGGCCGCATCTCCGTGATGATCTCCTTGCTTCCGGTCATATGACTCGTGCACCCGCTATCGAGTACCCATTTAGAACCACCGGAAGCATAGCCCTGCAAGAAAAATACTTCTTAGTTTTAGGTACCCATTTTTCAATGGGTCCTCTCATGTTAGTAACAAGGGTCTTGGGAACCCAAATAGACCAAGGAATGTAACAATCATAAGGGCCTACATAACTAGCATAAACATCACCATAATAATCACAATATAGTTCATAGTTAGGATTGTTGATCCCTACAAAACCATCATAATTAGTCTTGTCATTGGCAATGTTGCTAGTCTTCGATTGAGCAGTCTTGCTGTTCTTCTTCTTCTTGTTTTTCTTGCTCTTTATCTTGGGTATGTAACCAAGACCTTCTTTACTATTGTTTGTCCTTTGCCTGCTTAGTATCTCATCAATAACCCCTTTACCTTTGTGTTGAGAACTTCTTGCAAGGTCTTCTTTTCCAGAGGATGAAGTGGAGGTACTTGGCACATCATACCGTTTCAATTGAGTTTGGAGCTGGTCATGAGACTCATTTAGAGTAGAATGATCACTCTTCAATGCCTTGTGAGCACTTTCAAGATTATCAAACTTCTCCAAAAGTCTAGCATGAACAGCCCCAAAGTCAATCTTTTCTTTCTTTAGTTTCTTTACCTTGGCAAGAGCATGGTCACGTTCTTTAATGAGCTGAGCTACAGCTTCTTCTTGTGACTCCTCAAGGGATTCGAGTCTTTCTTCCAAAGATACTCGAGCTTCCTATTCCAAGGCATTCTTCAACGAAGCTATCTCCAAGGCATCTTCTCTTTCAATTCTACCCTTTTCTTCAAGGAGATCTTCGGCTTGAGCAAGTTGACTCATAAGAGCATCAAAATGGAGTTTGTGCTCACCTTGTAGGTTAGTGAAACAAGTATCCAAGGCAATAACTTCTTCTTTCATTTCGTCATGATCATTCATATCCAAAATTATGTTAGTCTTAGGAAATGAAGAGCTAGAAGTTGATACCTCGGACCCTCTTGCCATTAGGCAAGTGGCATTGTTGTTGATGATGCTCTCGCGAAGTCGAAGAGAGATGAGGGAGTCGATGTGGTGGCTATAGCAGCCACCTCGCGGGAACTATCATCATCCTCTTCATCTTCACTTGCGGAGGAGTATTCCTCTTGAGCTACCAAGACAATCTTGGGTTGCTTCTTGAAAGGACCATTCTTCTTAATAAATGGCTTCTTCTTAGGTGCTTTAGATTTCTCTTTAAGAATGAGCCTGCCACCATTGTCTTCTCTATTTTGATATGGACACTCGGCTACAAAGTGCATTCTATCTCCATAGTTGAAGCAAGTTCTCAATCTTGGGCCACTTTCTCTTCTTCCATTTGACCCGTTCTTGCGCTCAAGTTCATACTTGGCTTTGGCAGGGTCCTTCCAAAAGTTCCTTGCATAGAATGCCATGTACTCACCATGAGAACGTTTGACCTCATCGGGGCAGTCCATGGATACCCCCTCAAAAGGTCCTTCATCTTCCTCTTGCTCAACAACGTTGGCTTTGAGAGCCACATTGACACCCTTTTGCATTCCAATGCCTGAGCACGGGCATCTTCAGCATTCTTTGCCGCCACTTTGAATGACGCCATTTCTTGCATGACTTCGTTGGATGTCATTTGATGATAGTTATGTCTACCTTGAAGGCTCTTCAAGTCCGTTGGCTCGAAAAGCATTAAAGCACTCACATATTTCCTTTTTATCCATGCATCATCAATGTGAGTGGCCCCATGCTTTCGAAATGTTGTTGCGATGCCCTTGAGTCTTCTATACATGTCCTCATGGTTTTCACCATCCAACATGTAGAATCCCTCAGCTTCATTACTAAGGGAATCATACCTGTTTCTTCTCATGCTTTCATTTCCAACAAAGAGATCCGTAAGAGCATCCCAAGCCTCTTTAGCTGTGTTGAGATGTTCAATGCGTGGCATGTCCTTGGGACCCACACCCAGCTGTATCATGTGGAGAGCGGTGGCATTCAACTGTCTATCCACAACTTCTCTTCTCGTTAGATTGGTTTGATCTCCAATATGAAGACCCTCTTCAATAATCCTCCACAATTCAATAGAGGAGCTGCAAACATGAGATTTCATTAGGAATTGCCATTGATTAAAAGAGGATGCAGTGAGCTTGGGTGGATCACCCCTATTGTTTATATGAGGATGAGGGATAGGTGGGTCGGGGGAATATACGTGGCGAACCTCACTATATTCCTCCTTACCACTTCCCTTTTTGGAGGTGGAACCATTAAGTTTTTCACCTTCCACATCATCATCCTTGGATCCAGTGTTACCCTTTTCCTTAGATGATGGTGTGGGAGCCTCAGAGGAGGATGGAGATGGGGCTATGGATGATGTAAGGCGAGCAATCATTTGATTCATCTCCTCCATCTTAGCCTCAAAGGATTTCAACAAGGTTGTTTCCAACGACTTGAGATCATCCATTGTGACCTTATCCACAGCCTCATTTCCATCATCCTTGGTACCCATACTACTCTTAGGCAGTTAAGCCCGAATTAAGAGCCGGGGCTCTGATACCAATTGAAATGGATTGTATGGGCACCTAGAGGGGGGTGAATAGGTTCTACACCAATTTTTAATTCTTTTTCAATTTTAGGCTTAGCACAAAGGGTAAATTCTCTAGATAAACTATTAGGTGGAATTTCCCTATATGCAAACCTATCTACTAGCGAGTAAAGAGCGAGTGGAAGAGGAACGAGTAAACCGAAGTGAGGCACGTGGAGACACAAGATTTGTTTGACCGCAGTTCCTTCCTTGTTAAGGGAAGTACGTCTGCGTTGGAGGGGGGGCGGTACTAAGACCACCACGCCACAAAAGGCCTCACCCTATTCTCCGATGGATCTCGCCACAAAAGGCCTGATCCACCTTCCACTATAGGTAGGCGGGCACCAGCGCCTTTACACAACTAGCGGGGCAACAACTCCACAACAACTTGGAGGCTCCCGAAATGACAACAAGCTACCACAAGAACAAACTTATCAAATACGATAAACAAGATCTAGGTATTGACAAGAATATTAGATCAGGGATTTCTCCAAGTGAATGGAGAGGAGTTGAAGTGCTTAATTCTTGATGATGATGATGAACTTCTCCTCCTTCAATTCCACCAAAGATCAAGACCTTCGGGTGGTTGAAGTGGGAGATCGATAATGAGAGCTCTTGCACAAAGTCTGGTCAATTTCGAATGAATCAAGAGTTCTGAACGGTGGGGAAGAAGGGGTATTTATATCCCCTTCAGAAACCAGCCGTTGCATACTTTGGGGGACGGATTATCCGGCCCAAGTGAGGGCCGGATTATCTGGCCTGGGGAAAACACCGCCCTAGACTCGGAATATCCGGCAGATAATCCGCCCCCCCATCAGAGCGTCGCGCCGAGCTTGCCCTTGATCAACTTCTGGGGGCCAGATTATTCGGTCCTATGCATTGGCCGGATTATCCGGCTTGGGGAGGAAAAACCACCCCAGTTCGGATTTTCTGGGAGAAAATCTGACCGGATACCGAGCGATGTGCCTTGGCTCCTTTTGCTCGAAAACTGGGGGCCGGATTATCCGGCCCGTGCGACACCTGGATTATCCGCCTGGGAGGAAATCGCCAGCTCGATTTTCCGGGAGAAAATCCGACCGGGTACCGAGCGACGCGCCTTGGCTTCCTTTGAGCGATGAGGTAGCCCGGATTATCCGGACCTTGGTGGGGTGGATTATCCGGCCCCCCTCAAAACTTCATGCACACTTAGCGCACATGAATAGTCTCCATAGTATTGTTATCTAACACGCAAAACATAGGAAAACATGAAATGTTCTTTCACTTGTCGATGATGATAATGGTGGATAGATAACTAGCTTGTAGCTATGAACTCTCCCGCTCGAACCCTGATGCCAATGCAATAACTCTCGAACCCTATGGGATATTCACAACACCACGCTCTTGCGCATGTAGCTGTCGACCATGAACAGTAGTTTGCAATCTACTAATTCCCAATGGAACAACAGTTCACACTCAATTGCAGTAGTATAATTCGATCATAGGGTAATTCCAGAGGTTCTTTGAAAGGAACAACTCCAAAATAGTTTAAACGTGGTCTGAACCCTAACTTGGGGTCGTCCCAGGGCTTATAAGGGCGGCTAGGACAGCCAGAAACCAAAACTAAACGCAAACGACTCAAACTGATACAAGCCGACTTGGACCAGATTCGGTTGACGGCCGAACATTCTGGTGTGATCCGACCGGACAATCCGGTCAGGTCGGACACTCCGGGTGGAGTGTGCCAGACAGTCCGGTCTGGCCGGAAACTTCAAAGTTTCCGGACGGTGTCCGGGTAGTGTACAAAGTGGGGTAGTGATTGTTCGCACCAAATCTTCTCTTAGGCAGGCCGAACAGTCTGGCTAGACTCAGCCGCACACTCCGGTCGATGTAGAGCTTTTGGCCTCCGTCTTGATGATCTTCTCTTGCGCCTTCCTCATGCTCCTCCCTCGCGCATCCTTGGGCGATCATCATGCTGGCCTCCTCTTGTAGCCCTTCTCCTTCTCGCACCATGCTTGTTTCTCCAACGAATCTGATCATACATAAATGCATAGACTTAGGCAGTATAAAGTTCTCATCAATTAAAGTACCAGATTCGTTTAGGAGCAAATTCACCTATTGTTAAAGTAGCTTAGCACGAGCTCTTGTAATGGGTCCAATTCTAATCTTATTGGACTGATCCTTCCTTGTAACAGTTGGAGCATCTTCAGTAGGTGTAATTGTAGGGATGTCCTCATCATCTCCCCCCTTCAAAAGGCGTCGACCTCGACGCTCCAAGGTCTTCTCCATCATATGGTGATAAATCAGCAACGTTGAAGTTGTTGCCAACTCCACCAAACTCCTCAATAGGTATATCAATCGAGTAGGAATTATCATTAATCTTGGCTAACACCTTGTAAGGACCAGCACCATGTGGCTTCAATTTTGACTTCCGAAGTTGTGGGAACCTATGCTTGCGTAGATGCACCCATACCATGTCACCAGGCTTGAACACGACTTCCTTCCTTGCGAGATTCCTTGTAGCAGCAATGTTCTTGCCTTTCTTCTCAATAGCCTCTCGAGTCTTCTTCACATATTCAACACGTTTTGATGCCTCCATATCAACTCTCTCATGTAATGGAAAAGGCAACAAATCAAGTGGCGTCAATGGCTTGAAACCATACACCACCTCAAAAGGACAAAGCTGAGTAGTCGAATGCACAACCCTGTTGTATGCAAATTCAACATGTGGCAAACACTCTTCCCACTCCCGCAGATTCTTCTTTATCATAGTCCTCAACAACTATGACAATGTTCAATTCACCACCTCCGTTTGACCAGGATGACATGTAGTACTGAATAACAACTTTGTTCCCAGCTTCCCCCATAAGGTCTTCCAAAAGTAGCTCATGAACTTCACATCACGGTCAAAAACAATCGTCTTGGGTACTCCATGTAATCTCACGATGTCCCTAAAAAATAGGTTAGCAACATGCGACGCATTGTCGCTTTTGTGGCAGGCAATAAAATGAGCCATCTTAGAGAACCTATACACTACCACAAATATAGAATCATGACCTCTTTGTGTTTTAGGTAGACCTAGCATAAAATCCATACTAATGTCTTCCCATGGTATAGTAGGTGCAGAGAAAGGTGTATACAAACCATGAGGCTACAGCTTGGATTCCGACTTGTGGCATGTAATACAACGGCTCACAAATCTGTATACATCACGCCTCAACTTGGGCCAATAAAAATGATCAGCGAGCATGAGCAATGTTTTCTCATGCCCAAAGTGACCCATCAAACCACCAGCATGTGATTCCTGCACTAAGAACAAATGCAACGACGATTCTGGAATGCATAGTTTGTTAGCTCTAAACAAAATATCCATCATGTATATGATACTTATCCCATGCGTTTTTGAGAGCACACGAACGATATGGTTCAGCAAAATCATGGTCAGTTGCATAAAGTGCACAAATATTCTCTAATCTAGGAAATTTTCACATCAAGATTGGCTAATAGCATGTTCTTCCTAGATAAAGCATCATCAACTACATTCTCTTTTCCCTTCTTATACTTAATGATGTACGGAAAAGATTCAATAAACTCAACCCATTTAGCTAATCTTTTACGCAAGTTTGATTAAGCTTTCAAATACTTCAATGCTTCATGATCAGAATGTATGATAAATTCTTTTGGCCACAAAAAATGTTGCCAAACTTTAAGTACTCTAACAAGTGCATACAATTCTTTATCATAAATAGGATAGTTCAAACGAGCACCAGTAAGTTTCTCAGAAAAATATGCTATAGAATGACCCTCTTGCATCAAAACACCCCCAATACCTATACCACTAGCATCACATTCAACTTCAAATTCCTTCGAAAAATTAGGTAATGCAAGTAATGGTGCAGAAGTAAGCAAACGTTTCAATGTATCAAAAGCAATATCTTGGGTTGTGCCACATACAAATGGCACACCTTTCTTAGTCAAATCATTCAATGGTGCAGCAATAGTGCTAAAATCCTTCACAAAGCGCCTATAGAAACCAACTAATCCATGGAAACTACACACTTGACTAACATTCATGGGAATAGACCAATTCTGAATTGATTCAATTTTTGATCGATCTACCTCTACCCCATGCTTAGATACAACAAATCCCAGAAATATGACCTTATCTTTTGCAAATGTGCACTTCCCAAGATTAGCATACAATTTATTATCACGCAACACTTGCAAAACTTGTCGGATATGATTACAATGTTCAGTTTCGTTGTGGCTATAGATAAGTATATCATCAAAATAAACAACCACAAAACGACCAATAAAGTCTCTCAAAACATGATTCATCAATCTCATGAAAGTACTAGGTGCATTAGTAAGACCAAACGGCATAACTAACCACTCATACAAACCAATTTTTTTTTGAAAGCAGCTTTCCATTCATCCCCTTCTTTCATCCTAATTTGATGATAACCACTATGCAAATCAATTTTTAGAGAAAATAGCAGAACCACTCAATTCATCTAGAATATCCTCTAAGCGTGGAATAGGATGACGATATTGAATAGTGATGTTATTAATAGCTCTACAATCTATGCACATGCACCATGTACCATCTTTCTTAGGCACTAAAATAACAGGAACAACACAAGGGCTAAGAGAAACACGAATGTACCCTTTATCCAACAACGCATGTACTTGTTTCTGTATCTCCTTTGTTTCTTCGGGGTTGGTCCTGTAGGGTGCACGGTTTGGTAATGTGGCACCAGGGATCAAGTCGATTTGATGCTCAATGCCACACAATGGAGGAAATCCTGTGGGTACATCTTATGGAAACACATCGCCAAAATCCTGCAAAATAATAGATACACCAAGAGAAATAGGGGTCATGTCGTTAGAAACCAATACCTCGCCCTTATACATGAGCACAAGTGGCATGGTTGTAGGATCGTCACGAAACTCTCTCATATCTTCCTTGGTGGCTAATATCACTAGACCAGGCACTCTCTCACTTTTCGTTATTTCACTCTTTTAGGCTCTATTACATCATGTACAACGGCAACACTCTCTCGCCTATCTATAGATGCTTCCTTCAAGTTCACTTATATCTTCTGACGAGACTCATTCACAATCTGCTGTGGTGTCATTGGTTACAAATTTATCTTCTTGCCCTTAAACTCCAGGTGATATGTATTGGCACGGCCATTGTGTTGCACATGGCGATCTTAAAGCCAAGGCCGACCCAATAATAGATGGCAAACATTCATAGGAACCACATCAAAATCAATAGAATCCTTGTATGGTCTTATTTCAAAATTCACACGTACCATATGGTTTACCTTCATCTCACCATTGTCACTCAACCATTGTATGTCGTATGGCTTGGGATGAGGTAAATAAGTCAAATTCAGCTTGGCGCATAACTCCTTACTTGCAAGATTTCTGCATCTACCTCCATCAATGATTACCTTGCAAGCTTTGTTAGCGCCAACGAGTGCTTTGGTTTGGAACAAGTTGCAGCGCTGAGAGTCAACAATAGGCTTCACACTAAGTGTACATAGAGAGACCACTATAGTAGGCACATGCTCAGGGAAGGCATCCATACCGTCCTCGCTATCATATCCATCGTCCCCATGAGTATCAACATCATCTCCACTCTCATACTCTCCTTGTTCATTGACAAACATCACCTTGCGATTGGGACAATCTCTCTTGTAGTGTCCTCTTCCTCGACAAGTATGTCACTCTACATCACGAGTTCACGCAGTTGACATATTGGAACCCGAGCTAGCAGTAGGAGCAGCAGGCTTCCTAGCATTGGAACCATATAAGAAGACGTGGGAGCAGGCTTGGCCGATGGTGAAGGGTGGCTAGCAGCCGCTACAGGTGGCGTCGTAGATGGCTGTGGTGTAGACCTCGCCGAAAAACGACTGGTAGACGGAAACCTCGCACGTGACTTAGCTTCTTCAGCCAACTGTGATTTGGCCTCTCTAGCATGGTGCAATAGCTCATTCATAGTCTCATACATGTGATGACGAATAATTCTCTTGATTGGTAACTTCAAATTGTTGAGAAATCACTGCATGGTCATCTCAAGGGATTCATGAACTCTAGCACGCTTCATAAGCATCTCCATCTCCATGTAGTACTCATCAACTGACATGGTTCCTTGCCTCAATTGTGTCAACTTATCAAAAATTGATTGCAAGTAGTTGGTGAGTACAAAACGAGCCTTCATTATTTGCTTCATCTTGCGCCAATCCATCACAGGAAGATCATTGTCCTTCCTTCTATTCTGCACAATAGCATCCCACCAGCACAAAGCATATCCATCAAATTATGACGCTGCAAGCTTGACCTTTTTGTCTTTTGGATAGTCAAACAATCGCTAGAGTTTCTCAATCTTCAACTCCCATGTAAGGCAATCTTCAGGATCAAGTGAGCCATCAAACTTGGGAATTGAGAATTTTGAATTGCCCAAACCCTCATCAGTAGCTTGGTTCTGAACACTTTGAGCATGCCCAATAGGAGCAAAACCGCGACCATAAGCAGGTGCAGCAGCAGGCACAGGTGCAGGGGGATTGGCACGTCCCCTGCCAGGATGTGGGGCAGCATCAGCCGCACTACCCTCATCATAGTCATCAAAAGCATCATCATGTGGGTGTTCCTGCCATTGTTTTATTGCTACTGTCAAGGCCTCAATGGAACGCTACAAGGTTGTGACATTGACATTGATTGCTATCACTTGTGTTTGAATAGTAGTGATTGCGCCAACATTCTGATCCAATGTCATTTGCATATCTTGGATATTCTTATCAATGGCATCGATTGAGTGGGTAAACACACGCGTCAAGTGGGACTTCAATGCCTCATATTCACGCCAATTAACAAGTTCCTCATCCTTCTTTTTCTGCGACACAACATCATCATCACTAGAAGACATGATTAGTAGGTTAGTGCAAAAATCAAAATCTGGTCGGTGGAAACTCTCATAACTCACTCACAACTGACAAGAAAGGAGATCTTACCATTCCAAAGTGAATAGAGATGCTTTACCAAAACGAAATCAAAGACTGATGCACTGATGTGATGAAGTGAATATCGAGGGTATAAAGAATGATCATAGGGCACATAAGTTATTGAAGGTAGAGCTGTAGGTATGGTATCCTAACTACACCGCAAACAAGTCCTATAAACACCCAAGAAACACACACGGTGGAGATAAACGTGGCAAAGCAACTTATAAAAAGGAATATTGCAATGCACAGGAGAGACGCTAGTAAAAACTCAAAGTAAACAGGCACAAGATTGCTTAATCTACAAGTGCTATAATCAACTAGGCCTCCAATAATGCACACTTTGATATCTCTTTTTGTCACGTGTGTAGCTCTTTTCTCTCTCTTTTTATACTGATTCTCTTTTCTTTTCTCTATATATTTTTTTGATTTTTCAACTATAGGACTCAATGCAAACGAGTACAACAACTTATAACAGAACTTGGCCGGATAGTCCGGTGTGGTTCGGCTGAATAGTCCGGTTTTTGCCTGTCGGAAATTTCTGCACTTCGAAAACCTAATGAGCAGCCTGTCGAAGCAAAGTAACTAGTCTCGCGGGTACGTTCCTAGACACGGATGCTATAGATAGGCTGTGTCTATGGTATGCAAACAAAGGTACGCTATGTGGACTCGGACAAACGATAAAAACTTGCGGAAACCGGTGATGGTGGACACGGTGGAAAATAAGATCAAACCCTAAACCTAGACAAAAACGAAAACTAGATTCCTATGAGGAAAACCTGCAGATCAGATCTACGAGAAGATACAATTAGCAACTAAAACTCAAAAATGATGCAATCTAGTCTATGGCAACTCTTTTTGTAAGGCTTTTTCTGTATAGGACGAAAAACACGAACTAATCTATGGATGGATTTGTGGATGCTCACCGAGTAAACGAGGAAATCTGATACCAAGATGATATGGGGTGGCCCGATCTTCTCGGCAAGCACTTGTCGATGATGATAATGGTGGATAGATAACTAGCCTATAGATATGAACTCTCCCGCTCGAACCTTGATGCCAATGCAACAATTCTCGAACCCTGTGGGATATTCACGACACTACGCTCTTGCACACGCAACCGTCGACCATGAACGGTAGTTTGCAATCTACTAATTCCTAATGGAACAACATATCATACTCAATTGCAGTAGTATAATTCGATCACAGGGTAATTCCAGAGGTTCTTTGAAAGAAACAACTCCAAAATAGTTTAAACGTGGTCTAAACCCTAACTAGGGGTCGTCCCCGGGCTTATAAGGGCGGCTGGGATGGCCAGAAATCGAAACTAAACGCAAATGACTCAAACTGATACACGCCGACTCGGACCGGATTCGGTCCGCGGCCGAACATTCTGGTGTGATCCGACCGGACAGTCCTATCAGGCCGGACACTCTGGGTGGAGTGTGTCGGACAGTCCGGTCTGGCCAGAAACTTCAAAGTTTCCGGACGGTGTCCGGGTAGTGTCCGAACTGGGGTACTGATTGTCCGCACCAAATCTTCTCTCAGGCAGGCCGGACAGTCCGGCTGGACTCGGCCGGACACTCTGGTCGATACAGAGCTTTTGGCCTCCGTCTTGATGATCTTCTCTTGCGCCTTCCTCCCGCTCCTCCCTTGCGCATCCTTGGGCGATCATCATGCTGGGCTCCTCTTGTAGCCCTTCTCCTTCTCGTGCCATGCTTGTTTCTTCAATGAACCTGATCATACATAAATGCATAGACTTAGGCAGTATAAAGTTCTCATCAATTAAAGTACTAGATTCTTTTAGGAACAAATTCACCTGTTGTTCAAGTAGCTTAGCACGAGCTCTTGTGATGGTTCCAATTCTAATCTCATTGGACTGATCCTTCCCTGCAACAGTTGGACCATCTTCAGTGGGTGTAATTGTAGGGATGTCCTCATAAGAGCGTCTCTCTGATGTTTGGATGGTTCCACCACATTATCCTTGGCAAGTCTTGCTTTGTGTTCGACACTCGCGATGTTTCTTGTCTGTCTCATCCTTGGTGTTGTGTCTCGGTAGAGTGCAGTCGGTAGATTCCTGGTGGTGGCCGGCCTCTGGTGGCGTTGCCTGCACCGGTGGAGCCAACTTGACGAGTCGTTGTTGGTTCGTCTGTGTAGGGTGAGCATTGGTCCGACACGCAGCTCATCCAAGTGCTTGCTCTTCATCTGCGTAGTAACTGTATGGTCGCGGTTGTTTCTCGTTTCCGTTGGTATCTCCTTCGATAGGCCTCTCTCTCTCTTGTGTGTGTGTGTGTTGTAGTTCTACTATGTAAGCTGGGATCAGGACTTTGTATCAGTTTCGCCGTTGTTGGCGTTATTATTTTATCACCGGGCCTTGTGTCCTAGTTTCTAAAAATAGTATTACTTATTTGATATATTTTTTTTCCGAAATAGAGTTGAAACTCCTAGGCCTCTGTATCAAAATGATGCACACATCCATCTTTATTTATTATACAACATAGCCTTGCAAAGAAATTACAGAGAAAAACCCAAAGCCACCTCACTAATGACGGTTCTCGCAACACCTACAACCTTGATGAAAAGGGTGACCATGTCGGGGTCGTCGACCTGACCTCACACCTACAGACATCACCATAAAACCATATGCCTCACCAAACCACCCAACGGCGAGCTGGGAGCATAAACCGGTCCAGCAGACCCTTAGCGAACACCAGTGCATGCGCTCCAGAAGTCGCCGCTTCCATCTTCCGTCGTCCTATTTTCAGGACATGGACCAAAGTGGTGACCTTGTCAAACTTGCCATCAATGTCACCACGAGGCCAGACATCGCCACCGTCCTGCGTGCATCTACCATCACCCGCCCTACTTGATAATACCACGACACCCGCCGTCGAGACCAGCCGCCGTTGACGCAGTAGTAGAAACACTCCACCTCCAAGAGGAATGCTACCACCAATGTCATCCATTGGTCCCTCTGTCCGTTGCAGGACTCCAACATGATGCCCCATGGGGATAACGACATAGGAGCACCGTCATCAGCCGATCCACGGATCAAGGGGTTTCCCTAGAGCAAAGGAGGAGTGGAGAATCCCCAAGACGATGCCTTCACAAAGGGAGTGGTGTAGAAGCGTCATCGTCACCGGCCCCGACCATCAGCCAAAAGCAGGGATTTCACCAAGATCAACCCCATGAACCCCCGACACATTGGAACAACCACCTACAGATCCTCGAGGTCGGCCAAGCCTAACCTAGACCGGTAAGACAAGCACCACATCCAACCTGGAGGGAAGGCCACCACCCACCCCATCTCGTTGGACGGAGGAACGAGCCGATGCCCTAGCGCCTGCCACCTCCGTCGTCCCTAACGTCAGGGAGCCAAAGCATCCCTGATGTCGGAGCCACATGCCCAAGGATGCGGTCTTGTTTGTCGATCGCGAGGCTGAGCCGTGCCGAGCCAGAGAACCTCGACTTTCTGGATGCCCCGCGCGAGAAGAAGGGACCCTACCACCGGTCGGGCTTTGCCCGACGGCCTCTTCCGGCAGCAGAGAGAGGGGCGTGGAGGAGTAGTCTGGGTGGCGATCCCGAGTCGCCTCGTGTGCGCTCGGGGGGAACGGTTCTCAACTCTATCATAGGTGGATATGTTTCCACGATATGTTATTTGATATATATATGCAATTGTTTTTTTTGGAAATGGTATGTATGCAATTGTGGATACAAAATGAGGAGTGTTGTGTCAGCCGTGGCCTATTTTGTATCATCTTTCAAAGCAGGAACTGCACTAGTCCCTTATTCTCAGGAAAAAAAAACTGGGTTAGTCCCTATCGTACTAGTACGTGCTGTTGGGATGGTCTCGGTTTTACGGTGCCATGGTGTCGATGCTTTTAGCTGATTGCACGCGAGGACAGTGTTTGCAACAATGTCGCGGTGAAGTTCAGCAATTCCAGTACTACTACTGAACTAAACCAGTCAAGCTCATAAGATCGTCCCGTTCACTGGCACAATCTGTTGACGCAAAGTACCTCACCAAGGAAATGAAAAGAGGAAATTTCATCTGAACACGTGCGGGCCCAGTCCCAGGCCCTCCGCAGCCACAGGTAGCAGCAACCCAGGATAAGATGATAGCACAAGGCTAAGACAGATCTTCACAAGCGCGCGCGCGCCCGCACACGGCGTGCAGTGTTCACCGGACAGGGCGCTGTAGTTACCCAGCGTCGGCAATGGCAGCGACTCTTCAATTCATCAGCCTCCTCGGCACCTCCTCGCTCCATCAAGCTCCTTCCTGCAGCAGCAGCAGCAGCAGCAACAGCATCGAGAAGCAGCGGTGCCGCTCTGTCCATATGCCGCAGCAGCAGCAGAGGAGGGGGAGGAGGCTCCGCGCCGCCCGTGCCGTCGAGACGGACGCCCCCAGCGCCGACCCCGAAGCCGCGGTGGCGCCGGTGGAGCCGCCGTCGGTCGACTTCGCGTTCGTCAGCGTGAGTTCTTCTGTCCTGGCTCGATCGGTTATTCCCTCTGCTTTTTTGCCACTTCCGTCGGAGTTTGCAATTTGCAGCCTCGTTTGCTGCCGGACGGGACGCCGGACATACACTACCGGACGGCGTGCGGCGGGCAGAAGCTCAGGGACATCATGCTCGAGGGATATATCGACCTCTACGGACCTTACGTGAGTGCCGCCGCCTGTTAATCTCCGTGTGTTGCATCACCCAGGTTCTGATGCTACCGTTCCTGCTGCTGCTGCTGCTGCAGGATAAGTTGCTGCTCAACTGCTCAGGAGGCGGCGAGTGCGGGACTTGCATCGTGGAGGTACGCAGATTCTCGGAAACCCGTAGTGAATAGTGATCTTAAGCATGGCTCGTTTGCAAATTGCAACTGTTGTTCGATGATTAAGCATCTCGCTCTCTGCTATTAACTGCAACTCAGAGTGCACCATTTTTTTCTTTCTCATTTCAGGTAGTTGAAGGCGGTGAGATGCTTTCACCGAAAAATGAAGTAGAAAAGGAAAAGCTTAGAAGGGTATGTGCACAGCTCTTCAATAATTTTCTGAAATAGTGAAAACAAAAATGTTGTAGTAATTTTTACTGAAACTCCGTGTTGATTTTCAGAAACCCAAGTCGTGGAGACTGGCGTGCCAGGCTACCGTCGGCAAACCAGATTCAACAGGACAGGTAAGACAGTCCAATGTGCTCAACACTTGCATTCTGATTTTCTGAACGTCGCGGAAACACAAGGCGATCGTCGTTTCATTTCATTTTGCTTCTTAGTTTGGCAGCAACAATCGTGGTCTTGATTTTTTCTGTTGTGTGAATGCAGATGGTGATTCAGCAGCTGCCGGAGTGGAAAATACACGAGTGGGAGAAGTAAAGTAACTAGTGTGTAACATTGTGGTGATTATGCAATAGATTCCATGTATCTGGACGAATTAATCAGGAGCAACAGTTGATCAGGAGAAGAACTAGACTTTGGAACTGGTCGAAGCCTCAACAAAGAGGTGTGTGTATATATTATATGGACCCGGCTAGGTAGCATCCGAGTGCTAGTTTGCCTTTTCCAGCACTCGCCTAAAGCAGATAGTTTAGCACGCCGAAATCATATGTGAATTTACTTGCACGTGCGAACTGTTTCAGTTTCATTGACGAACACCGCCTCTGCCTTCAGCCATGGAAGGATCGCCCGTGCTGGCAAGACCTTGCGCCCTGGGGCGACCGCAACTGCTAGCGAGACCTAGAAGCACCCTGGCCCCGTTCCCGCGGGAATCTCAGGGCCACGTCCCACGCTGCAGCCTAGCGTTCAGCGCCGCCGCCCCTAGCCTCGGTCCCGTGGGGCGCCTCGAGTGTGCTGGTCCAGGATCTTGTCGCGGCGACTCTGGGATGGGGTCGAGACCACGTGTGTGAGTTGTCATGGAGGATTTGGCGACGGAGGCATGACACCGTCGCCTCCAGCATTGTCGTCGCCCGTGGCCCAGTCCGGCAGCGGAAGAAGGCGGGACCAGGTCCAAGCGGGGCGTCGACGCCGGCCGTCCTCGTGCAACACGGCGTGTCGGCGTCCATGCTGCCAAGTGTGTCAAAGGAGCAGCTCCATGGCGTTGACGTCGATTGGCGGGAGGTCGAGCCGATTAATGCACACTGGGCCTCTGCACGGAGGCGTGGATGAACGGCGGTAGAGGCGTCAGAGGTCGGTAGTAGGCCGGCGGTGGTGTCTCTAGGGAGGAGTTGGGATGGAGGTCGGCGGTGCCGGTGGATGTGTGAGGCGTAGAGAGAGGGAGGTGGATGTTTTGTTGACTTCGCAGGAAACGCCGCTGTGTCTTTTGAACCTGTCAAAACTGCTCGTCGATTAGCACATCGGACGGCCGAGAATCGAGTGCTTGAACACGTCAACTAGCACCTAGGGATGCAGCGGACGTCCGCTCCACATCCGAGGCCTGTCCGCCTCATTCAATTGGTTCACTAACCATGTCCTCACGTGCTGATCAATCCTTAACCATTTGTTCACAAATTAGTCAGGCGGCTGTCCGCCTCGGTCCGCCGGACCGTCCGCTTACATCCGTACTAGCACCCGAGTGTTTTTTAGCAATCGGGATATTATATAGAGAGGTCAGAGAGGCATGCGAAACAGTCTCCCGTACGTTCTAGTATTACGTTGGTTGAGCATGTCACAGGCCCGCCCAACAACCAAAACCCTTTGTATGAATTTTCTTCATGGATGTATAATTTTCCAACGACGTAACTAGACAGGACATTTTGTTCCTTAGCTCGTTATCAATCCTCTCCCTCCTAGTAACCAGATGACGCTTCAAATATGGACATGGTCTTCGATATGCATCTTTGAGCCTTTTTTTTCTTGCGAGAAAAAAAATAATACACTTGTTACAATCTCATTCAAGTCATCAGGGTATCCTCTAATCCAGAATTGGGTGAGTTTTGCCTCCCTCCCCACCTTTGCCATAGTGTGGGCGGCTTCATTCTGGCTTCTAATAATTTTGTTGACGGTAACTTCCCTTTCAACGAGACCTTCCTTGATACAACGGGTCATATGGACCAGAGACGATTGATCCTTGCCCACCGTGATCATATTAACCGCCATGGCACAATCCATTTCTATATCGATCGGAGCCGTCGACCAGTTGAGAGCAAGCTTCAGATCCTTGTCACATGCAGCCAACTCCGACTCCAATGCAGAAGCACAGTGCTGCAGATTTTGACAAGCTGCGAATATTACATCTCCCTGCTGATCTCTCAAGATCATTTCTGCACCTGCTTCACCTGTGTCCGGAATGAAGCTTCCATCAACGTTTAGCTTCAGTCGGCCTCGCTTTGGTCTTTGCCATCTTTCCTGACTTTTTGCCCTCTGTTTCTTTTCCTGCCTCCTCTCTGCACTTCCGACGAGTGATACTACTTGCTTTCCTTTTCATACGTCTGCTGCAGGATATTGTTTCATCATCAGCAAGGTATATGTTGGAATTTTGTCTAATAAAGGCTCAGCCCATTTATATTATTCAACAATTCCTTAAATTCTAGATGCCCACTTGGCCCATTCATGTCAGGCAAGAGATGGGACAAGAGTTTAGTCCCACATTGCTAGTTGAGTGTAAGTTGGACCAGCTTATAAGGAGAGCTCTTTCACCACTTGTACGAGCTTGAGAAGAGAAGACATATACACGCGCGCTCCTCCTCCGCCGCCCGCCTCGCCATGGCATGGCATGCCATGCCATGCCTCGTCACGACGCGCGCGCCGCGGGTTGCGGGAATGCCTCGAGCCGAGAGCTTCTCTTTCTTTTTGCCACGCATAAATTGATAATAATTTGAACAGTCTGCGTGAGTGTATTTTTAATACGAACTCAATGGAGATTTAATTCGAGCTTAGTGGAGGTTGTTCGGCTTCGGTCGATGCCTGTTCGCCTGCCTACCCGTGCCTATAAGAGCGAGAGGTCGCTCCTCTCGTCAGACACACCAACGCACACACCTTGCGCCTCCAGTTTCAGAGCACTGCGCTGCTTAGATCTTTCCCATCCCGTCTTGCGGCGTGCACCGCGAGCTGGGGATGAGCCTCGAGACCCGGCTTCGTGTCCTGTACGGAGAAGGGCGATAAGGTTTTTGGGGAGCGCTACCAGTGCGACTACTGGCTTCATCACGGACTCCTTCATGGATAGCGACTGTACCGATGTTTTCCCCAACGATGACTTCTTCCCCGACATCAACAATCTTTTCCTCGACAACATGGCTGACGACGGTGCCAACGCTAACGGGAACACCGGCGGTTCCTCTACCGTGATGTATATCATCTTCTGGTCCTTTTCTATTATTTTGCCTATGTTTTATCTGTCTTTTACTATGGTTAAATCTCTTGGAAAATTGCTCTATTTCTCAACAATCCAAAAACCTTATTATAGGTAATTTGCTCCAAGTGGTTTCGTTGCTTCTGTGAAGCCACCTGTTTTTTAGGATACGCATTATAAGAGGTGGCGCGTGAGAGCAGTTCTCTGGTTTCAGAACATGAACTGCTATGACGCCACTCTTGGAAAGCCTGAGGGAGAGCTTACTCCTGCTTAGGAACAAGTTTTTCGGAAAACTGATACCCTGTTCAAGGCTGCTTTGCTGTCTATTCTAAGGGATAACATTATTGAACCCTATATGTCTTTTGATAATGGCAAGGACATGTGGTCTGCGCTCGAGGCCAAATTTGGGGTCTCGGACGCTGGCAGTGAACTGTATGTCATGGAACAACTCTATGACTACAAGATGACTGATGACCGCTCCGTGGTTGAGGAGGCTCATGAAATACACTCACTGGCCAAGGAGCTTGAGCACTTCCCTTGTGTTTTACCAGACAAGTTCATTGTCGGGGGCATTATTGCCAAACTTCTCCCTTCATGGAGGAACTTTGCTACTTCCCTAAAACACAATAGACAAGAGTTTTCTGTATCGGATCTCATTGGGACTCTTGATGTGGAAGAGAAGGCGAGAGAAAAAGACACACGTGCTCGAGGTGCTGATGGAGGTTCAAGTGCCAACCTGGTACAGAAAAAGAACTTCCAGTCTCACAAGTTCAAGAACAAGGGAAAGTTTGATGGAAAAGGAAAGTTTGATGGAAAGAACAAAGCCTCACAGTCTACTAGCTTCAAGAAGAAGACTGATAAGAAGAAAGGTGCTTGTCATGTGTGCGGTGATCCTGATCATTGGGCTCCTGCTTGCCCCAACCGTTTTGGCAAGCTCCAACATGGAAAAGGCAGCAATACTGCTAATGTTGTCATGGGAGACGTTGAGATGAAAGATGTTGGGTCAGAGGGGCTCAGTCCATGCTGATGGGGAACGGCTCGTATGCTTCTGTTCATGGTGTTGGTACGGTCGATCTAAAGTTCACTTCGGGAAAGACCGTGCGCCTGAAGAACGTGCATCATGTTCCCTCAATAAATAAGAATCTTGTTAGTGGATCACTTTTATGTCGTGATGGCTACAAGATTGTGTTTGAGTCCAATAAATTTGTATTGTCTAAGTTTAGAACATTTATTGGTAAAGGCTATGAGTGTGGAGGTTTGTTCCGTCTGTCACTGTCAGATGTGTGTAATATAGTCGTGAATCATGTTTCATATGATCTTGTACCAAATGTCTGGCATTCACGTCTTTGTCATGTTAATTTTGGTTGCATGACGCAGTTAGCTAAAATGAATATAATCCCAAAATTCACTACTGTGAAGGGATCTAAATGCCAAACTTGTGTGCAAGCAAAGCAACCTCGCAAGTCACATACGCATCGCAGGGTGAGATTTAAGCCACTAGAGCTCATACATTCAGATCTTTGTGAGATGAATAGTGTGTTAACAAAAGGTGGAAAGAAATATTTTATGACTTTGATCGATGACTCTACGAGATATTGTCATGTGTATCTTCTAAAATCAAAAGATGAGGCTTTGAGTTACTTCAAAATCTATAAAGCTGAAGCGAAAAACCAACTTGATCGAAAGATTAAGAGGCTTAGGTCTGATCGTGGTGGAGAGTACTTTTCCAACGAGTTTGATTCTTTTTGTGCGGAACATGGTATAATCCATGAGAGGACGCCTCCCTACTCGCCCTAGTCAAACGGGGTAGCCGAAAGAAAGAACCGTACTCTAACGGATTTGGTTAACGCCATGTTAGACACATCGGGTCTCTCCAAGGAATGGTGGGGGAGGCATTACTGACTGCATGTCATGTTGATACATTGCAAATGTATCTATAATTTTTGATGCTCCATGCTTGGTTTTATCCACTTTCTTGTGTTTTGTCCACACTTTGGAGTACTTTTCATATGATTTCTTGGACTAACCTATTAACAAGAGCCACAAAGTACAACGCCTGTTTTCTGCTGTTTTTGGTTCCAGGAAAGTTAGAAAATGAATATTCTCAGAATTGGACGGGACAAAAGCCAAAGTGCCTATTTTTCCAGAAGACTCCAGGAGCCAGAATACAAGACGGAGGAGGGCCAGGGGCTGGACACACCCCCCAGGCGCGGGCTGGGCCTGGCCGCGCCAGGGCATGGTGTGGTGGCACCCAGGCACCCCCTCGGTCTCCCTCTTTGCCTATAAGAAGCCTTCTAACCTAAAAACTTCGGGGGTTCGACGTTTTTCCAGAAAAAGTTCCGCAGTGCCGCCACCACCGAAGGGAGATCGGGGACAGAAGTCTCTGTTCAAGACTGCCGGGACGGGGAAGTGCCCCCGGAGCCATCTCCATCGATATCCACCATCATCTCCATCGACCATACATGTTTGCCCCATCTATGAGTGAGTAATCCCCCGCTGTAGGCTATGGAGATGGTAGGGATTGGATGAGATCGTTCATGTAATGGCATAAGATTGTTAGGGCATGGTGCCTAGTATTGTATTAGTGCTTTATGACTTTGTTGCGACTTGTTGTGCTTAATGCTTGTCACTAGGGCCCGAGTGCCATGATTTCAGATCTGAACATGTTATTGATTCATTATGATAGTATTGTTTTTGGTCTTATCTTCAAGTTGTATACACACGTTGATGTCCGGAACCAATGGCCCCGAAGTGATAGAAATCGGGATAACCGGAAGGGAATGGCTTTGATGTGAGGATCATGTGTTCACGGAGTGTTAATGCTTTGCTCCGGTGCTCTATTAAAAGGAGCACCTTAATTGCCAGTAGTTCCCTAGAGGCCCCACTGCAAACGGGCTGGCAGGACAAAAGATGTTGTGCAAGTTCTCATTGCGAGCACGTATGACTATATATGGAACACATGCCTAGGATTGTCTAGTACTTGGATACTTTATATTATTTATCTGTAATTGCCCTATGTTCTGATTGCTATGTGGATTGTCTTGTCCATGCAATGCTTGTCCATCCATCCCTATGAGTGCGCACTCGAATCCCACTGTTACTGCTTTTGTTACTACTGTCTTTACTTTGCTACTGTTGCTAGTTTGCTATTCCTATTACAAACTGTTGCTACTGATAAACTGATGTGAGCAAGATTGTTTCCAGGTGCAGCTGAATTGACAACTCAGTTGTTAAGGCTTATAAATATTCTTTGGCTCCCCTTGTGTCGAATCAATAAATTGGGTTTCACTTCCCTCGAAAATACTGCGATACACCCCCTATACTTGTGGGTCATCAAGACTATTTTCTGGCGCCATTGCCGGGGAGCATAGCTTTATTTATCAAGTCCACTTGGAATCACTATTGTTCAAGCTAAGTTTATTTCTCCTTGTTTGCTTGTTTCTTTATCAAAAATACAAAAAAAAAGTAGTTCCTACTCTAGTTGTTATTTTCGTTGGTATGGTATTGTCTTGCCTTATCATGCTTGTTGTCAATGGTTGGTTTCTTTGAAACTGAAGCTTATTGGCAAGGTGGGTTCACAGAAGATCAAAGATATTATTATAAGGAACACCGCTTGTCACAAAAAGGGAAACACTTATGGGAACAAATTGATAGATTGTATACCATTGCTAGAAACGTGTGCTCTACTTATAATGTTACTTATTGCTGTGATGAATCTCGTTGCAGAAAGAGGTATAAACACCTCCCTTTTCAGTGTGAGTATAATGATAATGATACCATATCTTCTTATGCTAAAGGAATTTATGACTTTTATGATGCAGAACAAATTGAAGAATTTATTGCTTGGAAGGGTGCTTTCGAACTTGCTAGTTTGCTTGAAAATATTGATGATTCACCTTACAAATATGAGGTTTATGGTATACTTAAATTTTGCTTTGATAATTACAAGGATGAAAATGGCTCTATTCTTGAGTATTTTAATAGATGCTTTCCACAAATGGAAGAGACTAATGCCTTGCAGGATCCTATGGAAGAAGAAATTGATGAACCTGAAATCTCATTAGATGAAAAAGAGGAGGAGAGTGATGAACAAAAGGAGGAAGAATGGATTAGCTACCCATGCCTACCTTCTAATGAGAGTAACTCTTTATCCCTTACATTATTTTATTGTCCCCCATGCTTACTAAAGAAGGATGAATGTTATGTTCCTGAGGATTCTTTTGAAGATGTTTATGATAAAGCTCTAGTGCTTGTAGATCATGAAAAACATGCTTTATGTGATAGTTATATTGTTGAGTTTATTCATGAGGCTACTGAAAATTATTTTGAGAGAGGAAAATATGGTGGTAGAAGTTTTCCTGGTATTGAAACACCTCTCTATGTGCTGAAAGTTTTGAAGTCACTCTTGTTTTATCTTCCTATGCCTGTCACTTTGTTCTTTGCGAATTTATTTGCATACACGATTCCTATGCATAGGAAGTGGGTTAGACTTAAATGTGTTTTGAATTTGCTTCTTGATGCTCTCTTTTACTTCAACTCTTATTTCTTATGATAGCATCCTCTCAAACTATTATGCCTGAAGATGATAATATGTCTATTATTCTTGGGAGACCTTTTCTTAAATACTACAGGAGCTATTATTAATTGTAATCAAGGGAAGGTGAACTTAAATGTCAATGACAAGGAACATACTATCTATTTCCCCAAGAAGATTGAAAGGACTTATGGTTTGAATTCAATTGAACATGTTGAGGGCATTCAAGTTGGAGAGATATTGTCCCATACCAAGAGAAAAATTTGAAACTATTATGATTAGGACCATTGCTATCAAGGTTGAGGTAACATAATCATTAGTGGAATACAAAGTTTTGTCTCATATGGTAACAAGACCTGATCAACCTTGTTAACGAAAGGATTTCATTGAACAAAACAATGTTTTCACCATGATTATCTCCGCTTACTTCTATTCTATCCCTTTTTAGTTTTTGCTTATGCCTAACTTAAAGGCATTAAAGAAAAGTACTTATTGGGAGATAACCCAAAAGTTTTAGATGAGTCTTGGAAGTTATTACTTCAGTAATAACCGCTCCTTATCCTTTTTATTTGCTTTTTGTGCCAAGAGTAACCTCTAATGAGAGAGAAGTAATGATTGGGAAAGTTGCTGTCCCGAAACAGATTTCTGTGCTTCACCGTAAAAATTCGTGTAGAATCTCTGTACGTCCTTTTGAGCGTGAATTTTTGTGCTTCTGCCCCAGGTTGTTATTTAACTTTCGTTAGTTCAACACTTTTCGATTTGAGTAACCGAAGGTCTTCGAAAAAATTCGTCTTTACCTGCTGGTCTGTTTTGACAGATTTCTGCCATTTTCTGCATTTGCTTCTTGTTGGTTCCTTTTTGAGTTCTTTTGGGGAATTGAGATTTTTGAGGTAAGTGCTACAGTAGATAGTGTTCTAATGGGAGTTTATTTGGTGTTAGAACTGAACCTTAAGACTTATTTATCTTGAGTGCACTAATGTTGCTAATAAAGATTGTGTGAAGTTTTGTATGAAGGAAAAATTTCAGGTGTATGGAAGGAATGAATAATGAGATGAAGGATGGACTAAAGCTCAGGCTTGGGGATGCCACGCGTGTCACCCCAAGAAATATCTAAGAAGTATAAGCGTCAAAGCTTGGGGATGCCCAAGGCATCCCTTTCTTCATCAATAAAAATCCCAGGTTTCTTACAAACGCTTCATTTTTATTGTTTCATGCACAGTTGTGTTGTTCTTGGAGCGTCTTATTTTTCGTTTTCGTTTTGGTTTTTAGTTTGCTTGGTTTGCTTAGTTTGCTGAATAAATTGGTTGGACCTCCTCTTTCATGCATTGGTGTTCAAATAGTCTGGTTTGGAAAAGAGTAGGAAAGCTCATGCTTAAGTGGTAAAGAGAGCTTGTTTTTGACTGTCGCCTATGCTTTGTCATGCCATGCTTGATATTGTTTTGGCTTTATGCTTATTATTATTTGTTGTAGCATGACTTGTTATAAACAATTGAGATTGCTTAATGTGTCTTGGATGAATCATGCGTTGTTTTAGCATATTAAAGCATAGTATTGCGGTATTCTCCTTTGATGCTTTATTTGGGTTGACTTGGCACATGCTCACACCATGTTATGACTATCCCAAGTCACCATAAGCCTTTATTATCCTTTAGTTTTCAACTTGTAGTATCACTTTATGCTTTGATCAATGGTGTTTTGTCACTCTGCATGATTATGGCCATTATTGCTCTCTCGTTTGTCGCTCCCTTACTATTGCTAGCCTTCACTTACACTGAGTGTTTTACTCATGTTTCCAACTCCCTTAAACCAAATATTGCCAAAGTGTCCACCATACCTACCTATTAGCATCATTTTCTACTTCCGTGCATATTCAATATGCCTTGTTTTCTTCCGAATAAAATGTTTGCTTGTTTTGAGAAAGTTAGTTAGTAAAGCTCTCACGAACTTGATGGCACACTTTATTTCCTGCACTTAATAAACCTAAACCATTGTGAACTCTCCATGAAAGTTATATGCTTGCTAATTATAGGCTGGGGATTAGCAGAACCGTGCTATCACGGGGAACGCTTTCAACACTTGTAAATATATATCTAGTTGATACCTTGCTCTTTTGTTTGCAGATGTCGTCGGTGTGAAATAAAAGGGGAGCTTGTAAGTCCATGGAGTTATGTATGTGTGTTAGAAAGCACTGGGCTGGTCTAATCCATGCTGACATGGTGGAAACCTGCAGCGTAACCATAATGATATCTATGAAGCATTCTTATAAAAAAAAAGAGAGAGATAGCTATTGAGAAAAAAAGAGATTTATGAAAAGAGGAAAGAGAGAAAAAGCACCATTTTCCCATGGTAAATAAGAAGATTGCTGAGATACTCATTGTCTGCTTGCCTTGTCATTTTGATATGGGGATTCTTCCGTGTCATCGGGCATGGGGTACCCCGTTGGCGGTTCTCAATGATACGCACATACTTACGATGACAAGAACTTACCGGTAACTAAAGTTGAGTAGCATGAGGAGCGGTCCTCGCACTCAAAGGGACTTGGGATTTTCAGTTTATAGTCTGTCAAGCATATAACTCAGATTGGACCTCACTTTCACCTTAACCACATTAAAGATGCTTATGATAGGGGCAATGAGAGCTCAAAGCTAATGAGTACCATACTTTCAGCATTTGGAAGCCTTTCAAATTATTCAAAACATTTTCTTCTACTTGTTGAGTCTCCACATATTCTTTGAGCACTTTCTTGAGAGCATAGTGGCCATTCTTAGTTCTATGTGCATAGTCCCAAGACTAGTTGATTGATGCATACCTTGATATTGCTTGCTTTAAACTATTTGTATCTAGTCACTCTTGTAAACTTTGAAGGTATCCTATGCATTTATGTTTGCTACTCTATGAGGGACAAGCTGAATACCAATATGCTATATTTTCTTTATGTGAAACAAACAAACATCTTGCAAAGCATTGTTATTCATGAATCTTTTGTTTGTGCCTTTTCATGTTGCATCATAGTTTCTTTTCTTATTGCTAGAACTTTGTATTTCATGTTATGATTGAAGTACTATGATCCCAACTTTGAATGTTTT
The DNA here is from genome assembly GCA_023614405.1 of Avena insularis. Classification (NCBI taxonomy): domain Eukaryota; kingdom Viridiplantae; phylum Streptophyta; class Magnoliopsida; order Poales; family Poaceae; genus Avena; species Avena insularis. The sequence goes on along the minus strand of CM042686.1, from coordinate 197,196,917 downwards.
ACAAATACTTTGATCAAGTCTTTGATGGTGCATGTCACCTCAAAAATTATTCTTTCTTTTTATCACTTACCTACTCGAGGACGAGCAGGAGTTAAGCTTGGGGATGTTGATACATTGCAAATGTATCTATAATTTTTGATGCTCCATGCTTAGTTTTATCCACTTTCTTGTGTTTTCTCCACACTTTGGAGTACTTTTCATATGAATTTTTGGACTAACCTATTAACAAGAGCCATAGTGCCAGCTGCCTGTTTTCTGCTGTTTTTGGTTCCAGGAAGTCAGAAAATGAATATTCTCGGAATTGGACGGGACAAAAGCCAAAGTGTCTATTTTTCCAAAAGACTCTAGGAGCCAGAATACAAGACGGAGGAGGGCCAGGGGCTGGCCACACCCCCCCTAGGCACGGGTTGGGCCTGGCCGCGCCAGGGCATGGTGTGGTGGCCCCCGGCACCCCCTCGGTCTCCCTCTTCGCCTATAAGAAGCCTTTTGACCTAAAAACTTCGGGGGGTTCGATGTTTTTCCAGAAAAAGTTCCACAGCGCCGCCACCATCGAAGGAGAGATTCAGGGGACAGAAAGTCTCTGTTCCGGCACCCTGCCGGGACGGGGAAGTGCCCCTGGAGCCATCTCCATCGATCTCCACCATCATCTCCATCGACCATCCATGTATCCCCCTTCAATGAGTGAGTAATCCCCCGCTGTAGGCTATGGGGATGGTAGGGATTGGATGAGATCGTTCATGTAATGGCATCAGGTTTTTAGGGCATGGTGCATAGTATTCTATTAGTGCTTTATGACTTTGTTGCGACTTGTTGTGCTTAATGCTTGTCACTAGGGCCCGAGTGCCATGATTTCAAATCTGAACATGTTATTGATTCATTATGATAGTATTGTTTTTGGTCTTATCTTCAAGTTGTATACACACGTTGATGTCCGGAACCAATGGCCCCGAAGTGATAGAAATCGGGATAACAGGAAGGGAATGTCTTTGATGTGAGGATCACATGTGTTCATGGAGTGTTAATGCTTTGCTCCGGTGCTCTATTAAAAGAAGCACCTTAATTGCCAGTAGTTCCCTAGAGGCCCCGCTGCAAGCAGGCTGGCAGGACAAAAGATGTTGTGCAAGTTCTCATTGCGAGCACGTATGACTATATATGGAACACATGCCTAGGATTGTCTAGTACTTGGATGCTTTATCTTATTTATCTGCAATTGCCCTATGTTCTGATTGCTATGCGGATTTTCTTGTCCATGCAACGCCCGTCCATCCATCCCTATGCCTACCGCACTCGAATCCCACTATTACTGCTTTTGTTACTACTGTCTTTACTTTGCTACTGTTGCTACTTTGCTATTCCTATTACAAAATTGTTGCTACTGATAAACTGCTATGAGCAAGATTGTTTCCAGGTGCAGCTGAATTGACAACTCGGTTTTTAAGGCTTATAAATATTCTTTGGCTCCCCTTGTGTTGAATCAATAAATTGGGTTTCACTTCCCTCGAAAATACTGCGATACACCCCCTATACTTGTGGATCATCACATGTCCTAAACCGAGTTCCCACTAAGAAAAAATAGATTAATCCATTTGAAGAATGGGAAAAGAAAAGATTAAATCTTTCTTACTTGCGAACTTGGGACTGTCTGGCAAAGGTTCATGTGCCAATCCCAAAGAAGCACAAACTTGGACCAAAAATCGTGGACTATGTTTTTCTGGGATATGCTTTTCATAGCATTGACTATAGATTCTTGATAGTAAAATCTGAAGTGCTAGACATGCATGTTGGTACAATCATGGAGTCAAATGATGTGACTTTCTTTGAGGATATCTTTCCCATGAAGGATATACCTAGCTCATCAAATCAGGAGATACCTGACTCATTGAATCAGAAAATACCCACAATTCCTGAACATACCATTCCTATTGAACACTCAGAAAAACCTGAGGAGGATGATAATGAAATTCCTAAGAGGAGTAAGAGACAGAGGACTGCAAAATCCTTTGGTAGTGATTTCATTGTGTACCTTGTGGATGATACTCCTACTTCTATTTCAGAAGCCTATGCATCTCCTGATGCTGACTACTGAAGGAAGCCGTTCGTAGTGAGATGGATTCCATCTTAGCGAATGGAACATGAGAGATCACCGATCGTCCTTATGGGTGCAAACCTGTAGGATGCAAATGGGTGTTTAAGAAGAAACTTAGGCCTGATGGTACTATTGAGAAGTACAAGGCAAGACTTGTAGCCAAGGGTTAGGCCCAAAAAGAAGGTGAGGACTTCTTTGATACTTACTCACCCATAGCCAGATTGACCAACATTCGCGTACTACTATCTTTGGCTACCTCACATGGTCTTCTCGTTCATCAAATCGATGTTAAGACGGCTTTCCTAAATGGAGAGTTGGACGAGGAAATTTATATGGATCAGCCAGATGGATTTGTAGTGAGTGGTCAAGAAGGAAAAGTGTGTAAGTTGTTGAAGTCTTTATATGGCCTTAAACAAGCACCTAAGCAGTGGCACGAGAAGTTTGAGAGAACCCTAACCACTGCAGGTTTTGTTGTAAATGAAGCTGACAAATGTGTGTACTATCGCTATGGTGGGGGCGAGGGAGTAATTCTTTGTTTGTATGTTGATGACATACTAATTTTTGGGACCAATCTTAATGTGATTAAGGAAGTCAAGGATTTCTTATCTCGGTCTTTTGAGATGAAGGATCTAGGAGTAGCTGATGTTATTTTGAACATCAAGCTATTGAGAGATGATAATGGTGGGATCACACTGCTTCAGTCTCACTATGTGGAAAAGATCTTGAGTCGCTTTGGGTATAGCAACGGCAAGTCTTCTCCAACACCCTATGATCCTAGTGTGTTACTTCGAAAGAATAGAGGCACTACTAGAGATCAATTGACATATTCTCAGATTATTGGGTCGCCTATGTATTTAGCTAGCGCTACGAGGCCTGACATCACTTTTGCTGTAAGCAAACTTAGTCGGTTTGTTTCAAATCCTAGAGATGATCATTGGCAAGCTCTTGAGAGAGTCATGCGCTATCTAAATGGCACTACGAGCTACGACATTCACTATACTGGGTACCCAAGGGTGCTGGAGGGATATAGTGATTCAAATTGGATATCTGATGCTGATGAGATAAAGGCCACAAGTGGATATATATTTACACTTGGTGGTGGTGCTGTTTCTTGGAAGTCTTGCAAGCAAACCATCTTATCAAGGTCAACTATGGAAGCAGAACTCGCAGCATTAGACACATCCACTGTTGAAGTAGAGTGGCTTCGAGAACTCTTGATGGACTTACCTATGGTTGACAAACCTATACCCGCAATCCCAATGAACTATGATAATCAAACTGTGATTGTTAAAGTTAACAGTTCTAAGGATAATATGAAGTCCTCAAGACATGTGAAGAGGAGATTGAAATCTGTCAGGAAAATGAGAAACTCCGGAGTTATTGCATTGGATTATATCCAAACATCTAAGAATCTGGCAGATCCCTTCACAAAGGGTCTACCACGTAACATGATAGAAAATTCATGAAAGGAGATGGGTATGAGACCGACAATATAAGTTTTCCACAGTGGTAAACCACTCTATGTGATCGGAGATCCCGTGAATTAGAATTGGGAGACAAGCTGTTGGTTAACTGAGAGGAAAGTATCCCTACTTTAAAACACCACTCTGTGAAGATGCAATACTTTCCTATTCTGCATGGCAGGTTGATTTATATTAATGTGTTTTAAGTGGCTTGGTTTAAGCAGTGATGTTGTCCTGCAGAACATCTTTTGCAGAACACACCTATATGAGTCTGACTGTTAAACGTCGCAGTCTATGAGACTTGAGTGCTCTCTAATAAACTCATGACAGGCTATGGAGTATGACGCATAAGATCCACCCGAGGGGAAGTCCCACGGCAGCCCAGTATTGGTCAAGGCTTTGTGTAAAGCTAGAATACAACAAACTTGCAGTTCAAGGCATAGTCCACTGTACAAGTTGCAAACTAGTGTAACATAGAGTTCTAGGTGGAAGTTCAACTTAACAGTCTCCACTAGTACTAGTATATAAACAATGTTTTGGAACCATAGGCAAATTTATGTGTGCCTCTGGGATCTGGTGGAGGATTGTTGGAATTTTTCATAATAAAGGCCCAGCCCATTTATATAATTCAACAATTCTTGAAATCCTAGAGGCCCACTTGGCCCATTCATGTAAGGCAAGAGGTGGGACAAGAGTTTAGTCCCACATTGCTAGTTGAGTGGAAGTTGGACCAGCTTATAAGGAGAGCTTTTCCACCACTTGTACGAGCTTGAGAAGAGAAGACATATACACACGCGCTCCTCCTCCGCCGCCCGCCTCGCCATGCCACGCCTCGCCTCGCCTTGTCACGACGCGCGCGCGCCGCTGGTTGCGGGAATGCCTCGAGCCGAGAGATTCTCTTTCTTTTTGCCACGCATAAATGGATAATAATTTGAAAAGTCTGCATGAGTGTATTTTTAATATGAACTCAGTGGAGATTTAATTCGAGCTTAGTAGAGGCTGTTCGGTTTCGGTCGATGCCTGTTCGCTTCCTCTCCTGACGCTGACTGTTCGCCTGCCTACCCGTGCCTATAAGAGCGAGAGGTCGCTCCTCTCGTCAGACACACCAACGCACACACCTTGCGCCTCCAGTTCCAGAGCACTGCGCTGCTTAGATCTTCCCTATCCCGTCTTGCGGCATGCACCGCGAGCTGGGACAGTAGGCCTCCGAGACCCCGCTGCTTCGAGTCTTGTATGTGAGAAGGGCAATAAGGTTTTTGGGGAGCGCTACCAGCGCGACTACTGGCTTCATCACGGACTCCTTCACGGATAGCGACTGCACCGATGTTTTCCCTAACGACGACTTCTTCCTCGACATCAACAATCTTTTCCTCGACAACATGGCTGACGACGGTGCCAATGCTAACGGGAACACCGGCGGTTCCTCTACCGTGATGTATATCATCTTCTGGTCCTTTTTTATTATTCTGCCTGGGTTTTATCTGTCTTTTACTATGGTTAAATATCTTGGAAAATTGCTCTATTTCTCAAAAGTATCTACATAGCTGCAAAGAAAACGTTTTGAGACTACAATGGGAGGTGCTGGTTTGTCATGAGTTAACTCATTATGTACGTGAAAGGCTCTCCATAAAACCATCAGCACCAACATCCTTTGTGTCACATTCAGCTTAGCCAACAGCGGAAGGACCCAATCTCTGCCCAAGTTATGCATTTTCTCTTTAGTCAGCAAGTCCCAACACTGTCTCATCACATGCCATAAGCTCCTCACTTGCGGGCATGTCACCAAGGCATGGAATGAGTCCTCCTCCTGGCCGCATATACGGCATATAGTCGAGGTGTTCATTTTCCTTTTCTTTAGGAACACCTGCGTAACAAGTCCATCTCTTGCTAATTTCCATGCAAATGTTTTAACCTTAGGCGGTGCTGTGTTTTGCCATATCAAGTTCCATTCTGTATTACTTCCATCTGGTCGGTTGCTACTTGCACCATCATCTTTCTCACGCTCTTTGATGTTCCATCCCGAGAATGTATGCACTTTTAACAGAGAACCTGCCTCTATCGTCAGGTCCCCAAGCCATGAAGTCTGCATCACTCCTTCTTGATGGTTTAATTTTCAGAATCTGCTCAGTATCAATAGGCTGGAAATATCTGTGTACCAATGTGGCATTACATGAACCGTCTGGGTTTAGTAGTTCAGAGACCCACTTCAGTCTACATCTTCTTTTGGGAGAGATTGTTCTGTAGAAATTATGCCTGGGTATCCACGGGTCGCACCAAATCCGTACACTTGTACAATTACCTATCCTCCAGATCACGCCCTTTTTTAGCAATTCTAGCCCATACTCGATGGCATGCCAAGTTGACGAGGCATTCCCTGTAAACACAATATTGAGTATGTTCCCATCCGGGTAGTATTTTGCACGTAGCACTTGGGCACAGAGTGACTCCGGATTGTGAATAAGCCTCCATGCTTGTCTTGCCAATAAGGCTTGGTTAAACATTCTCATGTCCTTGAACCCCATTCCTCCTTTAATTGTTGGTTTCAACATTATATCCCAAGCAACTGTATGCATCTTCCTTTGGCCATTCTCTCCATCCCACCAAAACTCTCGAATTATCTTAGACAGATCGTCACAAAGTCCGAGGGGTAGTTTGTACACCCCCATCACGTACGTAGCCAGAGCTTGTGCTATCTCTTTGATGAATGATACATTCTAAATGTATCTATAATTTTTGATGTTCCATGCTTGGTTTTATCCACTTTCTTGTGTTTTGTCCACACTTTGGAGTACTTTTCATATGATTTCTTGGACTAACCTATTAACAAGAGCCACAGTGCTAGCTGCCTGTTTTCTGCTGTTTTTGGTTCCAGCAAAGTCAGAAAATGAATATTCTCGGAATTGGACGGGACAAAAGCCAAAGTGCCTATTTTTTCGGAAGTCATCAGATGCCAGAGTACGAGACAGAGAGGGTCCAGGGGGCCACCACACCACCTGGCCGCGCGGCCCAGCCTAGCCCACGCCGAGGGGTGGTATGGCCGCCTCTGGCACCCCCTCGGCCTCCCCTTTCGCCTATAAGATGCCCTTGGGACTAAAACCCTAAGCCCTCCTGATCAAAAATCCACGAAAGAGTCTGTAGCCACCGTCATCTCCATCCCTAGATCGGGAGGGATCTGAAGCTCTTCCCGGCACCCTGCCGGAGAGGGGAATTCACCCTGGAGGCCTTCTTCATCACCATGCAAGCCTCCGGTGTGATGCATGAGTAGTTCATCTTTGGACTACGGATCCATGTAGTAGCTAGATGGATGGTTCTCCTCCTTTGTGCTTTCATGTTTAGATCTTGTGAGCTCCGTTCATGATCAAGAGCATCTATTTGTAATTCTACATGTTGTGTTTGCGGGGATCCGATGGATATTGAGATGCTATTTCAGATTGATTATTGACTCTATCATGTCTTTTTTATTTGTGATCTTGCATGCTTTCTGTTGTTAGTAGCTATCTTGGCCAAGTAGATGCTAGCAACTCCAAGAGTTAGTATTTATGCTCGATAGTGGGTTCATGCCTCTAGTAATCTGGGGAAGTGACAGAAATCTCTAAGGTACTAGATGTGCTGTTGCTACTAGGGAGAAAACAACAATCCTTTGTTCATAGAACAATCGTATTGTTTACATTACATGTAGTTCGTAAAGCAATAATCTGTTGCTTGTAACTTAATACTGGAGGGGGTTCGGATGATAACCTGAAGGTGGATTATTAGTCATAGATGCAGTTGGATGGCGGTCTATGTATAATGTTGTAATGCCCAATCAAGTCTCAAAGGAGTCAAGATGATTAGTATATGCTTGTATGCTTTCTCGATGTTTGTCAATTGCCCCGCTATAATTTGTTCACCCAGCATGTTATCTATCTTAAGAGAGCCACCTCTAGTGAACTATGGATCCCGGTCCTTTTCTTTACATACAATCTACAAATTGTTACTGCTTTGTGTTTACTTTCTGCAAACTTTTACTTCTTTCCATTCGATTCGTTTAATCCTTTGTTTTCCACAAAACACGGTGAGATTGACAACCTCATCGCAAGTTGGGGACAAAGTTATGTGGTTGTGTTGTGCAGGTCTCCACGTTGCTACTAGCACCGGTAGTGCGCCCTGCCAAGGCTCAACTAGCAACACCTTTGGGGTGTTTCCTTGCTCCTACTGGTTCGATTAAACCTTGGTTTCATAACTGAGGGAAACTTGCTGCTGTGCTCATCATACCTTCCTCTTGGGGTTCCCAACGAGCTCTACATCAATACCGCACCAGCATTTTTCTGGCGCCGACACTGAGCCATCAAGCATTTTTCTGGCGCCGTTGCCGGGGAGTCAAGGACATCTTCACAAGGGGAGTCCCTCATAACCAATCTCTTTACTTTGTTATTTTTGTTTTGCTTAGTTTCTTTTTGCTTTGTTTGCTTGTTTCTTTATCAAAAACACACAAAAAATTAGTTTTACTAGTTTGCTTTCTTATTTGAAAACACAAAAAAAATGACTACTCTTGAAAACACTAAGTTGTGTGACTTCACTAGCACCAACAACAATGATTTTATGAGCACACCTATTGCTCCACCTGTGCCTGAAGATACTTTCTTTGAGATAAAACCTGCTTTACTCAATCTTGTTATGAGAGAACAATTTTCTGGTATTGGTAATGAAGATGCTGCTGCCCATCTAAATAACTTTGTTGAACTTTGTGAGGTGCAAAAGCATAGGGATGTAGATGGTGATATTATTAAGCTGAAATTGTTCCCTTTCTCTTTGAGAGGAAAATCAAAAGAATGGTTGAATTCCTTAACTAGGAATAGTATTGATTCTTGGACTAAATGCAAAGATGCTTTCATTGGAAAATACTATCCTCCTGCTAAGATTATATCTATGAGAAGTGAAATAATGAAGTATAAACAATCTAATAATGAACATTATGCTCAAGCTTGGGAAAGAATGAAATCTTTGGTTAAGAATTGTCCCACTCATGGACTGACTGCTTGGATGATCATCCAAACTTTTTATGCAGGATTGAACTATTCTTCAAAAGGAACCTATTGGACTCTGCTGCTAGAGGTACTTTTATGACCATTACTTTGGGTCTTGCAATGAAACTTCTGGACAATATGATGGTTAATTATTCTGAATGACATACTGAGAGAGCTCCACAAGGTAGGAAGGTAAATTCTGTTGAGGAAACCTCCTCCTTGAGTGATAAGATTGATATTATTATGTCTATGCTTGTTAATGGGAAAGCCCATATTGATCCAAATAATGTTCCTTTAGCCTCTTTGGTTGCTCAAGAAGAGCAAGTTGATGTGAACTTTATAAGAAATAACAATTTTGGCAACAATGCTTATGGTAATAACAATTATAGGCCCTACCCTCCTAATAATACTTATGGCTATAATGGTAAACCTAGATTACCTAGTGAAGGGAGAATTTTAGAAGTTGAAAGATCCACTAAAAACTTCATGCAAATGCAATATGAGCAAAATAAATTATTTACTAAAACTATGGAGGAACAATCTACAATTTTGAAAAACATTAGCCATCAACTTGAGAGTCTAAATAGGGAAATTCCTAGTTTACAATTGAAACTCTCTAATGCTGAAAGGAATATATCATCTTTGTCTGAAGCTCAATCTTCATTGATTAATAAAATGGCTGCTAAACCTAAAACTAATGATAATCCCTTTGCAGCCACTAATGCCATACACGTAAGAATAGATGAAAATGTTAGACTATTAGCTGAATTACATGCTAAGTGGGAAAGAGAAGATGAAATTGCTAGAAACATTAGTGTTTCTACTATTACCACCAATAGTGTTGAGGCTAGTAATAGTTCTACTACTTTAAATGATAATTTTGATTTTGATCTTGATGGTTGCAATATCTCTGAAGTTATTAAGTTCCTACAAAAGCTTGCAAAAAGTCCTAATGCTAGTGCTATGAACATGGCCTTTACAAAACACATTACTGATGCTCTCATAAAGATTAAAGAAGAAAAGATGAAACATGAAGCTTCTATTCCTATAAAACAAGAAGATAGTTGGGAACCCATCATTAATATGAAAGTGAATGACTTTTATTTCAAAGCTTTATGTGATCTTGATAGTAGTGTTTCTATTATTCCTAGAAGGATTTATGATATGCTTGATTTGCCTCCACTTGAAGATTGTTATTTGAATGTCCCACTTGATGATAATGCTAAAAAGAAACTCATGGGGAGTCTTAATGATGTTCTTATTATGGTTAACAATGCTTATGTCCCCGTTGATTTCTATGTTTTGGATGTTGAATGCAATGCTTCTTGTCCTATTACTTTGGGAAGACCTTTTCTTAGAACTGTTGGTGCAATTATTGATATGAAAGAAGGCACCATTAAATATCAACTCCCACTCAAGAAAGGTATAGAACAATTCCCTAAGAAGAGAGAGAAGATTTCTTTTGCTTCTCCTATGAAAACAAAATTTGGTCTTAATGCTTCTTCATTTGAGAACACTTGATTCTTTCTTGCTTCTTATGCCTAACTTAAAGGCGTTAAAGAAAAGTACTTATTGGGAGATAACCCAAAAGTTTTAGATGAGTCTTGGAAGTTATTACTTCAGTATTAACCGCTCCTTATCCTTTTTATTTGCTTTTTGTGCCAAGAGTAACCTCTAATGAGAGAGAAGTAATGATTGGGAAAGTTGCTGTCCCGAAACAGATTTCTGTGCTTCACCGTAAAAATTCGTGTAAAATCTCTGAACGTTGTTTTCAGGCGTGAATTTTTTTGCTTATGACCCAGGTTGTTATCTAACTTTAGTTAGTTCAACACTTTTTGATTTGAGCAACAGAAGGTCTTCAAAAAAATTTGTCTTTACCTGCTGGTCTGTTTAGACAGATTTCTGCCATTTTCTGCATTTGCTTCTTGTTGGTTCCTTTTTGAGTTCTTTTGGGGAATTGAGCTTTTTGAGGGAAGTGATACACTATCTAGTGTTCTAATGGAAGTTTATTTGGTGTTATAACTGAACCTTAAGACTTATTTATCTTGAGTGCACTAATGTTGCTAATAAAGATTGTGTAAAGTTTTGTATGAAGGAAAAATTTCAGGTGTATGGAAGGAATGAGTAATGAGATGAAGGATGGACTAAAGCTCAAGCTTGCGGATGCCACGTGTGTCACCCCAAGAAATATCCAAGAAGTACAAGCGTCAAATCTTGGGGATGCCCAAGGCATCCCCTTCTTCATCAATAAAAATCACAGGTTCCTTCCAAACGCTTCATTTTTATTGTTTTATGCACAGTTGTGTTTTTCTTGGAGCGTCTTCTTTTTCGTTTTTGTTTTGGTTTTTTGTTTGCTTTTGTTTGCTTAGTTTTCTGAATAAATTGGTTGGACCCCCTCTTTCATACATTGGTTTGCAAATAGTTTGGTTTGGTTTGGAAAAGAGTAGGAAAGTTCATGCTTATGTGGTAAAAAGAGCTTGTTTTTGACTGTGGCCTATGCTCTATCATGCGATGCTTGATATTGTTTTGGCTTTATGCTTAGTATTCTTTGTTGTATCATGACTTTTTATAAACAATTGAGATTGCTTAATGTGCCTTGGATGAATCATGCGTTGCTTTAGCATATTAAAGCATAGTATAGTGGTATTCTCCTTTGATGCTTTATTTGGGTTGACTTGACGCATGCTCACACCATGTTATGACTATATCAAGTCACCATAGCCTTTATGATCCTTTAGTTTTCAACTTGTAGTATCACTTTATGCTTTGATCAATGATGTTTTGTCACTCTGCATGATTATGGCCATTATTGCTCTCTTAGTTTGTCGCTCCCAGTCTTTTGCTAGCCTCCACAACAAAGTATGAGTTCCACTCATGCATCCAACTCCCTAAACCAAGCTATTCCAAAGAGTCCACCATACCTACCTACTAGCTTATTCTATTCCAAGTATATTCATGCTTTTGTTTACCTTCCAAATTAAACTTGTTATGAGAAAACTAGTGATTAAAGCTCTCACGAACTTGATGGCACACTTTACTTTTTTTTGCATCTAATAAACTTGAACCATTGGGTCCTTCTTTGTTGCGTATATGCTTGCGCTTTATAAGTTGAAATTAGCAGAACCATGTTTCATGGGGAACGCTTTCAACATTGCACTTGTACTTTGTACCCCGTTGATATCATGTTCTTTTGCTTACGGATCCCGGCGGTGTGAAATAAAAGTGGATCTTGTAAGATCATGGAGTTTGTATTTGTGTTAGAGAAACGCGTGGGCCGCTAGCCTAAGCCATGCCTAATCATGGTGGAAACTTGCAGCATTACCATAATGAGCACTCTATGAAGCATCCTCAATAAAAACCTATGCAAATAGCAAATAAAAAGATCGCTGAGATGCTCATTGTCTGCTTGCCTTGTTATTTTGATTATGGGATAGCTCATGTATCATGTGCAAGGGGTACCCCGTTGGCGGTTCTTTATGATACACATGTACTTACAATGACAAGAGCTTACTCGTGACTAAAGTTGAGTAGCATGAGGTTCAGTCTTCATAAGTAAGGGGCATGAGATTTCGGTTTATAACTTGTTAAGCATATCCTCTTAGTTGTGTCACTTTAACCTTAATCACCTTAAAGATGCTTATGATAGGGGCAATGAGAGCTGAAAGCTATAAGTGTCTATGCTTGCATGCGGCAGAATGCACGTAGATTACGTTTAAACAAACCACCAAAGTCAGATTACCACCATCATCAGACAAATGCAAGTAATGAAGGGCTAAGACAGAATAACAGACAACCAATTTTTTTTTCTCCGAACTTCGAGACCACTAGTTCAGACCACTTGGTCAACAAGTACTATTATTACAATTAAAAAAGTACAGAGATCTAGCTAAATAGAACTAGTTATCACTGATACGTCCAAAATGTATCTACTTTCCCGAACACTTTTGCTATTGTTTCTCTTCTAAACTTGTGTGATTTGGATGCAACTAACGCGGACTGACGCTATTTTCAGCAGAATTGCCTTGGTGTCTACTTTTTGTGCAGAAAATCAACTATCAGGAAAAATCCCGGAAAATATGCCAAAAATCCTATTTCACTAGAAGACTCCAAGAGCCAGAATACAAGACGGAGGGAGGCTGGGGCCCAGCCACACCACCTGGCCGTGCGGGCTGGGCCTGGCCGCGCCAGGGGGTGGTCTGGCCACCCCAGACTCCCCCTCGGTCTCTCTCTTTGCCTATAAGTTTCCTTCTGACCTAAAAACTCAGGGGGGTTCAACGTTTTTCCAGAAGGAGTTCCGCTCCGCCGCCACCACCAGATTCCACAAAACGGCACCAGAAACTCCGTTCTGGCACCCTGCCAGGACAGGGAATTGGAGGAGATCATCGCCATCATCATCACCATCGCTTCTCCATCGACCATCCATGTTTCCTCCATGTATGAGTGAGTAATCCCCCGCTGTAGGCTATGGGGATGGTTGGGATTGGATGTGATCGTTCATGTAATGGCATCAGATTGTTAGGGTATGGTGCCTAGTATCTTTTATTAGTGCTTTATGACTTTGTTGCGACTTGTTATGCTTAATGCTTGTCACTAGGGCCAGAGTGCCATGATTTTAGATCTGAACATGTTATTGATTCATTATGATAGTATTGTTTTTGGTCTTATCTACAAGTTGTATACACACGTTGTTGTCCGGAACCAATGACCCCGGCGATGTAAATCGGGATAACCGGAGGGAATGGCTTTGATGTGAGGATCACATGTGTTCACGGAGTGTTAATGCTTTGCTCCGGTGCTTTATTAAAAGGAGCACCTTAATTGCCAGTAGTTCCCTTGACGCCCACTGCAAACGGGCTGGCAGGACAAAAGATGTTGTGTAAGTTCTCATTGCAAGCACGTATGACTATATATGGAACACATGCCTAAGATTATCTAGTACTTGGATGCCTTATATTATTTATCTGCAATTGCCCTATGTTCTGATTGCTATGTGAATTGTCTTGTCCATGCAACGCCCGTCCATCCATCCATATGCCTACCGAATCCCTGTTCACATCGCTATTGTTACTTGCTGTCTTTACTTTACTTTTGCTACTTTGCTATTCCTACTACAAAATTGTTGCTACTGATAAACTGCTGTGAGCAAGATTGTTTCTAGGTGCAGCTGAATTGACAACTCAGTTGTTAAAGCTTATAAATATACTTTGGCTCCCCTTGTGTCGAATCAATAAATTGGGGTTCACTTCCCTCGAAAATCCTGCGATACACCCCCTATACTCGTGGGTCATCAAGACTATTTTCTGGCGCCGTTGCCGGGGAGCATAGATTTATTTATCAAGTTCACTAGGATTCTCTATTGTTCGCTGCTATCCATCCATCATGGGTAAGTCTCATGATGGCAAGGTTCCTATTTTACCATCCACTACAAGAAGAGGTACGGTTCTGAACACCTATATTGCTCTTGATTCACCGTCTGTTATGAGTAAGCTCGTTACACCACCACATACACATGCTACACACACTGCTACTACTGCTGAATCTGAAACTTCTGATGCTTATGATGCTTCTACTGTGCTTGATAAGAGTGGTTCATTAGGTCCTTTCCTAGATGCTACGATTGCTAGAACTATAGCTGGAAATACTGAAACTCCTAATGAAGACACTACTACACCTGCTAGTTCACCTGAGTCCAGTGAGAGTTATGACATTGAAGATGGTTATGTTGAGATGACCGATGAAAGAATGTAAAAACACCCATGATAGGAGCGCTGCTAAGAGTCTCCTTGAGAGGCGTACTATTAGACCCAAATTGTCTCCTATTGCTAAGTTTGCTGCTTCTCCCATAAACATTATAGATGAAGATTATGATTTCTCTCTCGATCTATCTTACATAGCTATTGTTGAGAAAGAACCTTTTTGTGGGACTAAGAATGAAAGTGCGGTAGCACATATGAATAAACTTTCTACCATGAGTGGCTTGTTTTCTGATGATATTAAGATGCGTACTTACTTTGTTGCTAAGATTTTCCCCTTTTCACTGAAAGGAGAAGCTAAAAATTGGTTTAGTAATTTACCTCCTGGATCTATTGATAGCCCTGATTGCTTGATTAGTACTTTCCTACATAAATATTTTCCTCCTAGTGCTAGACATGCTATTTTGCAGGAACTTTTTGATTTTAAACAGGGAGAAAAAGAGGTATTGCCCGAATCTTGGGCAAGGTTTTGTGCTTTGATTCATGCACAAGTTGGAAGTCCATTACCTTAGAATAAGCTTCTTGATATATTTTATAATGGACTAACCGAGGAATCTAGGACATACCTAGATAGTTGTGCTGATTGTGTTTTCAGGAATAGGACTCCTAAGGAAGCTGAGGAATTAATGGCTAAAATAAGTAAGAACTATGAAGATTGGACTCCTCCTGAACAAGCTATACCTGAAGTAATTGTACCTGAACCTACTATACCAGTGCCTATTCCATCACCAAAGAAGAGGGGAGTTATTGAATTAAATGATGAAGTGATGAAGGAAGCTAAGAAATGTCTTAAGGAGAAGGGGATTAAAGCTGCAGATTGCAAGAATTTACCTGCTATTGAAGAATTATGTAAGCCTATTTCCTACTCATCCACTATTGAGGTACACTCTCTCCAACACTTTGATGAAGGTGATATCCCTTACTCTAAACCTCCTAATAAATGCTTAGAAGAATTCGATATCTTTATTGTTAAGCAAGATAACTTTAATAAAAGGGTGCAAAATCATCTAATAGAAAACACTAGAGCTATTGTTGAGTTGAAAGATATTGTGGAAAGAACCTCTAATGATGTTAAAATGATTGTTAAACACTTTCAAATGGTTCAAACTCAAATAGATCAACTCGTTAAAGTGCAAAACGACTTGCTAGTTAATGCTGCTAAAGAAAAACATGCTTATGAAATTAGAACTAGAAGTGGGGCTACTACCCAGGATCCTCTATATCCTGAGGGGCATCCCAAAAGAATTGAGCAGGATTCTCAACAAGATGAAAATAGTGGCTTTACTCGTAATAAAAGGAAAAATAAACATAAAACTGTTGTAGAACCCTCCGAACCTGCTTTAGATCCTAATAGTATATCTATCTCTGATGCTGAAACTGAAAGTGGTAATGAAGCAAATGAAGTTCCTAATGAAGAAAAAGTTGAAGAAGAACCTGAAAACACCACTAAGAATACTAAATACACTAAAGAGGATTTTATTGCTAAGAAACATGGTAGTGAAAGAGAACCTTGGGTCCAAAAACCTATGCCTTTCCCTGATAAGAAACACAAGTCAAAGAAACATGAACACTATAATAAGTTTTGTGAGTGGATGAAACCTTTATTCCTGCAAATTCCTTTGACTGATGCTATTAAATTGCCTCCTTACTCAAAGTATATGAAGGATATTGTCTCGAATAAAAGGAAGATCCCCAATGAAGAAATTTCTACTTTGCTTGGTAATTATTCCTTTAATGGTAAGGTTCCTAAGAAACTTGGAGACCCTGGGATTCCAACTATCCCTTGCTCTATTAAGAATAGTTATGTTAGAACTGCTTTGTGTGATTTGGGAGCTGGAGTTAGTGTTATGCCTTTCTCTCTCTATAAGAGGCTTCAACTAGAAAAATTAATACCAACTGATATATCTTTGCAAATGGCTGATAAATCTACCACTATTCCTGTGGGTATATGTGAGGATGTACCTGTTCAAGTGGCTCATAATTGCTTGATATTAACTGATTTTGTTGTGCTTGAAATGCCTAAAGATGATAATATGTCTATTATTCTTGGGAGACCTTTTCTTAATACTACAAGAGCTGTTATTAATTGTAATCAAGGAAAGGTGACCTTTAATGTTAATGACAAGGAACATACTGTCTATTTCCCCAAGAAGATTGAAAGGACTTATGGTTTGAATTCAATTGAACATGTTGAGGGCATTAAAGTTGGAGAAATATATTGTCCCATACCAAGAGAATTTTTTTGAAACTATTATGATTGGGACCATTGCTATCAAGGTTGAGGAACATAATCATTAGTGGAATACAAAGTTTTGTCTCATCTGAAATTGTTTTGGTAACAAGACCTGATCAACCTTGTTAACAAAAGGGTTTCATTGAACGAAACAATGTTTTCACTATGATTATTTCCGTGTACTTCTATTCTATCCATTTTAGTTTTGTTTTCGTTTTGTTTTCTGTTTGTTGTTAGTTGCTTGCATGTTAGAGTTTCTTAGAACTTCTGTAGTTCTAGCTTTGTTTTGTCCTTGCATCATTTTCAAAAAAAATCTGTCTGTCAGAAAATCATTCTTCTATGCCTGAAAATGCCCAAAAATAAAATGTCTCGAAAAATTCCAGAAAATTCATATTAAATTTTTACAAGAAAAAAGGGGCAGAGGAGTGCCTGGGAGGTACTAGGGGGACCCACCAGGCAGGCACACCACATGGTGGCGTGGCCTGCCCTAGGTGGCGCCATGCCCTGGTGTGGGCCACCCCTGGCCCCCCACTAACTCTCTCACCTTCCACTTTCTTCTCTCTCCTGAGCAAGCTCCATTTCATTGCTCAAAATCGCGTTCTTGTTGTGCTTGCTCTTGATTTTTTTCAATCTCCTTGCTCATCCCATCTTTCTTGCTGAAATTTGGAGCATTTGTTCCCTGGTATGTGACTCCTCTCCTTGTCCAAGTAGATTTGTGTTTTTTAGATTATTCTTGAGTATTTTGATGCTGTAGGTGACAGGTTATGAGGGCTAGTAAGCTTGTTTGATGCTTAGAGATATAGTTTTGATGCATGTTTAGGCCTCTTACAAGTCCCTATGAGTAGAATCCTTCATTATATTTACTTTGCAATCACTTGTTTAATAGGTGTTTAAATTTCAGAATACCAAGCATGAACAACCATACCTTTGGAGAGATATTTGAGAGTGATGCACCTAGGAGGTCGAGGCTCTCAAGATCAGCCTCTCAGTTTAGGCCATCATACAACGAAGATCTCATTGCAACTCGTATTGATAATGAAAGGGATGATGGGGATGCTCACCCATACACTTTTCCTTGTTTTACTTTCTTACAAGCTGCAGGAATTCTTGATGATTTCTTGCTACTGATTGAGAGGGTTGGGTTGACCTCATATATGCAAGATGAGAGTGACAATACGCTATGCTCACTAAAACCTTTGTTGAGAGCTTCACGTTTACTAACACATCCTATCAGTCAACTGTCTCTTTCAAAATTTATAATCTGCCCTTCACCATGCCTTTGGAGAGATTTTGCAGTATTGTAGGTGTAAGCATGACAGGGACTGTGAAGAAAATTCAAGGGCGACCCGCTGATTTGCTGGAGCTTTACCGAGGGGTGACCAATGATGATGACCGCGTGGCGCAACGTGGAAAGATAAGAAATATCCAACTCCCTGCTCTTAGATACTTTGCATATTATCTTGCTACTAGCATACTTGGTAGGGAGAACACAAGTAATATCTCCAACTATCATTTAGCTTTCCTTGCTGCTGCGCTTAACAATGATACTCGATACAATCTTTGGCTCGCTTATTGCTCGCCGCCTAGCTGCTAGGGGGCCTATCTATGGGGGCATCATTGCCTCACGTATGGTCAATGCATTAGGACTTTTAGTGGACCCCAATGATACTGTACTGGCACCATAGAGGCTTGACCTTGTTGCTATGAAAACTCATCACTTTGTCACTGCTACTTCTGATTTGAACAGTCTAGTATATAGGATGCTTTTCAGTGACGGGGATGAAAGGGAGATCCCTTTGCCACAACCTTCTTTGTTTAGTGTTCACAGGAGACCGTGGTCGCGCTCCAAAGAGGTGGTGGACGAGAAGCTTCGCTTGCTAGGCTTCCACAAGCAGCACCAGGAGGATGTGCCCTCCTACGATCACTCCGCTCACTACGGAGGGACGTACTCGAGCTCGCACCAGGACGAGGGGACCTCCTTGTCATACTATAGTGATACATCATCTTGGCCGGCTTGGGATTGATACCCACTTAGGCCAAAAGCCTAAGCTTGGGGGGAGGTACGCCGACACCACACTCATCTCCTTATCATGTTGCATCGGTACTTTGTATATTCATGTTTTGTTCTCTCTTTAGTTTTTGTTCATTCTTTGCTTTTGCTTTCTAAAACACAAAAAGACCAAAAATATTTCTATTGTTTCTCTTTGGTTTGCTTCTTTTTCTTTTTGCCTTAGTTTGCTTTTCCCTTCTTGCTTTGTTTGAACTATTCGAAAAACCCAAAAAGATTTTGCTTTGCTTGTTTTTCCTTTTGGTTCTTGTTTTAAAAATCAAAAACAACAAAAATATTTGTCGTTCTTCTTTAGCTTTGTGAGTTTTGTTGCAGGGTTCATCAGTCCTAAATGGATATTGGTTTCATATTATTATTCAAGCCACACAAGTGAAGAGCAATAATGAGGATTAATGGCAGCTTGAGGCGTGGTAAGAGGCTGGTAACGAACTCTATTTGTTTTCATTTTTGTACATATACTCACCACTATGGGAGTGCTTAGTCTTTTCGTGTAAGGTGTATGTTATCTTTGGATGCTTAGTAGTTCTTGCTTTCGTATGATTAGTTCCATCTTGCTAATAGTTTGTAGCATGTCTTATGAATGTTTGCTTGCATTACTCTATTCATAACTTGGTATGACGCCGTGGTATCCTCCTCTGAATGTTTCATTTGCATTGACTTGGCACATGCTCACACATGCATATGACTGAAACAATCAGTTGAGCCTTGATGAATTATTTTGCCTTGAGGATCTTGAATCACTTTCATGCCATGATTAGTCATGTTTTGTTGCAAGCATGATTATGACAGCTATTGCTCTCTCGTTTGTTGCTCCCTTACTATTGCTAGCCTTCACTTTCACTGAGTATGTTTTACTCATGTTTCCAACTCCCTAAAACCAAATGTTGCCAAAGTGTCCAACATACCTACCTATTAGCATCATTTGCTACTTCCGTGCATATTCAATATGCCTTGTTTTCTTCCGAATAAAATGTTTGCTTGTTATGAGAAAGTTAGTTAGTAAAGCTCTCACAAACTTGATCGCACACTTTATTTTCTTGCATTTAATAAACCTGAACCATTGCGTCCTTCTTTGTTGCGTATATGCTTGCGCTTTATAAGTTGAAGTTAGCAGAACCATGCTTTCATGGGGAACGTTTTCAACATTTCATTGGTACTTAGTACCTCGTTGATATCATGTTCTTTTATTTATGGATCCCGGCGGTGTGAAATAAAAGTGCAACTTGTAAGATCATGGAGTTTGTATGTATGTTAGAGAAACGCCTGGGCCGCTAGCCTAAGCCATGCCTAATCATGGTTAAACTTGCAGCATAACCGTAATGAGCATTCTATGAAGCATCCTCAATAAAAGTTTATGCACATAGTAAATAAAAAGATCACGGAGATGCTCATTGTCTGCTTGACTTGTCATTTTGATTATGGAATATCTCCTGTGTCATGTGCAAGGGGTACCCTGTTGGCGGTTCTCTATGATACGTATATATTTACAATGACAAGAGCTTACTTGTGACTGAAGTTGAGTAGCATGAGGATCGGTCTTCGTAAGTAAGGGGCATGAGGCTTCGATTTATAACTTGTCAAGCATATCCTCTTAGTTGTGTCACTTTCACCTTAACCACATTAAAGATGCTTATGATAGGGGCAATGAGAGCTCAAAGCTAATGAGTACTATACTTTCAGCATTTGGAAGCCTTTCAAACTATTCAAAACCTTTTCTTTTACTTGTTGAGTCTCCACATATTCTTTGAGCACCTTCTTGAGAGCATAGTTTTCATTCTTTGTGCTTGTCTCAAAACTTGATTATTTGTGTTATGACTTTTATGCTTGTATCTCTGATATCTTTACTTCTAGTCTTCACCTGAACTTCAGAGGTGCCTTAAATCAAAGGCAAGCGAGATACCACTCTATCATACCTTTTTATGATCATTGTAATGTTGCTTATGTTTATGCTTCATGCTACTTATTATTTTTGAGTTGGAATCTCTTCATAGCTTGCAATGCCTATTAAGTAAACTTAGTTGCCTACTCCTTATTATGAATTGTCTAGGTAGTTGATCACATGCTGAGAATATATACATCATATGAAGCAAATGTGTTTGTGAAAGTTCTTTCATCGCACTCAGTTTTCAACTGAATTGCTTGAGGATAAGCAATAAGGTAAGCTTGGGGGGAGTTGATACGTCCAAAATGTATCTACTTTCCCGAACACTTTTGCTACTGTTTCTCTTCTAAACTTGTATGATTTGGATGCAACTAACACGGACTGACGCTGTTTTCAGCAGAATTGCCTTGGTGTCTACTTTTTGTGCAGAAAATCAACTATCAGAAAAAATCCCGGAAAATATGCCAAAAATCCTATTTCACCAGAAGACTCCAGGAGCCAGAATACGAGACGGAGGGGTCTAGGGCCCAGCCACACCACCTAGCCTGGCTGGGCTGGCCCAGCGCCAGGTGGTCCGCCGCCTGTAATCCCCTCGGTCTCCCTCTTCCTATAAGTTGCCTTGACCTAAAAACTCAGTGGGGTTCGGCGTTTTCCGAAGGAGTCCCGCTCACCGCCACCACCAGATTCCACGAACAGCACCGAACTCCGTTACGGCACCTGCCGGACGGGGAATTGGAGGAGATCATCGCCATCATCATCACCATCGCTTCTCCATCGACCACCCATGTTTCCCCATCTATGAGTGAGTAATTGTAAAATCCCAAAACTTTAATCCAAGGTTATTAAGATCCAAATCATCAAAATTAGGGTTAACAAAAACTTTTCCAAATAAAATTATTAAAGCATTCATATGTGTGTACATTTAAATAGGAGTTGTTTTGAATTGCCATGATTAAGTGATCCATTGCTTGTAAAATGATTCTTAGGTGAAATAAACATCATCAAGATCATTCCCAAACAAATCCCAAAGAAAAACCAGTCAAAATGAAGAAAATAAAGAAATGGTCATTTGTGCCATTTTAATCAACGTACCTACTTTGGCTATTCCTAGTACTCAATTCTTAACAGAAATAAATATGGGTCTTTACACCCCTTGCTAGTACAAGTAATAGTGTACCAAGGCCCACCTTGTGATCTGCCAAAATCTTTCAAACACTAATTTTAAATGACATTTGAAAATTGAATCTAGTGTAGGTATCAAGATCACCCTATTTCAAAAACCACTCAAATGAGCTCAAATTTCAAATCCCAAGCAACCACAGAGGCTTAAGCATGTGTATAGAAAACCCACCAAAATTCATCCAAAAATTCCAAACTTGATTTCTTTCGGCCATTTTCACAAACACTTGGTGGATAGAATTCAAACAAAAACCAAATTCACTATTTGAGCAGTGTTCTGGCCAAACTTGTCCCCCACATTGCCACCAAACTCTCTCCACTGCTCCCCTACCCCTCTCTAGCCTAGCCACACACTGTGCCACGACCAAATGGTCATGGCCATTAAGGCTGAGCCCCCATTTGGGCACCTCACCGGTGACAGCACGCCACAGCCGCCGCCAGTGCCATTCACCATGTCCTGGAGGTAGCCCGTGGTCCACCTCCACCGCCCAACCAGCCCCAGCCCGAGCACAGCGACCAGAACGACCAGGAATCGCCAGGCCCGGAGACGGTCGGCCATGCCGACGCTGCCCGTAGAGCGTGCACTGTCCCTGTGCAGCCAGACCTCGCCTCGCTCCAGCCGCCCGCCTACACGATCCCCACCGGCCTAGCAAGCTAACGAACACACCCTTCCCCTGACCGAGCCCCGTAGTCGCCAGCCGCCGTAAAACTCGCCGTCGGTAGAGACTTAGTGCGCGCCGCACTCTCCAGTTTCCCCGACCGCAAACCACTGCACAAGCACCACTGTGACACTCGCCAGGGCACCGCCCACCGTCCTAGCGCACCGCGCACGCCTCTAGCTCGATGTGCCGTCGTCACCGGCGATCACCGCCCATGCTTCTCTGCCGCTTAGCCGCGCCTATAAAAGGAGCCCTCCCCAGCACCAAAGACTCACACCACTCCACTCCCCTCTCCTCACTGGTCCTTCCCCACCTCTAGCCGGAGCAGCTCGAGCACTTGTTTACCGAAATTTGTCCGGAGAAGCCCGTTGCAGAGGAGGAGAAGGCGCCGTCGATTTCGTCCACCCCAAGAGCTGCCGCGACCACCCCTGAGCCCGCCATCGACAGCACGTTCGATCGCCCCCATCGCCGC
The DNA here is from genome assembly GCA_023614405.1 of Avena insularis. Classification (NCBI taxonomy): domain Eukaryota; kingdom Viridiplantae; phylum Streptophyta; class Magnoliopsida; order Poales; family Poaceae; genus Avena; species Avena insularis. The sequence goes on along the minus strand of CM042686.1, from coordinate 197,174,116 downwards.
CGTAGCTGGAGCCCTGGTATGCCCCCTGAGCACCCCACCGAGCCGCTAGGGTTTATCCTCGCTGGCGAACTGTTCGCCGGAGACGACACCTCTCAGCCGTAGATTCTCCTTCTAATCTAATGTCCCACATCTCCCCGTACCGCTTCACGTGTAAAGAGCCGCTGACCGGTGGACCCTCCTGTCAGCTGTTCTCTGTGCCACGGAAAACCACTGGGCCGGCCTGTTTTCCTTCCCGCGCGACCGAGTTAATTCAAATCTAGATTTTTCTAGTTTAGTTTGAACCTAGTTCTGTCCCTTAGTTTGAAAATCAATTTAGAGAGATTTACAAATCCAAATTGAGTGATTCCAATTTTGTTAGAAAGCTACTGAAAAGATCTACCCAAGCCCATTGGATTTAATTCAATTAGAATTAGAGACCTCTACTAGTAAAAATAACAAGACAGAAGCTTTTGCACATTCAAACATTTTTATAAAATCAACCATGATAGCTTTTGAGTTGATTCCAACTCTCAAAAATCACATTTAACCATACCTACCTGAATATGTAATAATATTAAAGTTTACATGCAGTGACTTTGGACTAGTACCAAAATAATGCTATATAGGCATTTCTAGTCACTTTAAATCATTAAATAATAAACTTAAACCTAAGTAAATATGATCCAACCCTTAAATCACATTCCCACATGTTAGAATATGTGGTGATGACATGTGTGCACATGATCCCATATTTTAAGTGGTGAATATTAAATCTTAGTTAATTTTCAATGAGTAGAAATTACTTTTCTTAAATAAAAAGAAGAAAACTAGTTAATAAGACTTGTGATGCTTGTGATGATAATAGGTCATCAAAATGTGTTCCTTAGAGTGCTAATTAGACTAGTTAAGTATTCTTTGGTGATTATGTACTCCGTATGTATTTATAGACGATAGTACCGACCAAGCATTCGAGGAGGAGAAGTTCTATCAAGAGGAGGAAGAAAACTTCAACCACTGCACTGCACAAGGCAAGCCACCATTAACAATGCAAGCTAACACTTGCAAGTATAATGCTTAGCAAGCTAGAATTAAGCTAGATGATTGAGCAAAGATGCTTTAGGCATGCTTTGGTTGTACCACTTTGACTATTATTTACCCTAAGTGTTATTTTCAAGATTTACTTCCTTTACTTTACCCAAAGTCTTTTACTTGTTTTGAAGGTAGCATAAAGAGTATAAAACTTGACCTATATAGATAAACTTTAGATGTCATTCTATGGCATGAGATTGACCCCATCTTTCCACCTTAGTGAACACTCTTAACTTAGTAGTTTAGAGTAGATAAAAACTTGATTCACTCTAGATGGGAATACTTGGTGAAAATGAATTATGAAAACCTTGGAATGATGAGTCATTCTATTGAGATGTTTTGACATGTGTTGAGAAACAAAAATGGTTTATGATGGTGAAAATGTTGAGGCATGAGCCTTAACCCTCTTACAAAACTGATGGTTGGATTCGGATGCGATACCATTCCAAATTTACCATACAACCACAATACCTGAATTGGGTAAGGCTTAGCCGGAAGTTTATATGCATTAGTATTAGTTCCCTCGCGGGAGAGGTTTGAGCTAAGGCTACCTCTCAATGTTGTCCACCTATGCAGTGCCCAAGATGATAGATGGTCATGGTTGGGAGGCCATACTCATAGGAGAGGTGCTTATACTAGGGTGTGTAAAGAAAAGGTTATGTTTGATTATCTGCATACTAAGTATGATGATTGAGGTTATCCACAGATGTGTATCGAATCTTGTGGTGAAAGTGTACCACCTCTGCAGTGTCAAACTATTGAATAAGCGTCATGATTATGGAAAGTTAGAATGGCCATACTGTTTCGTTGTCAGATGTTTTCAAAATAACTTATGAAATGAATGATGAATCTTGACTGGACCACAACAGGGTTGTGTTTATGACACTAGCTTCCCAACTTAAGTGATTCTAGAACTTTATTTTATCTTCCTTTGCTTCTGAACTCAGCTTAGGTTTCAAACTTAACCTTATAGTTAAACATAGAGTTAGCACTTTACATTAGAACTATACTACTTGTTAGTGGTAGTTTGCGAGTACTTAAAGAGTACTCATGGCTTTTGTCCCTGGCTATTCTCATGGCCAGACTATGAAGGAGACTACCAAGATGATGGCCAGCAGGACGGCTATAATAACTAGGACTATCTGCCTTCGTCAGGATTTCCTGTGCCCCTAAAGATGGACCCCACCGCTACACTTATATTTTATTCCGCTGCTTGTTGTATTAAGAATGGATCATGAGATCCTTATTTGTGTAAGACCTTATGTATGGGTTGTAATGGATGATGTACTGTGATATCCAATCTGTTTTGTCTCGCAAAAATGGTAATCCTAGGATTGCGATGAATGACATAACAAGCATCTGGGATTAAAAATCCGGGTGTTGACAGTAATCCCCCGCTATAGGCTATGGGGATGGTAGGTATTGGATGAGATCATTCATGTAATGGCATCAGATTGTTAGGGTATGGTGCCTAGTATCTTTTATTAGTGCTTTATGACTTTTTTGCGACTTGTTATGCTTAATGCTTGTCACTAGGGCCCGAGTGCCATGATTTCAGATCGGAACATGTTATTGATTCATTATGATAGTATTGTTTTTGGTCTTATCTACAAGTTGTATACACACGTTGTTGTCCGGAACCAATGGCCCCGAAGTGATAGAAATCGGGATAACTAGAGGGAATGGCTTTGATGTGAGGATCACATGTGTTCACGGAGTGTTAATGCTTTGCTCCGGTGCTCTATTAAAAGGAGCACCTTAATTGCCAGTAGTTCCCTTGAGGCCCCGCTGCAAATAGGCTGGCAGGACAAAAGATGTTGTGCAAGTTCTCATTGCGAGCGTGTATGACTATATATGGAACGCATGCCTAAGATTATCTAGTACTTGGATGCTTTATCTTATTTATCTGCAATTGCCCTATGTTCTGATTGCTATGTGAATTGTCTTGTCCATGCAACGCTCGTCCATCCATCCCTATGCCTACCGCACTCGAATCCTACTGTTTTCTGCTATTATTACTGCTGTCTTTACTTTACTGCTGCTGCTACTTTGCTATTCCTACTACAAAACTGTTGCTACTGATAAACTATTGTGAGGAAGATTGTTTCTAGGTGCAGCTGAATTGACAACTCAGTTGTTAAGGCTTATAAATATTCTTTGGCTCCCCTTGTGTTGAATCAATAAATTGGGTTTCACTTCCCTCGAAAATACTGTGATACACCCCTATACTTGTGGGTCATCAATCACACATATCCTTGATCTTCCTAATCTTGGCCCGATGCACATCTTCCCGTGAGCGCAAGGATTGAATCGGCTGCGCCATGCTTTTAGCATGTTCCTTGTATAACTTCAATTGTTTCTCTGCAGTTACCCTCATGAACTTGTCCATACCCGTAGTTGTAGCCTGCTGGACTTTGGCCTGGTGAAGTTTAATCCTTGCTTCAGTCAGTTCTTACTTTGATTTAGCCTTGAGGGCCAATGCCATGTCCCTCTCCTCCTCATCTTTGCTAACCTTATCTTGCACCCTCCTGAGATCACGGTGAAGCTTGGTTGTGTCACCATGCTCAAATAACTTCGTCTTAGCACTCTCAAGGATTGAGCTGACTATGGCTTCTTTCAACTCAATAGTCATATCCCATAGTTTGTCCAGCGATTTCTGCATTGATTTGGGCCACTCCGAATCTACCCATTTGACAACACCGCGAATTCTGTGTAGCAACATTGCACCTTGTCCTTAACACTCTAAAAACCTCCCGCTTGCATTGCGTCCTTCGAACGCTACAAATTTAGCAGGCACATCTCCATGTTTACATTGCGGAGGACAGTCTCCCTCCGCTAAACTGTGATAATCAGAGTCATACATCGTCTGGTTAGCCTAACACATCAGACATGCATGAGTAATCAGAGTAGATCTAGCTCAAAATAGATAAATGGCCATTAGAGATGAGACGACTCACATCGAAATCACAGTCGTTGTCGTCACGACGCGTTTTCTCACCATCTCCCCATAAACACTGTCAACACCTGGATTTTTAATCCCAGATGCCTATTATGCCATACCTCGCAATCCCAGGATTACCATTTTTGCGAGACATAACAGAAGTGGTACCACAATACATCAGCCATTACAAACCATAATAAAGGTCTTACAAATAAAGGATCTCATGATCCAGTCTTAATACAAATCAAGCAACGGAAATTAAACGTAGTAGGGGCTCCATCTTCAGGGTCACAGGCAATGCTGACGAGGGGAGATGATCCTAGTTATCATAGACCTCCTGCTGTCCATCTTCCTGGTAGTCCTCCTCATAGTCTGGCCACGGGAATAGCCAGGGACAAAGCCATGAGTACTCTTTAAGTACTCGCAAACTATCACTAACAAGTAAGGTAATTCTAAATAGGAATCTTAAGCTCTAGGTTCATTTGCAAAATGCCAAGTTTATCTCAAACTGAGTTTAGAAGTAAAGAAAACTAATTTGATGTTCTAAATCACTTAAGTGGGAACCTAGTTTTCATGTCCACAATCCTGTTGTGTTCAAGTCAAAGTCATAGTTCAGTTCACAAGTCATTTTGAAAACATCTAACAACGGAACAGTATGGCCACTCCAACTGGCCATGACCACGGACGCGGCTATTCAAATAGTTTGACCATCTACAGAGGTGGTACACTTTCACCACAAAATTTGATACATCTGTCAGGGATAACCCTGAATCAATCATACATAGTATGCGGATAATCAATCATAACCTTTCAATTACACACCCTAGTATAGGCACCTCTCCTATGAGCTTTGCCTCCTAGCCATGGCCATCTTCCATCCTGGGCACTGCATAGGTGGACATTCACACTCACGAGGTAGCCTCAACTAAACCTCTTTCCGCAAGGGAACCCATACTAAGGCATATAAACTTCCAGTTAATCCCTACCTAATTCAGGTATTGTGGTTGTACGGTAAAATTGGAATGGTATCGCATGCGAACCCAACCATCAGTTTTTATAAAGGGCTAAGGGTCATGCCTCAACATTTTCATCATAAAATCCTTTTGTGTTCATAACACATGTCAAAACATTTCAATAGAATGAACCATCATTCCAAGGTTTTCATAATCATTTTCACCAAGTATTCCCATCTAAAGTGATCAACTTTTATGCTTAGCACTAGCCACTAAAGTTGAGGGTATTCACTAATAAGGGGTGCTAATCAAGTATAACTATTCAAATCTAGTGTTATGCCTTTTGATGACATCTAAGTATAACTACATAGGCCTAGTTTTATACATTTTATGGTATCTATCCTATTTTTCCAATACTCACAAATCACTAATCAAAAGTAAGGAACTTTGGTAAAAGTAAAATAATAAAGCTTGTATGTAAAACTTGGGATTGGTATAATCAAGGTTGCATAACCAAGCATGCATAAGGCATCTTGCATGGGTTATCTTGCACAATTCTAGCTTGCAAGTGTTAGCTTGCCTTGAGTAGTTCAGTGGTTGAAGTTCTCTTCTTCTTCTTCTTCTTCTTGGTAGTACTCCTCATCCTCGTATCCCGGGTCGGTACTAGCGTCTATAAATGAATACGAGGTACACAATCATCAAACAATACTTAACTACTTCTATTTAGTACACTAAGGCTCACACTTGATGATCTAGCATCATCATAATCATCACATGAAATAAAGACTTAGTCTTATTTATTTTATTTTTAGAAAAGTAATTTCTACTCATTGAAAATACTTAAGATTTAATATTCTCCAATTAAAATATGGGATCATGTTGACACATGTCATCACCACATATTCTAATACATGGGAATGTGATTTAAAGTGGTGGTCATATTTTATAAAATTTAAGATTATCATTTAATAGAATTAAAGTGACTAGAAATCCCTATATAGCATTCTTTTAGTACTAGTCCAAGATCACTGCATGTAAACCTAAATATTTTTACATATTCAGATAGATCTTGTCAAATGTGATTTTTGAGAGTTGTAATCAACTCAAAAGCATTTATGGTTGAGTTTTGAAAAATGTTTGAAGTTGGAAAAGTCTCTGTCTTATTATTTTCACTATAGGTGATCTATAATTTCAATTGGTTTGAATCCAATGAGCTTGGATAAATAATTTGAATATATTTCTAACAAAATTGGAATTATGCAATTTGGTTTAGTGAATCTCTTTGAATTGATTTTTGAATCTACTGAAAGAAACTGGTTTTAACTAAATTGGAAAAAATCCTATTTGAATTGACAGGCCTGCCCGGGAAAGTAAATGGGCCGGCCCAGCTGCACTATTCTAGCGCAGCGGCTACTAACAGGGGGTCCCACTAGTCAGTGGCTCATCTAACCCAAATCGGTATGTTTCAATCTAGGCCCTACGATTAGAACATAATCTAACGGCTGAGGTTCATCGTCTTCAGCGAACAGCTCCAGCGAGACTAAACCCTAACAGCGACGGTGGGGGTACGTGGGGGCTCACCAGGGCTCCAACTAAGGTCAGCGATGGGGGCGAACAATGTTGTAGACGATGGCGGTTCGAACGATGGTTGTGGCAACTCTTGGGGCAGCTCCAATCAACGGCTTCCTTCTTCCTCTACAGCGGTGGACTCCGGCTAAATTCCGGCAGGCTGGCGCTCGCCTTGCTCCGGGGATTGGTGTGGGAGGTTCTGTGAGGAGTGGGGAGTAAGATGGTGTGGTGAATTGAGGCGTAGGGGGCCTCTATTTATACACCGGCGAGAGGGGCATTGCAGCATGGGCTGGCTCCTCCGGTGACGGCGGTACAACAAGCTAGCGGCATGGCTGAGGGTAGGGGGCGACACGGTGTTCCCTGGCGGTCGTCACAGGCTTAAAGGCGCGACACAGGGTGGTCGAGAATGGTCAGGCACGAGCGGTGTTCTGTGCAGGAGCGGTATTCTGCGCGGAAGCGGTGGTGTTCGAGACGGCGTAAAGTGGCTATGGGTCGCGCGGCGGAGAACGTGCATGTCTAGGAGGTAGCTAGGGTCATGGAGAGCGTGTGCACGTGCGTAGAGGGCGAGGCGCGGCATGTGCACTCTGGTCGGCTGCGACGCTCTGGCGTGCTCTCGGCATGGTGCAGAGAGCGTGGGCACGATGGTTTTCTGGTGGTCCATGGTTTGCCTGCGATCGAGGCTTGTACAGGGGTGGCGGTGGATGGTGGCCTGCCTCCTGGGCATCATGGACGAGGGCGGCACGGTTTGTGGCGAGCTGTCTGTCACATCCCAAATTTTAGATATGGCACTGCATACATACATGTCATTGCATCATGAGCATCTTTGCAAAAAGTTTCAGTTTTAAAGGTTTTGCCAAAACACCTCTTTTTGCTAGTTCATTCCTCTTTGCAAGCCTACTAGGACTTTTGCCTTGCATCTGCAGGAGATACCCCTTTTTGGAATTCCAGTTGCATGAATGCGTAGAGCTCGTCTATACAAACCCGTAGGTTTTTGTTTCGCTCGATTCGGAGCTGTAGATCAAAAGTTATGTTAGTTCTTGTGTGGACTGAATTTTTAGTTCAGAAAAATTCAGTTAGCAAACAGTTAGTTCAGTTTCAGTTTCAGTCAGAGTTAAAAAAAAAAGAGGAACTGGCGCCAGCCAGCCGGGCGGCCCAGCAAGCCACCCGGGGCCCAGCCGCCGCGGGCGAAGCCGGCCCGAGGCCCATCGGCCCAGCCCCTTTCTCCTTTTCTCTTTTTTTCCCTTTCTCTCTTTGTTTTTTTTTGGTGCGGAGGGCCCGCCTGTCAGCCCTTCCAACGAGCAGTTGGAGCTCGACACGAACTTCTCACTGCCGCCGCCTTCCTCGCCGATGCCATTCGGATACGGACGTCCCTCGCCTCAACAAACTAGGCCCCTACAAAGCCCTCGCTCCCCTCGTCGAAACCACCCCCGAAACCCTACCTATCTCGCCGCCAAGCCCTGGCGATTTCTCGCCGGAGTTCACCGCCGCTGTCACCATTATTGCCGGTAAGGCCCGTCGAGACCTCACCCTCCTCCCACTTCTTGCCGAGAAGCACCACCGCGCCGCGCTGCACCTTTTCTGACACCTTTCGTCCGCCCTACCGCACGCAGGGTCGCCCGCGAGCTCGCCAGAGTTGCCGCCGACCGCCACCGCTCCATCCGTCGCCCGCCGCCGCCGGCCATGCCGCCCCTACCCCTGCACCTGCCGCCTTCTCCGCTTTCCCGTCACTCCGCCCGCCAAACCGGGCCTTGCCGCCTGTCGCCGCCACGCCGCCCGTGCCCATGTTGCCACATTGAAACCCGCCCCTTCCCGATCCCATGATCGCGTCGATCGGCTGATCGGTCGGCCGTTGACCGTCAAAAGCTGGTCTGGTCAGCCGCGTCGGCCGGTCCCCGGCGTCGGCCAGAATATTCGAGGAATATTCCCCCGGTTTTATCAGTTTTTATAAAAAGGCAAAAAACTTTGTCTAACTTCAAAAATTCATAGGAAAAGATCTACTTGGCCAAAAATTGCAAATAAGGTATCGTTGGATTCCCAAAATTGTGTAGACTTTTATTCTGCAATAATATCCCAGGTTCACTGTACGTATTTTCCTGAGATTGTAGAAAGTCTTAAAGTAGTATTTAATTCACAGAAAAAGTTCTGTAAACCTTTTTAGTGTAATTCCTTTTGGTCTAGACTCTAATTGGAGTTATCTATCCAGTGGTTTTTTTTGTCAACTTGTATTGCACTGTTTACATCTTTGGTGCAATGTTTTGGCTAAAAACCTATTAACTAGACCTCTTTTGTGCATAAATTGTTTTCCTTACATTAAATGTTTTCTCATGCATCATCCAGTAGTAGTATTGATCAGAGAACTTGAGCAAGCTACTGAAGCTTTGTTAAAATACCATGCATGCATTATGTTGGATCTGTTGATCTCTATGTGTGGTTTGTTTATTGTTTGAATTGCTTTCGTGTAGATTGTGAGGATTGTAACCCGTGTGACTATCCGTACTGTGCTTTTGACTCTGGCAACTACCAAGGAAAGTGGAGCTTCATAAATGTCCTACTTACTTTCTATATGCATTGTAGCTGGTTTTGTTTTACAAGTTCTATCTATTGCTATGCTATATCCTATTATGTCGTAGCCTTTCTCGTTAGGTGAGCCGTCGTAAGTAGTTGTGCTTAGTTGTGCTTATGTAGACGAGGGTGGGATACATCATGGCAAAGATTATTTTGAAGAACGTGTTTGGAAAATGAAAACAACTTAATTAATGAACTATCTGGGTGGATTGGTAATTGCTTGGTTCGTGAATGCCGGGCCCATGTCTATGGTTTACCCGAGTAGCTCACTTGTGCATGGCCACCCAGGTTTCTGAGAAATGACTAGTGTCTTGATTTGGTAGCTTCCGTGTGCAACCATATGCCAGTGAGTTATGGGTGGCTGGATGGACTTAGTAGGTTGTGGCGACCCGAGCTCTTCGTATCCAGAGATGTAGTGAATGTGATAGGTTGGTACGGTGCGTGGATGGGCTTGGGGAGCTACTTCCCGAATTGTCTCTTCTTGGACTTCTCCCTATCACGACTCAATATGCGTGTCGGTAGTGCAATGGTCGACCAAGTCATATGGGTAAAGTGTGCAACCCCTGCAGGGTGTAAAACTAAGTGCTTAGCCGTGTCCCCGGTAATGGACGTTTGAGTTGCTGAATTGTGGGTGCTATGACATGTTCTCCTTCATTCTAACTTGTAATTGCTAAAACTTGTGGTTGAAACTTAATTGGGTTGTTTGTTGGAGTTTAAATGTTTCACAAATGAGTTATAAAGGTTAGAATAAAGTATTTTGCAGCTGCAACTAAGCCTGAACCCCACAAGCCAGATATGCATTTAGTTATTAGTCTTGTTGTTCTCTCATTGTTCCACTTGCCAGTGCATTCCATGTGCTGACCCTTCGGGGCTGTTATGTTTCATGTTGCAGGTTACTCTTCCGGTTACTCTGAGTAGTAGTGTTGGTTGCGACCCTCCACTCAACATTTTGTTCGCCTGTGGCGTCTAATGGGGACTGGAGCTACTTTATTTATGTTATCTTTCCGCTACTTGCTTTGTGCGAGCTTTATGCTTTGCAAACCTTGTAATAAATGCAATATTCTGGATCATACCGCTGTAATAATGATGCACTGTTAATTCTTTGATGTCTATCGATACTATGTATGCCAATGAACCGATCCAGGGATTGGCGTGATACATAGAGGTGCAATCCTTGTGGGTTGTACCGTTTCACTGTCCATGGTCGGCCGACGCGGTGAGCGTCGGGCGGTGCTGCACTAGCACAACGGTTCGGGATACTCCAAACAGTGAAGTTAGGCAGTAGTTTATCTATGTCTGCAATGTGTTCGACCAAATGGCCGCATGAACACAAGATTTGAATTTTTGGCTAAATTTTGGTGAGTGATCTAATCTTAAGCTTGGTAGTCTCTGGTTTCTTGGGTTTGCCAAGGTGAATTGATTTGAGTTGTTTTTGCAAAATGGTGATCTTAGTACATACACTTGATTCAATTTTGAATTATCCTTTAAATAGATTTGAAAATAGTTTCTGTGAGTTTGTAAAGTGGGCTTGGATTCACTTTTACTTGGTCTAGCAAGGGGTGAAAAGAAATAGAAATGTTTATATTAGAAATTATTTACTAGGAACACTCAAAGTGGCCTAGTGGTTAATTTTGGTCCAAATGACCATTTGATCATATGCTTTATATTTGAATTTCTTTTCTTTGGATTTTGTTTGTAATTGGCCTAGATGATGTAGTATTCATCTTTAAACCATTCCTTATCATTTGTAGCAAACACACATGGAAATTTGACTCGATCATACCCTAATGCAAATCACACATACCCTCATATTCAATTTAATAATAAAAGTTTTTGTTAACCCTAAACTTGGGTGATTAGAACTTAATAATCTTGCTTAATATTTTTGGGGTGTTACAAACCTTCCCTCCTTAAAAAATCTCGTCCCGAGATTTAAGAAAAACAAGGAACTAAAGAGATTTGGAAACTCAGTCCTAATGTAATCTTCTCGCTCCCAAGTAGCTTCTTCTTCAGTATGGTTACTCCACTAGATCTTGAGGAACTTGATACTCCAAGTCCTGGTGGTTCTAAAGGCTTCTTCCAAAATACGAATGGGTACTTCACGATAGGTTAGATCCTTGTTGATATCTATGGCTTGGTGATCGATGTTCTTGAACACTTTGGTCTTCTCCAGAACTTCTAAGCATTTGAGAACTAACGAGATATGGAACACATTATGTATAGATGCCATCTTCTCTGGCAGTTCCAGTTGATATGATGCTTCTCCTCGGTGATTCAAAATCTTTAAGGGTCCAATATATCTGGGGGCTAACTTTCCTTTCAGACGGAAACGTTGCATTCCTTTCAGGGGTGATACTTTGAGATACACAAAATCTCCGACATTGAAGGTCAGGTCTCGACGTCTCTTGTCAGCATAACTCTTCTGTCTGGATTGAGCGGTCTTGAGGTGTTCACGGACTTTGTGAACCTTCTCTTCAACTTCTCGTAGGATGTCGGGTCCGAAAATCTGACTCTCTCCTACTTGCGACCAATTCAAGGGGGTATGACACTTCCTTCCATACAGAAATTCAAATGGGGCCATTTGCAAACTAGCTTGATAACTGTTGTTGTATGAGAATTCTGTGAAAGGCAAACAATCTTCCCATTTTGATCCATATTCTAGCACACAAGCTGTCAACATATCTTCTAAGATTTGGTTGACTCTTTTAGTTTGTCCATCGGTCTGCGGGTGATAAGTTGTGCTGAAATTCAGCTTGGTTCCTAATCCTTGTTGGACTTTCTGCCAAAATCTAGAGGTAAACTGGGTTCCTCGATCCGATACTATGGTCTTAGGGGTTCCATGCAAACTGACGATTCTAGCAATGTACAGTTCTGCTAGCTTCGAACTCTGGTAGGTGGTCTTGACAGGTATAAAATGGGCTACCTTGGACAGTCTATCAACTATGACCCAAATAGAGTCATTTCCCCTACTAGATGTAGGCAAACTAGTGATGAAATCCATTCCGACAGTATCCCATTTCCATTCCGGAATCAGCAGTGGTTGCAAAACTCCTGCGGGTCGCTGATGTTCCGCTCTGACTCGCTGACAAATATCACACTTGGCTATGTAGCTTCCGATTTCTCTCTTTATCTTGTGCCACCAAAATTACTCCTTCAAATCTTGATACATCTTCGTTCCTCCGGGGTGGATAGAATAAAGAGTATCATGAGCTTCTTGCATGATAACTTGCTTTAGCTTGGAATCTGCTGGCACACAGATACATCCTTTGTACCACAAAACTCCTTCTTCATCTTCGGTGAATCCGGGTACCTTCCCTGTACTGATATGACGCTTGATTCCGTCGATACTTGCATTTCCTTTCTGTGCTTCCTTGATCTGACTAATCAAAGTGGGTTGAAGTTCTATGCTAGCTAAAAATCCTTTGCTAACTAATTCCGTTCTAAACTGCTCCAACTCTTCATGCAAATTTGGCTGGGCTTCCTTAATCATGGTGTTTAATCTACGCGGAAATCTGCTAAGAGCATCCGCTATCACATTCGCTTTGCCAGGGTGATAGTGAATATCAAGGTCATAATCTTTGATTAACTCTATCCATCTCCTTTGCCTCATATTCAACTCCTTCTGAGTGAAGATATACTTCAGACTCTTGTGATCCGAATAAATCTCACAGCGGTTACCCATAAGGTAATGATGCCATGTCTTCAAGGCTAAAACTATGACTGCTATTTCAAGGTCATGGGTAGGATAGTTTTTCTCATGCTGCTTCAGTTGTCTAAATAGATATGATATGACTTTGCCTTCTAGCATCAACACACATCTAAGAACAATCTTGGATGCATCACAATACACATCAAAAGGCTTCTTGATATCCGGCATAACCAGAATTGGGGCTGAAATCAATCTCTTCTTGAGCTCTTAAAAACTCGCTTCTCATTTGTCCGTCCATTCAAACTTCTGATATTTCTTTAACAACTAGGTCATCGGTCTTGCGATGCTCGAAAATCCTTCAACAAACTTGCGGTAATATCCCGCTAATCCGAGAAATGCACCAACTTGGGTTTGAGTGGTTGGGGCTTTCCATTCTTCAACATCTTTGATCTTGGCGGGATCGATAGTGACTCCTCCTGTCGACACAGTATGTCCTAGGAATCCTACTTCCTTTAACCAGAACTCACATTTGCTAAACTTGGCAGACAACTGATATTCTCTAAGGGTTTCAAGGATGGTTCTCAGGTGTAGCTCATGGTCTTCTTCTGACTTGGAATATATCAGAATATCATTGATAAAAACAACGACAAACTTATCCAGGAAGTTCATAAAAATCTTATTCATGAGATTCATGAAATAAGCGGGGGCATTGGTTAATCCAAAATACATGGCAGTGTACTCATACAATCCATATCTGATGGTAAAGGCAGTCTTTGGAATATCCGTTGCACAAATCTTGAGTTGATGAACCAGTTCTAAGATCAATCTTAGAAAACACTCTGGCACCAGTCAACTGATCAATCAAATCTTCTATCTTCAGCAGTGGGTACTTGTTCTTGATGGTGACATCATTCAGCTTCCGGTAATCCGTGCACAAACAGTTACCTCCATCTTTCTTATCCACAGACAAAACATGCGATCTCCATGGTGATGCACTTGGTTGAATCAGACCTTTCTCCAGCATAGCATCAATTTGTTTATTTAGCTCCACTAATTCAGATGGGTTCATACTATATGGTCTCTCATCTATTGGTCCAGTTCCAGGAATTAGTTCAACGATGAACTCGATATCCCGATCTGGGGGCATACCGGGCAATTCATCTAGGAACACATCAGGATATTCATAGACTACTCTAACTTGGTCTAGGGTTGGTTGGTCTAGACTCTTGATGCATTTGAATTGATGGGGTGGCGTCTCAAATACATGCTCTACTGATACTCCAGTGCTACTGGTCATGGTTATGGCTTTCTTGGCACAGTTGATTAATCCTTTATGTTTCAACATCCAATCCATTCCTAGTACTACTTCCAAACCTCTGGTTCCAAGTACTATTAGATTAGCATAAAAATCTATGCCATGGATCCTGATAGGTATAGCCTTGCAAAATTTTCTAGCTTTGGTGGTTGAGCCAGGTATTTGAACTATCATAACATGCTTCAATTTTGTTGGTTGAATCTTACTAGTGCATGCAAATTCTTCTGTAACAAACGAGTGCGATGCTCCAGAATCAAACAACACTCTTGCAAGTACTGATTTAACAGAAAACATACCCAGCACAACATCTGACACTTCCTGAGCTTATTCAGCATTCATGTGGAAGAGATGGCCATTGTGGTTGAGAGAGTTCCCTAGGGAAAATCTCCTTCCAGGCTGAACACGGCGTTGTTTCTGAGCGGGTGCATTCACATTGGTGGCTGCTGCAAGCTTCTTGGGGCACTCATTGGAGTAGTGACCCTTAACTCCACATTCAAAGCAAGTAATCTGGGACTTAGTCTTTTCCTGCAATATGCACAACATTGCTTCTAGTCCTTGGGGCAGTATTGTTGTTGTTGGACTTGGGCGGTGCACGGTTGAAGTTACTGGAGTTGCCGGGGTTGTTGTTGTGGTTTCCTCCAGACTTTAAGTTTCCTCTGCTACGATTGGGATAGTTGGGATGGGACATAGGGGGTCTGTTGTTTCTTGGGGCATATCCTGCAGACGGGTTGGGGAGATACTTCTGGGTATGGTGGGATCTAGGCTAGTGCATCATGCGACGCTTGCGGTTGTCATTGGCTTGGTTTATCTTCCCTTCCATCTGGATAGTAGAGTCTACTAGTTCTTCTAGATCTGCAAAACGGATGTTGACTAACACAGTCTACATCTCATCATGTAATCCATTCAGGAACCTTTACTTCTTCTTTGCTTCGGTGTTAATCTCATCAAGGGCCTATCTAGATAGTGACAAAAATTTGTCACGGTACTCAACTACCGTCATCCTTCCTTGCTTCAGTTCCCTGAACTCATCCCTCATCCTAGTGACCAAACCTTGGGGCACATGGGTGCGGCTGAACTTGACCATGAATGCTTCCCAAGTCATCATCTGACCTTCGTTCATGGTACGGGTGCTATTCCACCAGGCTCTTGCATCTCCTGCCAGATAATGGGTGGCAAACAATACTTTTTCATTGGCTTCAACTCCTACGACCTCCAAATTGTTCTCCATGGTTTGCAGTCAGTCATCAACATCTAAGGGATCCTCAGACTTACTAAAGATAGGTGGGTTGGTATTCTAAAAGTTCTTGAGCTTGGATCCATGATCATCTTGGTTTCCATGGCCTTGATTATTGTAGGCCATCTGAGCTATATGTTGAAGAGTGGCTAAGTTGGCTTGGCGTTCAGCTCTACTAGCTTCACAGTCGGAAACTAGCATTTGCAAAATCTGCAACATTGGGTCCTGAGATGAGCTGCTTCCTCCAGGATTTCCACGAGTCATCTAAAGGTTGAGATAGATAATGAGATAAGAGGGAAATCTCTAAGGTTTATGGTTTTGTTTCAAAAGCTTTAAACTTTGAGTTTGACTCGGGTTTTGCAAACTAACAACTTCCTCTCATTCATTCATTCAAAGCACACCATACAAACACACACCACAACACAAATAGAAAATATATGGTTTTAAGAACCATTCTGTGAAACTACAATATATTGGGACCGGTACAACTCACTCCTACAGTAGTGCTCAAGTGCATCTAATCATCATCAATAAAGTCGGAATCATCATCATCAGTGTGAAACTCCATGGCATCATCCTCCAGGTAGTCGTTGTCATCACTGAGGTAAGAGTAAAGATCTCCCTAGATATCTTCACCTTCCTCCTCCTTCGCTTCAAGCTGGATTTCCTGTTCACGGATGGTCTTCTCGAGAGTGGACACCTTCTTGCTAATACGATCGATGGTGCGATCCTTCTTTTCGCATTGATGACGAAGTGATTGGCGCTCCTTGGTGAGGATTGCGAGGGTCTGGTCCTTCTTGACTGCAATGGCATGGTTGTGGTTGGTGTAGGCGCGAGCGTTGTCCAACTCCTTCTGTCTATCATACAACATGAAGTCAAGATTTTCCACCTGGTGCTTTAGCTCCGCGTGTCCTGGCATCTCCAAGGGCATTCCCATAGAATCACGCCTTGCGTAGTGAGCAAAGCGAGTTCCCTGGATCTGGTTGATGTTTTGTCCGCACAGACGGGCAAGAGCTTCATGCATGGCCCTAGCTAATCCATCTAGCAAGTTGTTCTCCCGCAAGGTAAATTGGATCTTCTCTGAAGAGGGTGCTGATACGTCCAAAACGCATCTACTTTCCCGAACACTTTTGCTATTATTTCTCCTCTATACTTGTGTGATTTGGATGCAACTAATGCGAACTGACGTTGTTTTCAGCAGAATTGCCTTGGTGTCTACTTTTTGTGCAGAAAATCAACTATCAGGAAAAATCCCGGAAAATATGCCAAAAATCCTATTTCACCCGAAGACTTCAGGAGCCAGAATACGAGACGGAGTAGAGCCAGGGGGTGGCCACACCACCTGGTGACGCGGGTCAGGCCAGGCCGTGCCAGGGGGTGGTGTGGGCCCCCAGGCATCCCCTCGGCCTCTCTCTTCACCTATAAGGAGCCTTCTGACCTAAAAACTTCGGGGGGTTCGACGTTTTTCCAAAAGGAGTTCCGCTCCGCCGCCACCACCAGATTCCACGAAACAGCACCAGAAACTCCATTCTGGTACCCTGCCGGGACGAGGAATTGGAGGATATCATCGCCATCATCATCACCATCGCTTCTCCATCGACCATCCATGTTTCCCCCATCTATGAGTGAGTAATCCCCCGCTGTAGGCTATGGGGATGGTAGGAATTGGATGAGATCGTTCATTTAATGGCATCAGATTGTTAGGGCATGGTGCCTAGTATCTTTTATTAGTGCTTTATGACTTTGTTGCGACTTGTTGTGCTTAATGCTTGTCACTAGGGCCTGAGTGCCATGATTTCATATCTGAACATGTTATTGATTCATTATGATAGTATTGTTCTTGGTCTTATCTACAAGTTGTATACACACGTCGCTGTCCGAAACTATGGCCCCGAAGTGACAGAAATCGGGATAACCAGAAGGGAAAGGCTTTGATGTGAGGATCACATGTGTTCACGGAGTGTTAATGCTTTGCTCCGGTGCTCTATTAAAAGGAGCACCTTAATTGCCAATAAGTTCCCTAGAGGCCCCGCTGCAAACGGGCTGGCAGGACAAAAGATGTTGTGCAAGTTCTCATTGCGAGCACGTATGACTATATATGGAACACATGCCTAGGATTGTCTAGTACTTGGATGCTTTATCTTATTTATCTGCAATTGTCCTATGTTCTGATTGTTATGTGAATTGTCTTATCCGTGCAACGCCTGTCCATCCATCCCTATGCCTACCGCACTCGAATCCCACTGTTTACTGCTTTTGTTACTATTGTCTTTGCTTTACTACTGTTGTTACTTTGCTATTCCTACTACAAAATTGTTGCTACTGATAAACTGCTATGAGCAAGATTGTTTCCAGGTGCAGCTGTGTTGACAACTCAGTTGTTAAGGCTTATAAATATTCTTTGGCTCCCCTTGTGTCGAATCAATAAATTGGGTTTCACTTCCCTCGAAAATACTGCGATACACCCCCTATACTTGCGGGTCATCAAGACTATTTTCTGACGCCGTTGCCGGGGATGATAGCTTTATTTATCAAGTTCACTTGGATTATCTATTGTTTGCTGCTATCCATCCATCATGGGTAAGTCTCGTGATGGCAAGTTTCCTATTTTACCATCCACTACAAGAAGAGGTACGGTTCTTAACACCTCTGCTGCTCTTGATTCACTGTCTGTTATAAGTAAGCTCGTTACACCACTATATACACATGCTACACACACTGCTACTACTGCTGAATCTGAAACTTCTGATGCTTATGAAGCTGCTTCTACTGTGCTTGATAAGAGTGGTTCATTAGGTCCTTCCCTAGATGCTACGATTGCTAGAACTATAGCTGGAAATACCGAAACTCCTAATGAAGATACTACCACACCTGTTAGCTCACCTGAGTCTAGTGAGATTTATGATATTGAAGAAGATTATGTTGAGATGACCGGTGAGTTTATTAAAGAATGTAAGAACACACATGATAGGAGCGCTGCTAAGAGTCTCCTTGAGAGGCGTACTATTAGACCCAAATTATATCATGCTGCTAAGTTTGCTGCTTCTCCCATAAACATTACAGATGAAGATTATGATTTCTCTCTCGATCTATCTTACATAGCTATTGTCGAGAAAGAACCTTTTTGTGGGACTAAGAATGAAAGTGCGGTAGCACATATGAATGAACTTTCTACCATGAGTGGCTTGTTTTCTGATGATATTAAGATGCGTACTTACTTTGTTGCTAAGATTTTCCCCTTTTCGCTGAAAGGAGAAGCTAAAACTTGGTTTAGTAATTTACCTCCCGGATCTATTGATAGCCCTGAGTGCTTGATTAGTACTTTCCTGCAGAAATATTTTCCTCCTAGTGCTAGACATGCTAATTTGCAGGAACTTTTTGATTTCAAACAGGGAGAAAAAGAGGTATTGCCAGAATCTTGGGCAAGGTTTTGTGCTTTGATTCATGCACAGGCTGGAAGTCCATTACCTAAGAATGAGCTTCTTGATATATTTTATAATGGACTAACCGAGGAATCTAGGACATACCTAGATAGTTGTGCTGATTGTGTTTTCAGGAACAGGACTCCTAAGGAAGCTGATGAATTAATGGATAAAATAAGCAAGAATTATGAAGATTGGACTCCTCCTAAACAAGCTATACCTGAAGTAATTGTACCTGAACCATCTATTCCTAAGCCTATTCCAACATCAAAGAAGAGGGGAGTTATTGAATTAAATGATGAAGTGATGAAGGAAGCTAAGAAATGTCTTAAGGAGAAGGAAATTAAAGCTGCAGATGTCAAGAATTTACCTCCTATAAAAGAATTATGTAAGCCTATTTCCTACTCACCCACTATTGAGGTACACTCTCTCCAACACTTTGATGAAGGTGGTATCCCTTACTCTAAACCTCCTGATCAATGCTTAGAAGAATTTGATATCTTTATTCTTAAGCAAGATAACTTTAATAAAAGGGTGCAAAATCATCTAATGGAAAACACAAGAGCTATTGTTGAGTTGAAAGATATTGTGGAAAGAACCTCTAATGATGTTAAAATGATTGTTAAACACTTTCAAATGGTTCAAACTCAAATAGATCAACTCGTTAAAGTGCAAAACGACTTGCTAGTGAACGCTGCTAAAGAAAAACATGCTTATGAAATTAGAACTAGAAGTGGTGCTGCTACCCAGGATACTCTATATCCTGAGGGGCATCCCAAAAGAATTGAGCAGGATTCTCAACAAGCTGAAAATAGTGGTTCTACTCGTAAGAAAAGGAAAAAGAAACATAAAACTGTTGTAGAACCCTCTGAACCTGCTATAGATCCTAATAGTATATTTATCTCTGATGCTGAAACTGAAAGTGGTAATGAAGAAAATGAAGTTCCTAATGAAGAAAAAGTTGAAGAAGAACCTGAAAACCACACTAAGTAAATACACCAAAGAAGATTTTATTGCTAAGAAACATGGTAGTGAAAGAGAACCTTGGGTCCAAAAACCTATGCCTTTCCCTGATAAGAAACACAAGTCAAAAGAAGATGAACACTATAATAAGTTTCATGAGTGGATGAAGCCTTTATTCTTGCAAATTCCTTTGACTGATGCTATTAAATGGCCTCCTTACTCAAAGTATATGAAGGACATTGTCTCGAATAAAAGGAAGATCCCTAATGAAGAAATCTCTACTTTGCTTGCTAATTATTCTTTCAATGGTAAGGTTCCTAAGAAACTTGGAGACCCAGGGATTCCAACTATCCCTTGCTCTATTAAGAACAGTTATGTTAGAACTGCTTTGTGTGATTTGGGAGCTGGAGTTAGTGTTATGCCTTTCTCTCTCTATAAGAGGCTTCAGCTTGAAAAATTGATACCAACTGATATATCTTTGCAAATGGCTGATAAATCTACCACTATTCCTGTGGGTATATGTGAGGATGTACCTGTTCAGGTGGCTCACAATTGCTTAATATTAATTGATTTTGTTGTGCTTTAAATGCCTGAAGATGATAATATGTCTATTATTCTTGGGAGACCTTTTCTTAATACTGCAGGAGCTGTTATTAATTGTAATCAAGGAAAGGTGACCTTCAATGTTAATGACAAGGAACATACTGTCTATTTCCCCAAGAAGATTGAAAGGACTTATGGTTTGAATTCAATTGAACATGTTGAAGGCATTCAAGTTGGAGAAATATATTGTCCCATACCAAGAGAAAAGTTTGAAACTATTATGATTGGGACCATTTCTATCAAGGTTAAGGTAACATAATAATTAGTGGAGCACAAAGTTTTGTCTCATATGCAATTGTTTTGGTAGCAAGACTTGATCAACCTTCCTAACAAAAGGATTCCATTGAACAAAACAATGTTTTAATTATGATTATCTCAGTTTATTTCTATCCTTTGCATTTTAGTTTTTGCTTTCGTTTAGTTTTCTTTGTGTTGTTAGTTGCTTGCATGCTAGAACTTCTGTAGTTCTAGCCTTGTTTTGTCCTTGCATCATGTTTCCAAAATAAATAAAAATCTGTCTGTCAAAAAAATCATTCTTCTATTTCTGAAAAAAGCCCAAAAAATAAAGTGTCTCGAAAAATTCAAAAAAATTTATATTAAACTTTTACATGAAAAAAGGGGCAGAGGAGTACCTGGTAGGTACCAGGGGGCCCACCAGGCAGGCACACCATGTGGTGGCGCGGCTAGCCCTGGGTAGCGCCATGCCCTAGTGTGGGCCACCCCTGGCCCCCCACCAACTCTCTCACCTGCCACTTTCTTCTCTCTCCCGAGTAAGCTCCAGTTCATAGCTCAAAATCGCGTTCTTTTTGTGCTTGCTCTTGATTTCTTCGATCTCCTTGCTCAGCCCATCTTTCTTGCTGAAATTTGGAGCATTTGTTCCCTGGTATGTGACTCCTCCCCTTGTCCAAGTAGATTTGTGTTTAGTGGATTATATGTTGAGTATTTTGCTGCTGTAGGTGACTGGTTTTGAGAGCTTGTAAGCTTGATTGATGCTTAGAGATATAGTTTTGATGCATGTTTAGGCCTCTTGCAAGTCCCTATGAGTAGAATCCTTCATTATATTTACTTTGCAATCACTTGTTTAATAGGTGTTTAAATTGCAGAATACCAAGCATGAACAACCATACTTTTGGAGAGATATTTGAGAGTGATGCACCTAGGAGGTCAAGGCCCTCAAGAACAACCTCTCAATCTAGGCCATCATACAATGAAGACCTCATTGCAATACGTATCGGCAGTGAAAGGGATGATGGAGACGCTCACCCATCCTCTTTTCCTTGTTTTACTTTCTTGCAAGCTGCAGGTATTCTTGATGATTTCTTGCTACTGATTGAGAGGGTTGGTTTGACCTCTTATATGCAAGATGAGAGCACACAATACGCTTTGCTCACCAAAACTTTTGTTGAGAGCTTCTCATTTACTAACACACCCTATCAATCTACTGTCTCTTTTAAAATCTATGATATGCCCTTCACCATGCCTTTGGAGAGATTTTCCAGTATTGTAGGTGTGCGTATGACAGGGACCGTGAAGAAAATTCAAGGGCGACCCGCTGATTTGTTGGAGCTTACCGAGGGGTGACCAATGATGATGACCGCGCGGCGCATTGCGGAAAGATAAGAAATATCCAACTCCCTGCTCTTAGATACTTTGCATACTATCTTGCCACTAGTGTATTGGGTAGGGAGAACACTAGTAATATCTCCAACTATCATTTAGCATTCCTTGCTGCTACTCTTAACAATGATACCTGGTACAATCTTGGCTTGCTTATTGCTCGCCGCCTAATTGCTAGGGGGCCTATCTATGGGGGCATCATTGCCTCGCATGTAGTCAATGCATTAGGTCTTTCAGTGGATCCCGATGATGCTATGCTGGCACCACAGAGGCTTGACCTTGTTGCCATGAAAACTCATCACTTTGTCACTGCTACCTCTGATTTGAATAATCTAGTATATAGGATGCTTTTCACTAACGGGGATGAAAGGGAGATCCTTTTGCCACAACCTTCTTTGTTTAGTGTTGACAGGAGACCATGGTCACGCTCCAAGGAGGAGATGGACAAGCAGCTTCGCTTTCTGGGTTTCCACGAGCAGCACCAGGAGGATGTGCCCTCCTATGATTACTCCGCACATTACGGAGGGACGTACTCGAGCTTGCACCAGGACGAGGGTACCTCCTCGTCGTACCACGGTGACACTTCATCTTGGCCAGCTTGGGATTGATACCCACTTAGGCCAAAAGCCTAAGCTTGGGGGGAGGTACGCCAACACTGCACTCATCTCCATATCATGTTGCGTCGGTACTTTGTATATTCATGTTTTCGTTCTCTTTTTAGTTTTCGTTCTTCTTTGCTTTTGCTTTCTAAAAACACAAAAAGACCAAAAATATTTTTGTTGTTTCTCTTTGGTTTGCTTCTTATTTTTGCCTTGGTTTGTTTTTCCCTTTTTGCTTTGTTTGAACTATTCAAAAAACCCAAAAAGATTTTGCTTTGTTTGTTTTTCCCTTTTGGTTCTTGTTTAAAAATCGAAAACACCAAAAATATTTGTCATTCTTCTTTGGTTTTTGCGAGTTTGCTTCAGGGTTCGGCAGTCTTCAGTGGATATTGGTTTCATATTATTATTCAAGCCACACAAGCGAAGAGCAATAATGAGGATTAATGACAACTTGAGGCGTGGTAAGAGGCTGGTAATGAACTCTATTTGTTTTAATTTTTGTACATATACTCATCATTGTGAGCTTGCTTAGTCTGTTCATGTAGAGTGTATGTCTTCTTTGGATGCTTAATAGTTCTTGCTTTCTCATGATTAGCTCCATCTCGCTAATAGTTTGTAGCATCTCTCATGAATGTTTGCTTGCATCACTCTATTCATAAATCGGTATGACACCGTGGTATCCTCCTCTGAATGTTTCATTTGATTGACTTGGCACATGCTCACGCATGCACATGACTGTAATAATCAGTTAAGACTTGACGAATTATTTTGCCTTGAGGATCTTGAATCACTTTCATGCCATGAGTAGTCTTGTTTTGTTGCAAGCATGATAATGACAGCTATTGCTCTCTCGTTTGTCGCTCCCTTACTATTGCTAGCCTTCACTTCCACTGAGTGTTTTACTCAAGTTTCCAACTTCCTAAACCAAATATTTCCAAAGTGTCCACCATACCTAACTATTAGCATCATTTGCTACTCCCGTGCATATTCAATATGCCTTGTTTTCTTCCGAATAAAATGTTTGCTTGTTATGGGAAAACTAGTTAGTAAAGCTCTCACGAACTTGATGGCACACTTTATTTCCTGCACTTAATAAACCTGAACCATTGTGAACTCTCCATGAAAGTTATATGCTTGCAAATTATAGGTGGGTTTAGAACTGCGTCTGTCACAGGGAACGCTTTCAACACTTGTAAATATATACCCAGTTGATACCTTGCTCTTTTGTTTGCGGATGTCGTTGGTGTGAAATAAAAGGGGAGCTTGTAAGTCCATGGAGTTATGTATGTGTGTTAGAGAAACGCCTGGGCCGCTGGTCTAATCCATGCCGACATGGTGGAAACCTACAGCGTAACCATAATGATATCTATGAAGCATTCTTATTTTAAAAAAAGAGAGATAGCTATTGAGAAAAAGAAAAAAAAGAGACTTATGAAAAGAGGAAAGAGAGAAAAAATCACCATTTTCCCATGGTAAATAAGAAGATTGCTGAGATACTCATTGTCTGCTTGCCTTGTCATTTTGATATGGGGATTCTTCCGTATCATCGGGCAAGGGGTACCCCGTTGGCTGTTCTCTATGATACGCACATACTTACGATGACAAGAACTTACCGGTAACTAAAGTTGAGTAGCATGAGGAGCGGCCCTCGTACTCAAGGGACTTGGGATTTTCAGTTTATAGTCTGTCAAGCATATAACTCAGATTGGACCTCACTTTCACCTTAACCACATTAAAGATGCTTATGATAGGGGTAATGAGAGCTCAAAGCTAACGAGTACCATACTTTCACCATTTGGAAGCCTTTCAAAATTATTCAAAACCTTTTTCTTCTACTTGTTGAGTCTCCACATATTCTTTGAGCACCTTCTTGAGAGCATAGTTGTCATTCTTTGTGTTTGTTCCATTACTTGATTATTTGTGTTATGACTTTGATGCTTGTATCCTTGATATCTTTACTTCTAGTCATAACTTGAACTTCAGAGGTGCCTTGATATTCATAATCAAAGGGCAAGCGAGATACCACTCTACCATACCTTTTTATGAGCATTGTAGTGTTGCTTATGTTTGTGCTTCATGCTACTTATTATTCTTGAGTTGGAATCTCTTCATAGCTTGCAATGACTATTAAGTAGACTCAGTTGCATACTCTTTATTATGAACTGTCTGAGTAGTTGATCACATTGCTGAGAATATTTACATCATATGAAGCAAATGTGTTCGTGAAAGTTCTTTTATCGCACTCAGTTTTCAACTGAATTGCTTGAGGACAAGCAATAAGCTAAGCTTGGGGGGAGTTGATACGTCCAAAACGTATCTAGTTTCCTGAACACTTTTGCTATTGTTTCTCCTCTATACTTGTGTGATTTGGATGCAACTAATGCGAACTGACGCTGTTTTTAGTAGAATTGCCTTGGTGTCTACTTTTTGTGCAGAAAATCAACTATCAGGAAAAATCCCGGAAAATATGCCAAAAATCCTATTTCACCCGAAGACTCTAGGAGCCAGAATACGAGACGGAGAAGAGCCAGGGGGTGGCCACACCACCTGGTGGCGCGGGCTAGGCCAGTAGCGCCGAAGGGTGTCTTGTGGGCCTCCTGTGCACCCTCGGCCTCTCTCTTTGCCTATAAGGAGCCTTCTGACCTAAAAACTTCGGGGGGTTCGACGTTTTTCCAAAAGGAGTTCCGCTCCGCCGCCACCACCAGATTCCACAAAACAGCACCAGAAACTCCGTTCTCGCACCCTGCCGGGACGTGGAATTGGAGGAGATCATCGCCATCATCATCACCATCGCTTCTCCATCGACCATCCATGTTTCCCCCATCTATGAGTGAGTAATCCCCCGCTGTACGCTATGGGGATGGTAGGGATTGGATGAGATCGTTCATGTAATGGCATCAGATTGTTAGGGCATGGTGCCTAGTATCTTTTATTAGTGCTTTATGACTTTGTTGCGACTTGTTGTGCTTAATGCTTGTCACTAGGGCCCGAGTGCCATGATTTCAGATCTGAACATGTTATTGATTCATTATGATAGTATTGTTCTTGGTCTTATCTACAAGTTGTATACACACGTCGTTGTCCGAAACTATGGCCCCGAAGTGACAGAAATCGGGATAACCAGAAGGGAAAGGCTTTGATGTGAGGATAACATGTGTTCACGGAGTGTTAATGCTTTGCTCCGGTGCTCTATTAAAAGGAGCACCTTAATTGCCAATAAGTTCCCTAGAGGCCCCGCTGCAAACGGGCTGGCAGGACAAAAGATGTTGTGCAAGTTCTCATTGCGAGCACGTATGACTATATATGGAACACATGCCTAGGAGTGTCTAGTACTTGGATGCTTTATCTTATTTATCTGCAATTGTCCTATGTTCTGATTGTTATGTGAATTGTCTTGTCCGTGCAACGCCTGTCCATCCATCCCTATGCCTACCGCACTCGAATCCCACTATTTACTACTTTTGTTACTATTGTCTTTGCTTTACTACTGTTGTTACTTTGCTATTCCTACTACAAAACTGTTGCTACTGATAAACTGTTGTGAGCAAGATTGTTTCCAGGTGCAGCTGAATTGACAACTCAGTTGTTAAGGCTTATAAATATTCTTTGGCTCCCCTTGTGTCGAATCAATAAATTGGGTTTCACTTCCCTCGAAAATACTGCGATACACCCCCTATACTTGTGGGTCATCAGGTGCTTCCATCTTGCCTCTGAGATCTGCAACTTTCATCCATTGTAGATCTCCTCCTACGTGATCGTTGAGGTGTGCCCCGAAGAATTCCGGGTGCGGGCGCTCAAGATACTCTGACAGTGCATCTAGATCCCTCTCAAAGATCAGGTGGCCTCCGTTTCCCAGCTAGTAGAACTTGCAATACTGGACCTCCATCTATAAGAATTTAGGGTGAGCAAGTTAGTAGGGTGATCAGGTGTGTCAAATTTTATGTTGAATTGCAGGAATTTTTGAGGAACATGATTTTTTTTGAAAGAATCTCAAGGATAAGAGTGGGAATTGGTTTTCATAAATACACACTTCTTTTGTTTTGAAACTAAGTTTTTTGTTCGGACGTCAATTCTAACTAGGGTCTCCTATGGTCAGGATGGCTCTGATACCAACTTGTCAACACCCGAATTTTTAATCCCAGATGCCTATTATGCCATACCTTGCAATCCTAGGATTACCATTTTTGCGAGACATAACAAAAGTGGTACCACAGTACATCATCCACTACAAACCATAATAAAGGTCTTACAAATAAAGGATCTCATGATCTAGTCTTAATACAAATCAAGCAGCGGAAATTAAACGTAGTAGGGGCTCCATCTTCAGGGTCACAGGCAATGCTGACGGTGGGAGATGATCCTAGTTGTCGTAGACCTCCTGCTATCCATCTTCCTGGTAGTCCTCCTCATAGTCTGGCCACGGGAATAGCCAGGGAAAAAGCCATGAGTACTCTTTAATTACTCGCAAACTATCACTAACAAGTAAGGTAATTATAAATAGGAATCTTAAGCTCTAGGTTTATTTGCAAAATGCCAAGTTTATCTCAAACTCAGTTTAGAAGTAAAGAGAACTAATTTTATGTTCTAAATCACTTAAGTGGGAACCTAGTTTTCATGTCCACAATCCTGCTGTGGTCAAGTCAAAGTCATAGTTCAGTTCACAAGTCATTTTGAAAACATCTGACAACGAAACAGTACGGCCACTCAAACTGTCCATGACCACGGACGCGGCTATTCGAATAGTTTGACCATCTGCAGAGGTGGTACACTTTCACCACAAAATTCGATAATTTGTCAGGGATAACCCTGAATCAATCATACTTAGTATGCGTATAATCAATCATAACCTTTCAATTACACACGCTAGTATAGGCACCTCCCCTATGAGCTTGGCCTCCCAGCCATGGCCATCTGCCACCCTGGGCACTGCATAGGTGGACATTCACACTCACGAGGTAGCCTCAACTCAATGATACATTGCAAATGTATCTATAATTTTTGATGTTCCATGCTTGGTTTTATCCACTTTCTTGTGTTTTGTTCCAACTTTGGAGTACTATTAATATGATTTCTTGGACAAACCTATTAACAAGAGCCATAGTGCCAGCTGCCTGTTTTCTGCTGTTTTTGGTTCCAGGAAAGTCAGAAAATGAATATTCTCGAAATTGGACGGGACAAAAGCCAAAGTGCCTATTTTTCTGGAAGGGGTCAAGTGCCAGAATACGAGACAGAGAGGGGCCAGGGGTCGGCCACACCACCTGGCCACGCGGCCAGGCCTGGCCCGCGCCAGGGGGTGGTCTGGCTGACCCCAACACCCCCTCGGCCTCTCCTTCCGCCTATAAGTTCCCCTCGGGATGAAAACCCTAGGTACCCGATCAAAAATCCACGAAAGAGTCTATAGCCACCATCATCTGCATCCCTAGATCGGGAGGGATCTGAAGCTCTTCCCGGCACCCTGCCGGAGAGGGGAATTCACCCTGGGGGCCTTCTTCATCACCATGCAAGCCTCCAGTGTGATGCGTGAGTAGTTCATCCTTGGACTACGTATCCATGTAGTAGCTAGATGTCTGGTTTCTCCTCCTTTGTGCTTTCATGTTTAGATCTTGTGAGCTCCGTTCATGATCAAGATCATCTATTTGTAATCCATACATGTTGTGTTTGCGGGGATCCGATGGATATTGAGATGTTATTTCACATTGATTATTGATTCTATCATGTCTTTGTTATTTGAGATCTTGCATGCTTTCCATTGTTAGTAGCTATCTTGGCCAAGTAGATGCTAGCAACTCCAAGAGTTAGTATTTATGCTCGATAGTGGGTTCATGTCTCTGGTAATCTGGGGAAGTGACAGAAATCTCTAAGGTACTAGATGTGCTGTTGCTACTAGGGAGAAAACAACAATCCTTTGTTCATAGAACAATCGTATTGTTTACATTACATGTAGTTCGTAAAGCAATAATCTGTTGCTTGTAACTTAATACTGGAGGGGGTTCGGATGATAACCTGAAGGTGGATTATTAGTCATAGATGCAGTTGGATGGCGGTCTATGTATAATGTTGTAATGCCCAATCAAGTCTCAAAGGAGTCAAGATGATTAGTATATGCTTGTATGCTTTCTCGATGTTTGTCAATTGCCCCGCTATAATTTGTTCACCCAGCATGTTATCTATCTTAAGGAGAGCCACCTCTAGTGAACTATGGATCCCGGTCCTTGTCTTTTATATACAATCTACAATCTTTTACTTCTTTGTGTTTACTTTCTGCAAACTATTACTTCTTTCCATTTGATACGTTTAATCCTTTGTTTTCCACAAAACACGGTGAGATTGACAACCTCATCACAAGTTGGGGACAAAGTTCTGTGGTTGTGTTGTGCAGGTCTCCATGTTGCTACTAGCACCGGTAGCGCGCCCTGCCAAAGCTCAGCTAGTAACACCTTTGGGGTGTTTCCTTGCTCCTACTGGTTCGATTAAACCTTGGTTTCATAACTGAGGGAAAACTTACTGCTGTGCTCATCATACCTTCCTCTTGGGGTTCCCAACGAGCTCTACGTTGAAAGTTGAGTGCATCACTAGACCTCTTTCCGCAAGGGAACCCATACTAAGGCATATAAACTTCTAGTTAAGCCCTACCCAATTCAGGTATTGTGGTTGTACGGTAAAATTGGAATGGTATCGCATCCGAACCCAACCATCAGTTTTTATAAAGGGCTAAGGCTCATGCCTCAACATTTTCATCATCAAATCCTTTTTTGTTCATAACACATGTCAAAACATTTCAACAGAATGAACCATCATTCCAAGGTTTTCATAATCATTTTCACCAAGTATTCCCATCTAAAGTGATCAACTTTTATGCTTAGCACTAGCCACTAAAGTTGAGGGTATTCACTAATGAGGGGTGCTAATCAAGTATAACTATTCAACTCTAGTGTTATGCCTTTTGATGACATCTAAGTATAACTACTTGGGCCTAGTTTTATACTCTTTATGGTATCTATCCTATTTTTCCAATACTCACAAATCACTAATCAAAAGTAAGGAACTTTAGTAAAAGTAAAATAATAAAGCTTGTAAGTAAAACTTGGGATTGGTATAATCAAGGTTGCATAACCAAGCATGCATAAGGCATCTTGCATGGGTTATCTTTCATAATTCTAGCTTGCAAGTTGATAGGGAAATGGACGTCGCCTAGAGGGGGGTGAATAGGCGTTTTAAAATTATTACGGTTTAGTCTCTAATAAGTGCGGAATAAAACTTAACATTTAATTTATCAAGCCAAAACCTATATTCACTAGGTTCACTAAGTGCACCAACAACCTATGATAAGCAAGATAAACAACAAGGTGATAGCAAGATATAATACTTCAAGCATGATGGCTATCACAATGTAAATTTCAAAAGTAAAGGGTTCGGTTGAGAGATAACCGATGGACGTGGAGACGATGATTTGTTTCCCGAAGTTCACTTCCAAAGAATCTACGTCTCTGTTGGAGAGGTGCGGGGGCGCAATGTACTTCGAACGCCACAAGTGGCTCACCTCGAGGTGTGGTGGCTCGATGCTCACCCAACGACACACAAGGCCTCACCCCAAGATGCAAAGGCACGCAACCTACAGACATCACAACATGCTCACCCTATTCTCCCGTGAGCTCGCCACAAAAGCCTACTCACGTTCCACTATGGGACACTACAGGGTGGTCACCGAACCCGTACAAGATTGGGGCAATCTCCACAACTCAATTGGAGGCTCCCAACAAAAATGCCACAAAGGCTACAAAGCCACAAAAGGCAACAAGGCCACAAAAGTCTACAAGACCACAAGAGGTCAACAATCCAACCACACAACCGTCTAGGGTTCCAAGAACCCAAGAGAAACAAGCCCAAGGTCTTGAACTCGCTGAATCTCCGAGGAGAATTCAAACCTATGCACCAAATGCAAGAGGGAAGTCCTTCTCTCTCAAATTCCACCAAAGCTACAAAAGCAATTGGGGGAATAAGAGAGGAAGAACACAAGAGGAGAACACAAAACTCTCCAAGATCTAGATCCCAAGGATTCCTTCACAGAGAAGGGATTTGGTTTGGTGGGGCTTGTAGATCTAGATCTCCTCTCTCAAATCCCTCAAAAAGATGCAAGAATCATAGGAGGGGGAAGGGGAGAGGGCAAGCTCTTCAAGGTCAACAATGGAGGAGAGAGAAAGCCAAAAACCGAGAAGAACAAGAGTTAGGGCCGAAGGGGAAAGGGGAGCTCCTTTTAAAGGGCTCCCCGATCTGCCCGTTACTCACAGATTCGCGCACGGCCGGTAGTACCGGTGGGTGGCCGGTACTACCGGTGGCACCCAGCCAACGGTCAGAAAACAGCGAGAGAAAGAACAAAAACGCGAGCCTAGCCGGTACTACCGCCGCTTCGCCGGAACTACCGGTGGCAAGAATGTCCTAGAGGTACTACCGCCTGAAAATCTGATCCAAGTTCCATCAAATAGCGCTAACCAGGCAGAGAGAGTACTGAACTAGAAATGGGTTTACCGGAAGTTGGGCCGGAATTAACACCGGTACTACGGTGACTACTGGCAAGCCACAGATACCTGGCCTTTGAACTACCGGTTAGGCAAAAACTTCAGAACCAGAACTACCACAACTTTTGCATCCGAACTCCAAACGAGATGAAACCAAATTTGTTGGAAAGATAACGACGTGTAGAATTTTGTTGGAAATATTGGATATCACCAAGGGAGAAAATACCATGAATATATATATGAGATACCTCCCAAGGTGTGGAGCCAGAAAACCCGCAAGATCAAAAACGCAATAAGATATGCGTGGGAAATCCGTTTTTGATGAACTAGAGCTTGTTATGAAGATAACCAGAAGCTCTAGATCCTCACATGGACAAGAACCAAACAATAACCAAGAAATATGATGCTATGTATGCAAAGGTTTGAGCTCTCTCCGAAAGATACGAACGAGTCACCCACTCGAGAGCCCCTCTTGATAGTAAGGTTATCTATCCTAAACCCGGTCTCCCAACACTACAAGAGACCGGCAAAGTATAAACCCTATCACGATCATAGCTTTGCCTTGAGCATCCCACTTGAGCTTGATGTAGACGATCTTGTCACCTTCAAGATGGAACACCTTTCTTGATTGCACTTGCTTGATGAAGTTTTGAGACATGCTCCCCCATACTCCATGGGGAAGCCTGTTCTTCGAACTTGTCTTCATCATTCCATGATTGCCGAGGATGGCAAGATTCAAGCATGAGATCTTCTAGAGAGGACACATCTTGAGCTTGCACTTCAATTCTTGACGATGTCTTGAAGATAGCCATGATGAACTCCATCTTCTTCTTCTTCTTCTTCTTCTTCTTATTCTTCAAGACATACTTGATCTTCTTCTTCTACTTGATTCCAATAGGCACAAAGCCCTTGGACAAAGCTTCTTCTTTTTCATCCTTGAAACCAACACATGGTTCAAGTGATGCCAATGGACAAACCTACATGTGAGACTCAATTTGCACATTAGTCCATAGGGATTGTCATTAATTACCAAAATCACACATGGGGGCATACATGCCCTTTCAAAAGTAGTGCAGTGGTTGAAATTCTCTTCTTCTTCTTCTTGTTGGTAGTACTTCTCATCCTCGTATCCCGGGTGGGTACTAGCGTCTATAAATGAATACGAGGTACACAATCATCAAACAATACTTAACTACTTCTATTTAGTACACTAGGGCTCACACTTGATGATCTAGCATCATCACAATCATCACATGAAATAAAGACTTAGTCTTATTTATTTTATTTTTAGAAAAGTAATTTCTACTCATTGAAAATACTTAAGATTTAATATTCTCCAATTAACATATGGGATCATGTTGACACATGTCATCACCACATATTCTAATACATGGGAATGTGATTTAAAGTGGTGGTCATATTTCATAAAATTTAAGATTATCATTTAACAGAATTAAAGTGACTAGACATGCCTATATAGCATTCTTTTAGTACTAGTATAATTTCACTACATGTAAACCTAAATATGTTTACATATTCAGATAGATCTTGTCAAATGTGATTTTTGAGAGTTGGAATCAACTCAAAAGCATTTATGATTGATTTTTGAAAAATGTTTGAAGTTGGAAAGGTCTCTATCTTGTTATTTTTACTATAGGTGATCTGTAATTTCAATTAGTTGGAATCTAACGGGCTTGGATAGATAATTTGAATATATTTCTAAAAAAATTGGAATTATCCAATTTGGTTCAGTGAATCTCTTTGAATTTATTTTTGAATCTACTAACAGAAACTAGTTTTAACTAAATTGGAAAAAATCCTATTTGAATTGACAGGCCTGCGCGGGAAAGTAAATGGGCTGGCCCAGCTGCACTGCGCTAGCGCAGCGGGCTGCTAACAGGGGGTCCTACTAGTCAGTGGCTCATCTAACCCGAATCAGTACGTTTCAATCTAGGCCCTACGATTAGAACGTTTTCTAACGGCTGAGGTTCATCGTCTCCGGCGAATAGCTCCGGTGAGACTGAACCCTAATGGTGACGGTGGGGGTACGTGGGGGCTCACCAGGCCTCCAGCTAAGGTCGGTGATGGGGCGAACGATGTTGTAGACGACGGCGGTTCGAACGGTGGTCGTGGCAGCTCCTGGGGCAGCTCCAATCAACGGCTTCTTCTTCCTCTACAGCAGTGGACTCCGGCTAAATTCCGACAGGCTGGTGCTCGCGTTGCTCCGAGGAGAGGTGTGGGAGGTTCTGTGAGGAGTGGGGAGTGAGATGGTGTGGTGAATTGAGGTGGAGGGCCCCTCTATTTATACACCGGCGAGAGGGGCATTGCGGCATGGTCTAGCTCCTCCGGCGATTGCGGTACAACGAGCTAGCGGCATGGCTGAGGGTAGGGGCCGACGCGGTGTTTCCTGGCGGTCATCACAGGCTTAAAGGCGCAACACGGGGCGGTTGAGAATGGTCGGGCGCAGATGGTGTTCTACGCGGGAGCGGCGGTGTTCGAGACGACGTATAGTGGCTGCAGGTCGCTCGGCGGCGAACGTGCATCTTTGGGAGGTAGCTAGGGTCATGGCGAGCGTGTGCACACGCGTAGAGGGCGAGGCGCGGCGTGTGCGCTCTAGTCGGCTGCGGCGCTCTGGCGCGCTCTAGGCATGGCGCAGAGAGCATGGGCGCGGCGGTTTTCTGGTGGTTCGTGGTTTGCCTGCGATCGAGGGTTGGACAGGGGGTCGCGGTGAACGGTGTCCTGCCTCCGGGACATCATGGACGAGGGCGGTGTGGTCTGTGGCGAGCTGTCCATGGTCGGGCGGCGCGGTGAGCATCGGACGGCGCTGCACTAGCGCAATGGCAAAGGGGGGAGGCTGTCCACTGCGTTGCTAGCTGTTGGGGGAGACATGGGAGTGAAATAGGGGCAAATGGTCGAGTGATCACTGCTCCAAACAGTGAAGTTAGACAGTAGTTTATTGTGTCTGCAATATGTTCGACCAAATGGCCGCATGAACACAAGATTTGAATTTTTGGCTAAATTTTGGTGAGTGATCTAATCTTAAGCTTGGTAGTGTCTGGTTGCTTGGGTTACCCAAGGTGATTGATTTGAGTGGTTTTTGCAAAATGGTGATCTTAGTGCATACACTTGATTCAATTTTGAATTGTCCTTTAAATAGATTTGAAAATAGTTTCTGTGAGTTTGTAAAGTGGGCTTGGATTCACTTTTACTTGGTCTAGCAAGGGGTGAAAAGAAATAGAAATATTTCTATTAGAAATTCTTTACTAGGAACACTCAAAGTGGTCTAGTGGTTAATTTTGGTCCAAATGACCATTTGATCATATGCTTTATATTTGAATTTCTTTTCTTTGGATTTTCTTTATAGTTGGCCTATATGATGTAGTATTCATCTTTAAACCATTCCTTATCATTTTTAGCAAACACACATGGCAATTTCACTCAATCATAACTAATGCAAATCACACATACCCTCATATTCAATTTAATAATAAAAGTTTTGTTAACCCTAAACTTGGGTGATTAGAACTTATTTATCTTGCTTAATATTTTTGGGGTGTTACAAACCCATGGCGAAAGGGGGTGGGGGACTCGGGTGGCTATGGGAGAGATCGCTGTAGGCGCCATTGGCTTGAGGCTATGGCAGGATGGAAGAGAAGCGGGGACAGTGGCTTCAAGGGGAAGGAAGAGAAGTAAAGGGGGAGGAAGAGATGTAAAGGGAACGTGACACTGGCAGGTGGGCCTGCAGAACATGTGATAGTGACAAGTGGGAGCATGCAGTATTGCCAGTTTATCTAGAGCAAGCGGATTGTAAGCACGACCAATCATGTCGCAGAACAGCCTACTCGCGGATCGCTTACGAAGAATTATCCTAATCATCCAAGCGCCCTGATCGAACGGTCTATAAAAATCGGGATGTAGAACAACTATCTTAGGGCGGGCCTTCTAGAAGACTCGATCTAACGGCCACCATTGGAGGCCCTCCACCGTTGGGCATATGGTAAATGGGTACCGCCGGGTAAAAATATCTCTGTGTACAACACATCAAATCTAGAAAAATAGCAGCACATTATAAACACGGACACATTATAGAAAATGGTCAAACCTATAATAGAGGTGTCGGCAGTCTCGTGTTAACCTTGGCAGTGACTCATGAAGTTGCGATGGATAGAAGAAATACAAGATCGATACTGATCGCTCGGGATTCGGGATGTGATCCTGTAAAGAATGTCTGGACTGCGACAGTCATATGGCGGGAGATGAAGTGATCATAACTAACCTATAAGCGATCATGCAACTAGGAAGCGTGAGATTCTGTCTAGCTAGCGTCAATGCATGATTAGAGAGAAATTAAGTATGTTAAATACTAGGGAGGCCCCACGTGTCAAATTTTAGATGGTATATGGATACACAGGTATGTGTTCTACGATCCTATACACTTACCTGCTCTACCCGATGGGTATAAAATTTTCACATTTACATATCCATGTGTAATTTTGTGTACCATACCCGTAGTACTAACTGATTTTGGCTTGTGGGTACATGGGTAATGGGTACCCATTGCAATCCGTATGCATTGCATCGAGCAATTTGTGCACCATTAACAAAAGAAACTCACTTTTAATTAATTCATGGTAAGAGCGCTACCAACAATGGTCAAAAGGCAGTATGAAATAAATAGTTTATTACCACCGAATCTACAAACTCCTCGTGCATATAGACACTAAATTGTAACCCCGACGACAAGCTAGTGTCACACTCGCTCATGCATTCTCAGTATGGAACCAATCTCCTAAACAATAACAACAATCATTCAGACCAACTTAAAACACCACAAATGATATAGTAACAACAACATGAATCTTTAAAACAATTCATTTACACAATTCAACTAAATTAGGGATGAAAAAGGAGTGGAAACAAACGAAAGTGAGTGGTGCCACATTTGTTTTTCATATTTTTTGCAGAAGCGGAAACAAAAACAGAAGTAGACATTATCGTAAACAAATATAGACTGAATACGATGCATACGCGAAACGGTGTAGATTTTACCCGAAACCAAGAGAACCCTAGAATAATAAAACGAATCTCAAGCATTCAAAAAGATCAACAAAATTGTTCCATGATTATATCACAATCTTATGTTTTCAAGGTAACAAGAGAAAGATCAAATCATGGAAGCCTCCTTGAATACATGAACGGATTACATGGTCGTCAATTCTAGGATGAGCAACTTTGCAAGTTTGGCTTGACAAGGTCATGTAATGAGTCGGTTGTATTTGGCCATGCACATCAACCCTAAAAGGAAAATTCCATATTAGACGGAAATGGAAATTCAGTTTCCTCATTTGTTCCGCCAAAAAACGTTGTTCTGTTTTCATTTTTCTTTTTTCTAAAAAAATCGTTTCTGTTTTGCAAAATTCTATTTCCATTTTCATATATTAATTCTGTTTCCATTTTCCGTGGAAAATTCGGAAGCTTTGTGATCCACTTTCATCCTAAACTAAATAACTCTCTACACAATTCATGGAAATAATTCATCTACACAACTAAACTACATGTGAAAAAGAGGAAAGCTAGGGCTCACTAACGGCGGCGGCGACCGAGGGATGTCAGTGTCTCAGAAGGGCAGGGCGGCAACGGTTTGACATCACGGACGGGGCAGCCGCAGCAACCATGACGAGAGGAAGAGGGAGGGGCAGCACAACAAAAATAGGAGACGGAGGGATGGCAGCGACACGTTTAGGTGGGGTCGAGAGGAGAGGAGCAAAGAGTGGATCGAGTGCGGAGCAGCTGGATCTGATACTCCACTGGTTTTTCTATGTGAAATTATGATGACTGCAAGTGCAAAGTTTATTTGTAGCTAGTTTCAAAATAAAAGTATCCAACCACGAGGAGCTACTAGTAATGGCCTTAACTTCTCTTTGCTACTAACAATTAAAGAGTGCTAAGAGTTATCTTTGATTTCTAGCGAGTGCAAAAGAGTGTGTGAACAAATCAATATTAAACTAGTGAACAAAAACTAAGTTTCGCGATGTAAAGTACTTGACACTGCATTATGGCTAAGATGTTCTTAGGGAGTGTTGGATCCACCACTAGAAAATAGATTAATTGAGATTAGGATACATATATATATATTTATCCATGTGTATGTATGGGAGAAGCTCCAAACTGGATGAGCATATACAAACCATCTGATATTTCATCTCTCATAACCATAGCCGTGATCAAAGGCCAACCCCCTTTATCCCCAGCATTTAAAGATTAAACTCATGGTTATGGACAAGCTTTGTGAGTCCACTCTTATACATGTTGACCACATGAATGATGATCCATGTGACATGTCACTTAACACCATCACACCACCACATACATACCCAGCGATAATTATTTCTCCAGTCTCTAAGGCAATTGCTATGTGGTACATATTCACATAACATCAAGAGAGTTAATTGATACATACGACATAAATCTAAGTTATAGATCATATGTATTTTAATGCATAATGTTTTCTAGGATTTCTCTCTCCCCCAGAACTAAATAAACTAATCACACATAGAGGAAATAAACATTATCATAGTAATATGAGAGGTATACCAATGGATAAATGAGTACTTGTGTAAATCCACAATAGAATCGATGAATTACAAGAAGATGAATATGATATGAGATGTAGGGATTGATGGTGATGATGGTGATGCAACAGTTGATGATCGAGATGATTTACATGACTTTAAGGATCTTCATAGTAGTGAGGATCAATGCCCTTATGCTTATTTCCCCTCTAGATCCCTTCTAGAGGTGAGGTCTCTATGAAGTATGGTGGCTCTGAATGTGTGGTCTTAGATTTGTCTCCACAGGATGAAATTATTTGATGAGACAGCTCCAGCGGCATATGGTACGGGCGCACCGTACATGCGGGTCGTGTCCGTTAAAGGGCCTGTCTGCCCACCGCAAATTGGCTTTTCTTCTCAGGTGCGTGGGTCAATGTTTGAAAGGTATTTACTTTCTCCAATTGTCATATTTATGCACAAGAATGAATGTTTTAATTGATTTCTCTATCAACTCTTTTAATTCAGTGATCCTATTGAAATAAGCATAAAAAGGTACGAGCGAGCATAGTAAAATATCAAAATCCTATCACTACTGACGCAAAAAAAGAAGATAAACATACTGCAAAAATGCACTCGTCAAATTACCAAACGTGTTTCATGTACGTGAAGCACCACTAAGTCCTAAATACTAGTGGTGTTTCGCGTATGTGCTACACCACTAAGATTTTCAGCCTAGCTCAACACTGGGTCGCACATACTAGTGACATGTTCACTTTAGGGATACGCTATTAGTAGTGACTTACCGGTGGCGTACGAGAAAATAATACGCCACTATGTAATATCCTAAAATTTTCTAAAATTTGGAATGTTACAACTTATATATAAAATGATGAATTTCTAGAGAATTTTAAAAAATTGTGGACTTGTTAATTTTCTCAACCTTGTTTAAACATAATGAATTCTGTTTGAGAGAGTTTGTTTTTTTCTAAAAATTGTTTCCTACCATATTCAAAACATGCATGTGTGAAATACTATTTTTTGACGTATTTGATTCTTATTTGTATTTTGGATTTTGGTATATGTAAATTATTTCTAAAAAGAGAGTGGAGGATAACATAACATCCTTAATTTTAATTTTGGATTAATTTATATATATTGCGTATGAATTTTTTGGATCTATACAATTAGTATGGGAATTTATGAAACCCTAAGAAATTTATTTAGGGAATCTATAAGGCATATATAAGATTTTAAAACTAAAATTATATTGGTCATGAAAAATAGTGTCTAAAGTCCTAATTATCTATTTTGATTCATTGGAATTTTTCTGAAATTTTGGAATATAGTTTTGATACTATATGAAAAATCTAAGCCTAGAATAGAAAATAAAAAAGAAAAAGGAAAGAAGAGAAAAAATAAAACAGCCAACTAGGCCGCAACTGACCGAACTGGCCCAACGGAGCCTACCTCGGGACTCTCTCTCCCCTAGCCCTTTCGTCTGAACAAAAGCCTACTTGGTTCCCTTCTCCACCACTTCAAACAGCAACAACAACAGCAACAACAACAACAACAACAACAACAATAAAAGGTTAGAGACTAACGAGCAGGGACCGCTTGTCAGCCCCATCTCCCACCTCTGACCATGAACAAAACCACCAGAGTCGAACCATCAGATGCGCCCCTCCTCTTATCGGGCTTGCACACACACCTAGACGTCGCCCTAAACCTCCTCCGTTCACCTCCCCTCCTCAATGCATGTTTAAGACATGCTAGTGGCCATCAATGGTCGGGTCCCGAACCTCCCCGACAACCATTTTGCATACCACTGTTCTGGACCTCCCCTACCTATAAATGGCACACCAAGGAGCTCGCCCTTCTCACACCACTCCTCCCCTACTCCACGGTATCGACATGTGCCTCTGCTAGGTGGAATTGCTCACCGAAGCACAAGCCCAAAGGCACCGCCTCCATGTGCGCCTTATCACTGTGTGGAGCTGCCCGAGGATGACCGAGGTACGCATCGACCTCGTGGTGAAGCCTCGTGCCTCGTCCGCTACTGCGCCAAGCTCGGAGACCACCGTAGAAACTCTCGTGTCGACATTCCGAGCCCCTGTCTATTCACTTATCAAACCGGTATTGTCCAGTAAAAATATGCCATGTGTCCTAAACATTATCCACTTCTTTTCTGATTAATATTTAGGCTAAAAATTCTCTAATCCTTAGAAAATCATATATTTTTTCATCTTATCATAAAAATGCAAATAAAATGTCTCTTGAACCCTTAGAAAATATAGAACAGAATTCCATCATTACTTTTCAGGTTTGTTGTAATGCCCCAACATTTAGGACTATAGAAGAGAGCTTGTGCATTCACATTCATGCATAAGAAAATTTGGGGTAATTTTTTTGCAAATTAAAACCCTGGAGAGATCAGAGTTTCTTTCACTATTTTGAGTTAGGATTTAGCTCTTCATAGTGATTCTTATAAATTTTGACACGATCTTTAGGAATTTAAATGATTTTGGGGTGAATAATTTAAATTCATATTTAAATTTGAATCAGTTTTGAAAAAAAATTAAATTAGAAGTATTTGAGATTTTATTGTTTTCAAAAAGGAATTATAATTAGAAACTATGAATCCTTGAATATATATTAAGTATTATTCATGAAAAAGAATTGAATATAATATAATTAGAAGAATGCATAAAAGAAAGTATATGTCTTATTCTTTTATTCATTCAATAACAATAACTGTAGTACAAATGAATGAATAAGAGATTATATTCCAACAACAAGAAGAATAAAGGAAAATGAGCTTTACTGAATGATAAACTTATATTACATTGTTCTTTACAAGAAGAAAAATAAAAAGATTACAAAAGGTAAAAAGAGGAAAAACCTAAACTAAATTCCTAACTAATCCTAATCTAAATGTTCTTGATCTTCTTTGAAACTTCTTGTACCTGTAAGCAAAACAATAAACAACAATGAATAAAAATGATTAGTGTTAATAGGATTGCTTTGAGTTTTAAATAGTGTAGTGCACTATTCATATTACATCACTGAGCAATTTCAAATAAAGGGGAAAATTGCATCAAATGTAGTATCTGTTCTTTTAAAATCTT
The DNA here is from genome assembly GCA_023614405.1 of Avena insularis. NCBI lineage: Eukaryota > Viridiplantae > Streptophyta > Magnoliopsida > Poales > Poaceae > Avena > Avena insularis. Next base: position 197,133,426 of record CM042686.1, on the reverse strand, counting down.
AATGGCTTCAGTGCCACATCATCAGCCAAAGGAGGGGCAAGTTTCACCTAGATAGTTAAGGTAAAAGGGTCAAAAGATTAGGTTTTCACTTGAACTGATCCACAGGTGATACAAGCAAGCACACAACATAGTCACTACATACGGCATGCCTTGCTGTCGACACCTGAACACACACGACTAAGGGGTTATCTTCCTAGCCGAAGCAAAGGGAAAGTACTACTCTCTAAAGCTTACACCATTCCATCAACCAAGAATAGCCAGGCAGCTATTGTATTTTTCAACCACAACCGCAAATCTATCCAATTCTTACTCACTTAAGACATTAGATCAATAATCAAGATGGTTACTTGAAGGTGAGTATTCAGGAGTTGAACAAGACTAAGCAAGGAGTTGTTCCAGGAGGTGACAAGAAGTGAAGCCCAAGAAGAAGCTCAACAAGGACCACATACCCAAGTTTTCATCAACATTATTAGCAATACCAAGTTGGTGAGCATTTAACAAACTTGCTCTTTATAGTTTCATCTATATCAGCGGAAATTTTTCATTCATAATTCTTCTCAGAAGTACACCCAAGTGGGGTGTATATTCATCATAGAAAGGAATTAAGAATCCAAGTACTAACTTTCAATGATCCACAACAAGGTCTCAGACCAGGCATCATTGACCAAGCTGGTGTTTTCTAGATTAAACTAGATAGTAGTAGATCTAGTAATGAACTACTACATGGCACATTCCAATGAATGGTATCACCTCTATAGCAATTCAATCTTTCTATAAACTTTAGATAAGATATAATCAACATAATCCATTCTGGTAAGCATAAGCAATCATGCTCAGTACTTACTATTCCCATAAAGAAAGCATGAGTTTCTATATATTGATAATCTCAGAAATACACCTAATGGGGTGCGTATTCATCATTGGAAATTAAAAGCATCAAGTAACATCTATTCCAAATTACAACCTAGGTCTCAGACTGTGCATCACTGACCTAAGCTGGTCTCCTCTATTTTTAAAACTAGATACCAGCAAATATAGAGATGGTTTTCTATTGGGCACACCCCAATTTTTGGGTAGAACATCAACAGAAGCCAAGATAACAGCCATCTTTCTATCATCAAGCCATCAAAAGATTTTAAATCATTTCTCTAGTTTAAACAACTAGAGATCATTCAAAACACTAATTTCTATCATAATGAATAGATGAAGTTCAATTAGACAAATTTTTGAACTCATGGGTTGAGTTAAGCAATAGGCAGAAATTCCATAAATTCTCACCGAACCAAAGGTTCAGATAAATCATTTGCACTCATAAATTTCTCATGAATTCATTTGAATTCAAATGTCATTGTGCTACCTGCAAGCACACACTTGTCTACAATCATTCAATCAAATCACCTTCCTAAAAAATCATTCAGGGGTCATTCTTTTACTTTCAGAACATACCAAACATAATTATAAAGAGTAGTTAGGTATGCGTAACCATAGTCTCCTGTATATCATTAGGACGAGATCCTGAGTGAAGAAAAACTACAGGGATTCCTCATAATCCAACCATCAGGACACATTGCACACATAGCTAGCAAGATTGCTATAGTAATTAAAGTATTCCAGCTATAACCCAATAAGTATATGTCCACCAAAAGCAATGACCATTGCATCAATACTAAACCAATCGGGCAACAATAGAACTGCATACTGACAGTGCGCAATTGCCGGGAAGCATGGTCAATCACTCTGAATTGAGCTTAGCATCAGTGTTCTCATAGCATACTCATAGTAATAATGCACCAAAATCAACATTTATGATCACTGACAATAACAAGAAGGAAGATGAACCCTAATCAAGGATTCAGGGCAGTAATCACATAGAGCAAGGAGGGAGAAGAAATACACTTACCCGAGGTCCTCGCTTAGCAAGAAGAGGAAGCAGTGGCCAACGTCGAGGACGCCCATTTGGCAACCCACGCCAAGCCACGTCAACGGCGGCTACAGAGGATAAAGCGACACCACACCGTTGCCAAGGCACTAGGGCAGTGCCAAATGGGCGTCAAAGTGCCAAACCACCGGCGAGGCCAAAACCCTAGACACTAGGGAGGTGGCGGTCTTTAGCTTGCACATCATGGTCGAGTTTAAGAGTTTTCTTCGATATAAGCAAAGATCGATTTTTATAGGTATTGAGTATAGCTCTATGAATCTAAGCTTAGCAATTAAATGCTAAGAAGACTATCGAGTTAAAGCTAATTATGAGATACAGTGATCTCATTATATGGTTTGTTGAAATCCTATTAAACTTTAAAGTCGTTTTAGGTAAGGTTTGAGATATGAGATCATTCACCACCAATATAAGTGAATGATGCTAAAGGATAATCTGAAGTTATTAGTTATAATTGATTTAAGACTCTAAAGGAGTATTAATAATTTACACTTAGGTTTTATTATAGACCCTCTTTCAAGAACCAAATAAGAACCAAGAAATATGATGCCAAATATGCAAATGTTTGAGCTCTCTTTGAAGGATATGATCAAGTTACTCACTCGAGAGCCCCTCGTGATAGTACGGTTATCTATCCTAAACCCGGTATCCCAATAACAACATGAGACTGGCAAAAGAGAAAACCTATCAAGATAATACCTTTGCCTTGAGCATTGCACTTGAGCTTAAAGAATATGATCTTCTCTTCCTCAAGGTGGAACATCTTTCTTGATTGCTCTTAATCGATCTTGCTTGATGAACACTTGCGAATTGTTCCCCTAAACACCATGAGGAAACCACTTGTTTGAACTTGTTTTCATCAAACCAAGACCACTGAGGATGAAAAGCTTCAAGCATGAGATCTTCTAGAGAAGGCGCATCTTTATCTTGCACATCATTTCTTCTAACTACATTTGGATGATGTCCTGAAGATACACATGAGGAACTCCATATTATTCTTCAAGACACTCTTGATCTTCTTTTCTTTATTCTTATTCTTATTAGAAAAGGCCCAAATCCTTTGGACATTTTTTCTTCTTATTCTTCAATCCTTCTACCTTGAAGCCAACACATGGTCCAAGCGATGCCAATGGACAATTCCTACAAGTGAAACTCAATGCAACCATTAGTCCATAGAGATTGTCATTAATTACCAAAACCACACATGGGGCCCACATGCTCTTTCAATCTCCCCCATTTTGGTAATTGATGACAATCCCTTTGAGAGGGGTTATATAAGGAATTTTAAGAACAAAAATGCTAGAACCAATATCAGATACTATACAAGTATGTGATATTGGTACAACCACAATATATAGAGCAAACGACCCCCCCCCCCCACACACACACACAATCTATGCATGTGTGATGAACTTGAATTTTATTGCATATATTGCCAATCATTATCATTGGTGGAGTTTCCTCTATATATAGCACATGCTAAGAAACAACAAAGATGCAAGAGCATGAAAGGCAAATGCTTAAGAACCAACCCAAATCATAAATTAACTTCCCTTAAACCCTCTAAAACTTCTCCCCATTGGCATCGATTGCCAAAATGGGTGACAAGTTCTAGAAGGCCAATATATTGATAATTCCTCCAAAGGTGTGCATTTACACATATACAATGATGAATACTTGGGAGGAAGTAGAACTATATAGAGGACCCAAAGATTGCCAAAGAAATAAAATAAATGAATAATCAACAAACGATGCAAGCAATCACAAGATTTGATAAACCAATTGACAACAACAAATGAGACCAAATGGAAACAACAATATATTATGATACGAGCAAAATAGTGTCTTCAATAAAAATAGAGAAGCTCCCCCAAATTTGTGCACACATTATAATAATTGTACACAATGCACAAACATGGAATACTCACTCCCCATAATCATTTAAAACACAACAAATGAGAAAGAAGACAAATGAGAATTCTTAAATGAATTAGAGGAGCTCTCAAAGGATTATGGAGCAATTATGATAATTGCATCTAGGAACAAAGTGCATAATCATGGAATCCTCACTCCTCCAAACCATTTAACAATACAAGGCATCAAAGAACAAATATGAGTGCCCAAATATGCAAACAAAAGGAACAAGCACACATAGGCAAATAAATTTGGAAACCACCAAAACATCAAAAGAAATATAAAGGTGGTCTCCAAGGAATAAAATCTCAACGAAAAATATCTTCTCTTATGTGTATAAGTTTCTAAGTGGTAAACATCACAAAGACATATGCCCACAAGGAAACAAGCACACACAAATAAGATATACAAGAGAGCACATAAAAAGAAAAATGAAGTCATAACATATACCAATAAGATTTTTGCTTGAAAGCATGGCCAAATGCACACTTTTATCTTATTATTCATTAATGAGCTTCAAACACCAACACACCACATACATTACAATTATCACCAAGGGAAACAGAGATAGTTGGAATATATCGACAGAAGCAACAAGTATCACAAAGGAAAAATCAACTAACAAAATCTCACCATTGCACATGAGAGAAGTTGAGGAAAGGATAGGTAATAAAGTTGCTAGATTAACATATTTGGGATTGGTGAATCATATGCATGATTTTGTATAGTCCCAATTATATGCACTCATCTCAAATTACATATATTTGCAATGGGGAGTTCTCTTAAAACCAAAGCTATAACCACAACAAATACAAATACAAAAGTTCATGCTAGAAGGTAACCCACAAACGGTTGGAAGCAAGATATATGAGAATGACAAAGAGATACTTGTTACCGAGATATAATTGGTAGGATGTAGAGGATATGAATTCATTTATCATCCTATAGCTTGCCTCCAATTTTCATGCACGCCCCACTTCTTCAAAAATTTAGAGACAAGCATCCAATATATCTCCAATGTACCTAAAAAACATTAAGTACAAATGGTCCCCAAACATATAGGGTCCAAAGTAGTTAGCGAAACTACAATACATAGGAGAGACTCCACATAAATATGTGCATATTGATATGAACTTGAATTTCATGCACAACTTAGCCGATGGGATTTTGTGGAGTTTCCCCTATATATTGGATCAAAGAAAGCAAGCATGCCATACTATAAATATGTAGTAAATATGCATGCACAAGGCTTTCAAGAACCAAAAGGGATATACAATTTGAACAAAAACACCAAGTTCACCAATATGGCACACACAAGAGTGTGATACGACAAAAGGTGTCTAAATTGTATCAAAGAACCAATTCAACACATGAACTAGATCACGAGTTCAACAAATGAACTAGACAACGTCCAAAGAGCAAAAGGTAGACACGAATACAAATGCTCAAGGATTTATCTCATTCTAAAAGATAAAATCAAGAAACATGGAATGAGACAAAACCAACTCCCCAAAAAAGCAAGGTTCCAAAAAATAAACCAAACTCTCCACACTTTTCATGATGGCACAAATACCAAAATGAAAAGATCGATCCTCCAAGCACATAAAACATGATATGGAACAAAACAAGAAGCATAAATAGGAGTGTTCTAAATAATATAGGAGAGATCACCCATAAGTAGTACATTATATAGAATTTTGCTTTTGAATGCAAAATGCAAACAAATGAGATCATCACTACTACCTATAATAAATAAAACACAAGAGGATAACAATAAAACAAGAAGATCCATAGGAGGCAAGGAAGGCTTGGGAGAAACAAAAAACAATTTCTTGGACAAAGATAGGACAAAAATGAACCAAGGCCAAAGTGAATATGATCAAAAAATTCTACCGTAAATCTAGTACTAATTGTCCAAGGACAAGAAGTCTTGGGAATAATCTTCCCGAGGTAGTTCACACGGATTCTCCAAGATCATATTAACACTAAGAAGCATATAACAAAGTATAGGAATTAAGCTTGATGCTTCGAAAGAGATTCTTGGTAGCTTCCAATAGTCAGACGCTCACTAGTGATTAGAGTAAATTTGAAGCTAATGGTTTCCATGAGGATATAGAGATCCAAATATGCGAAAACACATCCCAATAAACACTCTCACAAACAAGATCCAACATATGAGAAATAAAGGCATTCAAGCAAATTTGAACTTGTTTGAGCAAATGTGTCACATAGGAGCTAGATAATTATCAATATCAATTCTAAGTGACACAACCTCGAATTTTCACATTCTCTAGGCTTGTATATGCACTAAGCATATGACTCCCCCATAATGTGATAAACCATAAATCACAACACAAGGCAAAAGGATCCAAATAGAGATAATTAATGGACATTATAGAACTTGAATTTCTGATGAGAAACATACCACATAGAGACTAGATAATATTGCACTATCAATACTAGGTGGTATTCCTCATGTACACACATTTTTAGGATTGTGGAATGACCAAGCATAACACTCCCCAAAAATGGGATAGCCCATTAATCTCTCACAAGAGGCAAATAAGATATCAAACATATTCAAGAAATGCTCAAACACAAGAACACAAATGAACATGGTGTGCCACCTAAACAAACACAAATATACTTGATAACTCAAGATGGGTAAGTGGTAAGCACAACATATACACAAACATGCAAGGTACAAAACCAACACATGCACAAGGGGGCGAGTAACTTTCAATGTAGTGAGTTAAGCACATGTTACCACAAGGAGGAACATTAGAAATATGATAGAGGCAATATAATCCACATGACTTGACTTGTACCAATATAATAGATAAAGATACCTCAATTCTTCATGATGTAACCAAGTCTCCAATGCTCTCCAAAAACACCTATTGATCAGTTTTGGGTTGTTGGTCCCCAACCAAGTTGGGTCCTAATAAGTTAGTCACAATAGTCTTGGCAACCCAAATGGTTCTTTTATTGACACCACATTGAGCACCAAAAAATTTGGCAAACACATTGCCAACCTCATCCTTACTAAGATAATAAGCATCATTAATCAAGATAGGGTTAAATGAGGAGATACCAATTTTGCATGAGGAAGAGATGTGCCCCTTCTCACGGCAAATGTAGCAAGTTATTCTCTTGCCATCTTTATTCTTTGGTGATGTCACAAATCGAGGAAGAGCTCAAGTAGTCCTCTTAGGAAGAGGTCCATCTCTAACTTGAGGTAGAGCTTGAGGCTGCTTCCCTTGTTGCTTCACACTAAGAGGCTTCTTCTTCAATGGGCAAGATCTAACATGATGCCCTTCTTCCTTGCACTTGAAGCAAACAATATTAGCCATATTCTTTACTTGATCTTGGCCATTCTTATTTTTTCTCTTGTGCTTCAACTTGTTAGTAGACTTGTTCTTGATGTTGGAGTTGAATCCAAGTGCACTCTTGTCATTGCGGGATTTTTGCACACTCAAGATATGTTTGAGTGTGGCCCTTTATGACCCATTTTCAAGTCATTATTCAAAGAAGTGACTTGAGCCTTGAGCTATTTAATTTCCTCTACATGGTTAGTGTCAAAACCAATAGTAATAGAGGAAGTAGAATCTACATTTTTAGAGTAACAAGCCACATAATGCAATTTATCACAAGATATAGCATGATTATGTGAAGATGAATTACAAGGACTAGAACATGGCAATATCACATTAGGAGTTGAAGTTGTGCTAATGTCTACATGAGGCCCACTAGATGTTACATTTGACACAATGGCCTCATGAGCTAACTTTAGCCTACCATGAGAGACTAGAAGATCATCATGTGAGCTTGAGAGCTTAACATGAATTTCTTGCAATTTCCCGTAGTTGCTAGATAGCAAAACAAGTTGAGACTTTAGCTCAACATTCTCCTTCAACATTGATGCTTCACATGAAATAGAGTTAGTAGCACAAGCATAATTATTAATAGCAAGAGGTGAGTGTAACTTGGCAAGATCTTTTGAATATGAAGCTTTAAGTTGCTCATACAACTCGATGAGTTTCATGAGCTCACTCGACCCGAGAGCCATTTTCGAGGTGCTTAAAATCCTCAACAAGTTTATGATGGGAAACTATGAGTTCATCATTTTTAGTTTTGAGAACATTTGCCACCACAAGTTCTCTATCATGGTTTTCCTTTACTCTAGATAATTTTAGAGTAAAGGTCTCCTCAAGAGATTCCTTGGTAGTTTGTTCTTCTTCAAGGGATCTCTTTATATAGGCAATTTCATTAGCATACTCACGCTCACGTTCATTCTTTTGAAATATGATATTTTTTGCTCCTCAATAAGTTTCTTGCCCTCGATAGCACAAGACAAGATTTTAACAAAGTTGGAGCAAGAAATTTTATTTTTATGAAGAGTAGGAAAGACAATATCTCCCATCCCTTGAATGGTGGCAATATCATAATCCACAAGAGATCATCATCACCATCATCACTACTATGAAGAACATCATCATCATCAACATGATGAGATACAATGGGATCCAAAGAGTTTACCTTTGTTTCCTTAGCCATAAGGCATATGTGAGAACTTGAAGAAGATAGTGATGAGATTTTACTTGAAGCTCCATTCAAACACTTGTATTGACCCAAAGAATCTTCAGTTTCCTCTACATGGTTAGCAACACAAGCACTAGAGGAAATAGAAGCATTTTTATCATGGCCACAAGGCAAAGCAAGCATATCGTCATGAGATCTATTCAAGCCATTTTTACATGATATGCAAGGACTATCAACACAAGCATGTAATGAGTTTCGAGTGCTAGGAGTGTTGAGGTCCAAAGATCGAATATTGCAACTAGATAGAGAAGATGGATTACCAATACTAAGCTCAGTATCTACATTACAATTTCTATCACCACTCACCATATCATTACCTTGTGAAAAATCACATGTTGGTGGAGTGGTAAAAGGTGAGAACTCATCAAGGCCGGAGGTGGAGGGAATATAATCATCCTCAATAATGTTCAACACACCATATTTATCTTGAAGATTTATCCAAATCTCGTGAGCATTCCGATAAGGCATGATTGAAGAAATAACTACATTCCTCACAACAAGTAAAAGCAATCTAGTAGCTTCAGCATCTACATAAGAGTTCATCGTTTCTTCTAAAGATTCGTTTTGGGGATCCCTAGGACAAGAAAAACCCATATATAGAATTCCCTCAATAGATGGGTGAATGCCCCGGAAGATATAAAGCACGTGAAGTTTCCAATCATCATAATTTGTGCCATCGAATATATAAATGGAATTGTGCACTAATCCCCTAGTTGGCATCTTTACTCTGAAGGCGGTGAATCCTAAAAGCGAGAGACCTCGCACTGATACCAATTGAAAGATCACAGATGCTGCCTAGAGGGGGTGAATAGGCAGTTATTTTTTTACGAGATGGGCTTAACAAAGGCGGAATAAAACTAGCATTTTATTTTGTCAAGCACAAAGCCTATAAATGCTATGGTTCACCTATGTGCACTAACAACTTATGCTAAGCAAGACACTTCAAGCATGAAGGCTATCACAATGTAAAGTGCATAAGTAAATAGCTCGAGTATAGAGATAATCGAGGCACGCAGGGACGATGGTATTTTACCAAGTTCCTCCCAACAAGGGAGTACGTCTTGTTGGAAGGGTGGGCGGTACTGAGACCACCAATGCCACAAGAGGCCTCACCCTATTCTCCCGAGCACCCACCACACGGCAAGCACCTGATCCACTATGGGACACTTGAGGGCGGTCACCAAACCCATACAATATTGGGACAATCTCCATAACTTAATTGGAGGCTCCCAATAATCACCACCAAGGCCACAATCTTGGGGAGAGCTCCACAACTTAATTCGAGGCCCCAAGAACTCGCCACAAAGGCCACACAGCCGTCTAGGGTTCCAAGAACCCAAGAGGGACAAGCTTCTTGATTTCACCAACCAAATCCTCTGAGGAGAACTCAAACTGATGCATCTAGCAATGGCAAGTCCTTCAGTCTTAAATTCCACCAAAGCTACAAAAGATATTGGGGGAATAAGAGAGGAAGAACACAAGAGTAAATCCATAAAAGAAACCCTAAGATATAGATACCAAGATGTTCCCCTCACATAGAGGAGAGATGGATTGGTGTAGTTGTAGATCTAGATCTCCCCTTTCAAATCCCCCAACAAGATTCAAGAAATATGGGAGGGATTGAGAGTATTTACAAGCTCTTGAATGTACAAACAATGGAGGAGAGAGAGTAAGCAACCAACCACTTGGGGAAGAAGGTGGCCTTTTATAGGTGCCCCCACGACAACTAGCCATTGAAGAACACTAATCACGGGGTCTCTGGCCTTCAGGACCAGAGTCTCCGGCCCCTAGGACCAGAGTCTCCAGGGTCCAGACTCCGTCCAGGACTCCGGGCGAGCTCCATATGCTCCCAGTACACCCCCCAGATTCTGGGCCGGAATTTGGGCCAGAGGCTCCCCCCCTGGAGTCTCCGGGGTTCAACATCGGAGTCTCCGCCCCCAAAAAAACTGACAGAAAAACCAATATGAAAATGACAATAACTTTTGCATTTGGACTCCTATTTTGATGATCTTGGGCTTGTTTCGAAGAGGAAAACAAGCTCTACAAGATTATGCAGGGAACCATCATAGTACAGCAAAGGTAGGATAGAACATAGTGATGAAAGGTTTAACCTATCTATAAAAGACAAACCGGTAAAACCTCCAACATCAAAAACATAATAGAGAATGCATATGAAATCCATTTTTGATGAACTTGAGCTTGTCATGGAGAATACCACAAGATCTAAATACTCTCATGGATAAGAACCAAAAAATATGATGCCAAGTATGCAAATGTTTGAGCTCTTTTTGAAGGATATGATCAAGTTAATCACTCGAGAGCCCCTCATGATAGTATGGTTATCTATCCTAAACCTGGTATCCCAACAACAACATGAGACTGACAAAAGGGAAAACCTATCAAGATAATACCTTTGCCTTGAGCATTCCACTTGAGCTTGAAGAATATGATCTTCTCTTGCTCAAGGTGGAACATCTTTCTTCATTGCTCTTACTTGATCCTGCTTGATGAAGACTTGTGAATTGTTCCCCTAAACACCATGGGGAAACCACTTGTTTGAACTTTTTTCATCAAACCATGATCACCGAGGATGACAAGCTTCAAGAATGAGAACTTCTATAGAAGGCGCATCTTTAGCTTACACATCATTTCTTCTAACTACATTTGGATGATGCCTTGAAGATACACATGAGGAACTCCATATTCTTCTTCAAGACACTTTTGATCTTCTTTTCTTTATTATTATTCTTATTACAAAAGGCCTAAATCCTTTGGACATTGCTTCTTCTTAAATCCTTCTACCTTGAAGCCAACACATAGTCCAAGCGATGCCAATGGATAATTCCTACAAGTGAAACTCAATGCAAACATTAGTCCCTAGAGATTGACATTAATTACCAAAACCACACATGGGGACCAAATGCTCTTTCCAAGGGGATTTGGCAAAACTAGAGATTCCACAAAGGGGGTTATCTTTAGTCTATCATCTATGCCTATGGAATATATGAGGGGGTGGGGGCTCTATTGATAGGCCAGCCACTAGAATGGGTGTAGTTTACGCAAAAGGGTAAGTGAAGGGAATATTCCAGGGCATCAAACCAAGATCCGTGAGTAGACGGGGACTTCCAACAATAAGTCCGGCGGCGCCAGATTTGGTGCCTCAAGTTTCGGCGGTCATCGCCGGATTGGTGTTTTGTAGGCATTTCCGGCAGGACGCCGGTCTGGTCCGGCCGTCACCGGTTTTGTCACGTGGGATCTAGTCTGTCGGTTCTGGCACCGGAGATTCCGAAAGCACCGGATTGTCCACCGAATGGCCTTCTTCTTCTGTCTCCTCTTCCAAGCCTCCGTCTTGGTGAGCATGAGTCGCCGGGCTTCCTCCCTTTCTCGGTACTTGTCGGTGTGAACCTATCATGGTCATAGGATGGAGTATGAAATAGTATACCATTCAATAGGGTAGGAAGTGGGATCTCAAAGAGCATAGGATTCACCTTTGGAGTCCATGACGACTTGCCATAAGTTGGAGACCTTGATGTGGTAACGACCGTATGTTGGGCTAGATGAGCTACCCCCTTCAAAAAGAGTCGTCCTCGACTCTACATGATCATCATAAAGTAGAAGCGATCAAGAGGCATTCTTGATCCTATGGTTCACCATATAGTCGTCCTCGGGAAGATTGACTTGACAACACTTCAATGTTCCTTCACTTTTCACAAAGCCTACAAAGCTCACAACAAAAGCAAAGCAACACTCAAAGAGTAGCCAATTCATGAAGATTATAGTATGGGTCCTCAAGTTGAAGGAAGTCACCTTTTGGTGTAGAGATATCTCATTGAAGGTCAGCCATAGGTAACTCTTTATGGTTTGTCTTGTCAACTCTTGGTCCATAGAGGTTGAGACGTAAGAAATTATACCTTCACATAACAAAGACCAAGCAAAATATGTTTGCGCATGATAGAGGAGCATGTCATTTGTGGCATGTTCATTCATGTTCACAACATTATTAGCACAAATCAAGTATAGCAAACGAAATGCATATGCAAGGTCAAAGTGCATGGAAATCGTTTGAACATCATCCAAATGTGGGAACTCAAAACTTCCATATAACGACTTAGTCTGGCACTCAAAGCAATTGACTAAAATATTGATCAACATCTGTGATGCAAGAATAGGATAATTTGGCAAAAACAAAAGAGGAAGAATATCCAAAACAACATCACTATGTGTGCAAACCAACCATTGGAAAGATAAATTATTCAATATGTTGGATGCCACACACAAACCATCAATATCCAATATAAACAAAGCACGATTGTCACAAGGTGAAGTAATACCATCAACATGCTTTTAAGCAATCCATAGGGAAGAGCATTTTTCAACATGAAAGATGCGAAGCATGCAAAAGGTATCAGAGTTGGGTTTGATCTTGAACTTACTTGTGGGATGCTCTCAAGATCTCTTTTTGTCAACTCGTGCTCAACCGAGGTTGATATTGTAGTGCAGGTACCTACACACATCATACACAAAAGGAAGAATGTGTGTGCATGGTAGAGAAACACATCATCCATCATGACTTATATCTTCTTGTGCACATCACCATTAATGTCAATCAAGTGTAAAATAGATGCATGGTGAGTATGCAAGTAGGGAACATGCTTATCATGGCCATCATCAAATCTCCAAAATTTAGAAACCTATGGGGGCCATCACAGTATAAAACATATGAGAATTATTGTTGCAAGAAAAACAAGTGAAATAGCAATTATTATTCTTATTGCAAGCAACGGGAGAAATTGTAAAACATCCATGACAAAGAATGGTCTGAGGGATACCATTTGTATAATCATTGCAAGCAAAACATTGGAAAGAGCAATTATTCAACAAAGTGCAAGCAATGATGTCATCAACATAACGTTTAGAGCATATCATGTCTATGGCAATATCATGAAAATAAAAGGATTCCACATGGTCATCATGATGCATATCAAAATCAACACATGGTAATAAGAGTGGAATATATGTCATGTCACAAGTATCATCCATAGCATGCAAATCATCACAAATCATCATGTCCACTAGTGGGATCCATGACATCATCAACATCCTTATTTTTACCTTGTTCATACCTCTCATATGAAGTGGGTGTTGTGGTAGTATTGGCATCTATGTGGGCGACCACTTCATCATGTATGGGGATGGCATCATCTTCATCCACCATGTACATCTTCTCGATGGGAGGCATCATCATCTCCAAGCTTGGCACTTCTTGATCCATGGAACCTAGCACATCATGAGAAAACACACTCGAGGTAGAGGGTAAGTTGTTAGAAATCAAAGTGGCCTCACATGACCTATCAACTACCACTCTTAACTCACTCGGTGTCTCGCTCATGCCCTCAAAGTGGAAGCACTCAATCTCACATGTTGTGGAGTCACTCATCTCACTTTTTCTCTCACTCAAGTGGGCTAAGTGGCTCTCATAATCACATGGTATTGGTACCACATCATCACTCAAGCATATAGGGATATGCTCGGTTTTCTCAACTCCATGTGCCTCCTTTGGTGACGGGAAAATCCCATGCTCACCATTCTCAACTCTATCGCCTCCAAAGTTGGATGCCATAAGATGGGCTTCATCACTTGCCTCCATGGTCGAAGGGAAAATCCCATGCTCGATCGTCATATAGCCATCTTATAGTAGTGGTGGAAGTAGGCTCATGTTTTTGTCGAGAGCGGTGCTCGGATCGACTTCATCACATATGTGTCCTTGACTTCCTCCATCTTGATGTGTAGACTCTTGACTTGGCGCTTGGTCATCCTCTTCAATGACCACCTTGGCTTGTGTATACATCCTCTTGACTTACTCGTCCAACTTGGAAAAGTAGAGGTATTAGTCTTCCTCATCCATGAAGTTGCATGCGTCATCTAGTGATGGAAATATGCCCTATAGGCAATAATAAATGTGTTATTATTCATATTTCTGTTTCATAATTAAGTTTATCATTCTGTGCTATAATTGTATTAGTTCTAAATGATGTGTATTTGGAGGAAAACCCAAATACATGTGTGGGATGATAAACACCATATAAAAGATATCCCTAGTCATGCCTCAATGACTAGTATGTATGTCAGCGATAGTTTAGATTTCCTAATTATGGGCAAAGTGAATGTGATTGTGGAGTTGCCAGTGACATATGTGATAGGAGTTGTTGGAGAACAACGATGATGGATAGACCCAAACATTAGATACCGTGAAATGCATCATCAATAAACTTATCAGTTTAATCTCATAAGACTTTGTATTGCCTTTACTAGAAATCGTTTGACCATGAGACATATGTGAACTTGGGAACAATATGGACATGGCAAGATTCTCGAAACGTGGCTCTTAACGGAGTAACTATAAAGTTAATGCTTATTCATACCAGACGGTTCCTCGATCATTCACATGATGTGCTTATGGGCCTGCTCATCTACTATGATGTTCTTCATTGTCTAGCCAGACACGTGATCAAGTTGTTGAACACAGGAACATCGATAGTACGGTATGAGTAAAGAGTACATGCCAGGTAACGAGAATAACCTAGTGTTTCATCTTGGGCAATGTAAAGTATCGACGAATCAATACGATATGTATCAGACTCAATACTATAGTTCACACAATAAAGAACTTTGTGTTATTTGTGGGGGTTGCTATGTGTATCTACACTGATAGTAATCATTGTCATTGGAATGAGTTCCAGACATGTTTGCAAATATCCGAACCTGCCGGGTCACACACTTAAGACATCTACGGCATTTAGAATGTGAGTACGAATGAGATAGTTGGATGAAGTAATTATGAAAGGGTGTTTCAGAGCGTCTTAGAATATTCCGGAGGAGTTCGGGATATCACTGAGAGTGGACAGAATCATTCCGAGCATTAAAAGAGGACTCTAGGAATATTTTAGGAAGATTTCGAATTAATCCGTAGGTGTCCGTAAGTTAATTTGGAAAGATCCGGAATAAATATTTATATTAATAATAAGGGATTTCTATTTTTGTACCCTCGGTTCGTTAGTTGTACTCAGTTTTCCCAAGCCACTTAACTTTCCTCCCTTTTTGCCCATCTTCTTGTATGAAACTCATACGGTATGAAAATTCGCTGTCCGTCAGTCTTGCCGTTACGTGCTGACAAGTGGGGCCGCATTCAGTCGGGTCCCGTAGTGGACTCTCGCCGTTACGTGTTGATGAGTAGGGCTGCATTCTGTCGGGTCCCGTAGTGTACCCTTGTCGTTACATGCTAACAAGTGGGGCCACATTCAGTCGGTTCCCGTAGTGGACACCTCTCTCCACTTATCCAGATCAGCATCAGACCCACAACTTATCCACATGAGCGCTGGACTCACAGCTTACCCAGGTTGGCGTTGCAAGATGGGACCTCGAGCCAACCCCGCGCCCACGTCCATGCCATTGCCTCCCCTTTCTTCTTCTTCTCCGGTGACGGCAGCCCTTTGTCTAGCTTCATTTTTATATAGTGAAATGTAATTCATACGAAAACTATACACATTTGAACTCTTTGAAATCACACTTAGGACATGATAATGTTTGCTAATGAAATCGTGATCATTTATCATTTCCATGGAGTGAAATATAATGCATAAACTTGCGTATACGAAAATTATAAATCTTTGAACACTTTGAAATCACACTTAATACGTGATAATGATGTTCTAACAAAATTTTGAGAGATTATCATTTTCTCCCCCATTTTCATAGAGTGGAATGTAATGCATAAACTTGCATATACCAAAATTATACACCTTTGAACTCTTTGAAATCGCACTTAATACGTGATAATGTTGTGCTAAGAAAATCTTGAGAGATTATCATTTTCATAGAGTGGAATGTAATGCACAAACTTGCATATGCGAAAATTATAAACCTTTGAACACTTTTAAATCGCACTTAATACATGATAATGATGTGCTAACAAAAATTTGAGAGATTATCATTTTCTCCCCCATTTTCATAGAGTGGAATGTAATGCATAAACTTGAATATACGAAAATTATACGCATTTGAACTCTTTGAAATCGCACTTAATACGTGATAATGTTGTGCTAAGAAAATTTTGAGAGATTATCATTTTCATATAGTGGAATGTAATGCATAAACTTGCATATACGAAAATTATACACCTTTGGACTCTTTGAACTCACACTTAGGACATGATAATGTTGTGCTAATAAAATCCTAAGCATTTATCATTTCCATGGAGTGAAATATAATGCATATACTTGCGTATACGAAAAATTTAGACCTTTGAACACTGTGAAATCGCACTTAATAACAGAATAATGATGTGCTAGCAAAATTTTGAGAGATTATCATTTTCTCCCCCATTTTCATAGAGCAGAATGTAATGTATAAACTTGCATATACGGAAATTATACACATTTGAACTCTTTGAAATCACACTTAATACGTAATAATATTGTTCTAAGAAAAATCTTGAGAGATCATCATTTTCATAGAGTGGAATGTAATGCACAAATTATACACCTTTGAACACTTTCCCTTCAAATTATATTCAAGTTCATTTGTTTATGGAGTTAAAGTATCGGTGGCAAACTCGTTATTCTGCAGGATAGAGGGGTGCCCCCCGATAGATATAGGGGCTATCATGTCCGCTAGATCACAGAGGATCAACGGTTGGTGGGCTCGATCCACGTGACAACTGTCTCAACTAGTCAGGGCGTAGCAGCCAAGATGAGCACAGGTGTGAGAGATTGTGACTAAGAGAGGGGAAAACTGAGTAAAACTTAAGAACCAAGGGCAAAACTAAGTAGAACTTAAAAACCAAGGGCAATACTAACAAAGGGATTCAAATAGAAAATAGAAATAGATTTAAAAAATGGAAAATGCGTATTTTATACAATAAAATACATCTTGGCAAAATCAAACTATTTGCAATTCAAATATACACCAGTTTGACAATTATTGCCTCATCCAAACAAACTATGTTTTGGGGAGGGATGTTTTGGGAAGAGGCTTGAGTAGAAAGCCATGAACCTTCATAGATAGTAGGTGATTTGAGAAGTGGTGATTTAGGTTAAAAATTGATTTATATAAATTTCTTATGGTGGCAAGTCACATAATAAGACTCCCTGGATAGATGCCACTATGTTCTGATCTTTTTGAATTTGTTTTGCATAAAATGACTCAATTAGCTAGCTAAAACCCATTCGTTGACTCTCTGTTGACCAGCCGCCGGAGGGTAAAACTGATCATATTGCACACGGCAGTGTTAGTACTGGAGGGCAAAACTGAGTACAACCAAACTGCCAGTGTTACACTCGAGGGCAAAACTGAGCACAACTAAGTCGCCAGGATTAGACACGAGGGAAAAAACATGACTCACGGTACGCGTGTGCGGTGCACGGGGTGGTAGCGGACATGTGTGGCCATCCATGGTGCAGTAGCGTATGCAGCTACGCGGTGCAACAAAACGTTTCTTCCCTTCTCCTTTATAGAGGCCTCCTCACTCTCACTCATCACTCACTCGCGCACTCAACCGTCTCCACTATCCCATCACCTTCTACAAACCCCCAAGAAAACCCTAACCATGCCAGCGATGGAGAAGAACGGTGTGGTGGCCATCAGAGCCTCCAAGGCTGCCGGCGAGGAGGGGACTGTCCCCGTACGGGCCCCCGTTGAGGCATCGAAGGCAGCCGTCATCCCCGTCCCCACATCCGCTATAGCCGCCGGTGAGGAGGCCCCCGCCAGTCTCGAGCAGATCCTGCTCGGCTGGGACCCCTATGAGGAGGTTGATTACATAAGGCCGGAGAACCCCTACGACCCCAGCATAGCCGACCCATGGTCGAAGGTAACTAGGGTTTTCTCCCCTTCCCTTGTTCTTCCCCTATTCCCATCATTGGATGCTAGATCGTATGTTACTAGGGTTTGACTGTTCGTATTTTTATAGTAACTAATCCTCTTGTGTTAGATACTATATTTCGATGAATCCCCCTGTTCATAGTTGGGATCAGTATTCAATTTGCTTTGAGATTTGGGGAATAATCAGGGGATCTCAATTGGTTAATTTACGCAAATAATCAATCCCGATAATCAAAGTAGCTCAATCATGCCCTTACTGCACTCTACTATTTTTTCCAACATGAGTATAGCAACAATGTCTACAGGGACAACGAGTCCAAGGACACCAAGACTCATCATGTGCTGGGGAGGTTGAAGTCCGGCCAGTACAACAACTTCTTCGCTGGCGATGTCTACAAGTGCCCCTTATGCACCACTAGGAGGCTCCACGCCATCGACTTCCACTCCCTCGTGAAGCATGTCGAGGATGTGAGGACCTACGGCGAGTCCGTGAACGTCCACAGCTTCAGAGCCAAGCACCAGGTGCTTGGCCTTCACCTCCGCAACCTTTATAAGGTGGCCATTGAGGAGGGTCGCATGCCCCCGATCAAGCCCAAGGCTCCCAAGGTAAAGGGACTGGGAAGCAAGAAGTGGAGGATGTGCTAGAGGGAGGAGGTGGAGGCCATGAGGGGCCACTGATCTTGTGCTGTTGTTGTTGTAAAGTAGCTTCTTTTGTCTTATCTGTGTTGAACTTGTCTGCTAGTGCTGCTGAGCAGCCTAATTGTCGAACCTCGTTAAGTATCGTACGATATAATCTATATTAGATGTTTTATCTACACCTGCTCTATTTACTAAATTTATTTATGGTGCTGGTTAGATTTGCTACTCTAGATTTGCTACTAGATTGGGAAAAACTGTAACATCCCAAAACTTTAATCCAAGTGATCAAGATCAAATCTACCCAATTTAGGGTTAAAAAAAACTTTTCCATTTAAAAATCTTTAAGCATTCATATGTGTGTGCATTTAAAATAGGAGTTGTTTTGAATTGCCATTTTTGAGTGATCTATTGATTGTAAAATGATTCTAAGGTGAATTGCACATCATCTAGATCATCCCCAAGCAAATCCCAAAGAAAAAGAAATCAAAAAGAATAAATAAGGCAAATGGTCATTTTTGCCATTTTAACCACCTAGCCTACTTTGGCTATTCCTAGCACTCAAATCCTAACAGAGACAATTGTGGATCTTTGCACCCCTTACTAGTACAAGTAGTGATGTGCCAAGGGCCACTTTGTGATCTCCCAAAAACATTCAAACTCTAATTTTAAATGACATTGGAAAATTGAATCTAGTGTATGTATCTAGATCACACTTTTTCAAAAACCACTCAAATGGACTCCAATTTAAAATCCCAAGCAAACCTAGATGCTTAAGCATAAGATACACCACTCCACCAAAAATCAGCTCAAAATTCAAATAAAAGTTTCATGCGGCCATTTGATCGAATAGTTGGCAGGCAGAAAATTTCTGGCCTAACTAGTACTGTTGCCAATTGATCCCTTGTCCCCCATTCAACCCTCTCTACTCTTCCCTGTCTCCCCTAGCTCTAACCAAACCCTCACCGGCCTACCCCTTAGCAGTTTGCAGCAGTTGCGTGCCGCCCAAACTTGGTCACCGTCGCCGAGCATGCGCAGCTCGCAACCGACCGCGCCGCGCCAAACCAGCACCGCCACTAGCACCGCCTAACCCTACTGCCACTCCTTGTCCACCCCACGATCACCGCCAACCCCTAGACCACCCCAGAGCCACGCCGCCTTTTCCTCTCTGCGTGCAGCCAGAGCACGCCAGAGCGTGATTGCCGCCAGCACGCCACAGACCATGCCTCTACACCAAATCCCATGCGTCGCTTCGCCTTGAACCCAGCAACCCGCCAGACATGGACGTGCACCGCCGTGCGACCCACAGTAGCCAGGAGCACCGTCGAGCACCGCCTCTGCCTCCCAGAGTGCGGGAAGCTCCCGACAAATTGCCACCGCCCCTAGAAAATCCATTGCACCGTAGCTGACCGCCAGCAGACCACCCACTGTCCGCCTACCTCGCCCACGCCGGTAGCCCCCTGTATCGCCGTCACCAACGAGTCGCGCCCATACCTCACTGCCTCACCGTCGAACTTATATAAGGAGGCCTCCCCAGCACCATTTCTTCACACCATCTCACTCCCCTCTCTCCACTGACCGTTTCCCCTCTCTCGCCGGAGCTGCTTGAGCAGCACATCGCCGGAATTTTGCAGGAGGTAGCCGTTGCAGAGGAGGAGACGTGGTCGTCAATTTCGTCCGCCTCAGCCCCTGCCGCGACTTTGCCTGAGCTCGCCGTCGTCCAATAGTTTGTTTGCCTGCCTCGCCGCACTAGATGGAGCCCTGGTACGTCCCTAGTCACCGGCTGCGTAGGGTTCAGTCTCGTCGGCGACGAGTCCGTCGTCGACGACGACCGTGGACCGTAGATCTTGTTCTAATCGTGTGGTTATTATCTCCCCGTATAGCTTCAGGTTTTAAGTGCCGCTGACATGCGGGACCAGCCTGTTAGTCGCCCTCTGCGCCACTGAGCGTCACTGGGCTGGCCCATTTACTTTCCCGCGCTGACCCAGTAATTCAAATTAGGATTTTCTATTTAGACTTAAAATCAACTCTGCCCCTTCGTTCAAAAATCAATTCAGAGAGTTATATAAATCCAAAGTGAGTGATTCTAATTTTGATGGAAAGGTAAGGAAAATCTCTATCCAAGACCGTTGGATTTAAATCCTTTAGAGTTAGAGAACTCTCCTACTAAAAATAACAAGACAGAAGCTTTTGCACATTCAAATATTTTTATAAAATCAACCATAATAGCTTTTGAGTTGATTCCAACTCTCAAAAATCAAATTTAACCATACCTCTATGAATATGTAATAATATTAAGGATTACATGCAGTGACATTCGACTAGTACCAAAATAATGCTATATAGGCATTTCTAGTCACTATAAAACATTAAATCATTAAACTTAAACTTATTAAAATGTGATCCAACCTTTAAATCACATTCCCATATGTTAGAATATGTGGTGAGGACATGTGTCCACATGCTCCCATATTTTAATTGGAGAATATTAAATCTTAGTTATTTTCAATGAGTAGAAATTACTTTTCTCAAATAAAAATAATGAAGCTAGTTAATTAAACCTTATGGTTCTTGCGATGATAATAGATCATCAAATGTGTGCCTTAGTGTGCTAAGTAGACTAGTTAAGTATTTTATGGTGATTGTGTATCCCGTATGTATTTATAGAAGATAGTACCGACCAAGGTTTCGAGGAGGAGGAGTTCTACCAAGAGGAGGAGGAAGAAAACTTCAACCACTGCACCAACCAAGGCAAGCTAGAATTAAGCTAGATAACCTCAGCAAGATGCATTGGGCATGCTTTGGTTATACCACTTTGACTATTACCTACCCCGAGTTTTATTTCCATGCTTTACTTTTTTTACTTTATTAAAGTCCTTTACTTGTTTAAAGGTAGCATAAAAAGTACAAAACTTGACCTATCTAGTTAGATTTAGATGTCATTCTATGGCATGAGATTGAGATTAGCACCCCA
Organism: Avena insularis; assembly: GCA_023614405.1. NCBI lineage: Eukaryota > Viridiplantae > Streptophyta > Magnoliopsida > Poales > Poaceae > Avena > Avena insularis. The sequence goes on along the minus strand of CM042686.1, from coordinate 197,111,488 downwards.
TATTAGTGAACACTTTTAACTTAGTAGTTTCGAGCTAAACCAAAACTTGATTGACTTTAGATGGGAATACTTGGTGAAAATGAATTGTGAAAACCTTGGAATGATGAGTTATTCTATTGAGATGTTTTGACATGTGTGAGAAACACAAATGGTTTATGATGATGAAAATGTTGAGGCATGAGCCTTAGCCCTTTTACAAAACTGATGGTTGGGTTCGAATGCGATATCATTCCAATTTTACCGTATAACCACAATACCTGAATTGGGTAAGGCTTAGCCGGAAGTTTATATGCATTAGTATTAGTTCCCTCGTGGGAGAGGTTTGAGCTGAGGCTACCTCTCAATGTTGTCCACCTATGCAGTGCCCAAGATGACAGATGGTCATGGTTGGGAGGCCATACTCATAGGAGAGGTGCTTATACTAGGGTGTGTAAAGGAAAGGTTATGTTTGATTATCTGCATACTAAGTATGATGATTCAGGGTTATCCCTGACAGATGTATCGAATCTTGTGGTGAAAGTGTACCACCTTTGTAGAGTATCAAACTATTCGAATAGCCACGTCCGCGGTTATGGATAGTTGGAGTGGTCGTACTGTTCCGTTTTCAGATGTTTTCAAAACAACTTACGAAATGAATTGTGACATGACTTGACCACAACAGAGTTGTGACTATGACAACTAAGTTCCCACTTAGGTGATTTCAAACTTTATTTTATCTTTCTTTGTTTCTGAACTCAGCTTAGGTTTCAAACTTAACTTTACAAATGAACTTAGAGTTAGCATTCCTACTAGAACTACCTTACTTGTTAGTGATAGTTTGCGAGTACTTAGTGATAGTTTGCGAGTACTACCAAGATGAAGGACAACAGGACAACTATGATAACTAGGACTATCTTCCATCGCCAGCATTGCCTGTGCCCCTAAAGATGGACCCCACTACTACGCTTATTATTTATTCCGCTGCTTGTTGTATTAAGACTGGATCATGAGATCCTTTATTCGTGTAAGACCTTATTATGGTTTGTAATGGATGATGTACTGTGATATCCAATCTGTTATGTCTACCAAAAATGGTAATCCTGGGATTGCGATGTATGGCATAACAGGCATCTGAGATTAAAAATCTGGGTGTTGACAAGTTGGTGTCAGAGCTATCCTAACCATAGGAGACCCTAGTTAGAATGGACGTCCGAACAAAAACTTAGCTTCAAAAACCAAAGTGAGTATTTATGAAAACTATTTCCTCTCTTACCCTTGGGAATTTTTTCTCTCAAAAAATTCATGTTCCTCCAAATTCTTACATTACTACATAAAATTTTGACACACTTGATCACTTCACTAACTTTCTCATCCTCAATTCTTATAGATGGAAACTCAGTTCAACAAGTTCTACCAGTTGGGAAACGGAGGGCAACTGATCTTCGAGAGGGATCTTGATGCACTATCAGAGTACTTGGGACGCCTGCATCCGAAGTTTCTTGGAGCTCAACTTCCTGGACCCCTAGGAGGAGACTTACAATGGCTAGTCACCGCTGATCTTCGAGGCAAGATAGAAGCACCAACGTCCGGGAGAATCTAGTTCTCCGTGAGAGAGAACAACTGGCTAGATGGATTAGCCAGGGCAATGCATGAACCTCTCGCACGTCTGTGTGCCATGAGTGTCAACCAAATCCAAGGAACCCGCTTTGCTCACTATGCAAGGCATGACTTTATGGGAATGCCCATGGAGATGCCAAGTCACCCGGAGTTGAAGCGTCAAGTGGAGAACCTCGACTTCCTGCTGTACGAAAGACAGAAGGAGTTGGACAATGCTCAGGAGTTCGCCAACCACAATCTCGCCATTGCCGCCCAGAAGGCCCAGACTTTCTCACTACTCATCAAGGATCGTCAGTCTCTTCGCCATCAACGCGCAAAGAAGGATCGCACCATCGACCGTCTTCGCAAGAAGGTGGCCGACCTCGGGAAGATCATCAAGGAGCAAGAAGCTCATCTTGCAGCAAAAGAAGAAGAAGAGGAAGGTGAAGACATCCAGGGAGATATGGACTCTTACCTCAGCAATGATGATGACTTTCTGGAGGAGGATGTCATGGACTTCTACACCGACGATGATGACTTCGACTTCATCGATGATGAGTAGATGCACTAGAGCACTATCGTAGCATGAGGAGTATCGGTCCCATTGTATCATAGCTTGCAGAATGGTTCTTAAAACCATCTGTTTTCCTTTGTTGTTGCGGTGTGTGTGTGTGTTTGTATTGTGTGCTTTGCTTGAATGAATGAGATGAAGTTAGTTGCAAAACCCGAGTCAAACTCAAAGTTTTAGCTTTGAAATCAAAACTGTTGGGTTCGCAGCATAGAAAACACAAATTTTACTATGATGGGAACTATACGCCAAGATCTATCTACTAGATACAAGTAACGGGTGGATATACATCCATAGAGAACTTACCCTCGAAGACAACAAAGCTTTGTTAACGAGTTGGAACTCGTGGATGATGTAGTTGTACACTTGCCGATCTCAACATCATGATGAAGTCCAGCAGGTCCGGCTCCAGCACGTCCTTCAGATCCAGCTCCAGCAAGTCAAGTGTCATCGGATTGATGACAAGTACGCCATGAGGGGGTCGTCGAGGCATGCGGAAGAGAGGGGGGTGAGACATACGGTATTCTGGGACGGTGAGCACATAAGTTTACCCAGGTTCGAATCCGCCGGCTTTGGACGGATCCTACTCCTTCTAGCAATCCAGTAATACGGCGATCCGGAGTATGGGTTACAAGGGTCTCGCCTGTGCGAGTTGAGGGTCTAAAGTATTGGTGGTAGGTGCCCTAAAGGATCTCCCTAGGACGGCTTATATAGATATCCAGCCTAGGATTTACAGGAGAGATCTATCCGGCTACGACTAAGAGTCGGTTAAAGAGTACATCTTGAACTACAAGTAACGTTATGGGCCTAAGTCGGTAAGTCTTCTGGGCCTTCCCGTAGCCGGATTGGACTCCGTCTTTCTCCCTGACTGGGCCGCCCGTGAAGCAACGCTCTAACCCGAAGTGGGCCACCCTGGTCAGTGAGGAACTGTGAGGATACCCGGAAAGTATATCCCCAACAGCAGCCCCCGGAGGCCTCCAAGATCCAAAGTCGGATTTATCATTGTCTAGCTTAATCTTCGGCTTGCAGAATCTTGAAGGCTTCCTAAAACTTCACAACAAAAAATACGATCCGGGTCTTAAAAGATAAGTCAGACCTATCAATAGGTTACTCGGATTTTCCAGCTTGATTTCAAACTAAGCCGGAACTTGATCTCTAACGCCACCTGACACACGTCATGGTCAAGCCACGTCATCTGACAGGCATTCCGTCAGCACGACCGTTGGTGGGTCCACGGTTCGCGGAACCGAGCCGCTGTTTCAATGCGTGCGTGAAGATCGAGGTGACGTAATCATCGCGTGGGACCTTCCCAGTTCCTTCCACGACGCGTGGCGGTTATACTGTAGCATTTGCATGAATCTTGGCGAAGTTAGGTGAATATAAGGGTTAGGATTTTCTCCTTCTCCTTTCACCAGTCCTTTGCCTTTTCCTCTCCTTCCAATCTCTCTGCGCGCATAGAGCTCCCCCGTTCCTCCCCCAAAAACTCCCAGCGCCACCCCTTTTAGGTCAACCACTCACCAGAGAAATGGCTTCATCTTCTTCTTCCGGCTTAGTGGCAGCGGTGGCGACAGCGGCGGCAGAAACGGTGGCGGAGAAAGAGAGCTTCCATGGGCTCTGGATCCCCTGCGCGCTCAACGACGAGGGCCTCAAGAACGTGGAGAAAGAAGGGCTCCTCCGTGTCGACGATCATGAGCGGCTTCGGGAAACTGGCCCCAACCAGCTGACGGCGAGCGGGTCCATTTCGGCACCCACCTCGACAGAGGTTTGTCGTTTCCTTCCTTGGAGTTCTTCTCCGAGGTGATTGACCATTACGGAGTTCAACTCCATCATCTTCCTCCCAACTCTCTTTTAGAGATGAGCGCGTACGCTTCATGGTGTGAGGGCTTTCTCGGCATTAGGCCGAGTTTGACTCTATTCTGGTACTATTTTCATGTCCGGAGCAACTCCATTACCGCTGGTGTTCCTTACATCACCGGCACTATTAGCTTTTCACTTAGACGCGAGCGCGCGTATCCAAAAATTTTAGCTAGTGACTCGGTCAAACAATGGCCAACCACGTTTTTCTATCATAGGGATATTCCTGCTCCTGGCAAAGCCACTGCTTTGCCGTCTTTCATCGATGGAGCTGCCACGGCCCAACCATCCTGGGACGAGGCTGCTCCAGCTCTCACCAACGATCTGATCCTCGCTAAGAGGCGGATCGAATACTTGATCAAATACAATGGTCTGAAGGGATCCGACTTGGTCCAGTGCTGGGTCTCATGTCGGATCCAGCCCCTTCAGTACCACGGAACCCGACTGATGCACTCCATCACGTCGTCCCAAAAAGACTCCCTCCGCATCAGCCCTAAAGACTACACCACTCAAGGCTACATAAGCCAGGTCAAGTGGCTGATTAGGGAGCGGATCGAGAGGAGAATCCCGGAGGTTTCTCTGGATATGCACACGGTGGATAACCCCGTCGTGCCGGTAAGCTTCTACCAGTACACCTTTTTATATGTTTCAATCTTTGAGTTACACTGCAATGCTGATATGTTTCTTATTTTCAGCTTGCTGGCCTCCCCGAGTCAGAACTTGCTCCGCTCGAAGGATATCCTCCGGAGTTCTCTCACGAGGTAGAAGTGGTCCCATTGCCGGATCTTGCGCCCAATAAGCACAAAGCTCCAACAATGGTTGTCGGCACAAAGGAGGTGCCTGTTGTGAAGAGGTAACTTTCAATCACAATTTCCGCCTTTGTACCTTACTCGAATTTCTTTCCGAGATGTAATGTTTCTGACTTTATTACATTCTCAGAGCAAAACCGCTCCTCAAGGGCAAAGGGAAACGGATTCCTTGGAAGCCGCTGCGGCAGACGAAGCTTACGATAGCTTCTCCTGCCGTGGCTCCTCCGACTCCTGCCCCTCAACCTTCTGTAACATCGTCAATCTCTCCAGATGCCGCAGAAGATCCGGCTCCTTCAACGGAGCCTGCGAACCTTGAGTCGCAAACTGACGTCACCATGGGTGAGTCAGATTTAGATAAGGGTGAACCCTCTTTGGGTAATGATCCTTCGGTAGAAACCTTCGCCGAAAACCTTATCAGCAATCCGAGACTTGCCAAGTTTGGCCTGTCCCGGAAATCTACTGAAGAAATCGAGCGGCTCGCCAGGCAATGCCTGGAGAAAAGAACCTTATCTGCCAAAGAAGAAGCGCAAGAAGCAAAGGACGTCAAGTTCTCCGACCTTCTCGCCCAGGTGCGCCTTCGCGACGAGAGGATTAGGACCGGTGAGCTTCCAACAGCCCCAGTGATTCCTCTGACTCTCGCCGAGAAGGTCGCCATTGATGTGAACACGAGTTTGGATAAGCTCACTCGTGAACAATATGTAAGTCAGAATTCCAACTCCTGTTTTTCCATTATTGTATTTTATATTATATCCTCTAGCCCCCAAGCATGAAGTAGGATAAACAATCCGGGTTTATGCTTCATTAGGATGCCAAAGAATGAACTAGTGTAGCCCCCAAGGCTCGTGCTGATATTTAGCAAAAATATTAGCCCGAGCCTTAAGTATCTTTCTGACTTTGGGTATTCTGACTTACAGAAAGTATGTCCCTATAATCAGGATTTATTGAAGAATGTCTATGATAAGCGGAGAGAGATCAAGGCTCTCCGACTTAAAAATGTTGAACTTAGAGTTGCCAAGGATGAGGCCGAAGGTATACATTTCGAGACTCAAACCTTGTATTTGTATTTTCAATGTCGAATTTGTTCTGAACTGTTGTTCTTTTTAACTTACAGCGCTGGTGAAACAATCTTGCGCCATGATTGAAGAGGCCGAGAACCTCAAGACCTTGGTGGTGGAGAACAAGGAGCTTCGTCAAGAGATGGATAAGCTCAAGACGGATCATGAAAAGAGCATAGCTCAAATCCTTGAGTCCTCCTCCATGGCTACTGATGAGCGTGATCGCAAGATCGCTGCTCAAGATAAAACAATCTCGGACCTCAAAAATGAGCTTAGCAGAGAGAAAGATCTTCCTGACGCGCTCCGGGCTGAACTCCAGAGTCTCCGGGAGGAGAAGACCAAAATTTACGACGTCATTTTCGGTACGTTCCATCTGTTTGACTTGTCTTTTCTTCGACTTCTATCAATGTCGGATGTTTCTTAACTTGTTTTGTGTATAGGTCCTCTGAACTTGACGGACTCTTCCTCCACCGAGCCCCGCACCCACCGGCTTACCCAAGTCGGTGACCTGCTTCATGACTTCCCCTAATCCCTTGTGGACATCGACGAAGCTCTCAAGATTCCGGACATGCCTAGCATGTCGGATTTTCAGGTGCGGGACAAGGCAAAGGACATGCCACAACTTGTTCATGATTGGAACATGTCCTACGCGCGGACTGCTGCGTAGAACGCTCTCACCATGGTCATGAGCCACCATGGAAACATGGAAATATGGCAAGTGACCAGAGGGTACTGCAAAGTAGATGAAGACGGCCAGGAGCAGGACCTTCAAGCTATCATGCACTCCTGCGCCGGATATGGGTGTCACGTGGCTGACCTGACCAGCTACGAGATCCCCTTCTTCACCTGCGTGGCTACTCCACCTCCTCCTCCAGAAGAATCAGTAGAAGTTTCCGACAATGAATGCACCACCTCGAATGCGGACATCTCGGAACGATATCAAGGCAGAATTTCCAGCGAGCCGGCAGCTCCTGCATCTCCTCCTACATCATAAATTGCCAGAAATACTTGTATTATCCTGAAAAAACATGATGCGTCTGTAAATGTAAAGTACTATGATTTTGCTAGTGCTAAGCTTTTGATCTTTTTAGCACTTTTGGCTTTAACTTTTTGTGTGCCTGAAATGTTTACATAAGCACTTGTACTTTTTCGTCTATACTTATCGTTTATCTGGCTTTCCGCCTCGTCCCTTTCGTGAGCCGGCTAAACCTTCTGTCGGAAACTTTGCCGAGCAACGTAGCTCAATTGCTAAACCAGTTTAAACTCGGAAACAAAGACGGCTTCCAGTACCAACAATTCACTACTCGGAAAATGCCCGCATCCAGCAATCAGACAAATAACCAAAGTAAAGACTTAGAAACTTTAGAGTTATACCCGAGGGTAGCAATTTTAGAATTGGAAATCTAAACCAGAACGAGCATGAGCATAAAGTACTTTCAAGCATTCCGGGATTTTCGACTATGACATGATCATTCGGAAATAAGATGGTAAAAACTTCTCAGAAAAAACTTGAGGCAACCAAAACTTTTATTTCTCACAGAACATGTACATATATATGTTTACAAAGAAGGATAAACTAAGAATAAAAGGGACGTAGCTGAGCAATATTCGATGGTCTGTCTAACTTATCCGGATTTGTACTGCCTCCAGCTCTCTTTCTCTTCTTAGTAGCAGGTCTTTCTTTGACTGGCCTCATGTCAGTTAAGTAGTACGATCCATTGTGCAATACTCGACTAACTAAAAAGGGCCCTTCCCATACTGGGGAAAGTTTGTGCTTTCTTTGTTGCACAAGCCGGAGAACCAAATCACCTTTACTGAAAGATCTATTTCAGACTCTCTGGCTATGATATTTGCGTAACTTCTGCTGACAGGCTATAGATCTCATTTCAGCAACAACGCGAACTTCTTTGACTAAGTCGAGATCATTTTGTCGAGAAATCTCGGCATCCTCTTCAATATACACGGCCACTCTAGGAGAGGTGTGAATCAAATCACTAGGAAGGACTGCTTCTGCACCATAGACCAAGAAGAAAGGTGTGTATCCGGTTGACCTATTTGGAGTCGTTCGTAAACTCCATATTACAGAGGGTAATTCCTCTGCCCAAGCCTCCGCAGCACGTCGTAGTGGTGCTTCGAGTCTCGGTTTCAGGCCTTGTATGATTAAACCATTTGCTCTTTCGACTTGTCCGTTAGCTTGTGGATGTGCGAATGGCGCAATGTCAAGCCGGATATTTTGCTTGTTGCAGAATTCGGCCAACTCTCCCATAGAGAAGTTACTCCCGTTGTCCGTGATAATGCTATGTGGATAACCATACCGGATTATAACATCCTCGACAAATCTTTTGGCTGTTGCTCCATCACAACTAGTGACAGGTTTAGCCTCAATCCATTTGGTGAATTTATCCACCATCACTAAGAGGTGAGTAAATCCACTTGGAGCTCGTTTAAAAGGTCCTACCATATCAAGCCCCCAGACCGCAAAAGGCCATGTTATAGGTATTGTTCGCAGCTGATCAGCCGGAACATGAGCTTGTTTGGCGTACTTTTGGCAGCCTTTACACGTCTTGACTAATCGTTCGGCATCTGCCTGAGCTGTAAGCCAGAAATATCCGTGTCTAAAATCTTTTGCCACTAAAGATTTGGCTGCGGCGTGGTGACCACACTCGCCTTCGTGGATTTCCCTTAAGATTTCCACTCCTTCTTCCGGAGATACACAGCGCTGAAAAACCCTAGAAACACTCCGCTTATAGAGCTCACCTTTAAGAATAGCATAGGCTTTTGCTCGTCGGATAATCTGCCGGCTCAGCACCTCGTCTTCGGGTAATTTGCCATCTACCAAATAATCGAGGTAGGGTTGAGTCTAGCTGGGAATCACAGCCAGAACTGCTATCTAAGGTGAGTCAGATTTGGTCGGATATTCCTCATCTACTCCCTTTATTGAGGGAACTTTGAGGTGCTCTAAAAAAGCGCCATCCAGGACCTCTTTCCGCGCAGAACCTATCCGAGATAGTGCATCTGCTTCCTCATTTTCTGCTCGAGGAATATGTTGAACTTCAAATCCTTCGAACGATTTAGATAGATCATCCACAACAGCTTTATATGCTGCCATGTGCTTATTTGCATTACAAATATCCGACACTTGTTGAGCAACAAGATCCGAATCTCCGTAACACATTAAACATCGGATGCCAATATCCTTAGCAATCCGGATTCCATGCAGCAGTGCTTCATACTCGGCAATATTGTTTGTCGCTGTGAAGTGGATCTGCAACACGTATAAAAGTTTATCTCCTTGGGGTGACTTGAGCACCACGCCATCCCGAGCCCCCGCGAGCCTTAGACCCATCGAAGAAGAGGGTCCAATATTCTAACTCAGGGAGGATCATGTTCTCCTTCGTCTCTGTCCAATCAGCAACAAAGTCAGCAAGGATCTGGGATTCGATTGTTGTCCGAGGTTTATACTCAATGTCAAAAGCTAAAAGCTCTATGCCCCATTTGGCGACGCGTCCTGTGGCATCACTATTGTTGATTATATCTCTCATGGGAGATGTGGTCACCACGGTAATTGGATGCTCCTGAAAGTAGTGTTGCAACTTACGAGATGCTAGAAAAACACCGTAAGCCAACTTTTGATAATGCGGATACCGCTGTTTTGACTATGTTAGGACTTCACTGACAAAGTAAGTCGGACGCTGCACCAGGTGCTCCTGATTTTCCTCCGGTCTCTCCACTACCATGACGATACTAATGACCTTATTTGTCGCAGCAAGATAAAGCAACATCGGTTCCTGAGGTTCCGGCGCTGCAAGGATAGGAGCAGATGAGAGTACTTTTTTCAGGTCTTGTAGTGCAGCTTCAGCTCCATCAGTCTAAACAAAATCTTTGGTCTTTTTCAGGAGTTTGTATAATGGTGCGGCTCTTTCACCAAGCCGGCTTACAAACCGACTGACTGCAGCAATGCAACCAGTTAGTCTTTGTACGTCCTTCAGGCGAGTTGGCCTGGAAATATTGAGTATAGCCTTGATTTTGTCCCGGTTCACCACTATGCCTCTCTGAGACACGATGAAACCTAACAATTTTCTGGCTGGTATTCCAAAGAAGCACTTCTTCAGATTAAGCATGATGTTATATTTTCGTAAGTTAGTAAATGTTTCCTCCAAGTCGGAAATCCGCGTTTCCTTCTTTTTGTACATTACTGCAATATCATCCATGTATGCATGTACATTGCGTCCGAGTTGGTCATGGAGGCAACGCTGCGTTCTTCAGCCCAAAGGGCATCGTAACAAAACAGAAGGTTCCGAAGGGGGTTATGAATGAAGTTTTGACTTTGTCAATTCCTTCATCCAGATTTGGTGATAACTGGAATATGCGTCGAGAAAACAGAGGAGTTCCGAGCCTGCCATAGAATCGATAACTTGATCAATCCTAGGCAGAGCGAACGGATCTTTTGGACAAGCCTTGTTCAAGGTAGTATAATCAACACACATCCTTAAATCAGTGGTGTCCTTTTTAGGGACCATTACAGGATTGGCCGACCACTCAGTGTGGATGACCTCTTCTATGAATCCGGCTAACTCGAGTCGTGCTAGTTCCTTAGCTATTGCCTTACGCTTTTCATTGCCAAATCTTCGTAGGGACTATTTGACGGGTTTAGCGTTCGGGTTTACATTTAGAGAGTGCTCGGCAAGTTCCCTAGGTACTCCGGTCATGTCAGATGGCTGCCATGCGGAGATATCTTGATTTGCTTGGAGGAACTTGACGAGCGCGCTTTCCTATGCGCTACCTAGGCCTACGCCTATCTGAGTCACCTTGGAGGGGTCATCATCCTTCAACGGCGTCTTCTTCGTCTCTTCTGATGCCTTGAACTCCGGATTTGGCTTTGTCACCTCCTTCTTCGTTGCAGGCATCTCGGACGGATCTATGCTCTTCTTGATCTCCTGGTACTCCTGGGTGTGCAGCACAGCTTCAGCAAATGCGACGTTTCCATCCTCGCACTCTCGCACTTTCTTCGGGTCTCCCCTGATGGTGATCACGCCATTGGGACCTGGAATTTTCATCATATTGTAAATGTAACACGGACGAGCCATAAAAGCCCAGTAAGCTGGACGTCCGAATATAGCGTGGTACGCGCTCTCGAACGGGACCACTTCGAAGGAAAGTGCCTTCGTCCGATAGTTCTTTGGAGTTCCAAAGGTAACATCCAAAGTGATCTCTCCCGGGGAATTAGCTTGTCTTCCTGGGACAACTCCGTGAAAGATCACAGAGCTATGGTTCAGCTGTGTTTCCGAGATCTTCATCCGGCGTAGAGTTTCGACATAGAGAATATTGATACTGTTACCACCGTCCATGAGGGTCTTGGAGAAACCATAACCGTCAATCAGTTGATTGACGATTAAAGCGTATTTTCCTCGCCTATGTAACTTAGGCGGATGATCATCACGGTCAAATGTGATTGCCACTTCCGACCAGTCCAGATACTGTGGGACAGCCGGAACTGTTGCATTGAGCTCATGTAGAACTGCTTTCTTGACCTTTGCTGGTTGAGATCCGAGGAAAGTGACATAAGTGTCCTTCTTGGTGGGAAAAGTATTCTTCCCTTCCGACTTGGGATTTGAAGCATCGGCTTCCTCCATGTCGGAATCTTCCTTGGTCACTTTTTCTTTTTTGGGATTCTTCTTCCCCTTCTTCCGCTTAGCTTTGTAGCATGCGGTGTCATCTCTTTTGATGTCCTCATTGAAACGACATTCGGCGTTGGTGTGGGACGAGCCCCCATTGGCGTCTAAGTGATGCACACATGGGTTATTAGCAATGTCGGACCAAGAGTAGGTTTTGCCTGGTTGCTGGTCTCCTCTACCTTGGACTCTTGAAGTTCCACGACCATGCCCGCGGCCTCCGCCGCGTCCTCCTCGTCCTCCAGACCCGAAAGTAGCAGTGACCACTGCCGTTTCCGCGTTGGGTTTTTCCTCCGAGGTATTTTTGCGCTTCTGAGCTTGTTGCTTTGGTTGTTTTGTCGACTGAGGCACAGCTAGGGCATTGAGCAATCCCTCTACATCGTCGTCAGCATCTGCATACTTGCTCGATGTTTCTATCATCTCTCCCAAATTAGTGACCTTGTCAAACTTCAAGCGATGACGCAGTAGACCAATTGGGAGACCTGCAATAAAATCTTCAATCGCACTTTGATCATTTACTCCTTCACAGGAGTTCTTGGTGTCGATCCATCGTCCGAGGTAATCCCGACAAGTTTCTCCGGCTTTCTGGGTGCAACGTTGTAGGTCTCCGACCATACAGGGCCTCCGATACGTGCCTTCAAAATTCCGAAAGAACGCACTTTGCATGTCATACCAGTTATTGATGGTGTTCTCTAGAAGTTCGTTGAGCCATGATCGTGCCGTCTTCCGCAACATAAGTGGGAGATGTCGGGTTGTGACCAGGCTGTTTCCGCCTTTGGCAATGCAGCAAGCTTGGAAGAAATCATGTAGCCAGGTATCTGGCCGAGCAATGCCGTCGTAGGATTGGATATGTCTTGAGATACAAAATCCTTCCGAGAATTTTGTAGCTCTGATGCGTGGTCTGAAGCACTTTGGGCCCACGTAGATATCATCGTTTTCGTAGCACCGAGCCTCTATGTTGGAATTGATCCTGTGCCTTGCGTCGTTCGGGGATAAAGATCGTCTCGAATGTCGGTTGTGGCTGCGGTGCCTTGGAGCCGGACTTCCGCTTCTGCCACCACCTCCTCCGTCATGTCGTCCTCCTTGCCCTCCTTGGGATCCGTTGTGATGACTGTGTGGTGGAGAGGGTGGGGCAGCTGGATGACTGATCGCCGGCCTCCGTCTAGAACGTCATTATTCTGATTCCGGGGAGGGTCTTGACTATGACGAGCCCCCTGCCGGCTTGTCCCGGCATGGTTTCCATCGTTCCTTCGTCCGTTGTTCCCACCAAGGTGGGGCTCAGCCGGACGGCTTGCATGTCTAGGAGGTGGCATTTTTTGATGATCCTCTTCCCGACGTTTCTCTTTATGTTCTCCCCTTCGATCGTTAGATTCTCGTTGGGGAGGATTCCTCAGATTCAGACCAGCGATGGCCTCTTTCTCGGCCGCTGGTGCAATGTTGCTCCAGTCGCCTGTAGTCCTGCGATGCTGTCCTGACGATCCGGTTCTCGAATAATTGTCCTCCCGTCGTTCGGGGCGATAATGCTGCTCCGGAACGCGGTGGGGTCTCACGTCAGCCCATGCTGGATCTGTGCGACATTGGTCGGAATCCAAGACCAGTTTTTGACTTCCAGACAGGGCGACCTTTTGCTGCTCCAGTCCCTTATTGAGTAGTTTGATACCCAAACGGATCTCCTCTGGTCCTGGATTAGCCGATAGAATTTCTCGGGCCACCACGGTATTCTGTACTGGGGTTGGATATACCCAACATCCTTTGCTATCTTTCCGTGGCTTCCCCATCTCATCTCTGAAAAGGACGGCACGGATATGTGGGAATTGGTCATCATTGGTGTGACGCTTCCGTGTCTTCTGATGCGACCGAGATATGTAATCCTTAGTTGCCATGCATTTCTTCTCCTCCTCGATGTTTCTGGCTTCATCCAGGAGTTGTTGACGATGCGCTTCTAGGGCTTGGGCCCTTTCATCCAGCTCTTCAGCAGTAAGTTCTGCAGCTGTAGGGATAGGTGTGGTTAATGCGGCATCGATGAGTTTACGCGCACCTTCGGTGATCACGTGTCCATCCACCGATTCTTCTTTTTTTGGCTCTTCTGGGATAAGTGCTCTATCCGAGTCTTCTTCGTATTCCTCGGCAATCACCTCCTCAGCTAGAGAGTCTTTTGCCGGGGTTTTGTTTTTCTTGTTCTTCTTGTTTTCCTTCTTGGCAGCGCCGGTAGCAAAGACGACTTTGGGTCCGTTTCCCGGAGTCAAGCTCTGATCGGTACTTTCGGACATCTGGACCTCGGGATTATCTCCGACGTCCATGTCATCCTGCGCTTTAGGAGAGTGTTCCCCGGATCCTTCATCCATGAACTTTTGGAAATCTTCTAACGTCATCGATTCATCCGAGGATGCGGGTATGTCGGCGTTTGTTCCAATTGCCTCCAGCACCGAGCCAGTGTTTTCTCCAGCATCGGCAGAGCCGGATCCGGATCCCACGTAACCGACGAAGTGCGACGCGTGCTTCCTGAGGTACCTGCAGCTTTCACGATCAGCCATGTCGAAACTTTTGATGGTCTCGAGAATTGAATCTGCGCTTGCATCTTGCATTATCATACGTCGTAGTGTGGACCTTAGGAAAGGTCTGTCTGTCCTGGCTTCATCAGAGCCAGAATCAGTGTCATTGATATGCTCCTCCTGGATTTCGACTTCTACGGGTGGGTCGTTCTGGGATACGGTCTCTCCGAGGAGATCCACTCCAGACTCGGCTTTAACCGCTAGGTCTTCCTCAGGCTCGGATTTCTCCACTATCTCCGCAACTGGTGCGGGCTGGGTGGGTTTAGGGTTTTCTGAGATCCGTAACTCTGCTGCCTCCGTGGACAAAGGGGATCCAGAAGATTCTTCTGCCTCTATCATCACCGCTAGGGTGGGTGGGGAAGGTTCAGCAAAACCGATGTAAACATCGATCTTGCCAAAAGACATGATTGTGTAGGCAGTCACAGCCTCCCTAGCCGGAATCCAAGTCTCGTCGAGAACAATGAGAGGGACGTCGCTGGCGTAGAGATGCGACCGACAGTGATAGTCTCGCCGATTCCGATTCTTGCAGATTCCGCTCGGAACGCAGATCTGAAACTCACTTGCCCCACGGTGGGCGCCAACTGTCATCGGATTGATGACAAGTACGCCATGAGGGGGTCCTCGAGGCATGCGGAAGAGAGGAGTGTGAGACGTACGGTATTCCGGGACGGTGAGCACACAAGTTTACCCAGGTTCAAATCCGTCGGCTTTGGACGGATCCTACTCCTGCTAGCAATCCAGTAATACGGCAGAGCCAGAGTATGGGTTACAAGGGTTTCGCCTATGCGAGTTGAGGGTCTAAAGTATCGGTGGTAGGTGCCCTAAAGGCTCTCCCTAGGACGGCTTATATAGATATCCGGCCTAGGGTATACAGAAGAGATCTATCCGGCTACGACTAAGAGTCGGTTACAGAGTACATCTTGAACTACAAGTAACATTATGGGCCTAAGTCGGTAAGTCTTCTGGGCCTTTCCGTAGCCGGATTGGACTCCGTCTTTCTCCCTGACTGGGCCGCCCGTGAAGCAACGCTCTAACCCGAAGTGGGCCACCCTGGTCAGTGAGGAACTGTGAGGATACCCGGAAAGTATATCCCCAACATCCGCACCACCAAGTCTAGCACCGCAAAGAAGCGGTGCATCCGTGATCGCACACACATCTGGTACCCCGACAACCTCCGTCCCTCGCTCTAGCAAAGCAGCGGAAGCAGCAACTCCTTTCCTGATAAAGCCACCGGGAACATGTATCTCGCTAATATGAGACCATGGGGAATAATACTAGAGGGGGAGAGAGATCCTTCACGAGGAGGTGTGAGGAAGAAGGGGTATGAGGGGGGCCTTTTATAGGAGGAGGGGGTGCCCCTCCTCATGGCCGGCACCCAAGGGCTGACCCCTCACCTCCTCATTCATGTGGTGGTAACTCCCTCCACATAAATTTGCTCCTTCACATTCTCCTTTAAAGTCCCCACTTTAAATGCATTAAATTTCTCCAAATTTAATGCTCTCTCATTTAATAAAACTCTTTTATTAATTTTATTCATAATTTTGTTAATTACTTTAATTAACAAACATTCACATAAAACCCCCTGCAACATTTCAATATTACATGCAGAACTAATTTCAGCAATTTCACCTGAAACAGTTTCGGTGTCTATTGAAATAATTCCAGCGTTTTCTTAAATCTTTATCTGAAACATATTTGCTCCAAATGGTGTCGGTATCCCTTAAGTGTGTCACCCTACGGTCCACGAATAATGCAGACATGATCGAGACCCCTCTCGGACCAATAATCAGAAGCGGGACCTGGAGATCTATACTGACTCCTACACATTCAACGATGACTTCTGTGATCGTGAGAACCTTTAACGCTAGTAACTAAATCCCTTTTTCTCGCGGTATATTACATGTCCGAGATTCGATCATCGGCATCCAAATACCTAGTTTGATCTCGTTACCGACATGCACTCTTTTCTCGTTCCTGTGATATAACATTCTAGTGATCACATCACTTGCTTGCAAGCTATTTCAATGTGATATCACCGAGAGGGCCTAGAGTATATCTATCCGTAATCGGGATGGACAAATCCCACTCTTGATCCATGAGCCTCAACATAACACCTTTGTAGCACTGAACCCACCTTTATAGTCACCCTGTTACGGTGTGAGGTTTGATGTTATCAAGATACTCTTCCAGTGTCAGTAATTAACATGATCTCATGGTCTAAGGACTAAGATTACTTCGTATGATGTTATAGCAATATAAACATAATGAATTTGATTGTAATGCTATACTTCGGATGAATGTTCATCACATCATTCCACTAATGTTGTGACCTCGTTATTAACAACATCCAATGTCCATGATCAGGAAACCTTGATCATCTTGTTAATCAATGAGCTAGTTTATAAGAGAGGCATAACTAGGAACTTTCCTTTTGTTTATTAAACACGCATGTATTAATGTTTCCAATTAATAAATTATAGCATGCAAAATAAACATTTATCATAAACAAGGAATAAGATAATAACCACTTTATTATTGCCTCTCAGGTATATTCCCTTCAAAAACCATGAACCTTAGAACTTTCCCTCTTAGCCCATTATCTATCTCAATCTTTAGATGACTCGTGGAAACCCTGGAGGGAGCAGCTTATCGCAGGACCCAATGCTGCAGATTATGCAGATGCTTGTTGCAGACCGTGAAGCTAGAAGGGCAGAGCGCCAAGCCACCCTAGCAACACTGCAGCAGATCGCCCAGATGGCCCAAAACAACCAAGGCCATGGAAATCAGGATCATCAAAGATCCAAACTGAAGAACTTCCAGAATACCAATCCCCCAATCTTTAGCACTTCGGAGAACCCACTAGATGTTGATGACTGGTTGCAGACAATGGAGAACAATTTAGAAGTAGCCAGAGTTGATGACAACGAGAAAGTTCTTTTTGCCACCCACTACTTGGCAGGAGATGCAAGAGCATGGTGGAACAACACCCGCACAATGAACCATGGTCAAGTGATGACATGGGAAGCCTTCAAAATCAAGTTCAGTCGCACCCACATGCCACAGGGTCTAGTCACTAGAATGAGGGATGAATTTAGAGAGATGAAGCAAGGCAGCATGACTGTAGTGGAGTACCGTGACAGATTCTTGTCCCTAGCCAGGTATGCACCAGATGAGATCAACACAGAGGCCAAGAAGAAGGAGAGATTCCTGAACGGGCTGCATGATGAGATGCAGACAGTTCTCGTCAACATCCGTTTCGAGGATCTCGAAGAGCTAGTCGACTTTGCCATTTAGATGGAAGGGAAGATCAACCAGGCAAACGACAACCGCAAACGTCATATGATGCACCAAGCTGGATCCAATAGTCACCAAAAGTACCGTCCTAACCCTTCTGCGGGATATGCACCAAGGAACAACCGACCCCCAATGTCTCGCCCAAGCTACCCCAACCGTAGCGGAGGCAATGTGAAGTCCGGAGGAAACAACAATCACCCTAGCAACACCAGCAATTTCAACCGTGCACCTCCCAAGAGCAACAACAACAACACTGCACCTAGAACTAGAAGTAATGTTGTGCCCATGGCAGCAAAAGACAAGTCTCAGATCACTTGTTTCGAGTGTGAAGTGAAGGTTCACTATTCTAGTGAGTGCCCCAAGAAGATTGCCGCCACTGCCAATGTGAATGCCCCAGCTCAACAACAGCGTCGTGTTCAACCAGGAAGAAGATTCGCCCTAGGGAACCCTCACAACCGCAACGGTCGTCTCTTCCACATGAACGCCGAAGAAGCCCAAGAAGCGTCAGATGTAGTGCTAGGTATGTTTTCTGTCAATTCAGTTTTAGCAAGAGTGTTGTTTGATTCTGGAGCATCGCACTCATTTGTCACCGAAGAATTTGCATGCACTAGTAAGATTCACCCAACCAATTTGAGGCATGTCATGATAGTTCAAATCCCTGGTTCAACTACAAAGGCTAGAAAAATTTGCAAAGTTGTACCTATCAGAATACATGAGATAGATCTTTATGCCAATCTAATAGTACTTGGAGCCAAAGGTTTGTAAGTAGTACTAGGTATGGATTGGATGTCAAAGCATAAAGGATTGATTGACTGTGCCAAGAAAGCCATCACCATGACCAGTAGTTCTAGAGTCTCAGTAGAGCATATATCTGAAACCTTACCCCGTCAATTCAAGTGCAACAACAGTCTAGCCCTACCCACCATAGACCAAGGCAGAGTAGTCTGTGAATACCCCGACGTATTCCCAGATGAATTGCCAGGTATGCCCCCGGATAGGGATATTGAGTTCATTATTGAACTAATCCCCGGAACCGGACCCATAGCCTAGAGACCCTATAGCATGAACCCCTCAGAGTTAGTGGAATGGAAGAAGCAGTTGGACGCTATGCTGGCAACAGGCTTGATTCAACAAAGCGCATCGCCATGGAGATCGCCAGTGTTATTCGTCGACAAGAATGATGTAGACAACCGTTTGTGCATAGATTACAGAAAGCTGAATGACGTCACCATCAAAAACAAGTACCCTTTGCCAAAGATAGAGGATATATTTGATCAGTTGACTAGAGCAAATGTATTCTCTAAGATTGATCTTAGGACTGGTTATCACCAACTTAAGATTCATGCAACAGATATTCCAAAGACCACCTTTACTACTCGTTATGGTTTATACGAGTATACGGTCATGTCTTTTCGATTAACCAATGCCCCTGCTTATTTCATGAATCTCATGAATAAGATCTTTATGAATTTTCTAGACAAGTTTGTCGTTGTGTTTATCGATGATATCCTTATCTACTCCAAGTCAGAAGAAGAGCATGAGCAACATCTGAGAATCATTCTTGAAACCCTGAGAGAGCATCGGTTGTATACCAAGTTCAGCAAATGTGAGTTTTGGCTGAAAGAGGTAGGATTCCTAGGACATATTGTGTCTGCCGAAGGAGTCGCTGTTGATCCCACCAAGATCAGAGATGTCAAAGCATGGGAAGCCCCGACCACTCAAACCCAAGTCCGTGCATTTCTCGGATTAGTAGGATACTACCGCAAGTTTGTCGAAGGATTTTCGAGCATAGCAAGACCCATGACCCAATTGTTGAAGAAGGACAAGAAGTGTGAATGGACCGACAAATGTGAAGCAAGTTTCCAGGAGCTGAAGAAGAGATTGATTTCAGCCCCAATATTGATCATGCCAGATATCAAGAAGCCGTTTGATGTGTATTGTGATGCATCCAAGATTGGTCTCGGATGTCTATTGATGCAAGAAGGGAAAGTCATCGCGTATCTATCTCGCCAACTAAAGCAGCATGAGCAGAATTTTAAATTTGCCCCTTCACATTCTCTTTTAAAGTCCCCACTTTAAATGTATTAAATTTCTCCAAATTTAATGCTCTCTCATTTAATAAAACTATTTTATTAATTTTAATCAGAATTTTGTTAAATACTTTAATTAACAAACATACACATAAAACCCCCTGCAACATTTCAATATTACATGCAGAACCCATTTCAGCAATTTCACCTGAAACAGTTTCGGTGTCTATTGAAATAATTCCAGCGCTTTCTTAAATCTTTATCTAAAACATATTTGCTCCAAATGGTGTCGGTATCCCTTAAGTGTGTCACCCTATGGTTCGCGAATAATGCAGACATGATCGAGACCCCTCTCGGATCAATAATCAGAAGCGGGACCTGGAGATCCATACTGACTCTTACACATTCAACGATGACTTCTGTGATCGTGAGAACCTTTAACGCTAGTAACTAAATCCCTTTGTCTCGCGATATATTACATTTCCGAGATTCAATCATCGGCATCCAAATACCTAGTTTGATCTCGTTACCGACATGCACTCTTTTCTCGTTCCCGTGATATAACATTCTAGTGATCACATCACTTGCTTGCAGGCTATTTCAATGTGATATCACCGAGAGGGCCCAGAGTATATCTATCCGTCATCGGGATGGACAAATCCCACTCTTGATCCATGAGCCTCAACATAACACCTTTGTAGCACTGAACCCACCTTTATAGTCACCCTGTTACGGTGTGACATTTGATGTTATCAAGATACTCTTCCAGTGTCAAAAATTAACATGATCTCATGGTCTAAGGACTAATATTACTTCGTATGATGTTATAGCAATATAAACATAATGACTTTGATCGTAATGCTATACTTCAGATGAATGTTCATCACATCATTCCACTAATGTTGTGACCTCGTTATTAACAACATCCAATGTCCATGATCAGGAAACCTTGATCATCTTGTTAATCAATGAGCTAGTTTATATGAGAGGCATTACTAGGAACTTTGTATTTTGTTTATTAAACACACATGTATTAATGTTTACAATGAATACAATTATAGCATGCAAAATAAACATTTATCATAAACATGGAATAAGATAATAACCACTTTATTATTGCCTCTCGGGCATATTCCCTTCAGTTTTTTACTTTATTAGATAGAGTAGCAATAGTTGTAAAAGCATGGATTGGCAATGACAATCAAGCAACGATGGACCTCGATGATATTCCCATGGCATGTAGAGGAGTACATAACGCCGGAAGACATTGATGATGGAGATCGTTGACGCAAAGTGCTATACCATATCACTATATGAATTACATGTGATGTTAATCCTTTTATGCACTTTATTTGTTGCGTGGTAGTCGTAATAAATAGGGTGATCTATCACTTCAAATTATCAAGTAATGATGTGTTCCCCTTAAGTTAGGCACCACATAACATGGGCTTCGAACTAGTGTGGGTCATGTAACATGGGTACACCTAGCAACATTCATAATGTGGGTGTGAAACTGTCGCACAACTGGTAAACTAAGGTTCACTTGACATACTACCTAGAACGTCTAGATTATGGAACTCAAGAATCGAAAGATTAACAAGAGTCATATGGAGATATGATTGGTATGATTACCTACCGGGCTTATTCCCCGGTGCGTGATGTAACATTGGTACCAGGAAAATAAGTTCGTGGATCTTGAATCACTAAGTATCAATCATGAGAGATATTAATTTTAGTGGGAGCTACACTCTAGATTAAAGTTGTTAATCTTATGTAGTTCATTAATTATGAAACAATGTCTAAATGAAGCAATTGTTTGTAGATCAATGGCACGCAACACCAACTTCTCTTTAGCTGGCATATTAGAGAAAGAGAAAATGCATGAATCGGGTACAAATTTTGTGGATTGGAAGCAACTCTTGGTGAAAATCAACTCAGGATGTGGAAGATGTCTTTCAGCAACGTAGTGATGACTACATCGTTGTCCAATGTGTTATACTTGCATCGATGGAACCGGATCTTCAAAGGAGGTTTGAAACTGGGGTCCACATGAAACGATCATGGAATTAAGGGGCATGTTTGAGAAAAAAACCGAGCAGAAAGATATGAGATCTCTCAAGCTCTTCTGGATTGCAAGATGGATGAAGGAGGCTCGGTTAGTGATCATGTAATCAAGTTGCATGGGTACGTTCAAATGTTGGAAGCGCTAGGTGTTTCCTTTTCTTATGAATTGGGAACCGACATAATCCTGAAATCACTCCCACCTAGCTTTGATGGGTTTGTCATGAACTTCAACATGCATGGGATGAACAAAATATTGGCCGAACTGTTTGCGATGTTGAATGTGGCTAAAAAGGACATACAGAAGAACACCAGTCATGTGATGATGGTGAATAAAAACACTTGTTTCAAGAAGAAGCACTCTGGGGTGACAATAAGAAGGCGGATGTACGTTGCGCCTCTAACAAAGGCAAAGCGCCTAAGCTAGGTCCAGCCCCATATGCTGAGTGTTTCTTCTACAAGGATAAGGGTTATTGGAAGAGGAACTATCCAAAGTACTAGCGGAGAAAAAGAAGACCCCGGATCATCCAGCTTAGGTATATATGATATACATGTTATTGATGTTTACTTGCAAGGTCCTAAGAGTAACTCTTGGGTATTTGATATCGGATCGGTTGCTAACATTTGCAATTCGATACAGGAGCTACGGTGCCCTAGGAAGCGTGGCAAGAACGAGGTGACGATGCGCGGCGGGAATGGATCAAGCGTTGCGGTGATTTTCATCGGCATAAGACCTCTACATCTACCATCGGGATTACTATTAGAACTTAGTAATTGTTACTTTATGCCTCCATTATGTAAGAATATAATATCAGGATATTGTATCTTACAAGATGGTTATTCGTTTAAATTAGAGAATAATGGTTGTTCAATTTATATGAATAATGTCTTCTATGCACACGCTCACGTGAAGCGTGGGTTGTTTATGATTGATCTTGACTGTGATACACACATCCATAATACTGAGGCTAAACATCGAAAGACAAATGAATTGAATACCATATATACGTGGCACTGCAAATTGGGTCACATTGGACATAAATGCATGAATAAGCTCCATAGTGATGGACTTTTTTGTTCACTATATTTTGAATCTTTTGATACATGTGAAGCATGTTTGATGGGAAAGATGGCAAAATCGCCATTTAACGGTTATGTTGAATAGGCAAGTGACTTGCTGGAAATAATACATACTAATGTATGCGGTCCAATGAGTATACATGTACACGGTTGATTCCTCTACTTTATAACCTTTACCGATGACTTGAGTAGCTATGGTTATATTTATCTTCTGAAGCATAAGTCTGAAACATTTGAAAAGTTCAACGAATTTCAGAATGAAGTAGAGAATCAACCTGGCAAGAAAATAAAGTTTCTGCGGTCAGATCGTGGAGGCGAATATTTGAGTCATGAGTTTAGCGAACATCTTAGAGCTCGTGGAATCGTTTCATAGCTTACGCCTCCGAGAACACCCCAATGTAATGGAGTGTCGGAACAATGTAATTTAACTTTGTTGGACATGGTGAGATCTATGATGTCTTTAACCAATCTCTCTTTGTCATTTTGGAGCTATGCTTTAGAGACTGCGGCTTTTACACTTAATAGAGCACCATCAAAGTCCGTTGAAATGACAACATATGAGTTGTAGTTTGGCAAGAAACCCAACTTATCGTTTCTTAAAATTTGGGGTTGCGAAGCTTATGTAAAATGTTTGAAATCAAATAAGCTTGATCCTAAGTCGGACAAATGCATATTTGTAGGTTACCCTAAGGAAAATGTTGGGTATTCCTTCTATCGAAAAACTGAAGGTAAGATTTTTGTCGCGCGAGGAGGAACATTTCTTGAGAAGGAATTTCTCTCTAAAAGTTTAAGTGGGAGGACAATAGAGCTTAATGCGGTTATTGAATCAGAGAAAGATGGGTAGAGTAGCGCATAACCAGAAGCCATTCTGGAAACACCTATGGTGCCATCAGATGCTGCCACGCCTACAAAAGTTGTAGTCCTGGAAATTAATGCTCCTACTAAACCACGTAGATCTGGTAGAGTTCCTCTTCTGGTCATAAGATTTGAAGTTGAACTATTGTTGTTAGACAGTGATGAACCAGCTACATACAAAGAAGTTATGACGGGCCCTGACTCTGTCAAATGACAAGAAGCCATGAAATCTGTGATAGAATCCATGTACAAGAATCAAGTTTGGAACCTGATGGACCCTCCTGAAGGCATAAAGCCATAAAGTGTAAATGGATCTATAAGAAGAAAACAGACGCAGATGATAATGTTACCATTCATAAAGCACGACTTGTCACAAAGGGGGTTTCTACAAATTCAAGGAGTTGACTACGATGAAACTTTCTCTCCTGTATCTATGCTTAAGTTTGTTTGGATTCTTCTAGCAATAGCTGCATACTACGATTATGAAATATGGTAGATGGATGTCAAAACAGCGTTCCTGAATGGGAAGCTAACCGAGGATATGTACATGGTACAATCCGAGGGTTTTGTCGATCCTAAAGATGCTGGAAAGGTGTGCAAACTTCAGAGATACATCTATGGACTGAAGCAACCATCACAGAGGTGGAATCTTCATTTTGATGAAGTAGTAAAGAGTTTCGGCTTCATCAAGAACAGACAAGAGTCTTGTGTATACAAGGAGGAAAGTGGGAGCTCGATAGCATTTCTAATACTATATGTGGATGACATATTGTTGATTGGAAACGATAAAACATTTCTTAACACTATAAATGAATCATTGAAGAAAAGTATTTCGATGAAAGATTTGGGTGAAGAAGCTTACATATTGGGCATAAGGATCTATAGAGATAGATCGCGACGTCTGATAGGGCTTACTCAAGATACATATCCAGACAAAGTTTTGAAGAGGTTCAAAATGGAAGAATCTAAGAAGGGATCACTTCCAATGGTACATGGCAAACCACTAAGCAAGAAGTAATGTCCTATGACAGATGCTGAGCGAAAAGACATGAGTGAAGTTCCATATGCGTTAGCTATTGGTTCAATCATGTATGCCATGATATGTAGAAGACCGAATGTATCATATGCTCTAAGTGTTACGAGCAGATACCAAAGTGATTCAGGTGTGAATCACTAGATAGAAGTCTGGTTATGTGTTCACCTTGAGCGGGGGAGTGGTGAGCTGGAAAAGTTCTAAGCAAGATACGGTTGCGGACTCTACAACAGAGGCGGAGTACATAGCAGCGTCAGATGCTGCAAATGAGGGTGTCTGGATGAAGAACTTCATGCTAGAGCTTGATGTGGTTCCAAATGTGCTAGAGCCAATGGTGATTCATTGTGATAACAATGGTGCAATCGCTCAAGCAAAGGAACCAAGGTCCCACCAGAAGAACACGCATGTACAATGTCAATGTCATCTCATACGCCAGTTCGTGCATGATGGTGACATCAAGATGTGAAAAATTCATACAGATCTGAATGTGGCAGATCTGTTGACAAAGTTACTCATGCTTGCAAAGCATGAACAGCACCGGGATGACATAGGTGTTAGAATGCTAAATATAAACTACATTATTGACTCTAGTGCAAGTGGGAGATTGATGGAAATATGCTCTAGAGGCAATAATAAATGTGTTATTATTCATATTTCGGTTTCATAATTAAGTTTATCGTTCTGTGCTATAATTGTATTAGTTCCGAATAATGTGTATTTGGAGGAAAACCCAAATACATGTGTGGAATGATAAACACCATATAAAAGATATCCCTAGTCATGCCTCTATGACTAGTATGTATGTCAGCAATAGTTTCAATTTCCTAACTATGGGCAAAGTGAATGTGATTGTGGAGTTGCCAGTGACATATGTGATCAGATTTGTTGGAGAACAACAACGATGGATAGACCCAAACATGAGATACCCTAAAACGCATTGTCAATAAAGTTATCGGTTTAATCTCATAAGACTTTGTATTTCCTTTACTAGAAATCATTTGACCACGAGACATACGTGAACTTGGGAACAATATAGACGCGGCAAGATTCTCCAAACATTGCGCTTAACGTAGTAACTATAAAGTTGATGCTTGTTCGTACCGGACGGTCTACCGATCATTCACATGATGTGATTATGGGAATTGATACTCCTGGCGATGGAGAGATACGCTCTAGGCCCATCATGTACTATGTTGTTCGTCATCATCTGGCCGGACACGTGATTAAGTTGTTGAACACACGTGTGCATGCCAAGTAATGAGAATAACCTAGTTTTTCATCTCGGGCAATATAAAGTATCGATGACTCAATACGATATGTATCGGACTCAATACTACGGTTCACACGATAAAAACTTCATGTTATTTGTGGGGTTGCTACTTGTATCAGGACATTGATACTAATCATTGTCATCGGAATGAGTTTCGTTCATGTCCACAAATATCCGAACTTACCGGGTCAAAAACTTAAGATGTCTATGGCATTTAGAATATGAGTGCGAATGAGATAGTTGGATGAAGTAATTCTGAAAGGATGTTTCAGAGCGTCTCGGAATATTCTGGAGGAGTCCAGGATATCACCGAGAGTGGACGGAAGCATTCTGAACATTAAAAGAGGACACTAGGAATATTTTAGCAAGGTTTCGAATTACTCCGGAGGTGTTTGAAAGTTAATTCAGAAAGCTTTGGAATAAATATTTATTTTCATAATAAATAAGAAATTATTATTTATTAATATCCAAGTGGGTCCCATGGGCCAAAGGCCGCATGGGCCCACTGGGCCCACACACGCGCAAAGGGGGAGGGAACCCTGGCCGAATCGGCTAGGGCCTCCCCTATGGTCCGTGATGACCCACAAGTATAGGGGGTGTATCGCAGTATTTTCGAGGGAAGTGAAACCCAATTTATTAATTCGACACAAGGGGAGCCAAAGAATATTTATAAGCCTTAACAACTGAGTTGTCAATTCAGCTACACCTGGAAACAATCTTGCTCACAGCAGTTTATCAGTAGCAACAGTTTTAAAGTAGCAATAGCAAAGTAACAGCAGTAGTAAAAGTAAGACATCAGTGACAATAGCAGTAAACAATAGGATTAAAGCGCGGTAGGCATAGGGATGGATGGATGGGCGTTGCATGGACAAGACAATTCACATGGAAATCAAGACATAGGGCAATTGCAGATAAATAAGATAAAGTATCCAAGTACTAGATAATCATAGGCGTGTGTTCCATATATAGTCATACATGCTCGCAATGAGAACTTGCACACCATCTTTTGTCCTGTCAGCCCGTTTGTAGCGGGGCCTCAAGGGAATTACTGGCAATTAAGGTGCTCCTTTTAATAGAGCACCGGAGCAAAGCATTAACACTCTGTGAACACATGTGATCCTCACATCAAAGCCATTCCCTCCGGTTATCCCGATTGCTATCACTTTGGAGCCATTGGTTCTGGACAATAACATGTGTATATAACTTGCAGGTAAGACCAAAAACAATACTATCATAATGAATCAATAACATGTTCAAATCTGAAATCATAGCACTCGGGCCCTAGTGACAAACATTAAGCATAACAAGTTGCAACAAAGTCAAAAAGCACTAATAATAGATACTAGGCACCATGCCCTAACAATCCAATGCCATTACATGAACAATCTCATCCAATCCCTACCATCACCATAGCCTATAGCGGGGGATTACTCACTCATAGATGGGGGAAACATGGATGGTTGATGGAGAAGCGATGGTGGCGATGATCTCCTCCAATTCCCCGTCCCGGCAGGGTGCCAGAACGGAGTTTCTGGT
Organism: Avena insularis; assembly: GCA_023614405.1. Taxonomy (NCBI): domain Eukaryota; kingdom Viridiplantae; phylum Streptophyta; class Magnoliopsida; order Poales; family Poaceae; genus Avena; species Avena insularis. Next base: position 197,084,244 of record CM042686.1, on the reverse strand, counting down.
GCTGATTCACGGAATCTAGTGGTGGCAGCAGACCGGAACTCTTTCTGGAAAAACGTCAAACCCCCCTTGGTTTTTAGGTCAAGAGGCAACTTATATGCGAAGAGGGAGGCCGAGGGGGTGACCAAGGCGGCCACACCACCCCCATGCGCAGCTTGGCCTGGCCCGCGCGGCCAGGTGGTGTGGGCCCCTCGTGGCCCTACTCCGTCTCGTCTTCTGGCTCCGTGAGTCTTCTGGTGAAATAGGATTTTTGGCATATTTTCCGGGATTTTTCCTGATAGTTGATTTCCTTCACAAAAACTAGACACCAAGGTAATTCTGCTGAAAACAGTGTCAGCCCGTGTTAGTTGTATCCAAATCACACAAGTTTAGAGAAAAACAATAGCAAAAGTGTTCAGGAAAGTAGATACTTTTTGGACGTATCAACTCCCCCCAAGCTTAGCTTATTGCTTGTCCTCAAGCAATTCAGTTGAAAACTGAGTGCGATAAAAGAAACTTTCACGAACACATTTGCTTCATAAGATGTATATATTCTTAGCATATGGTCAACTACTCAGGCAATTCATAATAAAGAGTATGCAACTAAGTTTACTTAATAGTCATTGCAAGCTATGAAGAGATTCAAACTCAAAAATAGTAAGTAGCATGAAACATAAACAAAAGCAACATTGCAATGCTCATAAAAAGGTATGACAGAGTGGTATCTCGCTTTCCTTTGATTGTAGAGAAAACATAAATGCCAATGCACCTCTGAAGTTCAAGTAAAGACTAGAAGTAAAGATATCAAAGATACAAGCATCAAAGTCATAGCATAATTAATCCAGTTTTGGAACAAGCACATTGCACTAAGAATGACAATTATGCTCTCAAGAAAGTGCTCATAGAATGTGTGGAGACTCAACAAGGAAATGAACCGGTTTTGAAAAGTTTGAAAGGCTTCCAAATGCTGAAAGTATGGTACTCATTAGCTTTGAGCTCTCATTGCTCCTATCATAAGCATCTTTAATATGGTTAAGGTGAAAGTGAGGTCCAATCTGACTTACATGCTTGACAGACTATAAAGTGGAAATCTCATGTCCCTTGAGTACGAGGGCCGCTCCTCATGCTACTCAACTTTAGTTATCGGTAAGTTCTTGTCATAGTAAATATGTGCGTATCATAGAGAACCGCCAACGGGGTACCCCTTGCCCGATGATACAAAAGAATCACCATATCAAAATGACAAGGCAAGGAGACAACGAGTATCTTAGCAATCTTCTTATTTACCATGGGAAAATGGTGCTTTTTTCTCTCTTTCCTCTTTTCTCATATCTTTTTTTTTCTCTTTTTTCTCAATATCTGACTCTTTTTTTATGAGAAGAATGCTTCATAGATACTCATTATGGTTACGATGTAGGTTTCCACCATGATTAGGCATGGATTAGACCGGCGGCCCAGGCGTTTCTCTAACACACATACATAACTCCATGCACTTACAAGCTCCCCTTTTATTTCACACCGACGACATCCGCAAACAAAAGAGCATGATATCAAATGGGTATATATTTACAAGTGTTGAAAGCATTCCCCATGACAGCACGGTTCTGCTAATCCCCAGCCTATAATTTGCAAGCATATAACTTTCACGGACAGTCACAATGATTCGGGTTTATTAAGTGCAGGAAATAAAGTGTGCCATCAAGTTCGTGAGAGCTTTACTAACTAACTTTCTCATAACAAGCAAACATTTTATTCGAAAGAAAATAAGGCATATTGAATATGCACGGAACATCAAATGATGCTAATAGGTAGGTATGGTGGACACTTTTGGCAATATTGTTTTTGGGGAAATGGAAACACGAGTAGAGCTCATACTCAGTGCAAGTGGAGGCTAGCAATAGAGAGGGAGCGACAAACAAGAGAGCCATAACTGTCATAATCATGCTTGCAACAAAACAAGACTAATCATGGCATGAAAGTGATTCAAGACCCCTGAGGTAAAATAATTCATCGAGGCTTAACTGATTGTTTCAGTCATATGCATGCATGAGCATGTGCCAAGTTAATTCAAGTGAAACATTTAGAGGAGGATACCACAATGTCATACCAATTTATGAATAGAGCAATGCAATCAAACATTCACATGACATGCTACAAACTATTAGAGGGCTGGAGCTAATCATAAGAAAGCAAGAACTACTAAGCATCCATAAATAACATACACCCTACATGAACAGACTAAGCATTCCCACAATGATGAGTATATGTACAAAAATGAAAACAAATAGAGTTTGTTACCAGCCTCTTACCACACCTCAAGTTGTCATTAATCCTCATTATTGCCCTTCACTTGTGTGGCTTGAATAATAACATGGAACCAATTTCCACTGAGGACTGCTAAACCCTGCAACAAATTCACAAAACCAAAGAAGAACAACAAATATTTTTGGTGTTTTCGAATTTTAAAACAAGAACCAAAAAGGCAGAACAAGCAAAGCAAAATCTTATTGGGTTTTTCGAATAATTAAGACAAAGCCGAAAGGAAGAAGCAAACCAAGGCAGAAAGAAGAAGAAGCAAACAAAGAGAAACAACGGAAATATTTTTGGTCTTTTTGTGTTTTAGAAACCAAAAACAAAGCAAGAACGAAAACTAAAAAGAGAACGAAGCATGGATATACAAAGTACCGACTAAACATGATATGGAGATGAGTGTGATGTCGGTGTACCTCCCCCCAAGCTTAGGCTTTTCGCCTAAGTGGGTATCAATCCCAAGCTGGCCAAGATGAAGTGTCTCCGTGGTACGACGAGCAGGTACCCTCGTCCTGGTATGAGCTCGAGGACGCCCCACCGTAGTGCGCAGAGTAGTCGTAAGAAGGCACATCCTCCTGGTGCTGCTTGTGGAAACCAAGCAGACGGAGCTGCTCGTCCACCTCCTCTTTGGAACGCGACCACAGCCTCCTGTGAACACTGAACAAAGTAGATTGCGTCAAAGGAATCTCCCTTTCATCCCCGTCAGTAAACAACATCATGTATACTAAATTGTCCATGTAAGAGTCAGTAGTGACGAAGTGATGAGTTTTCATGGCAGCAAGATCAAGCCTTTGTGGTGCCAATATAGTATCATTAGGATCCACAGAAAGCTCCAACGCAGTAACCATACGTAAAGCAATAATGCCCCCATAAATAGGTCCCCTAGCAGCTAGGCGGCGAGCAATGAGAGAGCCAAGATTGTACCGAGTATCATTATTAAGTGCAGCAGCGAGGAAGCCTAAATGATAGTTGGAGATATTACTTGTATTCTCCCTACCAAGAATGCTAGTATCAAGATAATAAGCAAAGTATTAAGAGATGGGAGTTGGATGTTTCTTATCTTCCCGCGCTGAGCTACGCGGTCATCGTCATTTGTCACACTTCGATAGAGTTCCAGCAAATCAGCGGGTCTCCCTTAGATCTTCTTCACGGCCCCCGTCATGCCTATACCTATAATGCTGCAAAATCTTTCCAATGGCATGGTGAACAGCAGATTATAAATTCTAAAAGAAACAGTTGACTGATAGGGGGTGTTAGTGAAAACTAAACTCTCAACGAAAGTTTTGGTGAGCACGGAATCTCACTCTCATCTTCCATGTATGAGGTCAAACCGACCCTCTGAACCAGTAGTAAGAAATCATCGAGGATCCCTGCAGCTTGCAATAAGGTATAACAAGGGAAAGTAGATGGGCATCCCCCTCATCTCCTTCATTGCCAAAGCGTGGTGCAATGAGATCTTCATTGTATGAAGGCCTAAACTGAGAGGCTGATCTTGAGGGCCTTGACCTCCTAGGTGTGTCCCTCTCAAATATTTCTCCAAATGTGTGGTTGTTCATATTTGATATTCTGAAATTTAAACATCCAATAAATAAGTAATTGCAAAGTGAATATATAATGAAGGGCACTACTCATAGGGACTTGTAAGAGGCCTAAACATGCATCAAAATAATATCTCTAAGCATTGAACAAGCTTATAAGCTCTCAAAACTTGTCACCTACAGCAGCAAAATACTCAAGATATAATCCACTAAACACAAATCTACTTGGACAAGCGGAGGAGTCACATACCGGAGAACAAATGCTCCAAATTTCAGCAGCAAAGATGGGTTGAGCAAGGAGATCGAAAAATCATGGGCAAGAACAGCAATAACGCAATTTCAAGTAATGAGATGGTGTTTTCTCGGGAGAGAGAAGGCAGAGGCAGGTGAGAGAGTGAGTGGAGGGCCAGGGGTGGCCCACACCATGGCCAGGCGCGCCCCTAGGCTGGCCGCGCCACCAGGTGGTGTGCCTGCCTGGTGGGCCCCCCTAGTACTCTCCAGGCACTTCTCTTCCCCTTTTTCGCGTAAAAATTTAATATGAATTTTCTGGAATTTTTCGAGACACTTTATTTTTGAGCAATTTTCACGTATAGATGAATGATTTTTCTGCGGATCAAGGTTTCTGGAATGATGCAAAAGCAAAACAAAGCAAAAACTTCAGAAGTTCTAAGACTCTCTAGAATGCAAGCAACTAGCAAAAGAAAGGTAAACTAAACGAAAGCAAAAACTAGAAAAGATAAAATAAAAGTAAACAAAGATAATCATGGTGAAAGCATTGTTTTTTTCATTAAAATGCTTTTGTTAACAAGGTTGATCGGGTCTTGTTACCAAAACAATTTCATATGAAACAACACTTTGTATTCCACTCAATGATTATGTTACCTCAATCTTGATAGCAATGGTCCCAATCATAATAATTTCATATTTTTCTCTTGGTATGGGATAATATATTTCTCCAACTTGAATGCCCTCAACATGTTCAATTGAATTCAAACTGTAAGTCTTATCAATCTTCTTGGGGAAATAGATAGTATGCTCCTTGTCATTAACATTGGAAGTCACCTTTCCTTGATTACAATTAATAACAGCTCCTGCAGTATTAAGAAAAGGTCTCCCAAGAATAATAGACATATTATCATCTTCAGGCATTTCAAGCACAACAAAATCAGTTAATATCAAGCAATTATGAGCCACTTGAACAGGTACATCCTCACATATACCAACAAGAATAGTAGTAGACTTATCAGCCATTTGCAAAGATATATCAGTTGGTATTAGTTTTTCTAGTTGAAGTCTCTTATAGAGAGAAAAAAGCATAACACTAACTCCTGCTCCCAAATCACACAAAGCAGTTCTAACATAACTACTTTTAATACAGCATGGAATAGTTGGAATCCCTGGGTCCCCAAGTTTCTTTGGAACTTTACCATTAAAGGAATAATTAGCAAGCAAAGTAGAAATTTCTTCATTAGGGATCTTCCTTTTATTCGAGACAATATCCTTCATATACTTTGAATAAGGAGGCAATTTAATAGCATCAGTCAAAGGAATTTGCAAAAATAAAGGTTTCATCCACTCGCAAAACTTATTATAGTGTTCATCTTCCTTTGACTTGTGTTTCTTATCAGGGAAAGGCACAGGTTTTTAGACCCAAGGCTCTCTTTCATTACCATGTTTCTTAGCAACAAAATCTTCTTTAGTGTATTTAGTATTCTTAGTGTGCTTTTCAGGTCCTTCTTCAACTTTTTCTTTATCAGGAACATCATTTTCTTCATTACCACTTTCAGTTTCAGCATCAGAGACAGATATACTATTAGGATCTATAGCAGGTTCAGGAGATTCTACAATAGTTTTATATTTCTTCTTTCTTTTCTTAGGAGTAGTACCACTATTTTCAGCTTGTTGAGAATCATGCTCAATTCTTTTAGGATGCCCCTCAGGATATAGAGGATCCTGGGTAGCAGCACCACTTCTAGTTCTAATTTCATAAGCATGTTTTTCTTTGGCAGCATTAACTAGCAAGTCTTTTTGCACTTTAATAAGTTGATCTATTTGAGTTTGAACCATTTGAAAATGTTTAACAAGCATTTTAACATCATTAGAGGTTCTTTCCACAACATCGTTTAACTCAATAATAGCTCTAGAGTTTTCCATTAAATGATTTTGCACCCTTTTATTCAAATTATCTTGCTTAACAATAAAAATATCAAATTCTTCTAAGCATTGATCAGGAGGTTTAGAGTAAGGAATATCACCCTCATCAAAGTGTTGGAGAGAGTATACCTCAATAGTGGATGAGTGGGAGGTTGGCTTACATAATTCTTCTATAGGAGGTAAATTCTTCACGTGTTCAGCTTTAATACCCTTCTCCTTAAGACATTTCTTAGCTTCCTTCATCACTTCATCATTTAGTTCAATAACTCCCCTCTTCTTTGATGTTGGTATAGGCACAGGAATAGTTGGTTCAGGTAAAGTTGTTTCAGGTATAGCTGGTTCAGGAGGAGTCCAGTCTTCATAGTTCTTGCTTATTTTAGCCATTAATTCCTCAGCTTCCTTGGGAGTCCTATTCCTGAAAACACAATCTGCACAACTATCCAGGTATGTCCTAGATTCTTCAGTTAGTCCATTATAAAATATATCAAGAAGATCATTCTTAGGTAATGGACATCCATCCTGTGCATGAACCAAAGCACAAAACCTTGCCCATGATTCAGGCAATATCTCTTTTTCTCCCTGTTTAAAATCAAAAAGTTCCTGCAAAACAGCATGTCTAGCACTAGGAGGAAAATATTTCTGCAGGAAAGTACTAATCAAGCAATCAGGACTATCAATAGATCCAGGAGGTAAATTATTAAACCAAGTTTTAGCTTTTCCTTTCAGTGAAAAAGGGAAATTTTAGCAACAAAGTAGGTGCGCATCTTAATATCATCTGAAAACAGGCCACTCATGGTAGAAAGCTCAGTCATATGTACTACTGCACTTTCATTCTTAGTCCCACAAAAAGGTTCTTTCTCAACAATAGCTATATAAGATAGATCAAGAGAGAAATCATAATCCTTATCTTTAATGTTTATGGAGAGCAGCAAACTTAGCATTAGGAGACAATTTGGGTTTTAGAGTACGCCTCTCAAGGAGACTCTTAACAACACTCCTATCATGGGTGTTTTCACATTCTTTAATAAATTCATCGGTCATCTCAATATAACCGTTTTCAATATCATAGCTCTCGCTAGACTCAGGTGAACTAACAAGTGTAGTAGTGTCTTCATTAGGAGTTTTAGTATTTCCAGCTATAGTTCTAGCAATCGTAGCATCTAGGAAAGGACCTAATGACCACTCTTATCAAGCACAGTAGAAGCAGCATCATAAGTATCAGAAGTTTCAGATTCAGTAGTAGTAGCAGCATGTGTATGTGATGGTGTAAGGAACTTACTCATAACAGATGGTGAATCAAGAGCAACAGAGGTGTTCAGAACCATACATCTTCTTGTAGTGGATGGTAAAATAGGAACCTTGCCATCACGAGACTTACCCATGATGGATGGATGGCAGCGAAAAATAGTGATTCCAAGTGAACTTGATAAATAAAGCTATGCTCCCCGGTAACGGCGCCAGAAAATAGTCTTGATGACCCACAAGTATAGGGGCTGTATCGCGGTATTTTCGAGGGAAGTGAAACCCAATTTATTGATTCGACACGAGGGGAGCCAAAAAATATTTATAAGTCTTAACAACTAAGTTGTCAATTCAGCTGCACCTGGAAACAATCTTGCTCACAGTAGTTTATCAGTAGCAACAGTTTTAAAGTAGCAATAGCAAAGTAACAACAGTAGTAAAAGTAAGACAGTAGTGACAATAGCAGCAAACAGTAGGATTAAAGCGCGGTAGGCATAGGGATGGATGGACGGGCGTTGCATGGACAAGACAATTCACATGGCAATCAAGACATAGGGCAATTGAAGATAAATAAGATAAAGCATCCAAGTACTAGATAATCATAGGCATGTGTTCCATATATAGTCATACGTGCTCGCAATGAGAACTTGCACAATATCTTTTGTCCTGCCAGCCCGTTTGCAGCGGGGCCTCAAGGGAACTACTGGCAATTAAGGTGTTCCTTTTAATAGAGCACCGGAGCGAAGCATTAACACTCCATGAACACATGTGGTCCTCACGTCAAAGCCATTCCCTCCGGTTATCCCGATTGCTGTCACTTCGGGGCCATTGGTTCCGGACAATAACATGTGTATACAACTTGCAGGTAAGACAAAAAACAATACTATCATAATGAATCAATAACATGTTCAGATCTGAAATCATGGCACTCGGGCCCTAGTGACAAGCATTAAGCATAACAAGTTGCAACAAAGTCAAAAAACACTAATAATAGATACTAGGCACCATGCCCTAACAATCTGATACCATTACATGAACAATCTCATCCAATCCCTAACATCCCCATAGCCTACAACGGGGGATTACTCACTCATAGATGGGGGAAACATGGATGGTCGATGGAGACGCGATGGTAGCAATGATGGCAATGATCTCCTCCAATTCCCCGTCCCAGCAGGGTGCTAGAATGGAGTTTCTGGTGCTAATTCGTGGAATCTGGTGGTGGCAGCGGAGCGGAACTCTTTCTGGAAAAACATCGAACCCTCCTTGGTTTTTAGGTCAAGAGGCGACTTATAGGCGAAGAGGGAGGTCGAGGGGGTGACCGAGGCGGCCACACCACCCCTGTGCGGCCTAGCTGCCCGGCCAGTGGTGTGGGCCTCGTGGCCCTACTCCGTCTGCCTCCGTGTGAGTCTTCCGTGAAATAGGATTTTTGGCATATTTTCCGGGATTTTTCCTAATAGTTGATTTTCTGCACAAAAACTAGACACCAAGGTAATTCTGCTGAAAACAACAACAGTCTGTGTTAGTTGTATCCAAATCACACAATTTTAGAGGAAAACAATAGCAAAAGTGTTCGGGAAAGTAGGTACGTTTTGGACGTATCAGCCGGCGGGTGGAGGAGGTGGGGAGGGGCAAGGCCGTGTGAGGGGGAGATGTCCTCCCCAGTCTCAAACTTTCCCCCCAAGTTGGTTTTGGGGAGGACTCCATATTGGATATGGATTTCCTCTCTCTCTCTCATTGGTGGAAGAAAGGAAAAGGAGGAGTCCTTGTAGGATATGAATCCTAGTCCTACTCTCCTCTATGGAGGAGGGAATCTGCCTATATATTGAGGGGAGAGGGCCAAGGGCAAGACACTAATCCACGTACTAGCCCAAGCCACCGCCATCGCCGTGCCGCCGCCACCTCGGCTCGGTCCTCTTCCTCGCGTTGTTGTCTTTGTCGTGTGGAGGAGATCTTCACCAACGCCAACATCAACTCCTTCTTCTACCCCGTCTAGATCTAATCTTGACGAACGACAGAGTGCTGCAGGATCTTCATCGACACATCCCACTTTGTCCGCAAGTTCTTGATATCGCCTCTACACGGTGCCGTCCTTGTTGCACGTGTGGATACTGTTGGAGCACTAGTTCTTCAGAGCCATTCGTGGGATAATACATCTCCTCGTGACTCGTTAAGGCTTGTTGCAGGGATCGACGCATGATCAACCTTGTCATTGACAAACTTTCGCTAGTTCGATCAATGAGGGTATGTTCCATTACCTTACCCTTTCATTGGATCTTGGTTATGCGCTAGAAATTTTTTGTTTTCCGTAGTGTGTTCCCCAACATCTAGGACGTCAAGTTCTGGTGTTGAAACTTGATGGCCTGGAAGAAGGCTTGCTCTTGGTGCCATTTTGGTGGTGGCCCTAGTAGTGGAAGGTGCCTTATGATGGTGTCAACGGCGGTCATTGACGTGCCTTGCCAAAGGTTGATGTAGGTGGCGCACTTGGTCATCCACATGATGCTCGCGATGATGCTCCTTTTCCTTGGCACTCTGCTTGTGCTTGTGGCGCCTTCTTGAGGTAGACTCGTTAATTTTTGCAAGCATGCTCATGTTCTTGGCAAAGTTGTCATCCATGTCCTTCTTGAAGTTGTTGAGGGTGCTTTGGAACTTGTCCATGTGATGGTGGACCTTGGCTCTCTTGAGGTAGAGGCTCCGTCTTGGTCGACGCAACTTGAGGAGATTGTCGTTGTCATTCTTGAAGTCATCCATGCTTGGGGAGTCATTGTTGTTGTAGTACTCCATATCACCCAAGCATGTGGATCCCATGTCGGTGTAATGCTCCATCATGTCATCCATACTTGTGGAGACATAGGCATGGTGGCGCATCATGGATTCTTTATAGAAATCATCCTCAATTCCGGAGTCCCTAGACATGATTCAAAAGACCAAGTGGTGTATATAGAAGTGGTAGAGGGTTAGGTATGCAATATCAAACCTTACTTTACCTTAGAAGATAGTATCGTGCAAGTGGCCATACTTGAGAGCAATAAATCAAGAAAAGTGAAGTGACAAGGCAACCTAAACCCAACTAACACCCAAAAAACACACACAAATCTTATGGTGGATAGGTATGGAAAGTGGCATATTAAATAACAATCCAAAATCAATATGTTGTAATGGCAACTAAAGAACCACGATGATCAGAAAGCAAAACAAGTAAATCCACAAGAAATGAATTATGTACAAGGAAACACACACGGTGGGATAAGTGGGACTTGTGCGACGGAGAAAGTGAGCTAAGAACCAACTGATTACCTAGCGAAGACTATAGGCTCATGTCGCACAAGTGCAAGGAGAGACGCTAGTTCGATTGCACAAAAATGGTGGGCTACAAGATATGCACAATAAGTACCACCTATATGATGTTCATCGAGCTTGTGCTTCCTATTCTATGAGGCACTTGTTTCTTTCTTTCTTTTCTTTTTATTTTTTCTATATTTTTTCTCCTTTTATTTCTTTTTCTATTCTATTTCACTTGCCTCTTCCTTGTGCCAACAACTATACAAGATAATTATATGAGATAGCGCGCTCACAACTTTTGCTCGGAATTCTACAAGGTATCAAATGTGCATAGCCCAAGAAATCATAGGAGGAACTAGTCTCAATAGGTGTTTGTTGGTCGCAAAGATAGTGTAGCTCACAAAGGAATGCAAGTAGGGAGAAGTCGCGGAATGTTTATACCTTTCATCACCGATCTTCACCCTTTATTGTTGGATTCCGCCTTTCTCATGGAATTTGGATGGAGTAGATAACATGTACAATGTGTATAATGATGTAGAGCTCCTTGTCCTCTTCAAAATGAGCTAAAGAATACCAAAATCTGAGTTCAAATGCAAAAGTTGTGCTTAAAACGGTGCGGAGCTGAAGCTGTTGGCGGCCAAATTGGTGGCGCCAAAACGTGCGCCGGAATTTCCGGTGGATGGGCCGGCGGCGCCTGAATTTCCGGCGGGGGAGTCGGTTTGCCGAAATGCTCGCCGAAACGAGTGCGTGAACGCGAAAAACGCGATTTCTGCGAAAAAAACTTGATGGAAAACTTCAGATATGAGGGGCAAATGGTGGAATTAGGCCATGGGAACGCAAGTGAAGGTAGATCAACAAGTTTAGCAAGTAATCCACGGATCAAAACCTACCAAAACGCACTCAAATCACAAATCGATCCAAAACACGAATTGGGACTATTTTTTGTGGAATTTTCGAATTTATCGGGAAAATGACCAAATCGATGTGAAATCCGTGTCAACCAAAAGTTGTTGATACCAATATGTTGAGGGCGTACCTCGAGGCTGGCCCGATCTTCACGGATCTCGTGGGAAAATTGACGGGAAAGCGAGGGGAAAGAGAGAAGGTAGCGGAAGCGGACACACACCTCACGAAGAACACAATGAACACACGCAAAGCTCACATGATACAAGGCCAATTGCTCCCACCGGCGGCCACCGGTCCGATAGAACCCTCGCAAGGAAAGATTGGTCAACGTGCTCCCATCAATACCAAGCGGAGAGGGAAGAACACCTTGGAGAGGGTCTTGAAAACTACACTCACGCACTCGCAAACGTAGGCCTTGTACAATGATGGATGCGCGATGCAAACTCCAACGAGGTTGGTGACGATAGTCGATCCCCTTGGTAAAGAGGATGAGGCAAAACTACAAATTCCACAAAGGGGGTTGTCTTTAGTATATCATCTATGCCTAAGGGATACATGAGGGGATGGGGGCTCTATTTATAGGCTAGCCACTAGAATGGGGGTAGTTTAGGCAAAAGGGTAAGTAAAGGGAATATTTCAGGGCATCAAACCTAGATCCGTGCGCAAACAGGTAATTTCGACGGTAAGTCCGGCGGCGCCGGATCTAGCGTCGGAAGTTTCCGCGGTCATCGCCGGATTGGTGTTCTATAGGCGTTTCTGGCGGGACGCCAGTCTGTTCCGGCGGTCGCCGGTTTTGTTGGCGTGGGATCTGGTCTGCCGGTTCTAGCGCCGGAGATTCCAGCGGTGGGTCCGGCGCCGGATTTTCGTCGAAATGGCCTTTTTCTTCCATGTCCTCTTCGAAGCCTCCGTCTTGGTGGGCATGAGTCCTCGGGCTTTTTTTTCTTGTCTCCGTACTTGTCGATGTGAACCTATCATGGTCATTGGACGGAGTATGAAGTAGTATACCATTCAATAGGGTAGGAAGTGGGATATCAAGGAGGATATGATTTACCTTTGGAGTCCATGACGACTTGGCATAAGTTGGAGACCTTGATGTGGTAACGACCGTAGGTCAGACTACATCACATCCCAACCCTTTCTGCAGGTGTTGGGGTTTTGTGTACACCGTTGTCTAGAAATCAAAGAGATCTTTCATGTTCTATCTCAAGAAGATTTTAGTGTAGCCACAATCTATATGGGCACTGGCTTAATCAAGTACATAGAGGTAAACCCTTCATAGGTAGCGCTAGGTGTCTTTGTTGTGGGCAAGTCAATTGGGAATAGGGGCCACTATGGAAAGTCTTCGTCATGATCTCGTCCTAACCCTAACCGAACTAAAGAGTTTTGGCAGAAGGGATTGATCATGAATGTGGGAAAATTGTATTAACTCTGCAGAGTGTATGATATAATCATTTAGCTGTGCTCCCGGATATGAGAAATTTGAGCGACTAAAAACTCAAGCCTCTAAAGGATCTTCTCTCTTTTTGTTTTCAAAATAAAAATGTTTTCAAACCCTATGTTGGTGGAATCGATTATGGGTGGGATTTATGGACACTTGGTAGGGTGCAAGGTGATAGGTTGAGGGATGATAGTTTGGAGCTTTTCCTCGCTTTCTACTTGAGCATATATTATTTATCAAATATTTTCAGAGTAGGATAAATAATGTTTTATCAAGTTTATAAAATTGGCTTTACACAAATAGACCATATGGCCTCCACAAACATTCTTATGCATGTAGAATTAGGCTTATTACCATAAATGATGTAAATTTCCAATAAATTTAAAATACCAGTTTTGTTGGCTGCAACGTGTCATGTTGCAGGGTACTATGTTGACAAGTGAGGATGACTAGGATCACAGACTTATACTCAACAAGCCCTATGGTGTTGATGGAGCTCAAAATTATCGTTATGCTTCCTTTGTAATGTGAGCTGGCCACTATGTTGTGTAAGGATATATTATGTAAACTCTAGAACTATCGACGAGTAATAAAATGACATACTACCTCCGTACTAAAATAGTTATCGGAGATCTGTTAAAATTTAGATAAATCTAGAAACTGTTTAGTATATAGATACATCCAAATATTGATAAGTTTCCCACATCTATTGTGAGATAGAGGGAGCATGTTACATCTTGGTATTAATTTGTTACTATGTGTGCTAGCACTGTGAACACTAAACACATAGATTCGAAACTTACCGGTTAGAGAGCAAAGGAGCAAAGAGTGGATCGAGTGTGGAATGGCTATCTTGGGTACTCCACTGTTTTTTCTATGTAAAATTACGAGTCCTTACTTGTACGTGTCACATCACTAAGTTCTAAATACCAGTGGTGTTTTCCTACTTGCCACACCCTAAGATTTTTTGGCACGGCTCGATGTTGTGTCCCACATACCAGTGGAGTGTCCACCTTAGGATACACCGCTAGTAGTGACTTATCGGGACGTACGAAACAGTGACGCGCCACATCTACTACCAACTGCATGGTACTACGGATGTAGTGTCACCTATAAGTATTTCCTACCAGTGACAACAACCATGATCAGCGCTGCACCTGCATGATATTATTACCGCCAAGCACATCAACATTAACACTCCACCGTGCTAGATCTAGGGGCCCACCACATGATGTGTCGTAGCATCTTGAGGCCCCTGATCTTCGTTTCATAATAGTTCTCGTTGATAGAATATAAAGATATACAAAATCTTTCCTAACTAATATGGCAGGGAGAGAGTATATTAGTATTAGATCTTTTTTATCAAGTAATAATCTATTTACATACCACATGATGCATCGAAAAGTGTCTTTGGCGCATGGGAACTAGTGCTCTCTTTCACTTTCAGATTTTGAAAATTTTAAAACCTCACACTTCTATGTCTCCAAATTTATGGCGTTATATATATATAACTAATCCCTATTTCTATGTTAAAAAAGTTTCGTTAGAAAATACGTTGTATTTTGGAAAATACAGAAAAGACAATTTTCTGATAAAAATATATGTTATTTTATACTATTGTTACTACTATTTCCGGTTAGAAATTTGTCTTTTTACATATTCCAAAATGTAGTACAAAGTTCTTTTTAACGAACTTTTTTACATATACTCCTTTTGTATATATCCATCTATATTTAACGTGATAATTTTTTGAGACATAGTTAAAATTTTCAAAAATTAAGTGAATGGAGCACTGGTGTTCACACGTGCGCAAAATTCCTTCTCTGCACCCGGAAAGTGTCTTGCACACGATGCATTAGGTAGTTTCCACGTTCAACATATATTGGCTTGACCAAAAGAACACGTGTAAGCCCTGCCCCAAATGAACAAGCACATGCCTCCACTAAACTTTGGCCTCCGTGTTCCACCACAACACCACAACAAAGGACCAGTGGCCACTAATTAAAGGAAAATGATACCGATCACCTGGGATCAACGAAACGATCCCCCGGGTCGCTTTCCTTGTTCGCTCGCTCCGGAACCGTCAACGCGCACGTCGTCGCTTTCCTGGCAGGCCCACCCACGTGCTATCTTCTTCCTCCAGAGTTCCTTATCTCTACGGAGAGGAAAATCGAATCTCATCCCCACCTCCATAGCTGGCCTGGAACTCGCCCTGCCATGCCGGCCTCCGGTCTCAAGCGTGCCCTGCCGCCGGCCTCGAGCTCTCACTGCCGTCGGCCGCTGCTCTTCGCTGGCTTGCCGCGCCATGCCCGCTTCTGGCCGCCATTGGCAGCCTTGTGCTGCCGCGCGCCGCTTCTGCTGGCCGTGCTCTGCTCCTTGACGTGCGGCGCTCTTCGGCATGTCGCCATGGCCTAGGGTTCCATGGCCGCTGCTGCAATGAAAGACGACGTTGTTCCCTGCCACGTTGGCAATTTTTGCTACATGCGGTGGTCAAATTTGCTACATACGGCAATCGGTGTTGCTACATATGACGGACTATTTTGCTACATAGCATGTGTCTCCGGCGAAGTCGGTTTTTGCTATATTTTTATTATTTTTTTGCTACATTAGAAGATTTTTTTGCTACAACCGTTTTGTGATTTTGCTATATCAGTGTCAACTATTTGCTACAAGGTCTCCGGCGAGAGTCTCCGGCGAGTTTTTTCGACGATGTCTCCGACGAAGTCGTTTTTGCTTCATTTTTTGCTAGAAGAATTTTTTGCTACATGGTCTCCGATGAGGTCTCCGGCGAGATTTCTGGTGAGGCGATCTATTTCTGAAATGAACCATTTTTTGTTTCGAAAGCAAAATGGAGAATATTTTGTAGCAAAAAAGGGATGTTCTGCAGCAAAACCGGGATTTTGGGGCATTTTTGGGACATGTGGCGCGCGCAAGGAAAGGGGGCGATGGGAAACCCCCATGCGTCCGGGGGACGCCTAGCGCTGGCCCTAATTAAATGCATCAATGCGATTCACACCGATATCCCTCCATATTTTAAAAAATCTTTGCTGATTTTATTTTCTGACAAAGACTCGCTAAGTTAGAGTTGGTGATATGCACTCACGCAGAGCAGACTCCAGGAAAAAACTGAACACACTGACCGGCCGGCCAGCAGGCGAGGAAGCGACGGAGACGGGATATGGCGCCGGTGCACGTGCTAGTGTTCCCGTGGCCGCTGCAGGGCCACATCAACTCCATGCTCCACTTCGCCGCAGGGCTCCTCGGCGCCGGCCTCCACGTCTCCTTCGTGCACACGGAGCACAACCTCCGCCGCGTTGACCTTGTCAAGGCCGCCGCCTCGCCACGCCTCCGCCTCATGTCCTTGCCGGACGGCCTCCCCGACGACCACCCCCGCTCGGTGGACGACCTCAAGGATCTCGCCAAGTCCCTAATAACGACGGGCACTGTCCCGTACCGTGCCCTCCTGGCTTCGGTGCTCGCTGCGGACACCGCCGATGCTGGGTTCCCGCCGGTTTCGTGTGTCGTGGCCGACGGCTTACTGCCGTTCGCCATCGATATCGCGGAGGAGCTCGGCGTGCCGGCGCTCGCTTTCCGCACGGCAAGCGCGTGCAGTGTCTTGGCGTACCTGTCGGTGCCCAAGCTCATGGAGGTCGGCGAGGTCCCCATCCCTGTCGGCGCCGACCTCGATGAGCTGGTTCGTGGCGTTCCCGGGATGGAGGATTTTCTGCGGCGACGAGATCTTCCAGGTACTTGCCGCCTCCGCGCCGAGACCAACGACGTCGACCCCCTGCTGCACATACTCGTCAACTACAGCGTCCACAGCTCCAAGGCACGGGCGCTCATATTCAACACGACCGTGTCGCTGGAGGGATCGGCGCTCGCGCACATCGCGCCGCGCATGCGCGATGTATTCGCCATAGGCCCTCTCCACGCCATCTCGGCGGCGCCGGCGCTGCCCACCAGCTTGTGGCGCGAGGACGACGGCTGTATGGCGTGGCTCGACGGGCACATCGACCGGTCTGTCGTGTACGTGAGCCTGGGGAGCCTCGCCGTCATTTCGCTGGAGCAGTTCACCGAGTTCCTGTCCGGGCTCGTCGGCGCCGGTTACGCTTTCCTGTGGGTGCTCCGGCCGGACATGGTCGGGGAGAGCCAGAGAGGCGTCCTCCAGGATGCCATCGACGCGGCGGGGAACGACAAGATGCGCGTCGTGGACTGGGCGCCCCAGCGAGACGTGCTCCGGCACCGTGCCGTTGGGTGCTTCCTGACGCACGCCGGGTGGAACTCCACACTGGAGGGCGTCGTCGAGGGCGTGCCGCTGGTGTGCTGGCCGTTCTTTGCCGACCAGCAGATCAACAGCCGGTTCGTGGGCGCCGTGTGGGGGAACGGGCTGGACATGAAGGACGTGTGCAAGCGGGCCGTCGTGGAGGCGATGGTGAGGGAGGCCATGGAGTCCGGCGAGCTAAGGATGTCGGCTCAGACGCTGGCGCAGCAGGTGAGGCGGGACATTGCAGACGGAGGCTCGTCGACGACGGAGTTCGAACGTCTCCTCTGCTTCATCAAGGAGCTCACTGCCAAGGGTGCAGTCCCAAGGAGGCCCGCGGATTCACTCTAGATTCGCTATCATTTTTGTGCTACTAGATAATCTTGAAAGGCTACAATTACATATATATATTTTTTGCTACAATGTCTCCGACGAGGTTTCTGACGAGGTCTTCGTGTTTGCTATATTAACATAATTTTTTGCTATAACCTTTTTGCGGGTTTGCTACAATAGCGTAGTTTTTTCTGCTACAAGATCTCCGGCGAAATCTCTCGGCGAAAGTCTCCGGCGATGCTCCAGGTTTGCTACATTACCACAAATGTTTTGCTACAATCTTTTTATGAATTTTCTACACTAGCGCAAATGTTTTGCTACAAGGTCTCCGACAAAAGTCTCCGGTAAGGTCTCCGGCAAGGTCTCCGGCGAAAGTCTCCGGTGAGGTCGGGTTTGCTACATTAGCATAATTTTTTTCTACAATGTCTTCGGCGGAGTCTCCGACGAGGTCTCTGGCGAAGTCTCCGATCAAACAGTCTTTTTTATATTTTTTTGACACGAACCGTGTTCTGCTACATGTAGCAAAAGCGGGTTTATTTGTAGCAAAAGTGGGTATGTTTGTAGCAAAAGCGGGTTTTTGGGACTTTTTTATACACGTGTCAGCAGGAGTGGGGGTCTAGGGGAATTATCCCCGGGAGACGCATAGCACCCCCATAAATAAAGTAACAGTAAAGTCCCACTTGTCATTTTTCGTTTTTGCCTGATGCGATAGTTGATTTGTAGTTTTGCGGCACCAAAACTGGAGCCGATTTACCAGTTGTCGCATTTTGTAGTACCGGCTGTTCTAGGGGCTACCGTAAACTTCAGCATATGTGCAGTGCCACCACCCCTCATTTTACAACATATATAACAAAAAAGGAAAATCTACGTTCAGAACGGTCCGGCAGGTTGTAAAACCTGGCAGGCTAACCTTTGCCATTTGATTGGGGTGGGAACGATCGTGGACGGGCAGCATGAAGTGTGAACACGTGAATCAGAGCTAGCTAAGTTTCAAATCAAAATTTCAAAATATTTTATAGATTAAACTATTCGTCCGATTTAGGATCCGTTTTCACCGTTGAATTGGATAAGAGGCCCAATGCCCCTATAAAAGAGAGCTACCCTAACCTTAGAAGAAGCCGATCCTTAGGATCAGAAACCCTAGACATTCTATTATCCTCATACCCCCAGCGAAGCAACGCAAGAAATACAACCAAGCAGGAGTAGGGGTTTTACCTCCTCACAAGGGTCCCAAATCTAGGTAAAAAAACCTATGTCTCTTCTCTATCGTGTGCGATCCCCCTCGCCCCATCGTCGTGTTGAAGATCCAGGCGCGTGTTTGGTCCCCACATGAATCGACGGTTCATCGATGCCCCTGTTCCATCGCAAGACATTCATTCTCCGACAATCCGGGGCTCGCCAAAGCGTAGCATTCAGTTGTGCTTTGACTCCTCTGAGCAGAAGTCATATGTGGTTAGGGAAGAGAAACTCTACGGTTGTTTCTCTCCCTGTGGCCCGTTGTTGTAGCCTGTTATGTTAGTTGCCCCTGAGTACGAGGGCATGAGCATGATCGAGTCTCATTCGCTTTGAGAAGAGTGGTGATGTTGACGCTACAGTCTCTCTCTCTCGCCTAAGTCTGGTAGGCCTATGGTTCCCATAGGTAACGGGGTTGCTAAGTCAGGAGTGTTGACTCCTGTGCTCGAACGTGTCATTGCTTGAGAGATTTGTAATTTTCTCACCACCTTGGTTACTGCCTACCCTGGATTCAACAAATCGACTGGGTCTAAGGTTAAGTCCATAAGAGGTGGTGCTTGGCCAAGATTAGCCTTTGGGAAGGAGAAATCAAGCAAGAAGAGGGGTGCTACAAAAAACGCATTTGTAGTTGCTTGATGGATGCCCCCTCCTAGCCTGTCTTTGTCAGCACGGTGTAGGAATGTCGTGTTTGGTATGTCCGTTCTTGTGGCTCCATGGGTCTTCTCTTAGGCTTGGTTATCGGTGTGCGTGGGTGTTGGCTCCGTGAGTCCTCTCTTAGGCTTGGTTATCAGTGTGTGTGGGTGTTGCCCCTATGTTGTTGGTGTTTGGGTAGGCTTGGCCCTGTTGTTTTAGGTTTTTGCGGTTTTCTCCTAAAAAACTGGACACTTTATTCTTAATTAATGGATGAGACAAAGCTTTTGGCTCCATTTCAAAAAAGTTCCACACCTTTTAGGATGCTCCTAAATGAGTATAACATTCCTCCCATGGTTTGTGCATCCATGAAAGATGTGTCCGAGTAGTACTTGGCCTACAGTACCCGTGCACACCGAAAATTCAGGGCAATTAGCATACACCATGCTTGTTTCGCCAACATGGCTAGATTAAAGCCATATAGATCCCTAAACCCTAGTCCTTCATCTCCTTTAGACCTAGTAAGGTTCTCCCAACTTAACTATTGCACTTTATTCTCCTTATCTTGATAATCCCACCAAAAACGCAGATCATAGTACTCATTTCTTCACAGTTCACATAGAGTTTTGGTTAAATCAAAACATGAGATGCCCAAAGTTGGGATAGATTTTGCACATACCTTGACGAGGATGTCCTTTCCCATTTTGTATAGAAACCTCTCCTTCCACACCTTTATTTTCTTCTATATGTGGTCTTTCAAGTATTCAAATGTATGTGCCCTTGATCTACCAACATATACAGGTTAACCCATATATTTTTCTGCCATTGCTTCCCCGCCTATATGTAGATCATTTAGAACCCCTTATTTGCACCACCTCTTTGTTTTTCTATTAAACATGATCGAGGACTTGTCATAATTAATAGTCTATTCCAAGCAACACTTATGAAGATTTAGAATTCTTTGTAGAGATCTGGCACTCTATCATGTAGCTTCCATGAGTACCAATGAGTCGTATGCAAACACTAAGTGGTTAACTCTTGGGACAGCATGGCATATCCGCACACCTATCAAATTCCCATCTTCATCTTCCTTATTAAGTAAGGTTGAGAATGCTTCCGCACATAAGAGGAAAAAGTATGGAGATAAGGGGTCGCCTTGGAGAAGTCCTCTCTATGGTGAAATACTATCCGTGCACTCACCATTCACCCTAAAACTCGTAGGTCACTGTTGATACACAGAGCATGATTCTATCGACCCATCTCTTATCAAAACCAAGCTTCGTCATCATCTCCTCCAAAAATAGTCATTCAACTCTATCATAGGCTTTACTCACATCCAACTTTAGTTGGCTTAGAATTATTTAGCGAGCTAGAAATAAAGAAAGGGCATAATTTCGGGTCCCTAGATCTGGTAGCCGAATGTTAGCCCCATCGGGTGTTGTGGAGTCGAATTGCAGGCGTTCATTCAACTCATTGCTCCAAGGTGTCCAAAAACCAGTGGTTTGGCCTGACCTCTCCGCTCGTTCCAATGGTTTTGTCATCGTGGTGCCATAGTTCTTGATTACTTTTGTTGGCCCATGTCATCAAGTAATGGAAACCTGAATAAAATCCCTTGACTATAGTCCAATGAGGAAGAAAATAGGGTGGTTTTGTTACTCCATATATGCTAGTGTTTTGGATGTCGGGGCAACAACCTCGGAAGGTGGACTACACATGTGTATGTACGAAGAGCGATGTACTGGTGGTGATGGCCTTCTTCTTTGGCTATATGGATGTAGAGGAGTGGGCGGCAGGGGGATCGTGGTGCTAGCGGTGCTTCAGCAAAGGCGGCTCCCTGATCGCGTTATAAAGGCCTTGCTCGGAGACAGTCGGTAGTTTGATATACTTGGAATGGTTCGAAGGTTTTTCTGGATGAAAGCTCATCGCTTCGGCGCCAATGGTAGTGATGTCTGTGGGTGTCGTAACCCTTTTGGGGGCATCGTTAGGAATGGCAACGGGGACCCATACCCACCAGACCCATGGGGATTTTATCCATTAGGGGGTGAGGATGATAAAAAACATCCCCCACGAGGATAATCACCGAACTAATTTATTCTCCACAGGGTATCATGGGGATGGGAATGATACACTACCCCATACTCGATCCCCACCGAGGACTGGATTTTCACATATGACATATAGGACCATGTATATATCTATATATACAGATCAAGAAACTCTACGTAATTCATAAAAAATCATACAAAAATCACCAAAGCCACAAAAAAACCTAGGCTTACAACCTAGCTGCCACCATAAGAAAGTAATATGCACGAATTGGTGGCTGGAGAAAGAAGACATCATCTCCATACATTATACCATGTGTTTTTGTTACAAGAAATGGGTAACCCAATGGGGCCTACTTTCCATTAGGGATGGATTTGGAAAAATGTTATCCCTAGTTGTATATACGGGGATGGGATGGGGAAATTAGGGATTGATGGGACTGGGATGTTCCTGGGTCCCCATAGGGGATTTTCCTCATTGCCATCCCTAGGCTTTGTTATGGGCACCTCTCCACCACAAGGGGGCTTCAGGTGAAAACTCTTGACTGTCTTCATCTCGTCGGTGATAGTAGTTGTGTTATTATCCCCTCTTGGGGCGTTGTCGTGGAGCTCTAGTGTCGGTGGCAAGTTGGCTTTCTTTTATTCTTTCTTTTGTATCTTTGATCTGCTTTATATGAGGGTCCCCTTTTCACTTTGTCTCGGTTCGACCGTTGTGGGTTTATTTATAAACCAGACAAAAACCTATCTCGAAAAGGAAAAATAGTGAAAAGGAACTGGTGGCTCCTCAAATAAAATACTCACCAAGTTGTTTGGGCCCACATAAAGAGTAAGCCGGTTTATTTGGATCGAGCTCTGATCCCCATCAGTCATGTTTTAATATCTTTGGTGACAAATTTAGCTTTATTTGATTTTTCTTTTGTATCTTTGATCTGCTTTATAAGAGGGTCTTCTCTTTGTCCCGGTTAAATCTTTGTGGGTTTAATTATAAAGTGAGGGAAAAAAACCTAGTCCCTCCGTCAAAAAAGGATATCGGAGATTTGGCTAAATTCATGTGTATCTAGACGCATCATGCGAATCTAGACAAATCTGCAACATACATTTTGGACAAAGGAAATATTTCAAATAGAAATAATAATAAAAAAGTGAGGACTTTCTCAAATAAAACACTCAGCATGGTTGTTTTGGCCCGCATAAGGAGCCGCGCAGGTTTATTTGGGCCTATTAAGCTTTATTTTTCCTTAAAAAAACTAATTGAACAAATATACAAAATACGCTGTCTGGATGTAAAATTCTCTTCATGTACGTATTGTATCCGGTTCGTGTAGCGTCGCGTCTACACTGTAAATTAATCGTATATACTTACTATCCAGTTGGTGTACCAAATCTCCCGCTCCTTCCTCCTCCCGCAAAAGCGAAACCCTAGCTCTCGCAAAATCCCGATTTCCTCCCATGGCGCTCGCGCCGGACTCCGCCGTCCTGGACCGCGACGAGAAGGGGAACCCCCGGGCACTCCGCCTGTTCGCCTCGCTCGTGGAGGCCATATCTCGATGCCGCTGGCGGCCTCCGGCCCCGGAGAACAAGCTTCGTCGAGGTTTCGCGCGGCGCGACCCCCGACGTCGGGATCGGTGAATTCCTAGAGCGCATCCAGCGCTACCTCCACTGCGAGGGCAGCGTCTACGTCCTCGCGGCGGCGCATCTGACCCGTGCGCGCCAGCGCGGCGCGAGGCGGGGATCCTGATCGAGCCGTCCACGGCCCACCGCCTCGTGTCCGTGGCGGTACTCGTCGCCGCAAAGTTTGCGAGTGCTCCGTACGCCCCCAACAGCCAGAAAGTACTGCCAGTCTGCTCCCGCCAGTCGATCCTGCCGGGCGAGTTCGCGGCGCTCGAGCGGC
Organism: Avena insularis; assembly: GCA_023614405.1. NCBI lineage: Eukaryota > Viridiplantae > Streptophyta > Magnoliopsida > Poales > Poaceae > Avena > Avena insularis. The sequence goes on along the minus strand of CM042686.1, from coordinate 197,061,005 downwards.
CGTTTCTTCGCGCCATCGACTACCGCCTCTTCGTCACCGACGAAGAGTTCCTTCGGTTCTGCGGGCGCCTGGAGGACGGGCCGAAGCGCAGCAAGAAGAGGAAGGCGGCGGCGGTGGAGGAGGACCACCGCCGCGGCCGCGCGTTGCCCGTCATGACGGCGTCTTAACCAGGTGGTTTCGTTACTCTTTGGATTTGCAATTCCGCACTGGATTTCTGTCATATTCTTCGATGCCTAGTTCAAGCTTTTTGGGAATTGTATTGCTGCTATTCTTCGTTTACTGTTATTTGCAGGTCGAAGACGGGTGTCGGGGGCAGGCGCTACTACAGTGGGGAGTAGTCGATCGATGATCGAGTTACAGGAGATGGATGACGTCCTCAGGTCGTCGGTCGAGTCCAATCATTTGGTTTAGGTCTTCAGGCTTAGCCTTGGCTGTTACGATGCCTTAACAATTGGGAGAATTTAATTGTCACAAGAAAACTAGTCCTTCTTATGAAGCACTCTCACTGTCCTAAAATAAATGACGTGGTTTTGTCTAGGTACACATAAATCTAGACATGTTTAGTGTGTAGATATATTTATATCTAGACAAAACAATGTCACTTATTTTAGGACGGAGGGAGTACTTGAAGTTGGATAAATAGTACAATCCTTCTTCTGCTGTGTAATGCAAGATTTCAAGTTATATAAAAAGTCTAATGTTTTATGTATGTGTAATGCTCTTGGCACACACTTTGTTTGAGATGTTTGGTGTTTACTGTTGGCCAAATCTGTAATTGGAAATCCCTCTTGAAACAGATGTAAATCTGCAAGCTTTTAGCGTAGTATAATCTTTAACATATAGAGTACCGCAGAACACTGGGAGAAAGTGTCTTTGGCTCCTGAGATCTAGTGCTCCCTAGTTTAAAAAAAATCAAAAATCATATTTACATGTTTCAGAAAAATCTGAAAATAATTCTAGGCATAGTCAATGTTGTATCCCACAAGCATGCAAAATCACAATGCGAAATTCTTTGTATTGTGGGTAAAAAAAGACAAAATCTGATAAAATTTGGGGATTTGAAAATACGATGCACAAATCCACACTTTTGTCATTTTTGTGTAGCTTGAAATAAGAAGTATTTGAAATTGAAAATTTTCATGTTTGTGTGGTACATCATTGGATTTGGCTACATTCAGATGTTGTTTCAAATTTTTTTGAAACTCGCAAGCAAGGATGATTTTTATTTTATTTTACATAACAAGAGCACTTGTGAATTTACCGTAACAGAAGATAACGAAATGTTGTAAATGTGCTATATTACCCATACATTTACTCGGAGCACTACATCTCGGTTTATCTTTGAATGACAGAACATCCTATGATTTTACTTGTTGATGCATGTTTGACACGGCATCTAATCGTGAGGAGTACCAAGATGAATAATGACAAGAAAAAGGTGTTCAAATATTGTCTTTGCTGAAATATTTTGACAAGAAAAAGATGAATACATATGGTATTTTGACTTATGTATGTCATATAAAAGATTCAGTGGTACAAGACCCCATAAGCCGAAAAGAAGTGTCCGAACAGCTTCTACACACGGTAGTTTATTTTCACCGAAAACTCTATAAGTTTGGCTCTCCATAAGCACAAGCCCAAAAAAAGTAGCCCTAAGCTAGGTTTGAGGGAAACAATTAAGCTGCCGGCATACGGATATTCTCCGCCTAGGGCTACTAATCAACTGCGTCACTAGGGTGATTTATTCTATTGGCGCACCGATGAGCATCAAGTCACTAGACGCTAGTCGATAGTCCATCACTAACTGTCTAACTATTCCATTGTAGCTTGATTCAATATACTCTTTCAGAAGAGACTCGGACTGCACTCATTTCTAAGCCAGAAAATTAAATTATTCTTCTCCACCAGTATAAGAAGCAGCAATATCTCGGGTTCTGATTAATGAAATGATCTCTTGGGAGTATGAATAAGCTAATCGCACTACAGAAACAAGAAATGATATCTTAGAAACCATTCCATATAAAGTAAAAATGTAGTTAGGAAAATAATTTGATCCACCCTGAGGCATAGCCTAGTGTGGGTTTTCAATCTTGATGATGAAAAAACCGTTCTTCATCAACCAGAACTCTGGTACATTATCTTGGTTTCCTGCTTAATGCAACAAGTGGTACCAATGTTTTAAACATGAGATGGTCATGGTTGGTTACAGGACCAGGAAAAATATGCCTGGTTACCTACTCTGTAAATCATAGCTTTTTAATCTAATATAGCATTTTATAACTCTGAATATTTAGGACTTGTACATAATTTTCCTCTTCATTAATATAAGAAGCTGCAGTACGAAGTTTTCCTCAGTTTTTCGTAAAAGAATATGATCCACAGCCGTGCAGAGAAGTCTATTACATAGCAAAGGGACACCTTGGTTTAACTGGCACTGGGAACAGGATTATCTACTAAATCTGGAGATCATGGAATTCGTGTCAAGGATAAACCAGAGGGAACCGGCACCTAGCACCTAATCACATGTTAACCAGAACTAGATGAGGCTAGGCGGACAGGTAGGCAGGTTAGACGGACGCCTTTTAGAACACTGCCTCAGGGTCAACTTTTTTTTTCGAAATGGGGGTATTACTCCCCGGCCTCTGCATCAATCGATGCACACAGCCTTTATTAAAGACATAAGTCAAATATCAAGTTTACAACTTAAGATTGGCAAAAATTGCCACAAAGATCAACCAGCGAAATAAGGTAGACATATAACAACTAAACATTATGTAGTCGTCTAGTATGCTGCCAAGTAGCCTGGTTGAAGAACTCCTGAGCGACCGTGAATAGCCGTTTGCACCCGGACGACATGGCATCTCGGTGCCCAGGTGGTAATAGGTACGCCCACAGCTGCACCCAATGCAGGGTCAACTACCCACCTCACTTTATTCAATGGAACTAAGAAATCAGCACTTGCGTCTATTAATCATGGTCAAAAGGAAAGGACAAACGCATCCCATAATGAGTAGAAACAGAAGAAAATTTAAGCATCTCCGGAACAGAACCGATTAACATTGTGCTCACACTCATTGCCCTCAAGTGTGGATTCATACCACCATTACCCTCAAGAGCGGATTCATACCACCATTATCCTCAAGAGTGGATTCATACCACCATGCTTAATTAAGTAGTGCCATTTACTACATTCAGTTAACAATTTCATGAAACTGAGGAGTACTTCACGGTATATTTGATCAACTTTTGGGAATTATTAAAACTAAGCCTCCTACTGCATATTTTAGGACAAGACAAACTACACCGGAAAGCGGACCAAGGTACAACCCCATATGTTAAAACACACAGCCTCTACAAATAAACACTCAAGAGTCCATGGCCAGAATCTTATCAACATATAAGCTGAAGTATAAAAGCCGATATCCCCTTTCACTGCGAAACTAAGGCCAAATTGGCCAGAAGCAAGAGTTGCTGTTTGGAAGCACTGGAGCATTCAGGATAAATGGATGTATCTAACCACTAAATATGGTTCTCTTCGAGAACACAACATTAATATATATCCTGAGGTAGCAGCTATTTTCATCTATGCTGTCTTGTTCAACATCCCAGATTCCCTGTGAGGAAAATAGGTCAACAATAATGCAGTTCCCAAAATAAAAGCAACACAGTAATATAGCTAAGCACACCATTTCAGCTTTCCTACAATGGCAGATCTATGTTTCTGTAAGCAGAGAGAAAGTTAGCATCCATAACATTCGCTATTTCTAAAATGAGCCCCCCTTATATGCCCCTTGATTCACATGTCAGACACAAGACACAGGGTGCCCACGTGTGATAGACACAGGGGGATGGGGTTAACCTTTGCAGGGGCATATAAGAATTTAACCCTTTCATGTAAAAGTACAAGTTCATATAACAAAATAGATATTTCAGTATTAGAATTGTAAGATAGGAAAAACCACACGTTAGGTGGCCTTGTTTTGCTCATTATATAAGAGGATTATAAGGAGTCCCGGTTGCATACAACACGGACATATATATAAGATACACACGCATACGTATCCTACATCTATACAAACACGTGTAGGATATGTATTCTAACACCCTCCCTTAGTCAAAACTGGGCAGCCGACGAATGTTGAGACCGTCCCGAAAGTCCAAGAAGAGAGGCGATGGTAATCCTGCCCAGTCAGCGTCAGAGTAGGCCAGCAATTTGTTCTATGTGCGTCGATACAAAGTGAGACCATAGTTCGTAGTGTCGTGGATGTAGCGTAGAACATGCTTCACAAGGAGCAAGTGATTAGCCCGTGGATCATGCATATGAATACATATCTGCTGTACTGCATAGGAGATATCTGGCCGAGTGAAAGTGAGGTATTGGAGACCTCCTGCAATACTACGATATTCTGTAGGATCAGTCACGGGATCACTAGACTGAGCTGCAAGCTTAGAAGCTGTATCAACTAGAGTGGAGATAGATTTACACTGTAACATACCAGCTTTGTCAAGAAGCTCCAATGCATACTTCTCCTGTGAGGGGAATAAATTGTCCTTAGTGCGTCTGACTGAGATGCCCAGAAAATAGTGAAGCTCACCCATATCTGTCATGCTGAACTCTTTACAAAGAGAAGCAATTAAACTGTGCAACAAAGTCAGAGAAGACGCTGTCAGGATTATGTCATCCACATAGAGCAGGAGATAGCCCATGTCAGTGCCACACCAGTAGACAAACATGGAGCTATCAGACTTGGAGTCAACAAAACCAACAGTAGCAATAAACGAAGCAAACTGCTGAAACCATGCTCGAGGCACCTGCTTCAAATCGTAGAGAGATTTGTTGAGGCGACACACCTTGTCAGGAAATTTGGGATCAGTAAACCCGGAAGGCTGTCAAGCATACACAGTCTCGATGAGTGTGCCATTGAGGAAGGCGTTCTTGACATCAAGCTGATGAATTTGTCAGTTACTAGAGAGCGCAAGTGATAACACCGTGCGTATGGTGGATGGCTTGACCACCGGGCTGAAAGTCTCACCAAAATCAATACCTTCGCGTTGAGTAAAACCCTGGAGGACCCAACGAGCTTTATATCGTTCCAACGAACCATCAGACTTCATCTTGTGACGAAAGATCCACTTGCTGGTGACAATGTTGGCACGACGGGGAGGATCAACCAAGTCCCAAGTGTTGTTGGAGAGGAGCGCACTGTACTCTTCAACCATTGCAACATGCCAGTTGGGGTCTTTGAGAGCACCACGATAAGTCTTCGATATTGGAGACAATCCTTCAACATGAAGATCAAAAATCGTCTTGGGATGCACAATGCCGTGCTTGGCACGCGTGAGCATGGTGTGAGACGGTGGCGGCGGTGGTGCTCGAGGACGACGAGCCCGAGGAGCATCCGGGGCGGGAGGCGAGGTAGAAGCCGTGGATGGCGAGCTCGTGGAAGGCTCCGGGGCACCATCATCCGTAGATGTGGCAGACGAGGGAGCGGACGAGGGCGATCCTGACGGTGAAGATCCGGCCGAGGATGGGTGTAACATCCCAAAACTTTAATCCAAGCCTAACAAGATCCAAATCATCAAAATTAGGGTTAACAAAAACTTTTCCAAATTAAAAATGAAAGCATTCATGTGTATGAGCATTTAATTTAGGAATTGATTTGAATTTCCATGGTTTTGTGATTCTTTGGTTGTAAAATGTTTCTTAGGTGATTTAAACATCATCTACATCATTCCTAAACTTTTCCCAAAGAAAATCAAATCAAAAACAATTAAAAAGGAGGAATGGTCATTTTGACCATTTTAATCCACTACACTACTTTGAGTGTTCCTAGCACTCAATTCTCAACAGATATAATTCTAGATCTTTACACCCCTTGCTATTACACATAATGAGGTACCAAGGCCCATCTTTTGATCTGCTAAAAACATTTAAATACTTATTTTAAATGGCATGAGAAAATTGAATTCAATGCATATGCCTAGATCACCCCTATTTCAAAAAACATCAAATTGAGATCCACTTTCAAAACCCTTGCAACCAGAGACTACCTAGTACCAGTGGAGAACACCCAAAAATTTTGAAACCAAATTTCAAATTTTGACTTCTTGCGGCCATTTCATCAAACAGGTGGCACACAAATCTTGCTAAATTCAAAACACTATAGTGAGCAGTGATTTTGGTCACCATTTGGGTCTAACTCGGTCCCCTTGTCCCCCCAGCTAAAACCCCGGCCCTAGCTCTCTCTCCCTCTCCCCTATCTGCTCTAGTGCCAAGCCGCCCGACGCCATGCGCCAGGTCGACCATGGACAACTCGCACCAAGCCGTCCCGCGCTCTTCTTCGCCCGCTGGCAGATAGGCGCCATCACACCACATCGCCTCGAGCAGCCCCCGACCAAAATCGAGCGGAGGACAAGCCCCAGTTGCTCGCGCCCATGCCTCTGTCCGCCATGCCGATCACCTCGGAGCGCCGCGCCCGCCAGAGCAGCACCGGCCTCACCTAGCCCTAGCCTTGCGTGGTAGCACCCGCAACAGGCCCAGCAACCGCCCAGACATCCTCGTTCGCCGCCTCGCGACCAGCAGCTCAGAGGAACCGCATCGAACACCGCCGCCCGCGTGCAGTGCACCGCACGCTCCCAACCCGTAGAGCCCTTGCCTTGCCGCGCCTTTAAGCCCTAGAGGACCACCGGGGGACAGAGAACCCATCGCCGCCCTCGCCCATGCCGAGAGCGCTCCGCATCATCGTCACCGATGACCTCACCAGAGCCCGCTCTGCCCTCTCGTCGACCCTATATAAAGAGACCACCCCAGCCTCATTTCTCCACACTCACTCACTCCCTACCTCTCACTGAACCTCACCCACCTCTAGCCGACGTCGCTCGAGCTCTGCCTCGCCGGAATTGGAGCCGAAGCCGCCGCAGCAAGAGGAGAAGGGCGCCTGCGATTTAGGGCACCCCAACCTCCGCCGCAACCGCACCTCGCCTCGCCGTCGTCTACCAGCCCGTTTGCCCGCCTCACCGACCTTGCTGGAGCCCTGGTACGCCCCCAATCGACCCCCACCGCCGCGTCTAGGTCAAACTCTCGCCGGAGTAATCCGTCGTCGACGATGACCTCCCACCGTTGGATCGTCTTTAGATCGTGCGGCCTAGAATGCTAGATACCATTTCGGTGTTTTTGTGCCGCTGACTGGTGGAGCCCGCATGTCAGGCATCCCGTTGCGTGCACTGTGCGTAGCTGGGCCGGCCCAGTTAGTTCCCGCGCGAGTTAGAATTTCAAATATAGTTTTTTTCTATTTAAAGTTAATCTAGTTTCTGTCCACTAGTTTAAAAATCAATTCTGGGAGTTTGACAAATCCAAATTGCATGAAACTAATTTTTCCTAAAAGGTATTGAAATGATCTATCCAAGCCCGTTGGAGTTAATTCAATTAGAGTTATAGATCTCTCCTAGTAAAAATAACAAAACAGAAGCTTTTGCATATGGCAACATTTTTATAAAATCAACTAAGATAGGTTTTGAGTTGATTCCAACTCTCAAAAATCACATTTCATCATATCTATCTAAATATGTAATAATATTAAGGTTTACAAGCAGTGACTTTGGACTAGTACCAAAATAATGCTATATAGGCATTTCTAGTCACTTTAAATCATTAAATAATGAACTTAAACCAAAGTAATTATGATCCAACCTTTAAATCCCATTCCCACATGTTAGAATATGTGGTGATGACATGTGTCCACATGATCCCATATTTTAAGTGGTGAATATTAAATCTTAGTTAATTTTTCAATGAGTAGAAATTACTTTTCTAAAATAAAAAGGAAGAAACTAGTGAATTAAACTTGTGATGCTTGTGATGATAATAGATCATCAAATGTGTGTCTTAGAATGCTAATTAGACTAGTTAAGTATTGTTTGGTGATTGTGTACTCCGTATGTATTTATAGAAGATAGTATCGACCAAGCTTACGAGGAAGAGGAGTGCTACCAAGAAGAAGAAGAAAACTTCAACCACTGCACCAACCAAGGAAAGCCATCATTAACAGTGCAAGCTATTGTTAGCAATCTAGAATTAAGAGAGATGAATGAGCAAAGATGCTTTAGGCATGCTTTGGTCACACCCCTTGACTATCACTACCCCAAGTATTACCTTACAAGCTTTAATTCCTTTAGTTACACAAAGTCCCTTACTTGTTTTGAAGGTAGCATAAAAAGTATAAACTTGACCTATTTAGCTAAGATTTAGATGTCATTCTATGGCATGAGATTGAACCCATCCTCTTTCCACCTTAGAGAACACTCTTAACTTAGTAGTTTAGAGTAGATCAAAACTTGAGTCACTTTAGATGGGAACACTTGGTGAAAATGAATTGTGAAAACCTTGGAATGATGAGTCATTCTATTGAGATGTTTTGACATGTGTTGAGAAACACAAATGGTTTATGATGATGAAGATGTTGAGGCATGAGCCTTAGCCCTTTTATAAAATTGATGGTTGGATTCGGATGCGATACCATTCCAAATTTACCGTACAACCACACTACCTGAATTGGGTAAGGCTTAGCTGGAAATTTATATGCATTAGTATTAGTTCCCTCGCGGGAGAGGTTTGAGATGAGGCTACCTCTCAATGTTGTCCACCTATGCAGTGCCCAAGATGACTGATGGTCATGGTTGGGAGGCCATGATCATAGGAGAGGTGCTTATACTAGGGTGTGTAAAGGAAAGGTTATGTTTGATTATCTGCATACTAAGTATGATGATTCAGGGTTATCCCTGACAGATGTATCGAATCTTGTGGTGAAAGTGTACCACCTCTGCAGAGTGTCAAACTATTCGAATATCCGTGTCCGCGGATAAGGACAGTTGGAATGGCCATACTGTTTCGTTATCAGATGTTTTCCAAATAACTTGAAGTGAATGATGAATCTTGACTTGACCACAACAGGGTTGTGTTTATGACAATATCTTCCCAACTTAAGTGATTCCAGAATTTTACTTTATCTTTCTTTGCTTCAGAACTCATCTTAGGTTTCAAACTTAACCTTATAGTTAAACATAGAGTTAACACTTGACTTAGGACTATATTACTTGTTAGTGGTAGTTTGCGAGTACTTAAAGAGTACTCATGGGTTTTGTCCCTGGCTATTCTCATGGCCAGACTATGAAGGAGACTATCAAGATGATGGCCAGCAGGACGGCTATGATAACTAGGACTATCTGCCTTCGTCAGCATTGCCTGTTCCCCTGAAGATGGACCCCACCGCTACGCTTATCTTTTATTTCCGCTGCTTGTTGTATTCAGACTGGATCATGAGATCCTTATTTGTGTAAGACCTCATGTATGGTTTGTAATGGATGATGTACTGTGATATACAATCCGTTATGTCTCGCAAAAATGGTAATCCTAGGATTGCAAGGTATGGCATAACGGGAATCTGGGATTAAAAATCAGGCTATTGACAAGTTGGTATCAGAGCCATCCTGACCATAGGAGACCCTAGTTAGAATGGACGTCCGAACAAAAACTTAGTTTCAAAACCAAAGTGAGTTTTTACGAAAAACTACCTCCTCTCTTATCCTTGGGAATTATTTCTTTCTCAAAAATTCATGTTCCTCAAAATTCTTACATTACTACTTAAAATTTGACACACTTGATCACTTCACTAATTTCCTCATCCTTAATTCTTGTAGATGGAGACTCAGTTCAGCAAGTTTTACCAGTTGGGAAATGGAGGTCAGCTGATCTTCGAGAGGGATCTGGATTCACTGTCAGAGTTCTTGGGATGCCCACATCCGGAGTTTCTTGGAGCTCAACTTCCAGGACCCCCAGGAGGAGACCTACAGTGGCTAGTCACCGCAGATCTTAGAGGAAGCATCGAAGCGCCAACTTCTAGGAGAATTCAGTTCTCCGTGAGAGAGAACAACTGGCTAGATGGATTAGCCAGGGCAATGCATGAAGCTCTCGCACGTCTATGTGCCCTCAGCATCAACAAGATCCAAGGAACCCGTTTTGCCCACTATGCAAGACGTGACTTCATGGGAATGCCGATGGAGATGCCAAGTCACCCAGAGATGAGGCGTCAGGTGGAGAATCTTGACTTCTTGCTGCATGACAGACAGCAGGAACTGGACAATGCCAGAGAGTTAGCCAACCAGAACCCGTGCCATTACTGACCAGAAGGCCTAGACTTTCGCACTGCTCGTCCAGGATCGTCAGTCTCTTCACCGCCAGCGTGCAAAGAAGGATCGCACCATCGCCCGTCTTCGCAAGAAGGTGGCCGACCTCGAGAAGACCGTCAAGGAGCAGGAAGCTCAGCTTGCCGCGAAGGAACAAGAAGATGAGGGTGAAGACATCCAGGGAGACATGGACTCTTACCTCAGCAATGATGATGACTTTCTGGAGGAAGATGACGTGGACTTCTACACTAACGATGAGGACTCCGACTTCATCGACGATGAGTAGATGCACTAGAGCACTGTCGTAGCATGAGATGTATCGGTCCCACTGTATCGTAGCTTGCAAAATGGTTCTTCAAACCATCTATTTTCCTTTGTTTGTTGTGGTGTGTGTTGTATCATGTGTTTGTCTGCATGAATGAAATGGAGTAAGTTGAAAAACCTGAGTCTAACTCAAAGTTTTAGCTTTGAAAAACCAAAACCATGAACCTTAGAATTTCCCTCTTACCCATATATCTATCTCAATCTTCAGATGACTCCTGGAAACCAAGGAAGGAGCAGCTCGTCACAAGACCCAATGCTGCAGATATTGCAGAATCTCATCGCCGACCGTGAAGCAAGCAGGGCAGAACGTCAAGTCAACTTAGCAACACTACAGCAGATCGCCCAGATGGCTCTCAACCACCAAGGGCATGGAAATCAGGACCACCATGGATCCAAACTCAAAAAATTTCAGAATACCAATCCCCCAATCTTCAACCAATCTGAAAACCCATTAGATGCTGACGACTGGTTACAGACAATGGAAAACAACCTCGAAGTTGCAGGAGTTGATGAAAATGAGAAAGTCCTCTTCGCCACCCACTATCTGGCGGGAGATGCAAGAGCTTGGTGGAATAGCATCCGCGATATGAATCATGGTCAAGTGATGACATGGGAAGCATTCAAAGTCAAGTTCAGCCGCACCCACGTGCCGCAAGGTCTCGTCAACAGGATGAGAGATGAATTCCGCGAATTGAAGCAAGGAAGAATGACTGTGGTAGAATACCGTGACAGATTCCTGTCACTTGCCAGATATGCACCTGATGAAATCAACACGGAGGCCAAGAAGAAGGAGAGATTCTTGAACGGACTGCATGATGAGATGCAGACTGTCCTCGTCAACATCCATTTTTAGGATCTCGAAGAGCTAGTTGACTCTGCCATTCAGATGGAAGGGAAGATTAATCAGGCAAACGACAATCGCAAATGTCGTATGATGCAGCAATCAGGATCCAGTAGTCACCAGAAGTACCGTCCCAACCCCTCACCAGGATATGCACCCAGGAACAACCGACCCCCAAATTCTCGCCCAAGCTACCCCAACCGTAGCGGAGGCAATGTGAAGTTCGGAGGAAACCCTCCCAACTCCGGCAGCACCAACAATTTCACCCGCGCCCTTCCCAAGAACAACAACAACAACACTGCACCCAGAACTGGCAGCAATGTTGTGCCTGTCGCGGTCAAGGACAAGTCCCAGATCACTTGTTTCGAGTGTGGAGTAAAGGGTCACTACTCCAATGAGTGTCCCAAGAAGACTGTCGCCAATGCCACTGTGAATGCCCCAGCTCAGCAGCAGGGTCGTGTTCAACCAGGAAGGAGATTTTCCCCAGGGAACCCTCACAACCGCAACGGTCGTCTCTTCCACATGAACGCAGAAGAAGCCCAGGAAGCGCCAGATGTAGTGCTGGGTATGTTTTCTGTCAACTTAGTTTTAGCAAGAGTATTGTTTGATTCGGGAGCATCGCATTCATTTGTCACCGAAGAATTTGCATGCACTAGTAAGATTCACCCAACCAACTTGAAGCATGTCATGATAGTTCAAATCCCCGGTTCAACTACAAAAGCTAGAAAAATCTGCAAAGTTGTGCCTATCAGAATACATGGGATAGATTTTTATGCCAACCTAATAGTACTTGGAACCAAAGGATTGGAAGTAGTACTAGGTATGGACTGGATGTCAAGGCATAAATGACTGATAGACTATGCTAAGAAAGCCATCACCATGACCAGTAATTCTAGAATAACAGTAGAGCATATCTCTGAAACCTTACCCCGTCAATTCAAGTGCAACAAGAGTCTAGCCCTACCCACCATAGACCTAGTCAGAGTATTCTGTGAATACCCCGACGTATTCCCAGATGAATTGCCAGGTATGCCCCCGGATAGGGATATTGAGTTCATCATCAAACTAATCCCCGGAACCGGACCCATAACCCAGAGACCCTATAGCATGAACCACTCAGAGTTAGTGGAACTGAAGAAGCAGTTAGATGCCATGTTAGCAACAGGCTTGATTCAGCCAAGCGCATCGCCATGGAGATCACCAGTGTTATTCGTCGACAAGAAAGATGGAGGCAATCGTCTGTGTACAGATTACAGAAAGTTGAATGACGTCACCATCAAAAACAAGTACCCCTTGCCGAAGATAGAGGATCTATTTGATCAATTGACTGGAGCCCAGGTATTCTCAAAGATTGATCTTAGGACTGGTTAACACCAACTTAAGATTCGTGCAACGGATATTCCGAAGACCGCCTTTACTACTCGCTATGGTTTATACGAGTATACGGTTATGTTTTTTGGATTAACCAATGCCCCTGCTTATTTCATGAATCTCATGAATAAGATCTTTATGAATTTCCTAGATAAGTTTGTAGTTGTATTTATCAACGACATCCTTATCTACTCCAAGTCAGAAGAAGAGCATGAGCAACATCTGAGAATCATCCTAGAAACCCTGAGAGAGAATCAGTTATATGCCAAGTTCAGCAAGTGTGAGTTTTGGCTGAAAGAAGTAGGATTCCTAGGACATATTGTGTCTGCCGGAGGAGTCTCTGTTGATCCCGCCAAGATCAAAGATGTCGAAGAATGGGAAGCCCCAACCACTCAAACCCAAGTCCGTGCATTTCTCGGATTAGCGGGATACAACCGCAAGTTCGTAGAAGGATTCTCGAGCATCGCCCGACCCATGACCCAATTATTGAAGAAGGACAAGAAGTTTGAATGGACTGACAAGTGTGAAGCCAGTTTTCAAGAGTTGAAGAAGAGATTGATATCAGCCCCAATATTAATCATGCCAGACATCAAGAAGCCGTTTGATGTATATTGTGATGCATCCAAGATTGGTCTAGGATGTGTATTGATGCAAGAAGGCAAAGTCATCGCGTATCTGTCTCGACAACTGAAGCAGCATGAACAGAACTATCCGACCCATGATCTTGAGTTAGCAGCCGTAGTGCTGGCATTAAAGACATGGCGTCACTATTTGATGGAAAATCGCTGTGAGATTTACTCAGATCACAAGAGTTTAAAGTATATTTTCACTCAGAAGGAGCTGAATATGAGGCAAAGGAGATGGATAGAGTTAATCAGGGATTATGACCTTGACATTCACTATCACCCCGACAAAGCCAATGTGGTAGCGGATGCTCTTAGAAGATTGCCGTGTAGGCTAAATACCATGATCAAGGAGAAGCAACCGAGTTTGTATGAAGAGTTGGAGCAGTTCAGGACTGAATTAGTTAGCAAAGGATTCTTAGATAGCATTGAACTTCAACCCACTTTGATTAGCCAAATCAAGGAAGCCCAGAAGGGGAATGAAAGTATCGACAGAATCAAACGTCGTATTGGTACAGGAAAGGTACCTGGATTCACCGAAGACGAAGAAGGAGTACTATGGTACAAAGGACGTATCTGTGTGCCAGCAGATTCGGAGCTAAAGGAAATTATCATGAAGGAAGCTCATGATACTCTTTATTCTATTCACCCTAGAGGAACAAAGATGTATCAAGATTTGAAAGAGCAATTTTGGTGGCACAAGATGAAGAGAGAAATCGAAAGCTACATCGCCAAATGTGACATCCGTCAAAGAGTCAAAGCAGAACATCAGAGACCTGTAGGACTATTGCAACCACTGCAGATTCCGGAATGGAAATGGGATTCCGTCGGAATGGACTTTATCACCGGTTTACCTACTTCCAGTAGGGGAAATGACTCAATCTGGGTCATAGTTGATAGAGTGTCCAAGGTAGCCCACTTCATACCTATCAAGACTACCTACCAGAGTGCGAAACTAGCAGAACTGTACATTGCTAGGATTGTTAGTCTGCATGGAAGCCCCAAGACCATCGTATCAGATCGAGAAACCCAGTTTACCTCGAGATTTTGGCAGAAAGTTCAGGAAGGATTAGGAACCAAGTTGAACTTCAGCACCGCGTATCACCCGCAAACAGATGGACAGACTGAGAGAGTCAACCAGATCCTTGAGGATATGCTTAGAGCTTGTGTGTTGGAATACGGATCCAAATGGGAAGAATGCCTGCCTTTCGCAGAATTCTCATATAACAACAGTTATCAAGCTAGTTTGCAGATGGCACCATTTGAATTCCTATACGGAAGAAAGTGTCGTACCCCTTTGAATTGGTCGCAAGTAGGAGAGAGTCAGATCTTTGGACCCGACATTCTCTCAGAAGCCGAAGAGAAGGTTCACAAAGTCCGTGAGCACCTCAAGACCGCTCAATCCAGATAGAAGAGTTATGCTGACAAGAGAAGGAGAGACCCGACTTTCAATGTCGGAGATTTTGTATATCTCAAGGTTTCACCATTGAAGGGAACTCAACGCTTTAGTCTGAAAGGAAAGTTAGCCCCCAGATATATCGGGCCCTTCAAAATTCTGAACCGTCGAGGAGAAGTATCGTATCAACTGGAACTGCCTGAAGAGATGTCAGCCATCCACAATGTGTTCCATATCTCGTTACTTCGCAAATGCTTGGAAGTGCCCGAGAAGACGAAAGTTTTCAAGAACATCGATCACAGAGCTATAGAGATCAACAATGACTTGACCTATCGGGAAGTGCCCATCCGTATCTTAGATGAAGCCTACAGAACCACCAGGACCAGGAGTATCAAATTTCTCAAGATTCAATGGAGCAACCATATCGAGGAGGAAGCCACTTGGGAGCGCGAAGATTACATTAAGATAGAGTTCCCAGATCTCTTTAGTTCCTAGTTTTCTTTGTATATCTCGGGACGAGATTTTGTTTAAGGGGGGAAGGTTTGTAACATCCCAAACCTTTAATCCAAGCCTAGCAAGATCCAAATCATCAAAATTAGGGTTAATAAGAGCTTTTCCAAATTAAAAATGAAAGCATTCATGTGTATGAGCATTTAATTTAGGAATTGATTTGAATTGCCATGGTTCTATGATTCTTTGGTTGTAAAATGTTTCTTAGGTGATTTAAACATCATCTACATCATTCCAAAACTATTCCCAAAGAAAATCAAATAAAAAACAATTAAAAAGGAGGAATGGTCATTTTGGCCATTTTAATCCACTACACTACTTTGAGTGTTCCTAGCACTCAATTCTCAACAGATATAATTCTAGATCTTTACACCCCTTGCTAGTACACATAATGAGGTACCAAGGCCCACCTTTTGATCTGCTAAAAACATTCAAATACTTATTTTAAATGGCATGAGAAAATTGAATTCAATGCATATGCCTAGATCACCCCTATTTCAAAAACCATCAAATTGAGCTCCACTTTCAAAACCCTTGCAACCAGAGACTACCTAGTACCAGTGGAGAACACCCAAAAATTTTGAAACCAAATTTCAAACTTTGACTTCTTGCGGCCATTTCATCAAACAGGTGGCAGACACAAATCTTGCCAAATTCAAAACACTATAGTGAGCAGTGATTTTGGTCACCATTTGGGCCTAACTCGGTCCCCTTGTCCCCCCAGCTAAAACCCCGGCCCTAGCTCTCTCCCTCTCCCCTATCTGCTCCAGTGCCAAGCTGCCCGACGCCATGCGCCAAGTCGACCATGGACAGCTCGCACCAAGCCGTCCCGCGCTCTCCTTCGCCTGCTGGCAGACAGGCGCCATCACACCACACCGCCTCGACCAGCCCCCGACCAAAATCGAGTGGAGGAAAAACCCCGAGTTGCTCGCGCCCATGTCTCTGTCCACCATGCCGATCACCTCGGAGCGCCGCGCCCGCCAGAGCAGCACCGGCCTTGCCTATCCCTAGCCTTGCGTGGTAGCACCCGCAGCAGGCCCAGCAACCGCCCAGACATCCTCGTACGCTGCCTCGCGACCAGCAGCTCGGAGGAACCACGTCGAACACCTCCGCCCGCGCGCAGTGCACCGCATGCTACCGACCCATAGAGACCTCGCCTTGCCGTGCCTTTAAGCCCCAGAGGACCGCCGGGGGACAGAGAACCCATCGCTGCCCTCGCCCATGCTGAGAGCGTTCCGCATCATCGTCACCGATGACCTCACCGGAGCCTGCTCTACCCTCTCGTCGACCCTATATAAAAAGACCACCCCAGCCTCATTTCTACACACTCACTCACTCCCCACCTCTCACTGAACCTCACCCACCTCTAGGCGATGCCGCAAGAGCTCTGCCTCGCTGGAATTGGAGCCAAAGCCGCCGCAGCAAGAGGAGAAGGGCGCCTGCGATTTAGGGCACCCCAAGCTCCGCCGCAACCGCACCTCGCCTTTCCATCGTCTACCAGCCCCTTTGCCCGCCTCACCGACCTTGCTAGAGCCCTGGTACGCCCCCAATCAACCCCCACTGCCGCGTCTAGGTCAGACTCTCGCCGGAGTAATCCGTCGTCGACGATGACCTCCCACCGTTGGATCGTCTTTAGATCGTTTGGCCTCGAATGCTAGATACTGTTTCGGTGTTTTTGTGCCGCTGACTGGTGGAGCCCGCATGTCAGGCAGCCCGTTGCGTGCACTGTGCGTAGCTGGACTGGCCCAGTTAGTTCCCGCGCGAGTTAGAATTTCAAATTTAGTTTTTTCTATTTAAAGTTAATCTAGTTTCTGTGCACTAGTTTAAAAATCAATTATGGGAGTTTGACAAATCCAAATTGCATGAAACCAATTTTGCCTAAAAGGTATTGAAATGATCTATCCAAGATCGTTGGATTTAATTCAATTAGAGTTATAGATCTCTCCTAGTAAAAATAACAAAACAGAAGCTTTTGCATATGGCAACATTTTTATAAAATCAACTAAGATAGTTTTTGAGTTGATTCCAACTCTCAAAAATCACATTTCATCATATATATCTAAATATGTAATAATATTAAGGTTTACAAGCAGTGACTTTGGACTAGTACCAAAATAATGCTTTATAGGCATTTCTAGTCACTTTAAATCATTAAATAATAAACTTAAACCAAAGTAATTATGATCCAACCTTTAAATCCCATTCCCACATGTTAGAATATGTGGTGATGACATGTGTCCACATGATCCCATATTTTAAGTGGTGAATATTAAATCTTAGTTAATTTTTCAATGAGTAGAAATTACTTTTCTAAAATAAAAAGGAAGAAACTAGTGAATTAAACTTGTGATGCTTGTGATGATAATACATCATCAAATGTGTGTCTTAGAATGCTAATTAGACTAGTTAAGTATTGTTTGGTGATTTTGTACTCCGTATGTATTTATAGAAGATAGTATCGACCAAGCTTACGAGGAAGAGGGGTGCTACCAAGAAGAAGAAGAAGAAAACTTCAACACTGCACCAACCAAGGCAAGCCATCATTAACAGTGCAAGCTATTGTTAGCAAGCTAGAATTAAGAGAGATGAATGAGCAAAGATGCTTTAGGCATGCTTTGGTCACACCCCTTGACTATCACTACCCCAAGTATTACCTTACAAGCTTTAATTCCTTTAGTTACACAAAGTCCCTTACTTGTTTTGAAGGTAGCATAAAAAGTATAAAACTTGACCTATTTAGCTAAGCTTTAGATGTCATTCTATAGCATGAGATTGAACCCATCCTCTTTCCACCTTAGTGAACACTCTTAACTTAGTAGTTTAGAGTAGATCAAAACTTGAGTCACTTTAGATGGGAACACTTGGTGAAAATGAATTGTGAAAACCTTGGAATGATGAGTCATTCTATTGAGATGTTTTGACATGTGTTGAGAAACACAAATGGTTTATGATGATGAAAATGTTGAGGCATGAGCCTTAGCCCTTTTATAAAATTGATGGTTGGATTCGGATGCGATACCATTCCAAATTTACCGTACAACCATACTACTTGAATTTGGTAAGGCTTAGCTGGAAATTTATATGCATTAGTATTAGTTCCCTCGCGGGAGAGGTTTGAGGTGAGGCTACCTCTCAATGTTGTCCACCTATGCAGTGCCCAAGATGACTGATGGTCATGGTTGGGAGGCCATGATCATAGGAGAGGTGCTTATACTAGGGTGTGTAAAGGAAAGGTTATGTTTGATTATCTGCATACTAAGTATGATGATTCAGGGTTATCCCTGACAGATGTATCGAATCTTGTGGTGAAAGTGTACCACCTCTGCAGAGTGTCAAACTATTCGAATATCCGCGTCCGCGGTTAAGGACAGTTGGAATGGCCATACTGTTTCGTTGTCAGATGTTTTCCAAATAACTTGAAGTGAATGATGAATCTTGACTTGACCACAACAGGGTTGTGTTTATGACAATATCTTCCCAACTTAAGTGATTCTAGAATTTTACTTTATCTTTCTTTGCTTCAGAACTCAGCTTAGATTTCAAACTTAACCTTTTAGTTAAACATAGAGTTAGCACTTGACTTAGGACTATATTACTTGTGAGTGGTAGTTGCGAGTACTTAAAGAGTACTCATGGCTTTTGTCCCTGGCTATTCTCATGGCCAGACTATGAAGGAGACTATCAAGATGATGGCCAGCAGGACGGCTATGATAACTAGGACTATCTGTCTTCGTCAGCATTGCCTGTGCCCCTGAAGATGGACCCCACAGCTATGCCTATCTTTTATTTCCGCTGCTTGTTGTATTCAGACTGGATCATGAGATACTTATTTGTGTAAGACCTTATGTATGGTTTGTAATAGATGATGTACTGTGATATCCAATCCGTTATGTCTCGCAAAATTGGTAATCCTGGTGTTGCGAGGTATGGCATAACGGGCATCTGGGATTAAAAATCCGGGTGTTGACAATAGGCCAGGCGAGGTGGCCCGAGGTGGCGTGCGTGGGGCGGGAGATCCTGCCGCGGCAGGAGAAGTGCCCGCGGCAGGTTGTCGGGCAGCCATGGCAGGCTGTTGTACGCCCACGGTAGGGTGCCGAATGGCCGCGACAGAGCCCGCAGCAGAGCCCGCGGCAGAAGTTCCCGCGGTCAGAGCGGTGAATGGCATCGGCAACATCGGCTGCTCAACCTGCAGAAAGTTATAACTTTGCAAAGTAGGAGTAGAGGATGGTGGTGATGCGTTAGAGGCAAAGGGAAAGACAGACTCGTCAAACACAACATGGCGAGAGATGATGATCTTTTGGGTGGAACGATCAAGGCAGCGATATCCATGATGTTGAGATGGATACCCAAGGAACACACACGGCATGGAGCGAGGCACAAGTTTATGCAGGGCAACGGCGGTGGTGTTTGGGTAGCATAAGCATCCGAAGACCCTAAGACCAGCATATGCATGGTCGACACCATGAAGGGCTCGAAAAGGCACACGATCCGCGATGGCCTTGGAAGGCAGCCGATTGTGGAACAGCACAGCTATAGCCTCGACCCAGAAGCGAGGTGGCATGCTAGCTTGAATTAGAAGCGAGGTCCAAATAATTCTCTCGGCTTTACCGTTTTGTTGTTAAGTATAGGGACATGAGAAGCGGAGTGCTATCCCATGGTGTTGGGCAAACTATTGTAGGGAGGAATTATCAAACTCATGACCATTGTCACACTGGATGGCTTTCAAAGGTGCATAAAACTGAGTTTGGGCTAAGGCGTGGAGGGACGACAAGTGTGAGAAGGCTTCTGACTTGGCACGTAAAGGATAAACCCAAGCGTATTGAGTGAAATCATCGAGACGAACGAGATAATACTTAAAGCCAGAAATACTCTCAAAATGAGATGTCCACAAATCACAATGTATAAGTTGAAACAGAGAATGTGTTACACGATTGGTAGAAGAAAAAGGTAGACGAACATGGCGACCTAATTGACAAGCATGACACAAACTAGATTTATTTTTATCCCTAGGAATAATGCAGGAGCGAGCTAATGACTCCATGACCGGCCGTCCAGGGTGTCCAAGGCGCCGATGCCACATAGCAGGGTCGACGACGAGGAAGGCGTGTGGGCAGCTGGGGGAGGAGGTGCTGACAGGGTAGAAGGCTCTGGGACTATTGCATCTGAGAATCTCAGTCCTGGTTAGAAGGTCCTTCACAGAAAAACCAACAGGGTTAAATTCGACAAAAACACGATTATCAATGGTGAATTGACGAACGGACAGGAGGTTTTTGACTATATCGGGAGCTACTAAGACATTGCGAGATGCAGAGGATGCGAGGGAGTGGAAATAGGAAAACGTGCATGCCCGATAGCGGTGATCGGAAGGGTGGAACCATTACCGACAACGATAGCACGAGAGAAAGAAGAAGGAGGAGACACGGAGGTGAGCATATCGGGGTTCGATGCGATGTGGGAGGTGGCGCCAGTGTCCATGACCCAATCGGTGGTGGGCGCTTGAAGGCCCATCGTTTGGAACCGATTCATCAGGGCGGACTGGTCCCATGAGGCAGTCGATGAAGCCGGTGATGACGGGGGTGCAGCGCCGAGCCCATATGCAGGAGCCTGAGGAGCATAGCCGTCGTAGCCGTAGCCATAGGCGTGCGACATGGTGTAGGGACCTTGCGCGTAGAAGGTGTGCTGCAGGGGAGGGGGGCGGTGCATGTAGCTGGGGGGTCAAGCCCACATACTAGGGCCGTATGGCCACATCTGGATCGCGCCATTCCAGGGCAGGAGCGGCAGCCGGAGGTGTGACGACGGGGCCAGCTTGGATGATGGCGGTGTCCTTGGCAGCGTCCGTTGCGGCCTTCTTCTTTTTCTTGCCCTTGCAACCGTTGCCCCGTCCGGAGTTGGGGGCGGTGGCGGTGTTGGAGTAGAGGGCCGTGTCGTCGTTGCCATTGCGTGACCTGCGATTCTTGCGCTTCATGTCTTGGAGCACGAGAAGAGAACGACACTTCTGAAACGAGATGTCGGGCATGAGGGAGATGAGATCGGCGGCACCCTCGTATTGCTTGGAAAGTCCGTTGAGGCAGTGGATCACCAGCTTGGTGTCGTCTTCCGGGGAGCCGAGATCTGCGAGGCCGTCGGCGAGGGCCTTGATCTTCTTCAAGTACTCGGTCATGTTCATCTCGCCCATCTTGATCTCGCTCAGCTCGGTGGAGAGGTGGATCTAGCGGTTGATCTTGTGGTCATTGAAGAGCCCGTTGATGCTTGTCCATAGCTCGACGGTGAGGGGGTCTTGTCATGACAGCGTCGAGGAGGCCGAGGGACACAGACCCGTAGAGCCAGGAGATGACCGTGGCATCCAAGAGAGCCCACTCCAGAGTCGGATCAGACGGAGCAGGGACATCGACGTGGTCGAGCAGCGCATACTTGCGGAGGGCGGCGCGGAAGAAGGTGCGCCATTAGCGATGAACGCCGGTGTCGAGGGCCAGCTCGACGGGGACGTGCCCCTTGATGGAGTGGAGGCCGAAGCTTGGGCATGCAACGAGGTGAGCGAGAAGGCCCCCGCGCTGGAAGAGGGGGCGGTGGTGAGGGCGAGCTTCGACTGGGCGTCAGCAGCTTCTCGGACCTCACGGTCTTCTTTTTCCTTCGCGGCTTGTGCGATCCGTGCGGCATCGTCACCCATTGCAGAGGGGCGGCGAGGCTAGAAGGGGAGAGGTGGGTGGTTTGCAGAGGCCGGGCGCCGAGATCGGCTGCTGCGGCGGCGGAACCGGGAGGAGGCGCAGGTCCGGTTAGGGTTTTGCGTCTGATACCATGTAAGATAGGGGAAACCACACGTTAGTGGGCCTTGTATTGCTCATTATATAAGAGGATTATAAGAAGTCCCGGTTGCATACAACACGGACATATATACAAGGAATACACACATATATATCCTACATCTATACAAACACGTGTAGGATATGTATTCTAACAAGAATTTCTAACAACATTAAGAGTTTTTAGAAGAAAAAAATGGAAGTTCCTAAACCAGAAAACGAAGCTTGAATTGATGTTCGTGGAGATGACTAGTTTCATTTAGGAAAGGACTAGATTACAGGAAAATAGTGAGTAGCATGTGCCATGATGAGAAATAATACTCTAATGAAATTTGGGCAATACTCTGTCCCACTATATACCTCTATGATATACTCCTTCCAGCAAAAAATAACTAAGGTATATTTCGATGAATTTGTGTATTACCGAAGTAAAAAACCGAAGAGAATGCTAGAGGAAAATGATCTGCTAGCCATGGGACTAACCTCTTGTCAATAAGAGAGAGATTAGTCTGGTTGTTCAATGGAGCCAGCAATATAAGTGGAGAGGGAAGATAAATGAGGGCAAAAGAGAAAGGATGCCATTTAACTCGCATAAGCATATTTGTTAACAGGACCTCCAAAAATGTAGGCCTTATAGTTTTAGTCGAGGTGGTATAATGTCAAAGTTAATGAAGCATAAAAGCCATTCACGTTTTGAAAAAAAAAGGTCATAGCAAGATACCAAATTAGGAGCACACGTATGCCAAAACTCCACAAAGCAAAGCCATGTGCATTAATTTTTAAGAGAGATCATGTGCATTAACTCCAATTGAAGTTTTGATAGAGGTGTGAATTATATTCGCCGTATTGTATCCAGTATAATGACAAACGGTTTAGTAGGAAAAAGTGATTTCAAGCTAGATGAACCAACATTGTAACTGGTTTCCTGACCTCAACAATAAAATGGTCCCCATATGGTGCATCAACAATTTCCTGAGATGTCTGAATCACGAAATGGCTGTGGACAAGTAAACAAGAAAAAAGAAACATCAGGAAGTCTAGCATAAATAATTTATCAAGGGATGACATAAAAAAAACTATTTAGCACATGCCGCAAACACAGAGCAAAAGGGAAACAGTTCACTGTACTGCCCTATAGTATCTTGTTTGAGACTTTAGGGGTAAACTTAACCCCCTGATCTTCAAATACCAGATCACTTTACCCTGAAAGCCAGTTTGAAAAGGGTTTTGCCACTGTGGGCATCACAGGGGTGTTGGCATTGTTAGAGTTCTATATATTTTTTATGTATTAGCCCCGTGTTTTCCCTGTTGTATAAAGGGATTTCTGCATATTTACCACACTTTCCTGGGTAAAGTTTATTGAGGGAGTTAATCACTTTGATAATATGGTTTAACTCTGCTATTTCATTATCTGTCGCTCCATTATCAAAAGAGGATTCCCATCCCAAAACAAAATTTAAAGTTTTTAAAAGCCTTTATTTTATTTATTTATTAGTTTAGGATCCAGAAGTAGTCTTTTTTATCCATATCTTATTTAATTCATTATTTATAGTGTAAGAATATCTTCTATACATGTGAAACAATATCTACAGGAAATCAGGACTTGTATGTGCGTATATATTGCCTATGGCCTCATGGAAATACAAGTGCATGGTATCAAAGCCCGAGGGCTTTTTTCCACCACATGCGCGACCCGTGCTCTCTATCACGTAGAGATTGGTCTCAATTTTAGTCTTCTCGATTTCCTGCGTAATTTTTCCCTCAATTTCTCCCACCACGCTATTAGTCCATACATTAATGAGTTGGTAATGGAACATCAGAGAGCTAAGTGCAACAAAAAAACAGAGGGTTAAGCAGATTGACATGATCATTGATACATCCATGGTATCACAACTGCCAGGCAAAATCAAACTCGGGTTTTAAAGTAATTAGTAATAAAACATCAGCTACTTAAGAATAGGCACGATAAGCTAGGGTAGTGAAGTGGAAATGTTCCAGGAACATATATAATAGTACATCAAAGAGTATGCTAAACTCAGCAAGAAGATAAGTAGGTAGCATAATCTTCACATGCTTCGCCTCATCCCCTCGTCCCTAGCTCCTTCGGTGAGGTTTACCCTCTTGGGCCCACTGCTGCCACCGCTCCTGCATCACCAGGTACTCGACCTTGCAACCATATCCACTCCTGTGAGGTACCCAAATCGTCACCCTGCATCGCCGGTGACGGCGAATATAGATAAATCGAGACAGAGGTTTATATTTTGTGACTGGGCATGAGCTCCTACGGTTTCCACCTAGTCTCCTTTCGAAGGGCTATAGTATTCTTCGTCTTCTTCCTAGCCATGTATCTCAATCTTACACCACGTTATTCCTCTGTTTTTTTCACTGTCTCAAGCTCTTCTCCATTTATCACCTTCTGTTTTATGGTTCTACCATTATCACGTTGTCCCTCATTTCTCGCTCTCAACTTGTCTCAAACTGTAGTACTCCCTCCGTTTTAAAATATAAAATGTTTTAACTTGGTGAAGAAAGTGTATCTAGACCATTTTAGTGTGTAGGTTTATTCCAATACTAAATAAACCTACACACTAAAAGAGGTCTACATACGCTCCTTTCACAAAGCTAAAACATCTTATATTTTGAAACGGAGGGAGTACAACGGAACGAGAATTATTTCGATACTTCCTCCTCTTTCCTAATTCTAAGGTGTATATTATGTTACTCCCCCTGATCCAAATTAATTGACTTAGATTTGTCTAGATTTAGATGTATTTAGACATGTTTTAGTGCTAGATACATCTGAATGTAGGCAAATCCAAGTTAATTAATTTGGATCGGAGGGAGTACAAAAATTCCAAACTCAAAGGTATTCCTTTTGTACCCTCTGAAATTCCGATCGTACCCCTCCAAAAATAATCTCCGCCTACGAGAGAAAAAGGTGGGGCCACGGGAACGATTTTAGCCGCAGCAGAGATGCGAGATAAGGAAAGCTATTAGGGGCCCTGTAATGAATGGTAAGTCCATCAATGAAATCCCTGTAATTAAGGCTATAATCACTGATCTAACCAGGGGTAGCAATGCAGGGTGGAGGGAGAGCGGTGGCATTTTTCTGTAGTTAATTAGAAGCATGACACCACCAGGCATTCACCAACTCCCCTATAATAGTAAAGATCAGAGAACAACATTGTTTGACTACCTGCAGAAAAATACTACAGTTAAACAACCCTGTTTTTGTATAGACGGAGCTTCTGAACCTCTTGACATGTCGCAAATTTTGCACCTAAACAGAATTTAGAAGAATTAAAATAGATGCTACGACAACATAGTGCAATTAAGGCACACAATGACATATATAAATGCCCATTATCGTATCCATTAGGCATGTGATTCTAGACATACCAAGATAAATTTTAATTGGGTGCATGAATGAGACATCTCTCACAAGTCCTCCTTGTCCGTCCAATCGCCATTTGGAACAACGGAATTCTGCAGGTCATCTTAGGTCTCAGTAGAATATATTACTGATCAAAGGTGTTAACTGAAAATGGGAAAATAGTTGGTACTAACCTTTGTCACTAGACCTTTTGTGGAGATCGTCCGAAAAGCCAATAGCACCATCAGAAAATAATAGTTCAAAGAAACGTTCCACAGGCACCTTTTATTAGAATGTTACTACAGTGAAGTTAAGTTGATACTTATAACATTACAAAATAAGTGAAATCTTGCAAACTGAAACTTAGACTCCGCGACCAAAGTATAGGATTCGGGTACTGGGGAAAAAATGTGGACAAGCAAAATACTTCAGTAATAATAAAACAGTTAGCAATATCAAGAAACGAAGAAAAAGGCAAATCAAACAAACCATTAGGAGCATTGTTATCAAACGGCTCCAAGCTGAATGGTTAAGTGGTGCAGCATTCTCTTCAGTTCCATCCTCTGGCGCTTCTAAAAACCTATTAGAAGTATTGATGTCTGAATCACCATAGTCAGTATTACCGCTCACGACGGCTGTAGGACTGGCTGACCTACATTCCAGACAAAAAACTCAACTGAACATTTACAGATAATTCATGAAGGAAAAAGAGTCCATCTGATGCTGCTAATGCAAGAAGGGACACATTTTATTTCAGACTGTAAATAAACATGTTCAATGGCGACGAATCATCATCTTTTTTAGATTCTTTTCCTTCTTCCAAAAGAACGTAGCCATTTTCATCACTGCTGCTTGGTGACTTCGCATCCTATGGTGCAGTACAAGAGCAAGTACCGACGACCTGTTAGAAATGAACTTTTTTATGACTTGTTAGCACAAAATAAATTGATAAAAACAAGTTCGCTAACCTGGCGTTCAATGAGCAATCTAGCATCACTGACATGCTGTTAACACCCGGATTTTTAATCCAAGATGCCCGTTATGCCATACCTCGCAATCCCAGGATTACCATTTTTGCGAGACATAACAGATTGGATATCACAGTACATTATCCATTACAAACCATACATAAGGTTTTACACAAATAAGGATCTCATGATCCAGTCTTTAATACAACAAGCAGCGGAAATAAACGATAGCGTAGCGGTGGGGTCCATCTTCAGGGGCACAGGCAATGCTGACGAAGGCAGATAGTCCTAGTTATCATAGCCGTCCTGCTGACCATCATCTTGATAATCTCCTTCATAGTCTGGCCATGATAATAGCCAGGGACAAAAGCCATGAGTACTTTTTAAGTACTCGCAAACTACTACTAGCAAGGGTTATGATTCTAAGTTAAAGTGCTGAATTTAAAGAATAACTATCAAGTTAAGTTTGAAACCTAAGCTGAGTTCTGAAGCGAGAAAAGATAAAATAAAAGTCTAGCATCACTTAAGTTGGGAAGCTATTATCATCTACACAACCCTGTTGTGGTCAAGTCAAAGTTCATCATTCATTTCAAGTTATTTAGAAAATATCTGACAACAAAACAGTATGGCCATCCCAACTGTCCATAACCGCGGACGCGGCTATTCGAATAGTTTGACACTCTGCAGAGGTGGTACACTTTCACCACAAGATTCGATACATCTGTCAGGGATAACCCTGAATCATCATACTTAGTATGCAGATAATCAAACATAACCTTCGCTTTACACACCCTAGTATAAGCACCTCTCCTATGAGTATGGCCTCCCAACCATGACCATCAGTCATCTTGGGCACTGCATAGGTGGACATCATTGAGAGGTAGCCTCAGCTCAAACCTCTCCCGTGAGGGAACTAATACTAATGCATATAAATTTCCAGCTAAGCCTTACCCAATTCTGGTAATGTGGTTGTACGGTAAATTTGGAATGGTATCGTATCCGAATCCAACCATCAGTTTTATAAAAGGGTTAAGGCTCATGCCTCATCATTTTCATCATCATAAACCAGTTGTGTTTCTCAACACATGTCAAAACATCTCAATAGAATGACTCATCATTCCAAGGTTTTCACAATTCATTTTCACCAAGTGTTCCCATCCAAAGTGACTCAAGTTTTTGAGCTATTCTAAAATACTAAGTTAAGAGTGTTTACTAAGGTGGAAAGATGGGATCAATCTCATGCCATAGAATGACATCTAAAGGTTTTTAAGTAGGTCAAGTTTTATACTCTTTATGCTACCTTCAAAATTAATTAAAGAACTTTGTGTAAACTAAGGGGGGTGAAACTTGTTAATAAGACTTGGGGTACTAATAGTAAAAGGGGTGTGATCAAAGCATGCTTAAGGCATCTTTGCTAAACCATCTAGTTTTATTCTAGCTTGCTACAAGAGCTTACTAAAGTAGGTTTTGCAAGGGTTAGCTTGCCACTAATAGCTTGCTAAAGCATGTTTTGCAAGGGTTAGCTTGCCACTAATAGCTTGCTAAAGCGTGTTTTGCAAGGGTTAGCTTGCCACTAATAGCTTGCCTTGGTTGGTGCAGTGGTTGAAGTTTTCTTCTTCTTCTTCTTCTTCTTCTTGGTAGAACTCCTCCACCTTGAAGGCTTGGTCGGTACTATCGTCTAGAAATACATAGGGAGTGCACAATCACTAAACCATACTTAACTAGGCTAAGTAGTATTCTAAACCACACAATTGATGATCTATTATCATCCCAAACATCACAAGTTTTAATTCAATAGTTTCAACCTTTTTATTTTGGAAAAGTAATTTCTAATCAAAAATTAACTAAAATTTAATATTCACCACCAAAATATGGGATCATGTGGACACATGTCCTCACCACATATTCTAACATGTGGGAATGAGATTTAAAGGTTGGATCAATATTACTTTGGTTTAAGTTTATTATTTAATGATTTAAAGTGACTAGAAATGCCTATATAGCATTATTTTGGTACTAGTACAAAGTCACTGCCTGTAAACCTTAATATTTATTACATATTTAGATAGATATGATGAAATGTGATTTTTGAGAGTTGGAATCAACTCAAAAGCTAACTTGTTTGATTTTATAAAAATGTTTCAAGTTGCAAAAGCTTCTGTCTTCTTATTTTTATTAGGAGAAATCTATAACTCTAAATGAATTGAATCCAACGGGCTTGGATAGATCATTTTAATATCTTTCAGACAAAATTAGTTTCATGCAATTTGGATTTGTCAAACTCACAGAATTAAATTTTGAAACACTGGACAGAAACTATATTCTAACTAAAAGGAAAATTCCTAATTTGAATTTGAAACGCGCGTGGGAACGAAATGGGTCATGCCCATCGCTATGGCCCGGCTTAAGCGAGGGCCCCACCCGTCAGTGGAACAGGGGGTACCGAAGGGGTATGGATGAAAGGTGGCCGTGCGATTAGAGGGTAGATCGACGGATCACAGCTATCGTCCTCGTCGAAACAGGACACGACGGGAGCTAACCCTAGCGCGGTCGGTGAGGGTGCAGTGGGGGCGTACCGGGGCTCCAGCAGGGTCGGCGAGGTGGGCGAACAAAGTGGAAGACGACGGCGGTTCTCCTGGTACAAGCGGCGCTTCCTGGGATGGCCTGGATCAACGGCGCCCTTCTCCTCCCGAGGCGGCGGCTCCGGCTACAATTCCGGCGTCCTGGTGCTCGAGCGGCTCCGGCTGGCTGTGGGGAGTGAGAGTGAGAGGTGGGGATGAGAATGGTGTGAAGAGAGCTTGATGGGGAGGCCTCCTTATATAGGCGAGCGAAGGGTGCAGAGCGGCATGGGCAGAGCTCGACGTGGGCGACGACACAACGAGCTAAGGGCATGGGCGAGGTAGGCGGACAATGGCCGGTCTCTTGGCAATCCTCTATGGCTTGATGGCGCGGAAAGGGGCTATCTCTATTGGTCGGGAGCTTCCGCGCACTGCACGGTGGCCGCAGGTGCTCGACAAGAAATGCGGCGGCTATGGGTCGAGCGGCGGCATACGCGCGTGTCTGGCGAGGTACTGGGCCTGCTGCGAGTGCCGCCACGCAAGGCTAGGGCTTGGCGAGGCCGGTGTTGCTCTGGCGGACGCGGTGCTCCGGGGTGATCGGCATGGCGGACAGAGGCGTGAGCGCGAGCAACTGGGGCTTGTCCTCCGCTTGATTTTGGTCGGGGGCTGGTCGAGGCGGTGCGGTGTGATGGCGCCTGATTGCCAGCGGGCGAAGGAGAGCGCGGGGCGGCTTTGTGCGCGCTGTCCATGGTCGACCTGGCGCATGGCGTTGGGCGGCTTGGCACTGGAGCAGCTAGGGGAGAGGGAGAGAGAGCTAGGGCCGGGGTTTGAGCTGGGGGGATAAGGGGACCGAGTTAGGCCCAAATGGTGACAAGAAGCACTGCACACTATAGTGTTTTGACAATTGTTTGATATGTGTCTGCCACCTGTTCGATGAAATGGCCGCAAGAGACCAAAGTTTAAATTTTGAGTTCAAAATTTTTGAGTGATCTCCATAGTGCTAGGTAGTCTCTGATTACAAGGGTTTTGAAAATGGTGCTCAATTATATGGTTTTTGAAATAGGGGTGATCTATGCATATGCATTAGATTCAATTTTAAACTGTCATTTAAATTAGTTTACAGAATGTTTTTAGTAGATCAAAAGGTGGGCCTTAGTACCTCATTATGTGTACTAGCAAGGGGTGCAAAGATCCAGAATTGTTTCTGTTAAGAATTGAGTACTAGGAATAGCCAAAGTAGGCATGAGAGTTAAATTTGTCCAAATGACCATTCCTTCATTTTAATTCTTTTTTATTTGATTTCTTTTAGGAAAAGTTTGGGAATGATGTAGATGATGTTTAAATCACCTAAGAAACATTGTAGAAGCAAAGGATCACACAATCATGGCCATTCAAAACAACTCCTATTTTAAATGCACACATATATGAATGCTTTCATTTTAAATATGGAAAAGTTTTTGTTAATCCTAATTTTGGATGATTTGATCTTTGATAAACTTGGATTGAAGTTTTGGGATGTTACAAACCTTCCCCCCTTAAAAAAAATCTCGTCCCGAGATTTACAAAAAAACTAGGAACTAAAGAGATCTAGGAACTCTGTCCTAATGTAATCCTCGCGTTCCCAAGTGGCTTCCTCCTCAGTATGGTTGCTCCACTGAATCTTGAGAAACTTGATACTCCTGGTCCTGGTGGTTCTGTAGGCTTCTTCTAAGATACGAATGGGCACTTCCCGATAGGTCATGTCATTGTTGATTTCCACTGCTCTGTAATCAATATTCTTGAAAAACTTCAGTCTTCTCAGGCACTTCCAAGCATTTGCGAAGTAACGAGATGTGGAACACATTGTGGATGGCTGCCATCTCTTCAGGCAATTCCAGCTGATACGACACTTCTCCTTGGCGGTTCAGAATCTTGAAAGGTCCGATATATCTGGGAGCTAACTTTCCCTTCAGACTAAAGCGTTGGGTTCCCTTTAATGGTGAAACCTTGAGATATACGAAATCTCCGACATTGAAAGTCAGGTCTCTCCTTCTCTTGTCAGCATAGCTCTTTTGTCTGGATTGGGCGGTCTTGAGGTGCTCACGTACTTTGTGAACTTTCTCTTCTGCTTCTCGGAGAATGTCGGGGTCCAAAGATCTGACTCTCTCCTACTTGCGACCAATTCAAAGGGGTACGGCACTTTCTTCCGTATAGGAATTCAAATGGCGCCATCTGCAAACTAGCTTGATAACTGTTGTTATATGAGAATTCTATGAAGGGCAGGCAGTCTTCCCATTTTGATCCGTATTCCAACACACAAGCTCTAAGCATATCCTCCAAGATCTGGTTGACTCTCTCAGTCTGTCCATCTGTTTGCGGGTGATAAGCGGTACTGAAATTCAACTTGGTTCCTAATCCTTCCTGAACTTTCTGCCAAAATCTTGAAGTAAACTAGGTTCCTCGATCTGATACGATGGTCTTGGGGGTTCCATGCAAACTAACAATCCTAGCAATGTACAGCTCTGCTAGTTTTGCACTCTGGTAGGTTGTCTTGACTGGTATAAAGTGGGCTACCTTGGATAGTCTATCAACTATGACCCAGATTGAGTCATTTCCCCTACTAGAAGTAGGTAAACCGGTGATAAAATCCATTCCGACGGAATCCCATTTCCATTCCGGAATCTGCAATGGTTGCAACAATCCTGCAGGTCTCTGATGCTCTGCTTTGACTCTTTGACAGATGTCACATTTGGCGATGTAGCTTCTGATCTCTCTCTTCATCTTGTGCCACCAAAATTTCTCTTTCAAATCCTGATACATCTTTGTTCCTCCGGGGTGGATAGAATAAAGAGTATCATGAGCTTCCTTCATGATAATGTCCTTAAGCTCCGAATCTGCTGGCACACAGATACTTCCCTTGTACCACAGTACACCTTCTTCGTCTTTGGTGAATCCAGGTACCTTGCCTGTACCAATATGACGTTTGATTCCGTCGATACTTTCATTCCCCTTCTGGGCTTCCTTGATTTGGCTAATCAAAGTGGGTTGAAGTTCAATGCTAGCTAGGAATCCTTTGCTAACTAACTCGGTCCTGAACTGTTCCAACTCCTCATACAAACTTGGTTGCTTCTCTTTGATCATGGTGTTTCACACGGCAATCTGCTAAGAGCATCCGCTACCACATTGGCTTTGCCGGGGTGATAGTGAATGTCAAGGTCATAATCCTTGATTAACTCTATCCATCTTCTTTGCCTCATATTCAACTCCTTCTGGGTGAAGATATACTTCAAGCTCTTATGATCTGAGTAAATCTCACAGCGATTACCCATCAAATATTGACGCCATGTCTTCAACGCTAGAACCACCGCTGCTAGCTCAAGATCATGGGTCGGATAGTTCTGCTCATGCTGCTTCAGTTGTCGAGACAGATACGCGATGACTTTGCCTTCTTGCATCAATACACATCCTAGACCAATCTTTGATGCATCACAATACACATCAAACGGCTTCTTGATGTCTGGCATGATCAAAATTGGGGCTGATATCAATCTCTTCTTCAGCTCCGAGAAACTGGCTTCACACTTGTCTGTCCATTCAAACTTCTTGTCCTTCTTCAATAATTGGGTCATTGGTCAGGCTATGCTCGAGAATCCTTCTACGAATTTGCAGTAGTATCCCGCTAATCCGAGAAATGAACGAACTTGGGTTTGATTGGTTGGGGCTTACCATTCTTCGACATCTTTGATCTTGCTGGGATCAATAGAGACTCCTCCGGCAGACACAATATGTCCTAGGAATCCTACTTCTTTCAGCCAAAACTCACATTTGCTGAACTTGGCATATAACTGATGCTTTCTTAGGGTTTCTAGGATGATTCTCAGATGTTGCTCATGCTCTTCTTCTGACTTGGAGTAGATAAGGATGTCGTCGATAAACACAACTACAAACTTATCTAGGAAATTCATAAAGATCTTATTCATGAGATTCATGAAATAAGCAGGGGCATTGGTTAATCCAAAAGACATAACCGTATACTTGTATAAACCATAGCGAGTAGTAAAGGCGGTCTTCGGAATATCCGTTGCACGAATCTTAAGTTGGTGATAACCAGTCCTAAGATCAATCTTTGAGAATACCTGAGCTCCAGTCAACTGATCAAATAGATCCTCTATCTTTAGCAAGGGGTACTTGTTCTTGATGGTGACATCATTCAACTTTCTGTAGTCTGTACACAGACGGTTGCCTCCATGTTTCTTGTCGACGAATAACACTGGTGATCTCCATGGCGATGCACTTGGTTGAATCAAGCCTGTTGCTAACATGGCATCCAACTGCTTCTTCAGTTCTACTAACTCTAAGGGGTTCATGGTATAGGGTCTCTGGGCTATAGGTCCGGTTCCGGGGATTAGTTCGATAATGAACTCTATATCCCTATCCGGGGCATACCGGCAATTCATCCAGGAATACGCTGGGTATTCACAGACTACTATGACTTGGTCAATGGTAGGCAGGGCTACACTTTTGTTGCATTTGAATTGACGGGGTAAGGTTTCAGAGATATGTTCTACTGTTACTCTAGAACTACTGGTCATGATGATGGCTTTCTTAGCACAGTCTATCAGTCCTTACTACTTCCAAACCTTTGGTTCCATGTACAATTAGGTTGGCATAAAAATCTATTCCATGTATTCTGATAGTTACAACCTTGCAAATTTTTCTAGCTTTTGTTGTTGAACCGGGGATTTGAACTATCATGACATGCTTCAGGTTGGTTGGGCGAATCTTACTAGTGCATACAAATTCTTCGGATACAAATGAATGCGATGCTCCAGAATCAAACAATACTCTTGCTAAAACTGAGTTGACAGAAAACGTACCCAGCACTACATCTGGTGCTTCCTGGGCTTCTTCTGTGTTCATGTGGAAGAGACGACCGTTGCGGTTGTGCAGGTTCCCTGGGGCAAATCTCCTTCCTGGTTGAACACGACGCTGCTGCTGAGCTGGGGCATTCACAGGGGCATTGGCGGCAGTCTTCTTGGGACACTCATTGGAGTAGTGACCCTTCACTCCACACTCGAAACAAGTGATCTGGGACTTGTCCTTGACTGCGACAGGTACAACATTGCTGCCAGTTCTGGGGGCAGTATTGTTGTTGTTGCTCTTGGGAGGGGCACGGTTGAAGTTGTTGGCATTGATGGAGTTGTGTTTGTTTCCTCCGGACTTCACATTTCCTCCGCTACGGTTGGGGTAGCTTGGGCGAGAATTTGGGGGTCGGTTGTTCCTTGGTGCATATCTTGGTGAGGGGTTGGGACGGTACTTCTGGTGACTACTGGATCCAGACTGCTGCATCATACGACGCTTGCGGTTGTCGTTTGCCTGGTTAATCTTCCCTTCCATCTGAATGGCAGAGTCGACGAGCTCTTCAAGATCCTGGAAACGGATGTTGACGAGGATAGTCTGCATCTCATCATGCAGTCCGTTTAGGAATCTCTCTTTCTTCTTGGCCTCCGTGTTGATTTCATCCAGTGCATATCTAGCAAGTGACAAGAATTTGTCACGGTACTCTACTACAGTCAATCTTCCTTGCTTCAGTTCACGGAATTCATCTCTCATCCTATTGACAAGACCTTGCGGCACGTGGGTGTGGCTGAACTTGACCTTGAATGCTTCCCAGGTCATCACCTGGCCATGGTTCATGTTGCGGACGCTATTCCACCAAGCTCCTGCATCTCCCGCCAGATAGTGGGTGGCGAAGAGAACTTTCTCATTCTCATCAACTCCTGCAACTTCGAGGTTGTTTTCCATGGTCTGTAACCAGTCATCAGCATCTAATGGGTTTTCAGATTGGTTGAAGATTGGGGGATTGGTATTCTAAATTTTTTTGAGTTTAGATCCATGGTGATCCTGATTTCCATGTCCTTGGTTGTTGAGAGCCATTTGGGCGATCTGCTGCAATGTTGCTAAGTTGGCTTGACGCTCGGCCCTGCTTGCTTCACGGTCTGCGATGAGATTATGCAAGATCTGCAGCATTGGGTCCTGCGACGAGCTACTCCCTCCTTAGTTTCCACGAGTCATCTGAAGATTGAGATAGATATAGGGGTAAGAGGGAAATTCTACGGTTCATGGTTTTGGGTTTTCAAAGCTACAACTTTGAGTTAGACTCAGGTTTTTCAACTAACTTCTTTTTCATTCATGCAAGCAAGCACACGATACAACACACACCATAACAAGCAAAGGGGAAAACAGATGGTTTTAAGAACCATTCTGCAAGCTACGATACAATGAGATGATACATCTCATGGTATGACAGTGCTCTAGTGCATCTACTCATCATCGATGAAGTCGGAGTCTTCATCATCAGTGTAGAAGTCCACAACATCTTCTGCCAGAAAATCGTCATCGTTGCTGAGGTAGGAATCCATATCTCCCTGGATGTCTTCTCCTTCATCATCTTCTTCTTTGGCGGCAATCTGAGCTTCCAGCTCCTTGACGGTCTTCTCGAGGTCAGCCACCTTCTTGTGAAGACGGGCGATGGTGCGATCCTTCTTGCACGGCTGATTTAAGAGACCGGGCGATCTTGGACGGCAGCAGGAAAGTCCGGCCTTCTGGTCGGCGATGGCACGGTTCTGGTTGGCTAACTCTCGGCATTGTCCGTTCTCGCTGTCGGTCATGAAGCAAGAAGTCAAGGTTCTCCACTTGACGCCTCAACTCTGGGTGACTTGGCATCTCCATCGGCATTCCCATGAAGTCACGTCTTGCATAGTGGGCAAAACGGGTTCCTTGAATCTTGTTGACGCTGAGGGCACATAGACGTGCGAGAGCTTCATGCATTGCTCTGGCTAATCCATCTAGCCAGTTGTTCTCTCTCACAGAGAACTGAATTCTCCCGGAAATTGGTGCTTCGATGCTTCCCCGAAGATCCGCGGTGACTAGCCACTGTAGGTCTCCTCCTGGGGGTCCTGGAAGTTGAGCTCCAAGAAACTCCGGATGTGGGCGTCCCAATAACTCCGACAGCAAATCCAGATCCCTCTCGAAGATCAGCTGACCTCCGTTTCCCAACTGGTAAAACTTGCTGAATTGAGTCTCCATCTACAACAATATAGGATGAGGAAGTTAGTGACATGATCAAGTGTGTCAAATTTTAAGTAGTAATGTAAGAATTTTGAGGAACATGTATTTTTTTGAGAAAGAATTAGTTCACAAGGGTAAGAGAGGAAATAGTTTTTCATAAATACTCACTTTGGTTTTGAAACTAAGTTTTTGGTTTGGACGTCCATTCTAACTAGGGTCTCCTATGGTCAGGATGGCTCTGATACCAACTTGTCAACACCCGGATTTTTAATCCCAGATGCCCGTTATGCCATACCTCGCAATCCCAGGATTACCATTTTTGCGAGACATAACGGATTGGATATCACAGTACATCATCCATTACAAACCATACATAAGGTTTTACACAAATAAGGATCTCATGATCCAGTCTTTAATACAACAAGCAGCGGAAATAAACGATAGCGTAGCGGTGGGGTCCATCTTCAGGGGCACAGGCAATGCTGACGAAGGCAGATAGTCCTAGTTATCATAGCCGTCCTGCTGACCATCGTCTTGATAATCTCCTTCATAGTCTGGCCATGATAATATCCAGGGACAAAAGCCATGAGTACTCTTTAAGTACTCGCAAACTACTACTAGCAAGGGTTATGATTCTAAGTTAAAGTGCTGAATTTAAAGAATAACTATCAAGTTAAGTTTGAAACCTAAGCTGAGTTCTGAAGCGAGAAAAGATAAAATAAAAGTCTAGCATCACTTAAGTTGGGAAGCTATTATCATCTACACAACCCTGTTGTGGTCAAGTCAAAGTTCATCATTCACTTCAAGTTATTTGGAAAACATCTGACAATGAAATAGTATGGCCATCCCAACTGTCCATAACCCCGGACGCGGCTATTCGAATAGTTTGACACTCTGCAGAGGTGGTACACTTTCACCACAAGATTCGATACATCTGTCAGGGATAACCCTGAATCATCATACTTAGTATGCAGATAATCAAACATAACCTTCCCTTTACACACCCTAGTATAAGCATCTCTCCTATGAGTATGGCCTCCCAACCATGACCATCAGTCATCTTGGGCACTGCATAGGTGGACATCATTGAGAGGTAGCCTTAGCTCAAACCTCTCTCGTGAGGGAACTAATACTAATGCATATAAATTTCTAGCTAAGCCTTACCCAATTCCGGTAATGTGGTTGTACGGTAAATTTGGAATGGTATCGCATCCGAATCCAACCATCAGTTTTATAAAAGGGTTAAGGCTCATGCCTCATCATTTTCATCATCATAAACCAGTTGTGTTTCTCAACACATGTCAAAACATCTCAATAGAATGACTCATCATTCCAAGGTTTTCACAATTCATTTTCACCAAGTGTTCCCATCCAAAGTGACTCAAGTTTTTGAGCTATTCTAAAATACTAAGTTAAGAGTGTTCACTAAGGTGGAAAGATGGGATCAATCTCATGCCATAGAATGACATCTAAAGGTTTCTAAGTAGGTCAAGTTTTATACTGTTTATGCTACCTTCAAAATTAATTAAAGAACTTTGTGTAAACTAAGGGGGGTGAAACTTGTTAATAAGACTTGGGGTACTAATAGTAAAAGGGGTGTGATCAAAGCATGCTTAAGGCATCTTTGCTAAACCATCTAGTTTTATTCTAGCTTGCTACAAGAGCTTACTAAAGTAGGTTTTGCAAGGGTTAGCTTGCCACTAATAGCGTGCTAAAGCATGTTTTGCAAGGGTTAGCTTGCCACTAATAGCTTGCTAAAGCGTGTTTTGCAAGGGTTAGCTTGCCACTAATAGCTTGCCTTGGTTGGTGCAGTGGTTGAAGTTTTCTTCTTCTTCTTCTTCTTCTTGGTAGAACTCCTCCTCCTCGAAGGCTTGGTCGGTACTATCGTCTAAAAATACATAGGGAGTGCACAATCACTAAACCATACTTAACTAGGATAAGTAGTATTCTAAACCACACA
Organism: Avena insularis; assembly: GCA_023614405.1. Classification (NCBI taxonomy): domain Eukaryota; kingdom Viridiplantae; phylum Streptophyta; class Magnoliopsida; order Poales; family Poaceae; genus Avena; species Avena insularis. Next base: position 197,023,049 of record CM042686.1, on the reverse strand, counting down.
ATTGATGATCTATTATCATCCCAAACATCACAAGTTTTAATTCAATAGTTTCAACCTTTTTATTTTGGAAAAGTAATTTCTACTCATTCAAAAATTAACTAAAATTTAATATTCACCACCAAAATATGGGATCATGTGGACACATGTCCTCACCACATATTCTAACATGTGGGAATGAGATTTAAAGGTTGGATCAATATTACTTTGGTTTAAGTTTATTATTTAATGATTTAAAGTGACTAGAAATGCCTATATAGCATTATTTTGGTACTAGTCCAAAGTCACTGCCTGTAAACCTTAATATTTATTACACATTTGGATAGATATGATGAAATGTGATTTTGAGAGTTGGAATCAACTCAAAAGCTAACTTGTTTGATTTTATAAAAATGTTTCAAGTTGCAAAAGCTTCTGTCTTCTTATTTTTATTAGGAGAAATCTATAACTCTAAATGAATTAAATCCAACGGGCTTGGATAGATGATTTTAATATCTTTCAGAAAAAATTAGTTTCATGCAATTTGGATTTGTCAAACTCACAGAATTGAATTTTGAAACACTGGACAGAAACTATATTCTAACTAAAAGGAAAATTCCTAATTTGAATTTGAAACGCTGCTGAACGTAAATGGGTCGACCCATGCGCTCACAGCGTCGCGGGCTGGCTTAAGCGAGGGCCTCACCCGTTAGTGGAACAGGGGGTACCGAAGGGGTATGGATGAAAGGTGGCCGTGCGATTAGAGGGTAGATCGACGACTCACAGCTATCGTCCTCGTCGGAACAGGACACGACGGGAGCTAACCCTAGCACGGTCGGTGAGGGTGCAGTGGGGGCATACCGGGGCTCCAGCAGGGTCGGCGAGGCGGGCGAACAAAGTAAAAGATGACGGCGGTTCTCCTGGTACAATCGGCGCTTCCTGGGATGGCCTAGATCAACGGCGCCCTTCTCCTCCCGAGGCGGCGGCTCCGGCTGCAATTCCGGCGTCCTGGTGCTCGAGCGGCTCCGGCTGGCTGTGGGGAGTGAGAGTGAGAGGTGGGGATGAGAATGGTGTGAAGAGAGCTTGCTGGGGAGGCCTCCTTATATAGGCGAGCGAAGGGTGCAGAGCGGCATGGACAGAGCTTGACGTGGGCGATGGCACAACGAGCTAAGGGCATGGGCGAGGTAGGCGGACGGTAGCCGGTCTCCTGGCGATCCTCTATGGCTTGATGGCGCGACAAGGGGCTATCTCTATTGGTCGGGAGCTCCCACGCACTGCACGGTGGCCGCAGGTGCTCGACAAGAAATGCGGCGGCTATGGGTCGAGCGGCGGCATACGGGCGTGTCTGGCGAGGTAATGGGCCTGCTGCGAGTGCCGCCACGCAAGGCTAGGGCTTGGCGAGGCCGGTGCTGCTCTGGCAGACGCGGTGCTCTGGGGTGATCGGCATGGCGGACAGAGGCGTGAGCGCGAGCAACTGGGGCTTGTCGAGGCGGTGCGGTGTGATGGCGCCTGTCTGCCAGCGGGCGAAGGAGAGCGCGGGGCGGCTTTGTGCGAGCTGTCCATGGTCGACCTGGCGCATGGCGTCGGGCGGCTTGGCACTGGAGCAGCTAGGGGAGAGGGAGAGAGAGCTAGGGCCGGGGTTTGAGCTGGGGGAACAAGGGGACCGAGTTAGGCCCAAATGGTGACAAGAAGCACTGCACACTATAGTGTTTTGACAATTGTTTGATCTGTGTCTGCCACCTGTTCGATGAAATGGCCGCAAGAGACCAAAGTTTGAATTTTGAGTTCAAATTTTTTGAGTGATCTCCACTAGTGCTAGGTAGTCTCTGGTTGCAAGGGTTTTGAAAATGGTGCTCAATTATATGGTTTTTGAAATAGGGGTGATCTATGGATATGCGTTAGATTCAATTTTAAACTGTCATTTAAATTAGTTTACATAATATTTTTAGTAGATCAAAAGGTGGGCCTTGGTACCTCATTATGTGTACTAGCAAGGGGTGCAAAGATCCAGAATTTTTTCTGTTAAGAATTGAGTACTAGGAATAGCCAAAGTAGGCATGAGAGTTAAATTTGTCCAAATGACCATTCCTTCATTTTAATTCTTTTTGATTTGATTTCTTTTAGGAAAAGTCTGGGAATGATGTAGATGATGTTTAAATCATCTAAGAAACATTTTAGAAGCAAAGGATCACACAATCATGGCCATTCAAAACAACTCCTATTTTAAATGCACATATATATTAATGCTTTTATTTTAAATATGGAAAAGTTTTTGTTAATCCTAATTTTGGATGATTTGATCTTTGATAAACTTGGATTGAAGTTTTGGGATGTTACACATGCTGTTCCCAGACATCTACTATAACACGATAGGCATCATCGCGTGCCAAGAATGATCCAAAAAAATGTTGCAAGAAATCATACTTGTGTGCATGACATCTAAAATACACTGAAATTGAGGCAGTGATATATGCTCACCCTCTTTGCAGCAGCAACAATTTCTATGGCATTAGGAAAAATAGCAGTTGTTTTTGCTTTACGAACATCAGTGACATCCTGCAAAGGTATAGTTTTCTGGATAGGAAGCAACATCAGAGTACTGTACTCAATAAGTATTTCAACAATAAGGGCAACAAATAGGTTCATCAAAGTTATATGCAACTAAGATACTAAATGAGCACCAATATAAGAATATAACTTTTGAAAATCAAGTAACAAATTCAATTGACTACTCGTCTTTGAATAGTTGTAATGTAACAAAAGGCTAACTTCATCAGTATGAATTCGGTAATTTGCGATTATATAGTAACTTAGTTGGAGAAACACACACAAGTTTCCAGTTCAATTTTAGCTCTCTATTTCAGCTGCTAAAAGTTGGGTTTGATCGCAGGAAGAAAAAAGCTTGAGATTTAATAAAATGACCACAGAGAAGATGGGAAATACAAAATTAAAGTACAAACGAACTCATGCTTAACAAATATTAACAGAGTTGATTCCAATGCGACCTCCAAGATTCTAACTGTTTTAGCTTACAACGAAATAGAATACGCTGCAGAAGATAAAGTAAACTTCAAGGCGCAGTTATAGACTAATATAGACAACATGGCTCCCAATATAGATCTCAAGCAAATCATTTGAGGGTAATGTTTCTTTATATGAAGTTATGAACTTAGTGTGAGAAAATGTGTAATGATACAAGCAACTTCAACTGATGGCATCTGCCAAGTTCCTATACGCTTTGACAATATTCATGAAGTACAAAAATTAGTGGATTATCTACTACTAGCAGTGCAATGAAGCAACCAAAAATAGTACACATGGTGGGACTGCCTTCAAATCAATTACCTTTGTCTCGTATCCGAAAATGTTATAGTAGACACATATATGGTGCAGAAATAAATACATGTGACCCTATCAAATGATGTATGTTTGTTAAAATAAAAAAATCTTGACCACGGCTGAAACTAAATATTTTCTCCTAGCAAAATGGAACAACTAAACTAACAATACAATTTTACCAACCGTGGTTGGCAATTAGCCTAGGAAATTTTGAGGAAAGCACTAGCTATAGACACTAACTTGTCAAATAATGTGGTTTTTGCAATGACAAAACATAAGTGGTGTCAGCACCTTCGATTGCAACAACAAATATGCATTTCCTGCTTTTGGGGTGCCTCATAATGATCAACCAAAGTAAGCAATTTGTTTTAAACAAGCTCACAGGAATTAAATGGAAAGACTAAAATTGTGATACTAACAGGAGAAAAGGAATTCCCTCACAAGTCATAATTTTGATGGATTTACTAGGTCCATTATGTATGTCCATGCATATATACTTCTATAAATCAAGGGAACAAAATTAATTGTGTGTTGGGCTTAATTTCTTAAATCAATACAAGCCAATTCAAACAGAGATAAATCTAGACTAACACAGTTGACGCAATGCAAAGTTGTACAAATCATATCAAGTGATTCTAGTCCAATTCTAATATAGTTGATTGTTAGTCTATGTGTGATACATCATTTGGCAGACCTTGCATTCACACTAAATGTAGGACATGTTCATGGGAGTAACACAAATGTACATATTATCAAATTTTCGAGAGAACGTGAGAAGTATTAGAAAAACACAAGAATGAAGTAGAAAAAACTACCGGAAGAAGAATATATTCTTGGAAGAACCTGAAATACATTAATACCTAATTAAACTGATGGGAAAAATTACACGAGATCATGAAAGGGTGCTACCCAAATCATAGTTACAAAAATGGATGTTGTGGTCTATTCAGTTCAAGATGATAGTCCGAAATTTTACCTCGTGGCCAACCATAAACAATAGACTATCTACCTGAATTACTCTTGCGATAAGACGTGTGCGATCGACAATTTGTTTCCCCAACGGTGTGTTATCAAATTGTCCATCGATCAATTGTCAAACCCCAAGCTCATGAAACCACAAACTGGCTACTGATTAATTGCACAGAAAATGGCTATTGAATTAAGGCGAATCCACCAGCAAAGGCAAAAAGTAGGGGAGAGAAAAAAAACAGCAAATAAAGAAAGAGCGAAAAACGGGCGAAAAGCGTAGGAACATAAAAAAATCGCCGTCACTTCCGTAGCCAGCAGAGCCTACAACCGCATGTTAATGCGGGAGGCTATAGGCAGCTAAGAAGGCAGCAGCAAGCAACGGCAACACCTTACAAAAACACCTACGATAGGAAAGCAGATTCAACACGAAAGAAAATGTGCGAATAAGAAAAGCAAAAGATAGAAAATAGCGTACGAAAAACAAAGAAAAACCAAAAAAGCAGAAATAGTTGCTGCAAACGACGCACGCACCTCCGGCCATTTGGTACGGGGAAACAGCCACACAGTGCACTGATGAACCGGACTATCGCCGCCGGACGGTAACACGTTCGCAGTAGCGCGCCAAGAAAACAATGTCGTTCATCTACCTAGGTTGATGATAGTTCCTCGCCGCTCGCTCTACAAAATGCAATCGAAGAAGCAGACATGGACTACCGCGACCAGCGCACCGCTACGTGGTAGGAGGGAGGAGAGAAGACGATGACTAACCGCCTGCTCTTTCTGCTCACGCCCGTGGGCAGCGGCAGCGCCGGCTCTTGGTGTGATTACCGGACCGAGGCATGCCACTGGCCACGCAGGCAAGAGGAAGCGGCAACGGTGGTGGAATAATAAAATGTTTTGGGGAGGAGTTTAGAGGACTGCATTTTATAACCGAAGAGTGGCTATGGCCTCTGGGTAACCTCAAACGGTATCGATTACGATGCTAGCTCGGCTGCTGACGGAACCTACTGTATTGTCTCACCGCGAGAACCCGCGGCCGGCCAGAGTTTTCTTAGATATCATAGCAACGGCAGCTTCCAGTGGGGCATGATGCCATGACAAACCGCGTACACCTAGAGTCTAACACGCCATGGTGGCACTCGTCCGCTAAAACACACGACCAACCATAGTTTCCTTACCCATCATGGCAATGAGCGGACCCGTTGCCGCGACATACCGCGCACAATTAGAGTATACGATGCCATGCCGCCGATAAGAGAGCCCATGTCCGCGAAAAACCGTGCATGACATGGGCTGATGGTGCCATGTCGGCTCCCAGCGGGCCCGGGTCCATGATAGTTCGCGGGAAGCATGGGATTATGACGCCACGTTGCCCTTGGCGGGCCCCACCAACAGGCGGGTGTGGAGGCGTATCGTGCCGGGAAAGCCTCTCACAGAGCCCGGTCCTGCTTGCCTACGCTGATAGCGGGCCCAAGTCGTGCGCACGGTCCACCGACTAGGGACGCGGTGTATGGCGGCACGCGGTACACCCGACCTCGGTAAGGAATCTTTCGCACTGGCCCGCAGCAGGAAAAACAGCACACGACATGGGCTAACAGCGCCACGTCATCTCTCGGCGGGCCCGTATCCACGACAGTCCGCAGACAATATGGGCTTACGGCGCCACATAGGCCTCAGTGGGCCCCACCACACCATGGGAGCGGTGTCGCACTGGGAACGGCTCTCACTGCTCTGGTTCCTACCCGCGCATGCTGATGGCGGGCTCACGGTGTGCGTGGTCCACATTCTAGCGATGCAGGGTACGACGGCGCGCGGTACACCTATCCACGGTATGAAATCTTTCACCCTAGCCCGCAGCAAGGCCTGCCTCATGGGATAGTAGGGCTTCATTGCAACGTTGCCGCATGTCCTCCTCCGCGTCCATCCCACGGTCAAAAAGAATTGGGATGACGTGGATAGCAGCTTGAGCCGAAACAATCTAGCATTATTATTTACTCTTGCATGTTTAAAGTGAAATAAAGTAATGATTCCCTCGATGTTTTTTCTGAGATGTTTTAAAGTACCATCTTATTTCGGAATGATCATGCCATCTTATTTCGGAATGATCATCCCAGAATGCTTGAAAGTATTTTATGCTCATATTCATTCTGGTTAAGATTTCCGATTACATAAAAATGCTACCTTCGGATGTAAGTCTCATTTTCTGTTTAGACTTTGGTTTTATCTAATTGCATAGATGCGAGCATTTTCCGAATAGCGAACTATTGGTATTGGAATCCGGCTCTGTTTCTAAGTTTAAACTTGTTTAGCAATTGAGCTCCGTTGCTCGATAGTGTTTTTGTGCTAAAGGTTGACCGACTCACGAAAGGAATGAAGTGAAAAAGCCAGATAAACGATAAGTATGAACAAAAAGTGCTTGAGTAATTTTCGAGCACAGCAAAACCAACAACAAAGTGCTAGATTAAATGCATAAGTTCTTACGGCACAAGCCAGATAAACTATTTTTTAGTACACCATGTTTTCAAAATAATGCATAGTTTTTTGTTCGACTCTATGCCGCAGGTGAGGTGGATTCAGAGATCTTGCCGATGCATGATACGTTGCAAACGTATCTATAATTTTTGATGTTCCATGCTTGTTTCATATCTACTTTCTTATGTTTTGTCCATACTTTGGAATACTTTTACACATTTTTTGGGAATAACCTATTAACAAGATGCCACAGTGCGAGTTGCCTGTTTTCTTCTGTTTTTGGTTCCAGAAAATCCAGAAAATGAATATTCTCGGAATTGGACGGGACAAAAGCCAACGTCAATATTTTACTGGAAGACACATGAAGTCCGAAGGAGAGACGAAGAGGAGCCACAGGGCGGCCACACCCCTCCTTGGCGCGGGCAACCCTAGGCCGCGCTAGGGCATGGTATGGGCCCCCTGGCCGGCCACCGACCTTGCCCCTTCGCCTATAAGAAGCCCTCGATGCAAAAGCCCTAAATCGACCAGCCTCCAGCCACGAAAAGTTCCACAGCGCCGCCGCCACCGAAGGGAAGATTCGGGGGACAGAAAGTCTCTGTTCCGGCACCCTGCCGGGACAGGGAAGTGCCCCCGGAGCCATCTCCATCGATCTCCACCACCATCTCTATCGCCATTGCTGATTCCCATGATGATGAGGGAGTAGTTATTCCTCGAGGCTAAGGGTTCTACCGGTAGCTATGTGTTCATCTCTCTCTCTATGCATGATCATATTGTGATCATGAGCTTTATAATCAAGTAGATCTACCTTGCTACTCAAGTGCCTTAATAGATCTATGCTCTCCCCATGTGTGTGAAAGTGACAGCGTGCACACCATGGTGGCACTTAGGCTAGAGATTACAAATACTGGTTATAAGTTATATTTGGAGTTGGATGTCTTTATAAAATTGTGGTGTTTGTTGGAACCATCTAGAGCTCAAGGTGACAGTGTGGGGTTATCTAGATGGGAAAGGCTTACTTTGAGGTGTGCTGTTATAGCCCTACAATGGATTAGAGTATCCAACCGGAGAGTAGTTCAGAGTAGTATCATGAAGAGAAGATATTTATATGAGAGTGTTCACTAGTGAAAGTATGATCCCTAGGTCTTGTTTCTAAACATTGAAACACCGTTTGCAACTAGATCTGTTGCATGTTTGCTTGCTTACATCTTTATTTCAGTTTGCCTTTAGTCTCTTCACGCCATCAAGCTATTTTCTGGCACCGTTGTCTTATATCTATACCATTTATATTTCACTATCTCTTTGCCGAACTAGTGCACCTATACACTTGACAAGTGTACTGGGTGTGTTGGAGACACAAGAGACTTCATGTATCTGATTGCAGGGTTGCTTGAGAGGGATACCTTTGACCACTTCCTCCTTGAGTTCGATAAACCTTGGGTGATCCACTTAAGGGAAAACTTGCTGCTGTTCTACAAACCTCTGCACTTGGAGGCCCAACAACTGTCTACAAGAATAGAAGTGCGTAGACATCAAGCTATTTTCTGGTGCCGTTGCCGGGGAGGTAAGGTAAAAGGTACTCACATCCTCCGGTGTGAGTGCTCGAAGTTATTTCCTTTAGATTCTGCAATTTTGTCTTTTTGTTTCTTGTTTTTATTTTCACTAGTTAGGCTTAATGGAAAACAACGACAAAATTAGAGAGCTTTATAGTATTTATCTTGACTTAGGACATGAAGTGTTTGAAGAGAAAATTAAAAAACCTATGGAACTTTATTTGCATGCTAATAGCAATGTTGTTAGTATGAATTCTTTGGACACCATTATTGCTAATGCTATGGAAAAATCTAAGCTTGGGGAAGCTAGTTTTTCCGAAAATGATCTTTTTAGTTCCCTAGCTTTAGAAGATAGCTATTCTATTGCTTATGATGATACCAAACCTCCAATATATGATGATTACGATGATGAATATGATATTTTCAGTCCACCTACTATTGAGGAGAAAATTAATGATTACAATATGCCTCCTATATGTGATGATTATGGTGATGAGAATAATAATGATAGCTATTTCATTGAATTTGCTCCCACTACAATTAATAAGAATAACTATGCTTATGTGGAAAGTAATAATGATTATATGCATATGGCTCATGATAAGGATGTTTTATGCGATAATTATATTGTTAATTTTATTCATGATGCTACTAAAAGTTATTATGAGAGAGGGAAACATGGTTTTATGTATCTCAACAATATTAAGTTTCCCCTCTTTATGTTCAAAATTTTGAAGTTGTACTTGTTTTGCTTTCCTATGCTTGTTGCTTTGTGCTTTCATGACTTGTTTCTTTATAATATTTCTATGCATAGTAAGTGGGTTAGACTTAAATGTGCTTTGAGTTTGCTTATTGATGCTCTCTTTTACTTCAATTCATATTTCTTATGTGAGCATCTTCTCAAACTATCATGCCTAACTTAAAGGCGTTAAAGAAAAGTATTATTGGGAGATAACCCAACAGTTTTAGATGAGTCTTGGAAGTTATTACCTCTGTAATAACCACTCCTTATCCTTTTTATTTGCTTTTTGTGCCAAGAGTAACCTCTAATGAGAGAGAAATAATGATTGGGAAAGTTGCTGTCCCGAAACAGATTTCTGTGCTTCACCTAAAAAATCGTGTAAAATCTCTGTACGTCCTTTTGAGGCGTGAATTTTTGTGATTCTGCCCCAGGGTTTTTATCTAACTTTCGTTAGTTCAACACTTTTTTATTTGAGCAACAGAAGGTCTTCGAAAAAATTCGTCTTTACCTGCTGGTCTGTTTTGACAGATTTCTGCCATTTTCTGCATTTGCTTCTTGTTGGTTCCTTTTTGAGTTCTTTTGGGGAATTGAGCTTTTTGAGGAAAGTGCTATAGTAGTTAGTGTTTTAATGGAAGTTTTATTGGTGTTAGAACTGAACCCAAAGACTTATTATCTTGAGTGCACTAATGTTGCTAATAAAGATTGTGTGAAGTTTTGTATGAAGGAAAAAAATTCAGGTGTATGGAAGGAATGAAGTAATGAGATGAAGCAGATTTATGCCACGCGTGTCACCCCAAGAAATATCCAATAAGTACAAGCGTCAAAGCTTGGGGATGCCCAAGGCATCCCCCTCTTCATCAATAAAAGTCCCAGGTTTCTTCCAAACGCTTCATTTTTTCATGCACAGTTGTGTTGTTCTGGGAGCGTCTTCTTTTTCATTTTCGTTTTGGTGTTTGGTTTGATTTTGTTTGCTTAGTTTGCTGAATAAATTGGTTGGACCCCCTCTTTCATACATTGGTTTTCAAGTAGTTTGGTTTGGATTGGAAAAGAGTAGGAAAACTCATGCTTAAGTGGTAAAGAGAGTTTGTTTTTGACTGTGGCCTATGCTTTGTCATGCCATGCTTGATATTTTCTTGACTTTATGCTTAGTATTCTTTGTTGTAGCATGACTTGTTATAAACAATTGAGATTGCTTAATGTGCCTTGGATGAATCATGCGTTGTTTTAGCATATTAAAGCATAGTATTGTGGTATTCTCCTTTGATGCTTTATTTGGGTTGACTTGGCGCATGCTCACACCATGTTATGACTATCCCAAGTCACCATTGCCTTTATGATCCTTTAGTTTTCAACTTGTAGTATCACTTTATGCTTTGATCAATGATGTTTTGTCGCTCTACATGATCATGGCCATTATTGCTCTCTTAATTTATCGCTCTTAGTCTTTTGCTAGCCTCCGCAACCAAGTATGAGTTCCACTCATACATCCAACTCCTTAAACCAAGTTATTCCAAAGAGTCCACCATACCTACCTACTAGCTTATGCTATTCCAAGTATATTCTTGTTTTTGTCTACCTTCCGAAATAAACTTGTTATCTGAAAATTAGTGATTAAAGCTCTCACGAACTTGATGGCACACTTTACTTTTTTTGTATTTAATAAACTTGAACCATTGGGTCCTTCTTTGTTGCGTATATGCTTGTGCTTTACAAGTTGAAATTAGCAGAACCATGTATCATGGGGAACACTTTCAACATTGCACTTGTACTTTGTACCCTGTTGATATCATGTTCTTTTGCTTATGGATCCCGGCGGTGTGAAATAAAAGTGGAACTTGTAAGATCATGGAGTTTGTATATGTGTTAGAGAAATGCCTGGGCCGCTGGTCTAATCCATGCTAACATGGTGGAAACCTGCAGCGTAACCATAATGAGCTGTCTATGATGCATTGTTCTTATAAAAAAAAGAGTCCTATATTGAGAAAAAAAGAGATTATGAAAAGAGGTAAGAGAGAAAAAAGCACCATATTCCCATGGTAAATAAGAAGATTGCTGAGATGCTAGTTGTCTGCTTGCCTTGTCATTTTGATATGGGGATTCTTCCGTATCATCGGGCAAGGGGTACCCCGTTGGCGGTTCTCTATGATACATATGTACTTACAATGACAAGAGCGTACTTGTGACTAAAGTTGAGTAGCATGAGGTTCGGTCTTCGTAAGCAAGGGGCATGAGATTCTGGCTTATAACTTGTCAAGCATATCCTCTTAGTTGTGTCAATTTAACCTTAATCACCTTCAAGATTCTTATGATAGGGGCAATGAGAGCTGAAAGCTAATAAGTACCATAATTTTTGGAAGCTCTTTATGAGACTTGAATCCCTACTTCCTTCTATGAAGGCCTTTCTTCCACCATTATATTGAGTCTCCACCTTCTATCTTTATGTACTTACTTTGAGAGCATAGTGGCCATTCTTCGTTCTATGTGCATTGTCCCAATACTAGTTGATTGATGCATAACTTGATATTTCTTGTTTTAAACTATTTGTATCTAGTCACTCTGATGAACTTTGAAGGTGTCCTATGGATTTATATTTGCTACTCTATGAGGGATAAGCTGAATACTACTATGCTATGTGTTCTTTATGTGAAACAAACAAACGTCTTGCAAAGCATTGTTATTCATGAATCTTTTGTTTGTGCCTTTTCATGTTGCAACATAGTTTCTTTGTCTTATTGTTAGAACTTTATCTTTCATGTTATGATTGAAGTACTATGATCCCAACTATCAATGTTTTACAAATACTTTGATCAAGTTTATGATGGTGCATGTCACCTCAAAAATTATTCTTTCTTTTTATCACTTACCTACTCGAGGACGAGCAGGAGTTAAGATTGGGGATGTTGATACATTGCAAATGTATCTATAATTTTTGATGTTCCATGCTTGGTTTTATCTACTTTCTTATGTTTTGTCCACACTTTGGAGTACTTTTGATATGATTTCTTGGACTAACCTATTAACAAGAGCCACAGTGCCAGTTGCCTGTTTTCTGCTGTTTTTGGTTCCAGGAAAGTCAGAAAATGAATATTCTCGGAATTGGACGGGACAAAAGTCAAAGTGCCTATTTTCCCGGAAGACTCACGGAGACAGAAGGAGAGTCGGAGAGGGGCCACAGGGTGGCCACACCCCCCGAGGAGTGGGTACCCCCAGGCTGCGCCAGGGCATGGTGTGGGCCCCCTGGCTGGCCATCGACCTTGCCTCCTTTGCCTATATATTCCTCCTGAGGCAAAAACCCTAAATCGTCAAGCCTCCAGCCACGAAAAGTTCTGCAGCGCGGCCGCCACCGAAGAGGAGATTCGGGGGACAGAAAGTCTCTGTTCCGGCACCCTGCCGGGACAGGGAAGTGCCCCCGGAGCCATCTCCATCGATCTCCACCACCATCTCCATCACCATTGCTGATTCCCATGACGAGGAGGGAGTAGTTCTCTCTCGAGGCTAAGGGTTCTACCGGTAGCTATGTGTTCATCTCTCTCTCTCTATGCATGATCATATTGTGATCATGAGCTTGTAATCTATAGATCTACCTTGCTACTCAAGTGCTTTAATAGATCTCTGCTCTCTCCATGTGTGTGAAAGTGACAGCATGCACACCATGGTGGCACTTAGGCTAGAGATTACAAATACTTGTTATGAGTTATATTTGGAGTTGGATGTCTTTATGAAATTATTGTGTTTGTTGGACTCATCTAGTGCTCAAGGTGACAGTGTGGGGTTATCTAGATGGGAAAGGCTTACTTTGAGGTGTGCTGTTATAGCCCTACCAATGATTAGAGTGTCCAACCGGAGAATAGTTCAGCGTAGTATCATAAAGAAGAATATATCTATATGAGAGTGTTCACTAGTGAAAGTATGATCCCTAGGCCTTGTTTCTAAGCACTGAAACACCGTTTTCTATTAGATCTATTACATGTTTGCTTGCTTCTATCTTTATTTCAGTTTTACTTTAGTCTATTCGACGCCATCAAGTTATTTCCTATCACCGTTACCACTTATAATTATCTGTACCACTTGTATTTCACTATCTCTTCGCCGAACTAGTGCACCTATACACCTGACAAGTGTATTGGGTGTGTTGGGGACACAAGAGACTTATTGTATCTTGATTGCAGGATTGATTGAGAGGGAATACCTTTGACCACTTCCTCCCTGAGTTCGATAAACCTTGGGTGATCCACTTAAGGGAAAACTTGCTGCTGTTCTACAAACCTCTGCACTTGGAGGCCCAACAACTGTCTACAAGAATAGAAGTGCGTAGACATCAGGGCCATAGGGAGGCCACACCGCCCTTGGCGCGTGCAGCCCTAGGCCACCGACCTTGCCCCTTCGCCTATAAGAAGCCCCCGATGCAAAAACCCTAAATCGACCAGCCTCCAGCCACGAAAATTTCCACAATGCCGCCGCCACCGAAGGGGAGATTCGGGGGATAGAAAGTCTCTGTTCCGTCACCCTGCCGGGACAGGGAAGTGCCCATGGAGCCATCTCCATCGATCTCCACCACCATCTCCATCACCATTGCTGATTCCCATGATGATGAGGGAGAAGTTCTTCCTCGAGGCTAAGGGTTCTACCGGTAGCTATGTGTTCATCTCTCTCTATGCATGATCATATTGTGATCATGAGCTTTGTAATCAAGTAGATCTACCTTGCTACTCAAGTGCTTTAATAGATCTCTGCTCTCCCAATGTGTGTGAAAGTGACAGCGTGCACACCATGGTGGCATTTAGGCTAGAGATTACAAATACTTGTTATAAGTTATATTTGGAGTTGGATGTCTTTATGAAATTGTGGTGTTTTTTGGAACCATCTAGAGCTCAAGGTGACAGTGTTGGGTTATCTAGATGGGAAAGGCTTACTTTGAGGTGTGCTGTTATAGCCCTACCATGGATTAGAGTATCCAACCGGAGAGTAGTTCAAAGTAGTATCATGAAGAGAAGATATTTATATGAGAGTGTTCACTAGTGAGAGCATGATCCCTAGGCCTTGCTTCTAAACATTGAAACACCGTTTGAAACTAGATCTGTTGCATGTTTGCTTGCTTCCATCTTTATTTCAGTTTGCCTTTAGTCTCTTCACGCCATCAAGCTATTTTCTGGCACCATTGTCTTATATCTATACCACTTATATTTCACTATCTCTTCTCCGAACTAGTGGACCTATACACCTGACAAGTGTATTGGGTGTGTTGGGGACACAAGAGACTTCTTGTATCTTGATTGCAGGGTCTCTTGAGAGGGATACCTTTGACCACTTCCTCCCTGAGTTCGATAAACCTTGGGTGATCCACTTAAGGGAAAACTTGCTGCAGTTCTACAAACCTCTGCACTTGGAGGCCCAACAACTGTCTACAAGAACTGAAGTGCATAGACATTAGTGCACTGGTGCCAGCATCCATGTCACCGTGATCCTTATCCGAGGCAACAACGTCAAACTCGGTCTTTTTGTCATCATCAGAGACTTTAGTTCCTTCGGCGGGGGGCTTGGTAGCACTCCGATGGACTAAAAGAACGACTTGGATAAGTTGGTCATCTCGGCCACGCGGCAAGCGTATCCGGCACAAGACTCCTAAATTGCTCCGACATCTTTTTCATTGCCATATTCATCAGTAGTTAAAATACCCTTGGTCACCTGCCAGATTTCCATATTCCCATGGTGACTCATAACCATGGCAAGGGCGTTCTGGGCAGCTTCCCGAGTATACAAAATCTTCTAGTCCTCGACAAGCTTCCAAAGTTCCTTATCCTTGTCCCTCATCTCAAAGGTGGAAATCTTGTCTAGGTCGAAGAGATTACCGGCTTCGCCAATTTCTTTAAGAATCTGGCGAAAGTCATGGATCAAATCTCCAACTGCGACAAGTCAGCTAGTGCGAGACTCGGAAGAGGATGCATCTAGAATATTGAGGGGTCCTATGAAAACACAAAAATTAGTAAATCTGACGATTTTTTTAGAAATTTTCAAATAAAATAATTTGACATGGGAAAATAACCAAAGATATTGTCATCTAATTTGGCCTTCTCCCTCAAACTCTAGAGTTCTTCTCAGAGTGCTTGAGTGATATCACCTTGCCTATTCATTTCCGCCTTCAAATTTTTGATCTCTTTGTCCCGGAGGGCAATGGTTCGGTCAAGTTTCTTAGTGTCATGGTTGCTGGAATATTCCAACGAGTTGTTCACGCTCTTTTCGTGCTCGTCCTTTAGTTTCTCAAGTCCGGCACAAAGGTTGGCGTTCTCCACCTCCAAGACCTTGAAGTTGTCCGCATCCTCCACCATTTTACAAGATTGTCGAATTATAATTCGGCAAACAAACAAAAACAAAACAGGAGAGTCAGGAAAGTGTACCTTCTTCCCCATCCTTCTCCACTTTCAACTAGGCATTTTCAAATAAGAGAGATTTGATCTCTCTCCGCTTGCTGCAGATGTTCTTCAATAGTTCCTAGTTGTAACAAGTAACTTTCTGTAAGTTATAATAATAACAAGAGTTAGAAGTCTACTAAGACTTGGGCTATTACTTTAACTAAGTTAAAATTCAGCATGAGCCTTGGGGGCTACACTATTTCGTTTTTTGACTTCCTAAAAGCATCAACTCAAATTTTGCACTCCTAGATCCTATTCTCCTTCATGCTTGGGGGCTAGAGGATATGATATAAAGAAGGTAAAAGAGTCAGTTAAAAAGACTTACAATATGTTCACGATGCAGTTTGTGAGGCTAGTGTGTATTTCTTCGGAAACTTTTCCGGCCAGGGTTAAGGATTGCATCTATAGAGGCAGAACTCCATCATCCCTTATCCTTTGTTCCTGAAGATGAATTTTCCCTAGAAAATCCTCAAGCTTTGTATCCTCAATTTCTTGAACCGCTTCATTAGCAGATGATTTTTTGGCTTCTAGGGAAGAACACGTAAGCGCTTGGATTCCTTCTATGTTCTTCCTCGTGAAGCCAAGGCTAGTAGCATCAGTATTTTTCAGAAGATTGTCGGCAAAAGTGATGGTCGAGGGATCATTACCCTTAGAGGGTTCACCCTTATCATTTCCCGCGCCACCAACGGTGGCGTCGGTTTGTGAACTAGCATTCACGGGCTCCTCAGACTGGGCCGCAACATCTCTAGTGCGCGTAGACGAAATATGCTCTAGCATTGATGGCGTGTTAGGGTTGGGAGTCAGAGGTACTATCACCGGCTAAGTCAGATTTAACTTCTGCTGGAGCAGCATTTCTCCGGGTTTCCCCTTTCCCTTCCCCAAAGGCTTAGCTCTGAGTTGTAATGGAAATTATTATGACTTGGAAAGAATAGCAAGCAAAAATACAAGTTATGATAGAAGACCTTACTTCTTGATGACTGGCAGCACTTGTGTGCCAACCGCTTCCTGGTAAGTGTTTTCGGTAATTATTCCAGCTCCTCCTCGTAAAAAAGCACCGGATCTGCCGGAGGATAACCCTCGACCGGAGCAAGCTCCGACTCGGGGAGGTTAGCAGCTGAGAATCAATCACATATCAATATAGAAAAATAATTACGGATGGAGATAATGGCAAAATTGTTGGAGTCGAAATATTTACCGGGACCCAGGGGATTCTCCATGGTATACATGTGCATGGAGATCTCCGAGGATTTCCTGTTAACCCATTCCTTGATCAACCACTAGATCCAGGTCCTATAGTCCTTGGAGGGAATCCGAAGTGGACTGACCGTCAAGCTATCCTTCTTGTCAGAGGTGACCCAGTGCATCAATCGGTCACCATGGTGCTGCAGAGGATGAATCTGACGTTCCAACCAGCAGTGCACCAAGTCAGATCCACTCAATCCTTTATTTTTCATCAGGAACTCGATCCGCCTCTTGGCACGGATCAAGTGTCAGAACCGGCACTTCTTCATCCTAGAAATCATGGTGGGCTACAATACCGTCGAAACCAGCAAACTTTCTAGTTTGCCAGGAGCCGGCATATCCTTGTGGTAGAAAAGGGTTGCCGACCACCTCTTCACAGACTCGCTAGCTAAAATCTTAGGATAGTGCCGTGGTGTGGAACACGGCAATACCATCAGGGATGGCATGAGAGGGGACAATCAGGATGCTATCGGTGGCTACTCGCAATGGGTTGGGCACAGACACTGCAAACACAATGATGTACCCAGGTTCGGAGCCCTCTTAGTGAGGTAAAACTCCTACTCCTGCAAGGATTTACTATCACAGGGCAAACGCACGCACATCCTCATCATTGAGGTTCCTCGGGGATCGTGGGCGCGTTTTGCCTCCCGTAGTAACTCCGTGGGATCTTTTGCGTATGCTGCATGGGCACACGCGATCCGCCCTAAACCATCGTGTGGAGGTGGGGCAGTGGCCTGCCACGTGGTGGGGAGGGAGGACAAATGGCACAGTTCTTCTGTCCCGATAAATAGGGATGCAGGGGAGCGGGCTTCCTCACTTCATCTTCCTGCACCCACTACCTCTGCTCTCCTTTGCATCCTAGCCTTCTTCTACTTGCCTGTGCCACTGCCTCCTATCGCCAGCGCTGTTCTTCTTCTTCCGCGATGACGGGCCCGCGCGCTGCCAACACGGCCACCTTCCCCGACAAGATGTTGCCAGAGAGCACCGGCGGGTGGTGCGGCTCCTACGTCACCGAGGAGCTGGTGCGGAAGTACCGGTGGGGGAAGTTCCTGCCACTAGAATAATTGGTGAAGCACCACCTTGCGCCGGAGGATGAGTGGATGCCCAACCCTCAGCCCGGCGAGGCCGTCATCTTCCTTGCCCACTTCGCCCGCGGCCTCAGGCTGCCATTGAGCAGGTTCGTCCTGGAAGTTCTCGTCTCCTTTGACCTCCAGCTCCACCACCTTGGAGCCAACGCCATGGCAATGCTGGTGCATCACGCGGCCTACTACGAGGCTTACCTCGGCGTCCGCGTTGACGCAACGAATTTCTTGAAGTTTTTCTACTTCAAGGTTCAACTGGTGGGGAAGGGCGGTCCGCTGACGGAGACGGGCTGCTGCGCCATCTACCCGTGGCCATTGGCGGTGATGTCACGCCTGGAGCTCCCGGACACCGTCAAGTTGTGGCAGCACTCGTATTTCTACGTGCGCAATGCCACCGAGGTAGATTGGATGAAAATTCCAATCTTCTCTAACATCCCCTCCACCCAGAAGGCCTGGAGCGTCCAGCACCTGGGCGCCCAGGGGGACATCGACCGGATGGCTGCCCAGCTGGCGGTGCTGGTGGAGAAGGAGCAGCTCACCGCCCGGGACATTCTGCTATCCTGGATGGCGAGTCACGTGCTTCCGCTGTAGCAGCAGTCGCACAAGATGTGCCACCTCTCTAGCCATCTGGATCTCACCTGGGTCTCCCGGCTGGACGTGCCATACACGGCCCTCCGCGAGTGGGTCGCCACCATCTCTTAGGAGGCACTGGCGGAGGACTGGGACTTCTCCTGCTGGCTATACCACCACGACCGACTTTCGTTGAAGGTAGGCCTTTCTTCCTCTTTTCTAGATGGATTTTTCCTGAGGGATTCTTGCTTCGTGCCTCTTATCTTCCCTGTTGAGTAGCTTTTTACGGCCCAGCTAGCGTAGGACGGCATGGGGGACGGCGATATCCCCAACTTCTCAGCGGACTACAAGCCCGCGAAGTACCCGTAGACAGAGCTGGAGCGGTTCCCCATCCGAGCTGACGAGGGCTGCGAGTTCCCACCCGGTGAGAATTTTTTCCCTTGTCCCTACCTGCCTTGCTTCCACTGTGTTTTAGCCATAAACTTGATATTCACTTGTGTGTTGGAGCAGCCACGCACAGCGAGGATGTGGATCTAGCTGAAGTCGCCGCGCCCAGGGCCAGGGGTAAACGAGCTGCCTTGACCAGCACCACACCGGCTGGGGGTGCCGCCAAGAAAAGCCGCCACCCTAGAGCCACGACCGTCATTCTGAGCGTCGCCGGGTACGTGATCCTGTACCACTTGGCTGCATTGGTGGGCTTGCCTTTGGTTATTTCGCCCTTGTCTTTCCTGCAGTGAGGCAATGCCCTTTCCCGGCTCTGCGACCATCGCCACCGCGTCCGCCCCTCCGCCTGCTGGGGCTGGGGACTCCAGCGCACGGCTGAGACCCCCAAGGCTGCGCCTGCCCGGGCCGACACGGACGTAGCGGAGGTGGTGCCACCGGCTGCGCCATTGACATTGCACCGGGCCGGCACCGTCTCCTAGCTCGCTGAGGCTCTCTAGCCTGGGCGCAGCGGTGCGGCCGCGCCTCCCCTTAGCCTGACGGCGGGGGCTGGCTCCGGGGCGCCTACCGGGTGGAGGAGCCGGTGGAGGTGCCACCGCTAGAGGTCTCCGTGCAGCCAGCTGGTGGGTCCGCTGCGGGAGCAGGGAGCGACGATGACCTCCAGATCACCGGCTGGACGCTGGCTCGGGCTGCGCCGCCACTGGACCCTGCCTTGGCACAGCTATCGGAGGCGGCGCCCCTGGCTATTCGCCAGGCCCACCATCTGGTTGAGGCGCTGGAGCAGGGGCTTGGCCAGGCCAAGGCGCCGGGGGCCTCAGTCGAGGTATGTGTCGCTCTGTCGATTTCGATGTCTTTCACCGCCTTACATCTTAGCCGGTTCCTTCGGCTCTCACTACTCTCTCTTACGTAGAGGGCTCTTGCCGATGCTGCCAAGGCCTCGCATGATCTGGGCCGTAAGATTTCTTGCTCTGCCGTGTCTTCCCGATTGTGCAACTTCTCATGCTTCTTGTTGACCATTAGGTACCCTCCTGCAGCTCTGTTGGTGAACTGGGACCGGGAGGTGGCCAGGCTGAAGGGAGAGGTTGCCCGGCTAGAGGATCCAACAAAGCTTGCTAGGGCCAGATCGCCTAGCTGACTACGCATCAGCAGCAGATGGAGGTCAAGGCTGGCCAAGCCAAGAAGGTGGCGGACATCTAGATCGAGGCGCTAAAGAACCTGTAGCAGCTCCACGCCACTCAGGCGGATGCTCTCAAGGCCTCCCAGGCCAAGGAGATGGCGGCACTAGGGGAGCTTTGCTAGATCGCTGAGATGGTCATCAATAAGTGTTCTCAAACCAGACCAGCATTGCCATTTGTCTTCCGCGGCATATATTGATCGTTGTCCCTTTTCCCGGGTGCATCTCAGTATCCTAAGGCGACTGACCAGGCGCTGGCGCGCATCCCCTAGACAGACCCGAAGCGGGATCTCCACCTAGTGGAGTTGGTGGCGGTTGTCAGCGAGGAGGCGAAGCGGCTACGCGCCGCTGCTCTTTAGGTCCATGACTATGTCTGGCCTAACACCGTCCAGCTGGCCACCATGGATGCTCTGGCCGAGAGGCTTTCGGGCGCTCCGGACCTCATGGATGTGGCTCAGGAGTGGGCGGCACATGGCAGCGCGGAGATGGTGCTAGCCCTGCTGAAGTCCTGGTACCCGGACGTGGATCTACGGAGTCTCTCTCGTGGATTTCTCTAAGGGACCAACTATGAGGAGCTTCGTGCCGAGGTTCCTGATATCCGCTCTTATGGCGTCAAGATTGGGAGCTTCGTCCAGCTAAACCGGGGTTTCAATGACCCGACTGGCACCGAGCCGTACCACTTCAGTCCGGATGCGGCGTGCACTGAAGCCCCGGCTGTGCCAGAGACCGCCTCGACCGGCGTCGACTCCAGCAGCCAAGCCCTAGTCGATGCCTCCAGCCCTTCTGCCAGTCAGCAAGCTTGATCCCCAGTATGCCGGGAGTATTTGTAGGTGAAAAACTTGTTATTTTGTGTTGGTGAACAGTTGTTTTTTGTTTTGTACTGAACTCTGGTGGGAGCATCACCTCCCTTTGGATATTTGCTCGTGCTTTTTATCTGCACTTTCTGTTTTGCATTTTTTGCATGCTTGTTTCTGTGTGGGGGCGCGTGAGCGCACCCACAGGGTGTAGTCCCCGAGGTTCAGGCTGGCTGGAGAATACATCCGGGTCGAAGCTCCTTTATGTTGTTGTCTATTGCAGGTTTTTGTGTGGGGGCGCGTGAGCGCACCCACATGGTGTAGTCCCCAAGGTTCGGGCCAGCTGGAGAATACAGCCGGGTCGAAGCTCCTTTATGTTGCTCTTCTGCCGCCTAGGAAGCTATTAGCCTCCGGCTCGGGTGTTCGTCGTGGAACTTTGGCTCATGCAAAGATGAAAAAACAAACAAGTTGTTTGCCTGGTTAAACATACGCAAATGGAGTTGTAATCTGAGGTTCACTAGTCTTGAAATTTCGCTATTTCACACGAAGCCAATGACTTTGCCCTTTTCTTAGTGAGCATTGGCCAATTTGATGTTATGCCCTTGCCGGCTATGAGCCAGAGTCGAAGGGGTAGCTTAGTAGGCGTACTGCATGATACTTCAGGTTTGGGTCATTGGCCTTGAGCAAGTGAGTGCAACCGGAACGTCCAGACGTCTTTGTTTTCCTCGTGGCTTTTTCCTGTAAGGGTCGTCGAGCGTTCTGCTCTTGCCGGATCTGACAGCCGGCTTGCGGTCTGCAGCCGAAACCAAAGAGGAAGCTCTAGGAGCCGCGTACAGTACTTTGCCGCGTGGATTGCATGGCTGTTTGGGCCAACTGGCGAGTCCCCAGTGGAGATAGCCGGCTCCGGGGTTAGAATATTGCAGCCGGAAAAGCCAGATTGTGCAGCAGGACTTGCTAATTTATTGCGGAGTCCCTGAGACTGCGTCGAGGCTCCCATGCTTGTTCGTGACATAAAGGTAAGATACATACACTTCTTGTTCAAGTGTAAAAGGGGCGAAGCAGGTTCGCGTTCCATGGGCGCTCAGTTTCTTCGCCTGAATGGTCCATCCTATTCTTTTCCAGCTAGCGGGCATCGATGAGGTAGTATGAGTTATTCTGCAGTGCCTGGCTGATGATGAATGGGCCCTCCTAGGGTGGAGATAACTTGTGCATCCCCTTGGTGTCCTGTACCAGCCTTAGTACCAGGTCGCCTTCACGGAACAAGACGCTGCGGATCCGGCTAGCGTGGTAATGGCGCAAGTTTTGCTGGTAGATGGCGGATCTGGACAAGGCCAACTCACGCGCTTCTTCGAGGAGGTCGACGCTGTCCTCACATGCTTCCTTGGCTTGCTGCTCTGTGTAAAGCAGCTTGCGGGGTGCGTCGAACTTGATATCTATGATAAAGACCGCCTCCACCTCGTAGACGAGGAAGAATGGGGTGTAGCCGGTGGGCCGGTTTAGCGTGGTGCGGAGGCTCCAAAGCACAGCTGACAGCTCCTCTATCAAGCAGCCGGGAGATCACATCAGTGATTCGATCAGCCGGGGCTTGATTCCGGCTAGGACTAGACCGTTTGCTCGCTCGCATTGCCCGTTGGACTGGGGGTGTGCCACAGATGCAAGGTCCAGGCGAATGCCCTTGTCTCCACAAAAGCGTGCGAAAGCTCCCTTGGCGAAATTCGTGTCTTATCCATTATGATGTTGTTGGGGTAGCCAAAGTGCGTGATTATGTCCGTGAAGAATTTGACCACTGTTGGCCCATCCAGCTTCTTTATTCGTTTTGCCTCGATCCACTTGGTGAATTTGTCCACCGCCACCAACAAGTGCGTCATGCCGGATCGGGCTAGGCCAACCATATCAAGCCCCCAAACGGTGAAGGGCCAAGTGATGGGAATTGTCTTGAGTGCTGCAGACGGAGTGTGCTTCTGCTGGCTGAACCACTGACAACTGTTGCATGTTTTGACTATTTGTTCGCCGTCTTCTAGCGCCGTGGGCTAGTAGAACCCATGGCGAAATGCTTTTGCCACTATGGGTTGTGATGACGCGTGGTGGCCGCACTCACCCTGGTGAATGTCGATCAGCAGCCAGATTCCTTCTTCCTGGCTCATGCACCGTTGATAAATGCCCCCAACGCTACGCTTGTAGAGTTTGCTATTGATGATAGTGTACGCGCTAGCCCTGCGCTTCACCTGCCTTGCCTCGACCTCCTCTTCGGGCAGCTCTCGTCTGCCTAGTAAATCCATGAACGGCTTGGCCCATGTTGGAGTTTCCCGGATGGTGCACACCGCCTGCATGAGAAGGTTTACCTCTGCGCGGAGGGCCGTGTTGGGTTTGTCTGGTGGCCGACCTGGTGAAGTAGTGGAGCCGACAGCCTCCAGGCTGGACACAGCAATCCCCGGGTGTTGTGTAGCAGTCCACGGGTGCGGTGAAGCAGTCCTAGGGTGTGGTGAAGCAGTCCCCGGGTGAGGTGAAGCCGTGGCGGAGGTCTCGGAGCCGGCAGTCCCCGGGTGCGGTGAAGCAGTCCCTGGGTGCAGTGAAGCAGTCGCAGAGGTCTTGGAGCCGGCAGTCCCCAGGTGCGGTGAAGCCATCACGGAGGTCTTGGAGCTGGTAGTCCCCGGGTCCGCATCCAATATGATGGAGTTAGATTCTAGAGACAGCGTGATTGACGGCTTGCGTAGGTGTTCGAGGGAGACTCCAGGCAGAATTGCCTGCCTTGTTGACCTGATGCAGGCGAGCGTGTCCGCGGCTTCGTTGTTTATTCTAGGGACATGGTGAAACTCGCATCCTTCAAAACAGGTGCACAACTGTTGTACGAAGAAGCGATATAGAGCCATGTTTGCGTCCCTGGAGTCCCAATTGCCTGACACTTGCTGCACCACCAAATCTGAGTCGCCAAAGCATAGGATGCGTCGGATGCCGATCTCTTTTTCCATCTTGAGGCCGTGGACGAGCAACTTGTATTCAGCGACGTTGTTGGACGCGCGGAAGTGGATCTGCAGCACGTATTCTAGCCGGTCCCCTTTGGGGGAAGTGATGACCACTCCGGCTCCGAGCCCTCCATACATCTTGGAGCCGTCAAAATGCAGCTTCCAGTGCATGGAGTTAGAGCAAGGCGGCAGGTATTGCATCTCTGCCTAGTCAATAAGAAAATGTGCTAAGGCCTGGGACTTGATCGCCGTTCTTGGCTCATATTGTATGCTGTGGGCGGCGAGCTCTGTGGCCCATTTCGCCACCCGACCTATAGCATCCCTGTTGCCAATGATCTCCGAAAGCGGTGCTAGCGCCACCACCTGGATGGAGTGTTCTTGGAAGTAGTGCTTCAATTTATTGGCGGCCATGTACATGCCATACACCAGCTTTTGGTAATTGGGGTAGTTCTGCTTCGAGAGCGCGAGCACCTCGCCCAAGTAGTACACCGGTTGCTGCACTGGCTGCGCCTTTCCTTCTTTCGGCCTCTCCACCACTAGCACCACACTAATGACCAGGTTGGTGGCTGCGATGTACATCAGCATGGGCTCCTTTGCCGTTGGTGCTACCAGTATGGGCAGTGAGGTGAGCATGCGCTTGAGGTCGCGGAAAGCTTCATCCGCCTGCGATATCCAGACGAATTTGTCTGTCTTCTTCATGAGCTGGTATAGTGGGAGTGCTTTCTCGCCCAGCCGGCTGATGAACCAACTAAGGGAGGCCAGGCGTCCGATGAACTTCTAGACATCTCGCAAGTTCTTGGGCGGCTGCATGTGCTCGATTGCGCCGATCTTCTCCGGGTTCGCCTTGATTCCTCGCTCTTATACGAGAAAACCGAGGAGCTGGCCGGCTGGGACGCCAAATACACACTTCTCCGGGTTCAGCTTCATCTGGAACTGGCGGAGGTTGGTGAATGTTTCCTTCAGATCTTCAAGGAGTGTCTGGCGCTGCTTGGTCTTGACTACCACATCATCGACGTATGCGTGTATGTTTCTGCCGATCTGAGTCTGCAGGCATTTTTGCATGCAACGCTGGTACGTTGCCCCAACGTTCTTCAGTCCAAACGACATAGTGGTGTAGCAGTAGGATCCATAAGGAGTAATGAATGTCGTCTTTATTTGATCGGTGGGGTTCAGCCAGATCTGGTGGTAACCGGAATACGTATCCAGAAACAACAATAGCTCGCAGCCGACCATGTAATCGTTCACTTGGTCTATCCTTGGCAGGGCGAATGGATCTCTGGGGCATGCTTTGTTGAGGCTGGTGTAGTCAACACACATGCGCCAAGTTTTGTTCTTCTTCAGCACCAGCACGGGGTTTGCCAGCCATTCCGGGTGGAAAACCTCCATGATGAATCCAGCTACGAGGAGTCGGGTGATCTCTTCACCTATGGTTCTTCTTTTCTCTTCCGCAAAACAGCGTAGTGACTGTTTGACCGGCTTTGCATTCGACCTAACATGTAAAGAGTGCTCGGCGAGCTCCCTTGGAACACCTGGCATGTCCTTGGGGCATCATGCGAAGATATCCCGATTCTCACGGAGGAATTCGACAACTGCACTTTCCTATTTGCTGTCAAGGCCGTCTCCGACCAGGACAAACTTGTCCGGTTCGGCCTCGTCCAGCAGGATCTTTTTGGTGCCCTTGGATGGCTTGAATTGCGCTTCCCCAGCCGTCTTGGGCTCGCCAGCCGGCATGTCCTCCTGCAGGGCCGCCACATTCTGCATGATAATGCGCTTCTCTTCCGCGATGGTCATGGCCTCCGCTAGCTTGGATCCGTTTGTGGCACACTCAACGGACCGCCTGTAGCAGCCGGCCATGGTGATGACACCCTTTGGCCCTGGTAGCTTCATCTTGAGGTATGCATAATGTGGTACCTCCATGAACTTGGTGAGCATCAGGCGCCCCAGGATTGCGTGATATGCACTGGAGAGGTTGACCACCTCAAACCAGATGGGCTCGCGGCGGAAGTTATCCTCCATGCTGAAGATGACATCTAGCCGGATCTTTTCGATGGGTGAATGCGACGGGCCTGGAACAACCCCGTGGAAGGAGGTGCTTGATGGCTCCAGATGCGACTCGCTGATGCCAAGCCGGTCCAGCAAACTGCGGTACAGGAGGTTGATGCTGCTCCCGCCGTCTACGAGGACGCGGGAGAATCTGAAGGAATGCTTCTTGGAGATGATGATGGGATCCAAAACCATCGCGTAAGTGCTTGGGTGAGGTAGCACAGCTGGCTGGTCCTTCTGGCTCCATGCAATTTCTTGCTCCGGCTAGTTGAGGTACGGGGGGAACGATCGCGTTCACCTCTGCCTCGCAGCGTCTCTTGCCATGCTTGGTCTCCGGCTTCGTCGTGAAGATGTGGTAGTTTCCAACCTGGCATGGATAGTTGTCATCATCATTCTCCCTCCGGTGCTGGTTATTGCGGTCGCCTGGCGGTCCACCGGCTGGGGGTGGTGGTGCCTATGCAGCCGGCACGCCAGCAATCTCCGCCATCTTCTTCGTCCAGGTGCACTGGTGTGTGGTATGTGTAGCCGGTTTGTTGCCTCCGCTGTGGAACTTGCATGGCTCATCAAGCATTGACTCGATGTTGTACTTGGGCCTTGGGGGCCGGTTATCAGGCTTCTGTCTCCGGCTTCCGCCTGCAGCCGGATCCTCCTGCACTGCTGCCACCTGCCTAGAACCATATTGGTTATCTGGCTGGTCGTCCTTTCTCTTGGCGTGGAGGTTGTCATGCCGCCTTGAGCTATGGTCGTTCCCCTCCGGCTGGCGCCAATCCATAGTGATGTCGACAATGATTTGCCCCTGGTCATCCACCCAGACGGATATTTTCATTGTCGCGTCGGCGGTGGCATACTTGTCCGTGATGGCCATGGTCTGCGCCATGGTGGTGGGATCCACCCGGCGAAGCTTGTGTTCGACCGCCTGTTGCTCGCGCACCCCCCATGGGAGTTGTGCATGCTCGTCCACCGAGTCATGTAGGAGCGATCAGATTCGTCCGGTCCCTACACGCAAAGGGCAAGCTCGCCGGATCGACCTGGGCGCTTGTAGGTGCCAGTGAAGTTGCGGACAAACGCCTGCTCAAAATCGATCCAACCGTTGATGCTGTTGTTGGGGAGGTTGTTGAGCCATGTCCTAGACGAGTCGAGGATCATGAGGGGGGCATAGCGCACAGCCACCCGGCGATTGCCGTTCGTGACGCCTACGGCGGTGGTGTAGTCCACTCGCCAGTCCTCTGGCTTGACTGAGCCGTTGTACTTTGGCATGTCCCTTGGGAGCGAAAATCCCTTTGGAAACGGTTCATGCCGGATTCGCGGTCCGAAGCATCTTGGACCGGCTGGGCTTTCTTCTTCCAGCGCGCGCGACTAGAGCAGTAGGTCGATGCATGCGCGTGCGTCCTGCGGCTCTTCCGGCTCGAGCGGTCCCAGTCAGCCAGATAGGCAGGACTTGGGCAGCACTTGGCCTTTTTCGGCTTTGCCGGCCGGCTCGCGGTTACGGCTGGTGATGGCCGGGGCGTCACGGGCGTTGTACCCATGGCCTGCCGATCCGTCGCGTGGACGGTTGCTTGGCCTCGCACCATTTGGGAAAGAGGCTTTGCTCGCACCTGCGGCCGGATCCGCCATCCGGCGAGTCGGTAGGGTCTTGTTGTTGCCGCCCATGCTGGGTTCTACCTCAACCTACTGTTTGTTTGCCTTGAGCACGAGGAGCTGGACACGTGCTTGCTAACGGAGCAGCTACTCGCCCTCCAGGTGGCTTAGTTTGGTGACTGCCGCCTCCGCGGCCCTCATGTTTTTGGCGGGAGTGCTGTAGACCGGCTGCACCGCTGGTGTACGTGGATCAGCAACACGATCCATCTCCGAACCGAGGTTTTGGCCTTGGGGCTAGGCCAGGCGGCTAGCGCCAGGCAGGCGGCGAAGCCGTGCACTATGTTATACTCGCGCATGGTTGCGTTCATCCGCCATTGGGCGGCTGCCACCTTGCCAACCTCTTCCAGGAGGCTTTGGTGAGTAGCCTCCAGTGCTGCCGCAGCAGCTGCTGGATCTGCCTCGATGGGGGTGATGGGGTTGCGGAGGTGCTCGATGGACGTGGTGAGCAGGTCCTGGTTCAGGAGGCGCGATTTAGCAGCGCGGACATCCCCGTTGCGCTCTAGAGGTGGGCGGTGGTTCTCGCCCGAACCCGCCATCATGACCTCGACGCTGCTGCTGGCGACACATGAAGCAGAGAAGCCAGGGGCGCGCCGGACACGGTGACGATCTCACGAGGAAAGGCCTCAGCGACGGTGGCGACATAGACGTGGTGCTCGCCGAAGTGCATGATAGAGCCCCCACTTGGGAAGGTTCCCCCGGTGAAGAAGGATGTGTTGTTGAGGACGTAGTCGAAGGAGCCGAAGGTGAGGACGAGGCCGGAGACCACTCGCTCACCGGCGACGAGCGGAAGTCCCGTGCGAAAGATGATCCCAGTCAAAGTGATGTGCCCCACGCTGGGCGCCAACAATAAGGATGCTCTAGGTGGCTACTCGCAAGGGTTGGGCACAGATACTGCAAACACAGCGATGTACCCAGGTTTGGAGCCCTCTTGGCGAGGTAAAACTGTTGGGTTCGCAGCATAGAACACAAAAAATTTCCTACGATGGGAACTATACGCCAAGATCTATCTACTAGATACAAGCAACGGGTGGATATACATTCATAGAGAACTTACCAAAGCTTTGTTAACGAGTTGGAACTCGTGGATGATGTAGTCGTACACTTGCCGATCTCAAGATCGTGATGAAGTCTAGCAGGTCCGGCTCCAGCACATCCATTAGATCCAGCTCCAACAAGTCCAGCACCACCAAGTCCAGCACCGCAAAGAAGCGGTGCATCCGTGATCGGACACACGTCCGGTACCCCGACAACCTCCGTCCCTCGCTCCAGCAAAGCAGCAACTCCTTTCTAGATAAAGCCACCGGGAACATGTATCTCGCTAATCCGAGACCATGGGGAATAACTAGAGGGGGAGAGAGACCCTTCACAAGGAGGTGTTACAAGAGGAGAGGAGGAGGAGGTGCTCCTTATATAGGGGAGGGGGGCAGCCCAAGGGGGCATGGCGCCAGCCATGGTGGGTGCCCCCACCTCTCCCTCATTCATGTGGGTGGAGCTCCCACTCACGTAAACACACACCTCCACTCATTTCCACTCACATGCATTAAATTTCCACCACATTTAATGCAAGCTCTCATTAAATAAAACACTTTTATTTATTTTATTCAGAATTTTGTTAATTACTTTAATTAACAAACATTCACATAAAATGCCCTGCAACATTTCAATATCACATGCAGAACGAGTTTTAGAAATTTCACCCGAAACAATTCCGGTTTCCATCAAAATGATTCCAGCGCTTTCTTAATCTTTATCTGAAACATATTTGCTCATAAATGGTGTCGGTATCCCTTAAGTGTGTCACCCTACGGTTCGCGAATAATGCAGACATGATCGAGACCCCTCTCCGATCAATAATCAGCAGCGGGACCTGGAGATCCATACTGACTCACACATATTCAACGATGACTCTTGTGATCGTGTGAACCTTTAACGCCGTAACTAAATCCCTTTGTCTCGTGAGATATTACATGTCCGAGATTCAATCATCGGCATCAAATACCTAGTTTGATCTTGTTACCAACATGCACTCTTTTCTCGTTCCCATGATATATCATTCTAGTAATCACATCACTTGCTTGCAAGCTATTTCAATGTGATATCACCGAGAGGGCCCAGAGTATATCTATGTGTCACCGGGATGGACAAATCCCACTCTTGATCACTCTTCCAGTGTTAGCAATTAACATGATCTCATGGTCTAAGGACTAAGATTACTTCGTATGGTGTTATAGCAATATAAACATAATGACTTTGATCGTACTGCTATACTTTGGATGAATGTTCATCACATCATTTCACAAATGATGTGACCTCGTTATTAACAACATCCAATGTCCATGATCAGGAAACCTTGATCATCTTGTTAATCAATGAGCTAGTTTATAAGAGAGGCATAACTAGGAACTTTCCTTTTGTTTATTAAACACACATGTATTAACGTTTCCAATTAATACAATTATAGCATGCAAAATAAACATTTATCATAAACATGGAATAAGATAATAGCCACTTTATTATTGCCTCTTGGGCATATTCCCTTCAGTCTCCCACTTGCACTAGAGTCAATAATCTAGTTAGTAAACTTGTATATACAACACCTAGGTGTTGAATATATGCCTTTGCTAGTGGTTAACATAATCTCTGGATCTGGCACTTTCAGGTTTGTGTGTATTTGCATGTCTTTGCGTCTCTACATCACTCATATGGCATTGTATAAATTTGGTCCTTTGGTGAGACCTTTAGTTTGTTCGGGTTAAATTATGTTGATATTATTGTCATACAATATATCTTCATAGTATTAGCCCACTTTGAACCACACCTAGTTTGATAACAAACTTCTTAACACAAATGCCCTCCTTTGCTGCTACTATAGCAGTCATATACTTGGCCTTTTGTTGTAGTATCCGTCACAATGTCTCAACTTTGGAACTCATCCAAATCCATCATGGAACATCCTTTCCATTACACTGTGACACCCATAGTCTAAATTGAGATAAATTTAGTTTGTATTTTGTGACAAAACTAGTATCAATGTAACACTTTACAATGAACTACCTTTAATTATTTGTCACTTATACATGATATATTCTTAGTTCTTCCAAAGCTCATAAGGATATCTTTACTATCGGCCAATGATCATCTTATGAATCATTCTGCTATGTGATCATAAAATTTAGAGCATAGGACATATCTGGATATATACATATCACAGTATAATCGATCAAAATCTTCATGTGATTTTACTCACCAAGTGTTGAAACACTTGAATCTTGATACAATCCTTTCCATGCAGCAAGAACCTTTCTTGTTGTTTCCATATTGAAACCTTTCAATATCTCATATATGTACGTCTAGCATAACCATATTAGCGCCTCAATCTATCCATATAGACATTAATGCCAAATATTCCGGTTTTGCCCAAGTCTTTCATCGAAATCCTATTTTAATGAAATTATTAACTTGTGTCAATAAAAGATACATCATTTCCAATCAACAATATGTACTCTGCATAATGTATTGGAAATTTGTCTCAGCGCTCCCACTTAATTTCTTGCAAATGCAAGCATCTTCATCATCTCCGATGAAATTAAACTTCTTTAATATTTTCATCATGGTGAAGATTCCAACTCGGCTATGCTCACTTCAACTATTGAAGTTTGCATGCCCTTTTAGCACCATTTGAATTAACAAAACCCTTCAGACCATGTCATGTACACGTCCTAGGTTACCATTCTATTAGAAGAACCTTGTTTTTTTATTCAACTACCATATACCAAATTATATGTAGTGGTTGCTACATTAATCCGTTAAGACTAAATATCGCTATGAAAGATCAAATCTTGTCATAGTCAACTCCTTGAACATTGTTGTAAACTTCTTTCCGACATGTAGACTATTTCATAGATGTTAAACATCCATGTCTATTTCTTTATAGATCCAAACACGACCGATAGGCTTCACGCCTTTCCGAAGGGTCTTCCAAGTTTAGAAACTTGATTTCTCGTGTATGGATACTATTACTGATTCTATGACTTCTAGTCATTTTATGGAGTCGGGGCCCATCATCGCTTCTTTCCATGCAGTCGGTTCATCATTGTCAAAACAACAATGACTTCTGTTTCAAATCTTACTATTTGATTCTTACCAACGCACATGGTTCAATAGGAACTTTAATCTCCAAGATCACACCCTTTGTGATCACGGGAGCCATGAGCATTGTGGCCGCCATCGGGACTTTCCGGCGCTACGCTACCTAGCACATATAGCTAAGGTTCAACAACCTTATCAAAGTTCTATTGCCCTCCCACTTAACTTTTCACGAAAATTTCCTTCTCAAGAAACTTGACATCACCAAGCGACAAACTCTTTTGTCCTTGGTGTTATGGAGGAATTACCAACAAATTCTTTGGGATAACCTACAAAGACGTGCTTATCCGACTTTGGTTGTAAACATTTTACTTATGCATAACATACCAAAATTTAAGAAAAGACAGTTCGGGTTTTATCCCAAACCATAACTCATATGGTGTCATTTCAACGGATCACGATGGTGCTCTTTTCAGTGTAAAAGCGGTAGTCTCTAAAGCTTTAATCCTTAAAACATAATGGCAGTTTTATAAATGACACCTTTGATCTTACCATGTTAAACAAGGTTTGATTTGATCTCTTGAACATACCATACTCCTGTGGTTTATCGGCAAATGCAAATTCATGGAACAATTCCTAAAATCTTAGGTGTTTTGCTAAACCTGTAACTCAAATATCTTCCTTTATGATCAAATCATAAACTCTTTTATTTTCTTGTTACAATGATTTTTCACTTCATTTTGAAAGTCTTTGAACAATTTTCAAATGTTTCATACTTCTTCCTTATTAAGTAAATATATAGATATATTCACTCAAATTTCTAGAGAAAGCATATGAAGCAAAAAGATCCATCGCATATGGCTACACATAATAAACTATATGCATCAACATGCATAATATCCAATAAGTTAGTCATCCGTTCCTCTTTAACCTATCGATGGAGTTTCAATTATCTCGAGGAAAGTTTCACAAGCATCAATTGATCAAAATCAAAAGACTCCAAAAATCCATCAACATGGAGTTTCTTCATGTTTACTTTCGAATATAATTCAAACAACGATGTCACTTCATAAGTGGTCTTCCAATCATTTGTCTTACGACATTTTAGCAATAATGTTTATGGATGTGATTTCTCCAACTAGACTTGTAAAAGTTCGGTTTAACGACAACAAAAACACAATAACACTTTATTTGTTTTCGATGAACATCATCACTTATTCTCTTGCCAGTTACTTAGGCTGTTGCAGTTCATGAATTGTGTTGTTTTGTATGACACTTCACACCAACCAATTCGGTATCCAATACCTAAGAACCACATTGTTTAACAAGCAAGGAATATAGCCATAACATGTATATCTTCTATATACCTAAGTTGGACATCTCCAGCCTTTTCTTTTCTGCCAAATATTTTATAGATTATCTTTCAACAATTCCTTTTCTTTTAAAAGAATCTATCAACATCAATAGTGGTGTCATTCACATGACACATAGTACAAAGTGTATATAGTCAAATACTAATACCTTTGGACTTGCACTTTGAAGTGGATCACCATCATCAAATGTTTGGTGTTCTTTCAAAAATCCATTCTTTAGTAATCTATTAGTGTAGTAAATTTTTTACTTACATCTTCTATTCATCCTTATCATGACAACTTTCATGATCAAGTTACTATAGCCTATAAGAAATAATCACGAGTATAATGTTAGTTCCCAAAACCTTTTTGGGAGATCCAGATGCCTAGCATCTCCATCCTTCCCAAATTCTCATACAATATGAGAATATGTATTTTGCTAAATTATACTCTATCATAATGCAACCAAAAACATTGTTTCAGATATCACAATATCTTCAAGACATGATGGTTTCTGAAAATAATTTTTCAGCTCCTAGATAACCTCGATATTAAAACAACTTTTGAATATCAAGAATCATGGAGGAAAGCATGATACTTAAGATACTAACATTGGAATTCTTACTCTTGATTTAATACTAATTATTAAACTTCATGGAGTAAATAGAGTTTGCTGAAAGTTTGCAATAGGACTTCTAAACTTTAAATTGACATTCAAAACAATACGATACCAGTTTGTAAAGTAAATATCCAGAATTTTATAGTTCTATTATCTCAATTAAAACTAAGCATAAGGTACTGAACAGATGCCAATGACTACAATAAATTATGCAAATTCACTTCGATTTAGTTTATGACAAATTGAGTTCGACTAATCCAAATTAGAAATGAACTCCCACTCAAAAACGACATCCCTCGTGCCTTTTTTGGTGATTACATGAACCAAATCCACTACACCAAGTCCGATCATCACATGACTCGGTGTAGCTTCAAAGGCGAGCATCAATATGGGCATCACATCAACTATATGACTCATGCTTAACCTTTCGGTTTGTGTTCCGAGGCCATGTCTGTACATGCTAGGCTCACCAAGTAAGAACCTTAGTATTCGCGTGTGTAAAACTGTCTTACACCCGTTGTATGAAAGCGTAGAGTCGAGTACACCCGATCATCACGTGATGTCTCGAAACACGATCCATAGAACGGTGCATACTTAAGGAAGAACACATTTTATCTTGATATTTAAATGAGGGATCATCTTATAATGCTACTAAAACGCCAAACTAACAATATAAGATGCAAACATCATATGTGTAAGGTGGAACGATATGGTCCATTCATTTGATCACCATCATGTGCATCGTGGTATGATCTCTATCATTCCTTTGTGTGTAAGGCCAAGGTCTATGGAACTTACACGTTAGGTGTGTTGTAAGGGTATCTACCATACAACTACTTACAACATTACCATATCATGATACTAGCCTAGCAACAATCTAAACTAGACGCCTCTAATTTATCCATTGCAAGTTTTACGTAGCTTAGGGCTTTCGAAGATAGAACCGGTCTTACCTACCAACATGGAACCACTACGATGATAACTAAGTTATTAGCAACTCGTTGTAAATCAGATATTGACTATAGTAGGAGAGACAGACACCCGCCAACCACTTATGCAAAACTAGTTACATGTCAGTCGTGGAACCGGTCTCATGTGTGATGACTTGTAAGGTTGGTCCGGTCCGCTTCATCCACTATGCCACCAATATCCAAAATACATGAAAGAAGCAATAACATGATCATCATCGCCCACATATAGACATATGTGTACTACCCATGCAAAGCACCTATGCATAGATCAGGCTCTGATACCACTGTTGGGTTCACAACATAGAAAACAAAAAAATTCCTACGATGGGAACTATACGCCAAGATCTATCTACTAGATACAAGCAACGGGTGGATATACATCCATAGAGAACTTACCGTCAAAGAAAACAAAGCTTTATTAACAAGTTGGAACTCGTGGATGATGTAGTCGTACACTTGCCGATCTCAAGACCGTGATGAAGTCCAACAGGTCCGGCTCTAGCACGTCCATTAGATCCAGCTCCAGCAAGTCCAGCACCGCAAAGCAGCGGTGCATCCGTGATCGCACACACGTCCGGTACCCTGACAACCTCCGTCCCTCGCTCCAGCAAAGCAGCGGAAGCAACAACTCCTTTCTAGATAAAGCCACCGGGAACATGTATCTCGCTAATCCGAGACCATGGGGAATAACTAGAGGGGGAGAGAGACCCTTCGCAAGGAGGTGTTACAAGAGGAGAGGAGGAGGAGGTGCTCCTTATATAGGGGAGGGGGCAGCCCAAGGGGGCATGGCACCGGCCATGGTGGGTGCCCCCACCTCTCCCTCATTCATGTGGGTGGAGCTCCCACTCACATAAACACACACCTCCACTCATGTCCACTCACATGCATTAAATTTCCACCACATTTAATGCAAGCTCTCATTAAATAAAACACTTTTATTTATTTTATTCAGAATTTTGTTAATTACTTTAATTAACAAACATTCACATAAAATGCCCTGCAACATTTCAATATCACATGCAGAACGAGTTTTAGCAATTTCACCCGAAACAATTCCGGTTTCCATCGAAATGATTCCAGCGCTTTCTTAATCTTTATCTGAAACATATTTGCTCATAAATGGTGTCGGTATCCCTTAAGTGTGTCACCCTACGGTTCGCGAATAATGCAGACATGATCGAGACCCCTCTCCGATCAATAATCAGCAGCGGGACCTGGAGATCCGTACTGACTCACACATATTCAACGATGACTCTTGTGATTGTGTGAACCTTTAACGTCGTAACTAAATCCCTTTGTCTTGTGATATATTACATGTCCGAGATTTGATCATAAGCATCAAAGACCTAGTTTGATCTCGTTACCGACATGCACTCTTTTCTCGTTCCCGTGATATAACATTCTAGTGATCACATCACTTACTTGCAAGCTATTTCAATGTGATATCACCGAGAGGGCCCAGAGTATATATATCCGTCATCGGGATGGACAAATCCCACTCTTGATCCATGAGCCTAAACATAACACCTTCGTAGCACTGAACCAACCTTTATAGTCACCCTGTTATGGTGTGACGTTTGATGTTATCAAGATACTCTTCCGGTGTTAGCAATTAATATGATCTCATGGTCTAAAGACTAAGATTACTTCGTATGATGTTATAGAAA
This sequence comes from Avena insularis, assembly GCA_023614405.1. NCBI lineage: Eukaryota > Viridiplantae > Streptophyta > Magnoliopsida > Poales > Poaceae > Avena > Avena insularis. The sequence goes on along the minus strand of CM042686.1, from coordinate 196,986,949 downwards.
TATAAACATAATGACTTTGATCGTAATGCTATACTTCAAATGAATGTTCATCACATCATTTCACAAATGCTGTGACCTCGTTATTAACAACATCCAATGTCCATGATCAGAAAACCTTGATCATCTTGTTAATCAGCGAGCTACTTTATAAGAGAGGCATAACTAGGAACTTTCCTTTTGTTTATTAAACACATGTGTATTAACGTTTCCAATTAATACAATTATAGCACACGAAATAAACATTTGTCATAAACATGGAATAAGATAATAACCACTTTATTATTGCCTCTCGAGCATATTCCCTTCAAAAACCCCTACTCCTGCAAGGATCTACTATCAAGGGGCGAACGCCCAGTATAGATGCTCCTAGAGCTGTTTTCCTGGCTACTCCTTGCTAGAAGAAGAAGAGGAACTACTCAACTTGTCCAATCTAGAGAACTTCTAACTTGTAATTGTCTACCTAGAACCCTAGCATTACCTCTCCTTATATACTAGTTAAGGAGGTATCTTACAGGATGGGTTCTAGGGTTTACTATTTGGATCTGGGCTTTACAAAGTGGGCCGGCTGGACAGGCCCGAACGGTAGGCCGCTTCCAGTCAAGCCTCCAGTACAGGGGAGGACAGTGCTACAGTGCCCAGTGCCCTTGCTTTGTACGTCAGCCGGTTCTTTATCCGTCAGCCTGATCTTTACTCGTCAGTCCTTGCTTTGCTCATCAGCCTCCATCTTTAGCGCAGTTGTCCGGTAGCACCGACCAGGCTAGCCAGCCTGCCTGGTCAAAGGTGCGCTCAGCAAGGAGCGTCACTCCCACCATTCCGCCGCCAGTGGATCCGAGGTGGCCGGCTAGGAGCGGCATCCCAGCCGGTTCTTCTGGCTACCCGGCTAGGCGGGCCAGCTGGGGAAACTTGGACGCGGACCAGGTGGAGGGTTCCACCCGGCTGTGGTTCCTTGTCTTGGGTCCAGACGGCCAGATCTCTTTGGAGTCGGCCGGTTGGTCCCGTCTTGGCCTATCCGGGGGTCATCCCCCCGATAGATAGATTCGGTCTCTCCTAAGAACTAAGTTAAGAGTGTCGGTATTGTAAGGAACACTGGCAGTGATGGAATTCTTTCTAGTACCAAAGTAGTACTAGAAAAGTGGCAGACTTGGTTTAATACCGAGGAGCCCCTCACTAAGAGTTGCGTGGGTGCTAAGTTCCAGTAGTAAGTTCAGGGGAAGATTGTGGAGTTGAACGCCATAACCGTTGATTGCCTCAGAGAAGAATTTTGATGACATGAAGCTCAGGCCATGGTCGATGTGCGGTGCGAAGTGGACGCATTCACCATCGCGCGACTCCAGAATTTCCTCATCGTGTCTGCTCCTCCACACGCCAAGTGGTGAGATAGCCTTCATGCTCCTTTTGCTAGAGCTTGTCCCAGTCGATGAGGCTCGGGATCTAGATCCCGCTCCCGTTATTTTCCTCTACCGCGCTCGAAGACGCCGCCACACCCACTATAGAGGTTAAGTCAGCCATCTCGTCGGAGATGACCAAGAACAGCGATGCTCGTGCCTTTGGAGGTGAGGAGAGGAAAGCAAGGGCAGAGAGGCATGAGGAAGAAGAAACACTGGAGCAGCGGTGACAAGAAAATGAGGGTTTTTCTCCCTCTTTATAACCCCTCTGCATGGAGATTAGCGCTAATCACGTCGGATTTATACCGCGTGTCATGGAATGGTAGAGGCAGCTTCCTCGCGAAGCCTACACCGCCTCAATCTCCATGTTCACATTGAAATGAAGCCTCGATTCCACACGATGTGGGGCCCACCAATGGTCACGCTGAAAGAGTAAATGTCAGTGACATGACAAGACCTGAAAAGTTGTCGGGTCACATCACCAGACTATTTTCCGACTCGGTTTGTTATGAGCGTGAAATCGAGAATGATATGTTAACTAAGTCCGACTCATTAGTGACTCGGATCCTACAATTTGTTTTGAAGTTTTAGGAACCTTTCAAGATTCTGTAGCCGAAGAACGTTGAATCTAGACGATAGAATCCAACTTTGGATCCTAGAGGCTTCTAGAGGCTATTGTCGGTGATATATTTCCGGGTATACCCATAGAGACTCACGGACCAGGGTGGCCCACTTCCATGTTAGAGCTATGCTCCATGGGCGGCCCAGTCAGGGAGAGAATATGGAAGCCCATCCGGCTATAAGAAGGCCCAGAAGACTTACCGACTTAGGCGTGTAGATAGACTTTTAGTCCAAGTTGTACCTTTGTAATGAATTTGTATCATAGCTGGGTAGAACTCTCCTGTAAACCCTAGGCCGGATGACTATATAAACCAGCCTTTAGAGCACTACCACAACTACCAATCTCAACTCGCACAGGATAAACCAACCCTTGTAATCATCTATTACTTCCGGCTCTGCCGATATACTGGATTGCTAGTAGGAGTAGGATCTGTCCACCGGCAGTCGAATCTAAACCTGTGTAAGCTTTTGTGCTCACCGTCCCGGATCATAGTACGTCTCACACCCCACCTTTTTCCACGCCTCGGGGATCCCCTCATGGTGTACTTGTCTTCAATCCGATGAGAACTACAATTGAATCTCCTCCACTTGGAAGCATCACCCACTCACTTCCCCTCCTTCATTCCATCTCCCTCTCTTTCTCTCAACTCCCCCTCTCTTTCTCCCAACTCCCCTACCTCAAATCCTTATATTTTGGTGTCATTTCTTGGTGGATTCCATCTCCCTTGCATTTGTCCGATTGGAACCTTGTATTTTGGTGTCATTTGTCCAAATTTTGGAAACCCGTAGTGTTAGGTTTTTGGTGAGAATTTTATGTTAGGGTTAGGCAATGTGATAGGATATTGTGTTAAGCTTGGCATAATAACTTATGGTTTTGAAAATCATAGCTTATTAATATTGATATACCGTTGATGAATTTTTTGTAATTATTTTTAGATGGAGAGAGTAGTGAGTGTATTGGATGGACCCAAGAAATTAATTTTTAGACGGAGCCAAACTCTTAAGTAGATCATGTTGACAAGGAAGCATAGTACTAACTATGTGAAGGTTTTGGAAAAAGTGAGGATTGAATTGAATTCGATGGACCTAAGTGATGTTGTCGAATTGGAGGAAAGGTAGAATCACTAAATAAGGCTTCCAATACATGCGCTGCCTAAAAGGGTTATTTAGAGAATTTCTTTCGCTCATGGGTTAGAGTTCTAATTTCTTTTGCCAAAGGGTTAGATTTATCCTTTTTGACACATTTCTTACTATGATTATTTTTAAACCTTTGCTAGTACTCTCTTCATTTAAAATTATTAGATGTTTTACCTTCTTCTTAGAACACATGTATCTAGACCCATTTCAGTGTGTAGCTTTACTCATATTAGCGTACATAGTCGACATTAAAATATCTAAAACTTCTTATAATTCTGAATTGAGGTTGTACTTTATTAATCATCTAATTGTAGTGTAATATCCGTATATTTTGAAAAACGTTTACACTTTATGATTGTTCTAAAATGAAATTGGCATCTATTTTTACAGGACTAGCCTTATATTATGCAACCTTTTTTGAGATGGAACACTAGATTCTATTAAGCACTTGGCACAACAGAGAAGTTGTCCATGGTAACATGTACACCACATGATAATGACTCCGGCCACAAAAGCTTAGAGCATACCCAACGGTGCCCCCCAAATGGCCTTTTGCTGTCCTAAATGTTGTCCACGGACAACAAGGCCCCAAAACAAGCTCCCAATGCGGACACAAACTGTCTGCATGCCCTGGACCGGCGCATTCACGGCCAAAATTAGGGAGCACTTGTGCTTTCGTGGACGGGCAATGGAAAACACAAGCGTCCTCATATTGTCCTCCTGGACCGCTCTGTAGAGCCAAAATTCCCCACTACTCCCCGCATCCAACTCCAATGCACTCCCCTTCCCCTCCCTTTCCTCGCATATTCGACAGCCGCTGCCACCAAATTCGGCCACCCCTCTTCCTCCTTACAATAGAGGGGGGTCGTCCAACCTAGATCCCTTAACCCTCTGCTGTTTGAAGGCCGGTTGGCTGGGAACTAATAGAGGCGGTCGTCGAAGGAACACCTAGAAGCATCGCGACTACGACCTGTTCGTCCATTTGCGGACAATGGGCTGGTACGCTTTGGCCACTTCATTTTGTTGACAATCTCACAACATTGTTAGTAATTCTTGTTGTGACTATGGCCTATTTTTTATGTAGATCACCATGGATAGCTTAGACAGAGTTCTTTTACAAGCATTTCGTCGGTATATCAGACGACTTCTGAGTAAAACAAGCTCCCAATGGGGGCGCAAACCGTCTGCATGCCCTAGGGCACGGCTGTTAGATGGACCGATGAAATAGAAGCTGTGACATTTTAACACTTGACGGACAAACCAAGTATACATAAATTCGAGAGATTCCACTATCGTGCACAACAACCTAACCTCTGAAAAATCAGTGCTTACAGTAGCAACACCCGGGGCGCGACCGTAGACAACTAGTTCTATGTACTCCATCTAAATATATAGTAGTAGGAAAACATAAGCCAACGGAATAAAAGCGAGTGCGTAAAAATATACATCAACATGGTTAGAAGTTTACAACGATCAGTTGTGAGAAATTGAACACAGTCTGCACGGAACACAGATTGTATTTTATAACACACATCTTTGTTCTTTTTTCTCTCATAGCATGTCCAATAAACGTTGCCCTAGACATTGTATCTCTAAACTAACGGTAGATTTACGCTAACGAAGGAGCGACGTGGTGTGCACAAATGGACATGTCCACGCAAAGCGATGTAGGCTCTTTTACTGCCAAACGCTGGCGGCCTTGCAATTGGCACATCTCAACGAATAAACGAATAGATTGTAATAACAAATACGACACACCTGCTTTTATCACCTCATGCTTCATACATAGACAAAAAGGATAAAAAAGATGAACAAAGTGATTATTTAAAACATTATATTTCCGACTAATGATTCCAGATTCATTGGAACTAAAGATTTTTTACATTAGCATCTGATTTTTTTAAACTATTCTAAATACTAAACTAATCCCACGTTGGGTTAGTGTTCGGTATGTCGAAGACGGCGTTCACATGCTCTGTCTTTGTGAGGACGACTTGCTCCAGCTTCAGCATGACGAAGAGGTTGTGCTTGGTCTTTGGCACGACAAGCCGCCCTACTCCAGCTTGGGCAAGACGAAGCTGCCGTGCTCTGTGCTAAGGATGTCAAAGGTAGTGTCCTTCTCCACCTTGCGGAAGCCGAAGGAATTATCATGTTGCTCCGCACTTGAGATGACGAAGGAAGAACGCTTCTCAGCTTTGGGTAAGACGAATAAAGTGTCTTGATCCGCCTTGGGGAAGACATCAGCCTTCACACCGAAAGCTGGCGATGCATGCACTGTGATCCTTGCTTCACGACGATAGTAGATGTCGAGAACCTTGCGGAAAGTGTGCCACAACGCTTACCGGAATTTCTTTTGGTCTCTGGAGTTGTTACGCTTTGGCTCACAAAAACCCTTGTAGTGCTTGAGAGGCTTCACGTGCTCTTCGTGGAACTCGTAGTCCCAGTAATAGTTGTCGAGGCGTGAACATTATACGAACCCTTTCCTCATTCGACAAGGCCCGCCGTCGGCGCTCGATCTTCGCCTTGCGGTGTAGCCTAGTCCGTGGTGGTCGTACCGTGAAGCCGCCTAGGCTAATGGCCCAGCCTTTCGGCATAACCGAGGTTGGCGACACTAAAAGGCCGTACCGAGCGCACTCACTCGCCTCCCCTTTTGTCAGGTAGGTTGAAGGGACTAAGAAAAAGGAAGAAGAGGGGACTAACGTCTCTAGTAGGGAGAAGAAGATAAGCGACATAGGCGCCGATGATGTCTTTGTAAAAGAGTGTATGCATCAAAAAATACAACAATCAGGCGCGTAAATGTGGGTGACTATGTCGAGAACTGACTGCAGCATTATACAACGCTGGCTGTTTTTTGCCCGGTTTATGGGTCGCGAACCAATTGTCGACATTTTTTTCACACACGTGATCTTTGTAGATCAATAGTACATAACGATTAATGCACGATGAACTGCTCATCACGTGACCTCTCTCTCTTTAAACAATCACTCAGCATGTGATATCAATTCTAGACGTTCGCAGATCCGATCTCGTGTACACCTCTGTCTAGGCAACGTAGTGTGTCACAGATCGTATCATGGATTAAGGTCTATAACACTAAGCTAGAATTTTTATCTGTTTTCCTTCAGATTAAAGATAATTTTTGCTACACGTTGTTCTTCACGTCGGTCATCTACTTGGTTTCTGCGATTTACACTTTCGAAAAGACTCATTTTTCAACAGACGACAAACGATGAAAGAGAGCAGTCACCATGTCCTAAATAATAAATCCTAACAAATCGTCTATTTAGTTACCGTCTTGCAGCATGTCCAAGTCTTAAACGTACTGGCTTATCGCCGTATTCGCTTATCCATGTTTTAGGAAACATAAAATATATGACAAACCGTCGCATTTTATTTTCTTTCCATGACATCACCGATCTAGACATTTTTTGCTTTTCAGCATATCCTCTTTTGAATGATTGCTTCTGAACATTTTCGCATATGAATGTTTTAAAAACCAAAGAAATGCAACCCAAAAGCATGGGAAGAGGCAAAGAGAATTCTAGAAAATGAAAAAGAGAGAAAAATATAGGTAGAAAAACAACAAAACAAAGAAATCAAATAAAGAGAAAAAAGAAAAGGACAAAGCTTGTCGTGATCCGAAGTATCACTATGCAAGACCAAGTCTACTACCGCAGCTGAGTACAGGAGGCCAGGTGATCACCGTGATCTCGAGAGTATCACTGAGCGAGGCCCGTGCTACGACTGCACCAAAGCACAGGAGCCTAGACGTACACTACATGTCTCGCCGCTTCCAAAGCGCTACCGTGCTATTTCAGCTGACGACCATCGGCAGCCGTGTCGGCAGAACCAGGCGTGTTAGCCAGCTCGATGGGTGCGATGATGATGGTAGTGAGCTAGAAACAGATAGTGATGGAAAAAGAAAATGACCTATCTAACGTATTTCTTGAAGAAAATACATGAAGAAGCATCTTATACTATTTCCACCACAAGAACCCACGTACGGCTAGAATCTACGGTGCCAGCTATTATATCGCCGTCGAGAAAGATCACGCTGCCACACATGCTATCCCACGCGCGATAACGCTGCCAGCTGGGGCTCTATGCCCGCATGAATCCACCTAGTCTACGATATACGCTGGCAGACTGCTTGAGTTTACGTAGCCACGTCAGGTTCGGACATCCCCACGTCCACGAGAAACCATGGCCAACATGGGCTTATCAAAAAATACAACAATCAGGCGTGTAAATGTGGGTGACTGTCTCGAGAACCGACTGCAGCATTAAACAACGCTGATCGTTTTTTGCCTGATTTACGGGTCGTGAACCAATTGTCTCCGACATTTTTTCACACACATGATCTTTCGTAGATCAATAGTACATAACGATTAATGCACGATGCGCTAGTCATCACGTGATCTCTCTCTCACTTTTACCAATCACTCAGCATGTGATCTCAATTCTAGGCGTTCGCAGATCCGATTTATTGTACACCTCCGTATGGGCAACATAGTGCGTGACAGATCATATCATGAAGTAACGTCTATAGCATTAAGTGACGAGGGTTCAACTCGTCAATGCCCATTGTTATGGACTTGTATTTTGGAGAAGGAGAGAGCGCTAGAGGAATTAATCGGCTAGCAAACAAGCACACAGGGACGCACGGTTTACCCAGGTTCAGGCCTCGTAGAGGTCCCTACTCCTGCTTGTCTGCTCTTGGAATTATCGAGGGAGTCGAAAGTTACAGGGGGTGCGCAGATGCAATCTGGCGATGGTTGTGGAAACTAGGGTTGTGATTATCCTCCTCGCCGCCCTCTTCCTAGATTTTATATAGATATGCTAGGTCTCGGGTAGCAGGTCGAGTCGGTTATAGATTAGGATTCGTCCTTTGAACTTTCTATCTTAAACTTCTTCTTATCCTGCACAATCGAAGAGTCCGTGTGTCACCCGAATTCTTCATTGGGCCTTGGTAGCACCGTGGGCTTCTGCCCTATCTGGACCGTATATGCCAAACTCGAGTACCTGTAGGGTATACCCATGTCAGTAGCCCCTAGTGCCCAGTGGAATCGCAGATTCGACTGGAGACTTTATTAAGTCTTTCGAGTGCATGACTGAGCATTTTTTTAAGTGTTCTTTTTGTGTCATAGGGATTGTTGATATACGTGCCTGATTTATCCAATATACCAGTATCAGTTAACTGCCTTAGGGAAAAACAACGCAATCTACTCAAACTCGAGTTCTCAGACTCAAATTCGGAAAAGTGCTGGCGTAATTTGACTCAGGCCACGGAGGTCTTATAGGAGTCGAATTTCAGTGTATAAATGTGAGCACTCGACGTGTCCGTCAATGCATGTTCATCGTACCTGCAGGTACGAATATATTTCTGATAGTGCGCAGCAGATGTGTTTCTAGGCCTTATTCAGGTCTTATCTTCACGCTGTAAGCGTGGTATCCGAATTTTTGTCATTGCAGTGATGATTCGAGTGGCTTAGGAGACGTAATCTCTTTGTAGGGAAAATATGTGGCGGAGTCGCCATGGCTTTCGAGTGTGGATGTTATCAACACATAGTACGATGCACAAGGAAAAATAATCATAGGATGCGCGAACAGTGCTCCCTACGAGAGTAGCCCCCAAGTGCCTATTCGAGTCGTAGACTCGAGTGGGGACTAAAAACATTTGCGACTGCTATCGTCTTTTGTTGCTTGTTTCAGTCGAATGTGCTTCCAGCACTCCCTATGGGAGTAACCCGTAGTTCACAATCGAATCGTTGATTCGAGTGATGGGTTTTCGTGAAGCTTATATACCTGCATAAAAATTCTTTCGGGTGCGCGGCCAGCGCTCCTGTTAGGAGTATCCCCCCGAGTGCTTACTTGAGTCGAAGACTTGAGTAAGGACTAAATTAGTCAAAATGTTCTTCTGCTGGAAACTATGACATCAATGCTGACGATGTGATGACTTCAGTTGCCAGCGTGAGCGGTTTTGACGGGACGTGACGAGCGGTGGGTTCTACTTCCTGACTTTGATTTGACTAGGCGTACGTAGTCTTCTGTTTTAACTGCGTCTCCTCGATTTCCGCATGTAATGGGAGTAGTGGGGGACGGTTCGTGATTCACCTTCGCGACGTGTCGATGATGATGTGCGCCACACGTCCAGTAGGGTTTCTGCTGGCCGTTCGATGACATCCTCGACGAGGTTAAGTAGCAGCACAGCTGCGGTAATTTTTCCCATCTTTCTTCTTGCTCGTGCCTCCTTCGCCATTGTTGCTCTCTCTGCTCCTTTGCGCTCATCCCCTCTGTGGCACTGGACTAGCTGCGTGTATTTCCCAGCTATTTTCTGCGCTCTCACCGTCGTCGAAAGATGGGCAAGAAGAAAGGAGGTGTCGCCGCTGGATCTGCGGCCACCATTGTCGCCGCCAAGAAAGGAGGCACCACCGCCATGGGCACCAGCGCCGCCGGTGCTGGGAAGAGGAAAGGTACGGGCACCCGCATCACCAATGGCTCCTAGCGCGCATCTGTCATCAAGTCTTCCGAGCTGCACACTCTTTGTCAAGATGGAGAGCTTCCTTCTACAGAAGATGATTCTAGAGTGCCTGGTGACGAGGTAATCCCCCGTCCTCCTGCGGGTTTCCGAGTGATGTTCCTTGCGTTCATCATTCGTGGTCTCTCTCTCCCCCTGCATCCGTTTGTTAGGGGTCTTCTCTGCTTCTATGGGCTCCAGCTGCATCAGCTGTCCCCAAATTCAATTCTTCATATCTCTTGTTTAATCACTCTCTACGAGTGCTGGCTCGGAATCGAGTCGCATTTCGGTCTCTTCAAGAAGATTTTTAAGCTTAAGTGTCAGTCGGGGTCGGGTTTGGTAGTCTACGATGTAGGAGGCTGCGGGATCCACGTCGACTCTTCCTCCACCTACTTTGATATCATGCTCACCGCGTCTGTCCAAGGGTGGAGAGACAAGTGGTTCTACTTCCATAACCAGAAGGCCGACGGAGAGCACTTCAGACTCGTGCCCTTCGATCTCATGGTGACTTGCAAGAGGAGGCGTTCCTGGAAGAACCTCGTGATGCCTGGCGAGTCCAAGGAAACGGAGATGCTGTATCAGCGTGTCTACAACCTCAAAGGTCGCATAGGCAAAGAAGAGGATGGTGCCGCTCTCATTCGCACATGGTTGCGCCTCTGTATCCAGCCTCTACAAGCTAGAGTCCATCTAATGTACCGCTGGGTCGGTGCTAGCGAAGTCACTCGCATATCTGCGGAGGGCATTTGTGCGGGTGAGGTAGATCGGAGGTTGCAACTAGTGACCAAGTATACCACCAAGGAGGATCTCCTAGGCGAATCAGTCGTGCCCCCTTTCAATGCCAACAACCCTCCGCCTGAGGTAGAATTTTCTGCGAAATAGTATTGTATTTGTTCGATTGGTTGACAAGTGCTTAATATGTGCTGATGTTTCTTTTAAATGCAGGACTGTAAAGTGGCCTCCAACTTCCCTCCTCTGCCTGAAGGGGTTATCCCGCATGACGCGGTGGAAGAGGACAAGTCGGATTCGACCATCCCAGTTGAATAAGAGGAGGAAGCCCCCGAGTCTAGCGGCCATGGCACTCGCAAGTGTTCTCGTAGCGAGGTTTCTGATGCTTCTTCGCCGACAACGCCGGAAGGTCCTTCTGCTGTTGCAAAGGAGCCGATTCCCGCCGTGCCTATGCGCGCCATGGCTCCTTCCACTCGGAAGAAGCTGCGGCTGTCGAAGGAGTCGTTGGATGACTCCTTTGACCTCGACAAATTCAACTGGTAAGCTTTTAATGTCCGCGATTTTGTCTTTCTCTCTTTGAAGTTGTTTTTCTGAAGTGGTGCTGGACACGTTTTGCAGTCAAACAACATCGTCGTCTTCTGACGAAGTCCCATTTGTGAAAGAGTCCGGAGTCGCAGACTCCAAGACCAAGGAGGTGGCTGCACAGTCTCCTTCTCCTCTAGTGGCGGCCTACTCTGGCGCCAATTCTTCTAGCTCCCCACATGCTGGGGAGCACCAGATGGTTGCACGGATGACTACACGACAGTCATCTTCAGAGTCCCTAGAGGAACATGTGAGTATACTTTTTGCTGTTTGGCAGTCGAATTTGCACTTTGAGCTGATGCTAAGTCTTTGTTTCCCTTGGTGTCACTCATTGTGAAGGAAGCTGCTCGCCTTGCGGAGCAGGTCCTTGCTATGGGTCAATAGCACGCCCTGCTGGACAATCGCCACCGCTCAGTCGAAGGTTTGTTCTTGACTTTGTCTCTTTAATCTCCTTTGCACTGGGATTTGTGGGCTCATATACTTTGCGGTGTTCTGACTTTTGCAGGTGAATATAATGAACTTCTTCGTCGCGCTACGTCCCTCAAGAAGGGGCATGCTGCGGCAGTGAAGAATCACGACGAAGCAATTGTAGCCCAGGAGGAGTCGCGAAAGCGTGAGGAGGATTTGCGCTCTTCCAATGCTAAAAGGGAGAAGTTGTTCGAAGAAAAACTTTTCTCGATTGCCAAGGCTCTCTCAAGTAATTTTCGATTTAATTTGCATTGCTCCTTGTTTGATGTCATGCTGCTGTGCTGACACCCTGTGTACGCAGATGCTTGCCAGCTTTGACGCCTGAACCACGTCCACGCGGATGCTTTGGCGCTGGCCAGATCGAGACCAGTGTCTCCCTTAAGGAGACGTTAGGGAAGGCCAAAGGTGTGCTGAGTCGCCTCCAGGAGGACCTGACTCCCAAGGCCGGACTAATCGACAATCTTGATGACCTGGTGGATTCCTTCGCTGGAGGAATTCCCATGGAATTCAGGAACTCCCAGCGGTCTATCGGTGCCACCATGGCACTCATGATGGTGCAATCCCATAGCATGGAGTTGGATCCCGCTGCGATCTCCAAGGCGATGCATGTCGATGCCAGAGGCCAGCAGGTAATGTTTGCTCCTTTCGCTAGTAGTTGTGGTAAGTACGGGCCTCAGCTTATCGAGACAGTCGCCAAATACTCTAAGGAGAGGCGGCGAGCGAAGGCGGCGAAGATCGCGGCATCTGGGGCTACCACCGGCAAGTCCGTGGCGTCGGAGACTGCCATGGATGCGATGAAGCCCCCGAAGTCGAAGTCTAAGTCGAAGAAGCAGATTGCTCCGTAGTTATCCTTTGTAATAGGTCTAGCTTATTTTGTGGGTCTACCTTTTATGGGGGGTGCCCCCTTAACACTTTTATCAAATTTGAACTCAGTCCTCTTTTTATCGATGTATGATTAGACTCATTTGCCTCTTGCTTGATTGTACCTAGGGTCCTTCGAGTGGTTCTCATGATTCTCCTCCCACCGATGAAACCATGACGCAGCCGCGTTCAAAGGTGGATGTATTATCGTTGCTTTCGCGACTGCGTGGCCACATTAAGTAGTTGGAGCATGAGTTGCCCATCGTCCACGGCAACACGGATGTGTGGAAGTCAAAACCTGAGAAGGCCACCGCCCGCGAGAAGTATCTCTTGGAGGAAGTGGCGCACTTGAATGAGAAATTTAAATGTTAGCTCTATGTCTTCTCGTCTTGTATTTTGGTCAGTCACGGCGATGCCTTGTCCTTACACTTTGTTGCTTGCTTGGTGTAGTTGTTAGCGCTCGTCATCCGCAGGATGAGAAGGACCAAGTGGCCATTCGAATGAATAACCTGACCCAGGAGCAGCTACAGGCCAGTGGGTATTTTTGGGTGGACCACGACCATGCGATCATGTTGGCGACCCTGCAGGATCGTTCCTCTCGAGTGCTTCAATACTTGAAGAAGGCGTAGTTGTGTCTTAGACACATTTATCAGACAATGTTTCCGTTGGACGCCGTCCCTTCGAGCATGTTGGCTCTTCTGACAAAGTTTCAAGATATAAGCATGGTACGCGAGTGTGTGCGTCAGCAACTGGTCGCAGGTGTGAAGGCTGCCCTGTCGCTGGTGCGACTACATCGGCCAAATATGGATATAGCGTCCGCTGCTGCGGGCCGCCACCACCGCCAGAAGGGATGACTTGGAACATGGTGCCAAACTACCAGGCGGTTGATCGGCTAGTAGAGGACATTGTCGACTTGTTTGAAGAGTAGACGAATGTTCATCTTCTGTAGCAGTAGCATAGTTTATATCCTGCACATAGATGTATAAGTGTTGTAAAGTTCGTACAATTGTGTTGGGTATATTTAATACCCATTGATATGTGGAGAGCTTGCTAGCTTGTATATTTTTCGAGTGTATTTTACTCTGCAGTTCCTTTTCATTAGCCTGACGTGTGTTTATCTCAGCACCTTGTCAACCTGTCAGGCGTGTTGCGACTGGGTTGGTGTTTATCAAGGGTTCGATTGGTATTGTGTCAGCTACTCAGGATACTTTGATTTGTTCATAGAACGAAAGTGTAAAGGGTGGCGTAGCCCCCGAGTGATGAAATTGCAAGAAAATAAGGAAAAACATAGAGTTTTGGGGCACTTAGCTTTATTTATTCGTAGAATAGTACGAGGTATAATGTGTGGCTAAGTAGCCTGGCTGAATAGACTTATTTGTAATGTAAAAATGACTAGGGGTAGAAACAACGCAGCTATGCGACGTTCCAGAGGTTGGAGTATGCGACTCCGCTCTTGAAATCTTTAAGGCGATAGGCGCCACCTAGGATTACTTCTGTAATCACATAAGGTCCTTCCCAAGGGGACTCGAGCTTGAGATGCCCTTGCTGCTTCAATCATAGGACTAGGTCTCCTTCGATGAAGGATCTGGGGCGTAGCCTTCTGCTGTGGTAGTTGCGGAGGCTCTTCTGGTAGATCATTGATCTCTCCGCTGTGATTTCGCGTGCCTCGTCAAGGAGGTCGATGGAGTCTTCGAGTGCGAGAGTTGACTCCTTCTTGTTGTATGCAACCACCCATGGGGCTTTGTAGCGCACTTCTGTGGGTAGCATCGCCTCAGCACCGTGCACCATGAAGAACGGAGTGTTGCCCGTGGCGCTGTTTAGAGTTGTGCATAGGCTCTAAAGTATGGAATGCAACTTGTTTGGCCAGCATCCGACGGCTTGTTCGAGTGGCTGAAGGAGTCGTTTCTTGATATCTCCGCAGATGAGGCCGTTGGCCTTTTCAACTTGACCGTTGGTCTAAGGGTGAGCCATTTAGGCGTAGCTAACATTGATTCCCAGGTTTTCGCAGAATTCCTGGAACTCCTTGGAGGTGAAGTTTGTCCCATTGTCCGTGATGATGCTATGTGGCACCCCAAAACGGTTGACGATGGACTCGAAGAACTTGACAGCGCTGGCTCCCGATTGATTCGTCACCGACATGGCCTCGATCCATTTGGTGAATTTGTCAACTGCGACCAAGAGGTAGACATAACCTCCTCGCGAGGACTTTGGGATCTTGCTGACCATGTCGAGTCCCCATTTTGCGAAGGGCCAAGCCAATGGTATTGGCCCGAGTTCCGCGCCAGGTGCGTGTGGTTTTTCTGTGAATCGCTGGCAAGCATTGCAGCGCTGGACGATGTCCTTGGCGTCGCGCATGGCCACGAGCTAGTAAAATCCAGCTCGTAGAGCTTTGGCGATGAGGGCGCGACTGCCGACATGGTGTCCGCAAGTGCCTTCATGTATGTCGAGGTGGACAGCCCTTCCGTCCCTGTTGGAGACGCACTGTTGAAGTACCCCTGTGATGCTGCGCTTGTACAGTTCACTGTTGATGAGGGCGAATGCCTTGGATCGTCATGCGATGTGTCGCGCATCACTCGGGTCATCTAGCAGCCTCTTGCTGAGTAGATATGTGATGTACGGCTGTGTCCAAGATGGCTCGATCATCATGACCCCATTGGGCCTTCGAGTCCCGTATCGAGCTCCATGTCGTCGTGTGCCATTGGCTCATTGGGTGGCTGATACGTCGTAAACGTATCTATAATTTTTGATGTTCCATGCTTGTTTAGTATCTACTTTCTTATGTTTTGTTCACACTTTGAGGTATTTTTATACATTTCCTAGAACTAACCTATTAACAATATGCCACAGTGTCAGTTGCCTGTTTTCTGCTGTTTTTGGTTTCAGAAAAGCTATAAAAGACAAATTCGCGGAATTGGACCGAACAAAAGCCAAAGTCAATATTTTACCGGAAGACTCACCGAGCCAGAAGACGAGACGGAGAGGGGCCAGGGGCTGGCCACACCACCTGGTGGCGCGGGCTAGGACAGGCCACGCCAGGGGGTGGTTTGGGCCCCTCAGGCCTCCACCGACCTTGCCCCTTTGCCTATATATTCGCCCCGGGACGAAAACCCTAAGTACTAGATCAGAATTCCACGAAAAGTTCTGCAGCACCGCCGTCACCGAAGAGGAGATTCGGGGGATAAAAGTCTCTGTTCCGGGACGGGGAAGTGCCCCCAGAGCCATCTCCATCGCCGTTGCTGACTCCCATGATGAGGAGGGAGTAGATCTCTCTCGAGGCTAAGGGCTCTACAAGTAGCTTTGTGTTCATCTCTCTCTCTATGCGTGATCATATTGAGATCATGAGCTTTGTAATTTATAGATCTATTCTGCTACTCAAGTGCTTTAATTAATCTCTACTTATCCCCACGTGTGTGAAGTTGACAGTGTGCACACCATGTGGCACTTTGGCTAAGGTTACATAAATACTTATCATGAGTATAATTTGAGTTGGATGTCTCTATGAGACTGTGGTGTTTGTTGGAACCATCTAGTGCTTAAGGTGATAGTGAGGGGTTATCTAGATGGGGAATGCGAACTTTAAGGTGTGCTGTTATAGCCCTACATCGTCCAACTGGAGAGTAGTTCAGGGTAGCATCATGAAGAGAATATATTTATATGAGAGTGTCCACTAGTGAAAGTATGATCCCTAGGCCTTGTTTCTAAGCATTGAAACACCATTTACGATCAGTTTGGTTACATGTTTGCTTGCTGCGACCATTATTTCAGATTGCAATTACCACTTATAATCATTCATATTACTTGTATTTCACTATCTCTTCGCCGGACTAGTGCACCTATACACCTAACAAGTGTATTGGATGTGTTGGGGACACAAGAGACTTCTTGTATCTTGATTACTGAGTTGTTTGAGAGGGATACCTTTGACCTCTTCCTCGCTGAGTTCGATAAACCTTGGGTGATCCACTTAAGGGAAACTTGTTGCTGACCTACAAACATCTGCACTTGGAGGCCCAACATTGTCTACAAGAATAGAAGCGTGCGTAGACATCAAGCTATTTTCTGGCGCCGTTGTCGGGGAGGTAAGGTAAAAGGTACTCACATCCTCTGGCTACTAAGCTATCTTCTAGTATTGTTGTTGGTGTGTGAGTGCTTGAAGTTATTTCCTTTAGATTATGCAATTATATCTTTTTGTTTCTTGTTTTTATTTTCACTAGTTAGGCTTAATGTAAAACAACAACAAAAAATAGAGAGCTTTTTAGTATTTTTCCTAAGGTAGAACATGAATGGTCTGAAAAGAAAATTAAAAAACCCGTGGAACTTTCTTTGCATGCTAATAGCAATGCTATTTGTATGAATTCTTTGAACACTATTATTGCTAAAGCTATGGAAAAGTCTAAGCTTGGGGAATCTGGTTTTGATGAGTATGATATTTTTAGTCCCCCAAGCACGGAGGAGAAAATTAACTTTGATGATACTATACCTCCAATATATGATGATTACAATGATGAATATGATATTTTCAGTCCACCTACTATTGAGGAGAAAATTCATTATGATTACAATATGCCTCCTATATTTGATGACTATGGTGATGAGAATAATAATGATAGATATTTTGTTGAATTTGCTCCCACTACAATTAATAAGAATGACTATGTTTATGTGGGGAGTATTAATTCTTTTATGCATGTGGCTCATCATAATAATATTTTATGTGATAGTTATATTGTTAATATTATTCATGATGCTACTAAAAGTTATTATGAGAAAGGGAAACATGGTTTTATGTATCTCAACAATATTAAGTTTCCCCTCTTTATGTTGAAAATTTTGAAGTTGCACTTGATTTGCTTTCCTATGCTTGTTGCTTTGTGCTTTAATGACTTGTTTCTTTACAAGATTATTTTTCATAGAAAGTGGGTTAGACTTAAATTTGTTCCATATTTGCTTCTTGATGCTCTCTTTTACTCTAATTCATATTTCTTATGTGAGCATCATCGAAATTATCATGCCTATCTTAATGGCTATAAAGAAAGAGCTTTTGGGAGACAACCCATTATATTTTTACTTTCAGTTTATTTTTGTTTTTTTAGTCTTGGAAGTTATTGCCTCAGTAATAACCTCTCCTTATCCTTTTTGTGTGGTTTTTGTGCCAAGAATAACCTCTAATAAGAGAGAAACAATGCTTGAGAAAGTTGTTGTCCCGAAACAGATTTTTGTGCTTCGCTCTAAAAATTCATGAAAAATCTCTGTACGTCAGATTGAGCTTTAATTGTTTGTGCTTCTACTCCAGGTTGTTATCTAACTTTTGTTAGTTTAACACTTTTTGATTTGAGCAATAGAAGGTCTTCAGAAAAATCGGTTTTTACCTGCTGGTCTGTTTTGACAGATTTCTGCCATTATTTGCATTTGCCTCTTAATCTCTTTCTCTTTGAGTTCTATTTGATCATTTGAACTTTTAATAGGAATTGCTACAGTAGCTTGTGTTTTAATGGAAGTTTTACTTGTGTTGAAACTGAACCTAAAGACTTATTATCTTGAATACACTATTGTTGCTAATGAAGATTGTGCGAAGTTTTGTATGAAGGAAATTTTAAAGTGTAGGGAAGAACAATGTGATACGATGAAGTATGGACAAAAGCTCAAGCTTGGGGATGCCACCCGTGTCACCCCAAGAAATATTCAAGAAGTACAAGCGTCAAATCTTGGGGATGCCCAAGGCATCCCCTTCTTTATTAATAAAAATCTCAGGTTTTCTTCCAAACACTTCATTTTTATTGTTTCATGCACAATTGTGTTGTTCTTGGAGCGTCTTCATTTTTCTTTTTTTTCTTTTGCTTAAATAAGTTAGTTGGATCCCAACACACTTCTTTTGGAGAGAGACACGCCCCGTTATTCATTGCCTAGCACACTCTAGTTTTCACTCTTATTGTTCTGTGAGTGTTCTCCTTTGCTAGCATTGCGTTTATCTTTAGTTTTCAATTGGTGTTGGAAATGAGTAGGAAGTTCCATGCTTATAGTGGTACAAAAGGAAGCTTGTTTTTGACTGCGACTTAGACTTTATCATATCATGCTTGATATTGTTTTGACTTTATGCTTAGTGATTATTGCTGTAGCATGACATGTTACAAACAATTGAGATTGGTTAATGTGTCTTGAAAGAATCATGCGTTGTTTTAGCATATAAAAACATAATATTGTGATATTCTCCTTTGACGCTTTATCTGGGTTGACTTGACGCATGCTCACACCATGTTAAGACTATACCAAGTCACCATAGACTCTATGATCATTTTTTCGACTTGTAATATCACTTTATACTTTAATTAATAACTAGGAAAGTGGCCTGCGCACATGCGCGGGCATCATTTCTAAATATTTGAATAGTTACCAAATAGTCCACCACCACCTACTTCGAGGAGACCGAATTTACATGTACAGAAAAATAAACGAACATGTTGGCTATATGTTACACTATTAGATAAGATAGAGGATGTTTTCTCCTAGATTAGTGTATAGAATAATTTAGGAAAACCTATCGTACTATATATACTCATTTTATTAACATGAAATCACCATTTAGTGGTTGTGAATTTATTCATGTACAATTTGGTGATACCTAATGCCTTTAACAAAACATATAAACACAAAAACTAAAGGTGGTAAACATCTATGGTGAAGTACCAAAACCATGAGTGCAAGTAAGCTTCAATAGGACATGTGCACCGTACACACCTGAGTATATCTTCATAACACATTTCAAATACTTTGATGCCACAATAGAGGTGTTGTTCTCATAAGCAATAGGATGGTCCTCAATAGATATCTGCATCGAGAATAGAAGTGGAATTAAGAAAGTGGAAGAGAGACCCCTATTTAATTTTAATATACAGTAAATGTTTTCATGCATCAATTATTTGTTGGAATTTTATGGTAACATGTGATCCACACCAAGTCTAAATGGAAGATCTATAAAAAAATTTTTGTAGATGAACTATAGGTTAACCAATTATTCTAGAGGTAGAAAAATATCCACAGTTACTAATTATATAAGTATCATGTTAATAAATAAAAATTGACTATTACAATTTTATATGTTTCACAATCATGTGACATTTTGTACCATGATAGCATAAATCAATTCTATTGAGAAGACATGTGAATTAGGGTGCACACGTTAAAACAAACATATATTGAAATAGTTTGCAAAGATCCGTACTATTGCTTGAAGGGGTTGGCTTGTAATATCTGGTAATGGTATACAAGCATTTCAAAGAGAGATCAAATAATTTTGTGTACATAAATAACCGTTATTAAGATTTTTTGACTATACTATATGATTCCTTTGAATATCAAGTGTACAAGTTCTTTTCATCCTTTTTGGGAGTGGTTTGGAAAATGTTGCTCAAGCCTACCTTTTCATTAAATATATATAAACACAATTCACATTTATATGCTATAACATTGAAACTTTGCAATAGAGCAACTTGCGCTGTAATAGTTTTTCTTGTATATTGATAGATACAAACCTTTCGTTCTACCTTGTGGATTCTGACAAAGTTCTAGAGGCTACATTGTATTATAAAGAAATAGATAGGGCTGAAAGGAAAACATGCTATACCTAGCTTTCAGCTGTCCGACTATGTGCACGAGGCAAGTTTTGAACCCACGTTCATGACTGCATGGCCGCGTGGTGCTCCAGTAATTGGTTCATCCTGCATACCTTTTTTTTTGGCTTTGGGCACTGAACGATACGTACAAATATGTTCCATTGTTTTTTTACACTATTTCACACTAATAACAATAGGTTTTAAAAAAATAACTTTTTTAACCATGCCAAAGAAGAGGAATGTGATCTATATGTACAAAAAAGTATAGAAGAAATCGGACTCAAACTTGCGTCTAGTGTCTCCGCTTTAGAGTATCAAATTAAAAATAGCACAGAGAACCACGTAGATGGTGGCACAGTTTGTTTATTTTATTAATATAATAAAAGTTGAAGAAATTATTATAGAAATTGAAAGATCGAAAATGAAAGTAAGCATATTAAAAAATTCAGAAAAGGAACAGTGAATTGCCTTTTTGTTCCTCGGGAACCTTTGGTCATTGCATATAAAATGAATTTCTGTATTGTATTGTGAAAAAATAGATGTAGCACTCAAAGAAAAATCTCACCTGCTATTACATGGCTTTGGCATGTGTCCATCAATGTGCATAAGCAAGTTTTAATTCCATGGATCGGTCCATCTTTGCATTGATGCATGGCCGCATGTTGTCTTTCTGCTGTGTGCACCACTTTGCATCACCACCAGTCTGCATCTGTGTATCCACTAATAATGTTTCTTAAAGTAATCAAAATAGTGTGCTTGCTTCTCCAATCTTTCTACTGAAATATATAGCAAGTGATCGATGAAGCGATGTCCCTGCGGCTGATCGGCTGGCCGCCCTAGATCATGTCTCGGCAATAAAATCGGTTGGTAGAGAGACGATTCTTGATTAAATCTCCGCCCATAGACCATAGTCCAGCGCCAGCAAAACGCTGAGATGCCGACTTCTGGGTCAATTGGAGATGTGACCTGCCGACTCCCAGATAAGTTGCTCGGTCCCGCATGCATCATGTTGTATGCAGCACTGAAGCTCTCAACGCCATGTATATACCTGCCTGCAAGCATAAGCATATATGATATATGTGCTGGTGTGCCTCTCAGTGGTCTGATGGCCTCTCAGTGCTATGTTATGATTTATCTCCCCTCGTTATCAAATCTACAAACAATCGGGCATGTGTAGCACAAAATAAGATTGCTATTCTGGGTCAAGTCGTACATCTTCGTGCACCCGCGATTGGCAAATACTACTGCATCAAGCCATGTCATGATTTATGGCTGTCTGATCAGATGTACGCCAAATAATCGGGCATGCTGTGTAGATGTTTCCCCAATCTGTTATGTTGATCTTAACACTACTGAAATATAAAGCATGCATGGTAGCGATTCGCTAGCGATCAATCAAACACTCACCCTGGTGCTGGTTGGCCAGCCGCCAATGGGCTGGGAGGTTGTGCGGCATTGGATGTATAGTTCGTCCTCCTCCACCATCCTGATCCCATCAAGCTACAAGGAGAGCGAACCGGAGGGAATCAAAATCGATCCAACAGAGTCCAAGCAATAATCAATCACCAAAAAACTGGTGGTACAAAAACAGCTAAGGGAAGGAGATTCGACAAATCACGGTCGTATGTACATACCTAGCGATCGGAGGAACCCATCTAGATGGCGTTGTATTATGGTGTACGTAGTGCGATGGCATACTGGCCTGGCCTTGCTCATCGAGTTGCATCATAGTAGCACCAGATAAATCATAATCCAATCTAGCTGGCTGCATGAGGTTAGATTAGAAGTCCCGTATGCACAATATACAAACTGATCAGATTTTGCAAATTCGATCAGCTTTGTGATTTGGGGTGATTTCTCTTGGGTGTGGAATAGGACGTTCCTAGAGATCCAGTGCTAGCACGCACCAGCTGCGCATGACGGATCAAGAAGGTTTTGGCAGTGGCGAGCAGATTGTCATGTCTAGAGCCGTCTAGGGCGGCCATGAGACTTGTGATTGACATGGAAGAGAAATAGGCTGGAGGAAAAAGTAGGTCGTACATATGCAATTTTTAGTGGTGGCAAAGGTGGGTAATTTCTCCAACTTTTAGTCTTTGACGATCTAGCGGCTAATATTCACAGATTTATATAGAATTAATGGCCAGATCTTTCTATTTTTTGTGAGATTTTCTAGGCTATTTCTCTATTTTCTGGTTAACCCGTCATGTACTTTTAATATATAATAGATGTTTTGTTGCTTTGCATGATTATGATCATTATTGTTCTCTTAGTTGGTCGCTCCTAGTATTTTGCTAGCCTCCATACCAAGTATGAGTTTCACTCATGCATCCAATTCCAAATAAAATCAAGTTATTCCAAAGAGTCCACCATACCTACATATTAGCATTTGCTATTCCAAGTATATTCATGTTTTTATCTACCTTCTGAATTAAACTTGTTATGTGAAAATTAGTGATTAAAACTCTCACGAACTTGATGACACACTTTACTTTTCTTGCACTTAATAAACTTGAACCATTGTGTCCATCTATATTGCGTATATGTTTGCGTTTTGTAAGTTATGAATTAGCAGAACCATGTTATCATGGGAAACGCTTTCAATATTGCACTTTATTTAGTTGATATCATGTTCTTTTGCTTATAGATCCCAACGGTGTGAAACGAAATGGGAGCTTGTAAGGCTTATGGAGTTCGTATATGTGTTAGAGAAACGCTTGGGCGACTGGTCTAAGCCATGCCAAATCATGGTGGAAACCTGCAGCGTAACCATAGTAAGCAATCTATAAAGCATCCTCTATAAAAAAACCTATGTAAATAGGAAAGAAAAAAAAGGAGAAAAAAAGAGGCCTATGCAAATAGGAAATAAAAGGACTGTTGAGATGCTCACTGTCTGCTTGCCTTGTTAGTTTGATATGGGGAATATTTTGTATCATCGGGCAAGGGGTACCCCGTTGGCGGTTCTCTATGATACACATGTACTTACAATGACAAGAACTTACATGTGACTAAAGTTGAGTAACATAAGGAATGGTACTCATAAGTAAGGGCAATGATATTTTCAGCTTATAACTTGTCAAGCATATCCTCATATTTGTTCACTTTAAACTTAATCACGTAAAGATGCTTATGATAGGGGCAATAAGAGCTGAAAGCTAATAAGCACCATAATTTTTGGAAGCTCTTTATGAGACTTGAATCCCTGCTTCCTTCTATGAAAGGCCTTTCTTTTACTTTTATGTTGAGTCTCCATCTTCTATCTTTATGTACCTATTAAGAATAGTGGTTATTCTTAGTTTAATGGTTATTCTCTATTTTCTGGTTAACCCGTCATGTAATTTTAATATATAATAGATGTTTTGTCGCTTTGCATGATTATGGCCATTATTGCTCTCTTAGTTGGTCGCTCCCAGTCTTTTGCTAGCCTCCATACCAAGTATGAGTTCCACTCATGCATCCAATTCCAAATAAAACCAAGTTATTCCAAAGAGTCCATCATACCTACCTATTAGCATTTGCTATTCCAAGTATATTCATGTTTTTATCTACCTTCCAAATTAAACTTGTTATGTGAAAATTAGTGATTAAAGCTCTCACGAACTTTATGGCACACTTTACTTTTCTTGCACTTAATAAACTTGAACCATTGTGCCCATCTATATTGCATATATGTTTGCATTTTATAAGTTATGAATTAGCAGAACCATGTTATCATGGGAAACGCTTTCAACATTGCACTTTATTTAGTTGATATCATGTTCTTTTGCTCATAGATCCCGACGGTGTGAAACGAAATGGGAGCTTGTAAGGCTTATGGAGTTCGTATATGTGTTAGAGAAACGCTTGGGCGACTGGTCTAAGCCATGCCAAATCATGGTGGAAACCTGCAGCGTAACCATAGTAAGCAATCTATAAAGCATCCTCTATAAAAAAACCTATGTAAATAGGAAAGAAAAAAAAGGAGAAAAAAAGAGGCCTATGCAAATAGGAAATAAAAGGACTGTTGAGATGCTCACTGTCTGCTTGCCTTGTCATTTTGATATGGGGAATCTTCCGTATCATCGGGCAAGGGGTACCCTGTTGGCGGTTCTCTATGATACACATGTATTTACAATAACAAGAACTTACCTGTGACTAAAGTTGAGTAACATGAGGAATGGTACTCGTAAGTAAGGGGCATGATATTTTCAGCTTATAACTTGTCAATCATATCCTCATATTTGTTCACTTTAAACTTAATCACGTAAAGATGCTTATGATAGGGGCAATAAGAGCTGAAAGCTAATAAGCACCATAATTTTTGGAAGCTCTTTATGAGACTTGAATCCCTGCTTCCTTCTATGAAAGGCCTTTCTTTTACTTTTATGTTGAGTCTCCATCTTCTATCTTTATGTACCTATTAAGAATAGTGGTTATTCTTAGTTTAATGGTTATTCTCTATTTTCTGGTTAACCCGTCATGTAATTTTAATATATAATAGATGTTTTGTCGCTTTGCATGATTATGGCCATTATTGCTCTCTTAGTTGGTCGCTCCCAGTCTTTTGCTAGCCTCCATACCAAGTATGAGTTCCACTCATGCATCCAATTCCAAATAAAACCAAGTTATTCCAAAGAGTCCATCATACCTACCTATTAGCATTTGCTATTCCAAGTATATTCATGTTTTTATCTACCTTCCAAATTAAACTTGTTATGTGAAAATTAGTGATTAAAGCTCTCACGAACTTTATGGCACACTTTACTTTTCTTGCACTTAATAAACTTGAACCATTGTGCCCATCTATATTGCATATATGTTTGCATTTTATAAGTTATGAATTAGCAGAACCATGTTATCATGGGAAACGCTTTCAACATTGCACTTTATTTAGTTGATATCATGTTCTTTTGCTCATAGATCCCGACGGTGTGAAACGAAATGGGAGCTTGTAAGGCTTATGGAGTTCGTATATGTGTTAGAGAAACGCTTGGGCGACTGGTCTAAGCCATGCCAAATCATGGTGGAAACCTGCAGCGTAACCATAGTAAGCAATCTATAAAGCATCCTCTATAAAAAAACCTATGTAAATAGGAAAGAAAAAAAAGGAGAAAAAAAGAGGCCTATGCAAATAGGAAATAAAAGGACTGTTGAGATGCTCACTGTCTGCTTGCCTTGTCATTTTGATATGGGGAATCTTCCGTATCATCGGGCAAGGGGTACCCTGTTGGCGGTTCTCTATGATACACATGTATTTACAATAACAAGAACTTACCTGTGACTAAAGTTGAGTAACATGAGGAATGGTACTCGTAAGTAAGGGGCATGATATTTTCAGCTTATAACTTGTCAATCATATCCTCATATTTGTTCACTTTAAACTTAATCACCTAAATATGCTTATGATAGGGACAATGAGAGCTGAAAGCTAATAAGCACCATAATTTTTGGAACCTCTTTATGAGACTTGAATCCCTGCTTCCTTCTATGAAAGGCCTTTCTTTTACTTTTATGTTGAGTCTCCATCTTCTATCTTTATGCACCTATTGAGAGAGCATAGTGGTTATTCTTAGTTTAATGTGCATTGTCCCAAAACTTGTTGATTGATTCATAACTTTTATATTGCTCGTTCTTAAACTATTTGTATCTAGTCACCCTTATGAACTTTGAAGGTGTCCTATGCATTTATGTTTTGCTACACTATGAGGGACAAACTGAATACCATTCTCATTATGTTTTTTATATGTGAAACAAACAAACGTCTTTCAAAGCATTATTATTCAGGAATCTTTTGTTTGTACATCTTCATGTTACAGCATAGTTGCTATGTCTTATTATTAAACTATATCTTTGATGTTTATGTTAGAGTACTATGATCCTAGCTATCAATGTTTTACAAATACCTTGATCAAGATTGTGTTGGTGCATGTCACCTCAAAAATTATTCTTTTTATCGCTTACCTACTCGAGGACGAGCAGGAGTTAAGCTTGGGGATATTGATACGTCGTAAACGTATCTATAATTTTTGATGTTCCATGCTTGTTTAGTATCTACTTTCTTATATTTTGTTCACACTCTGAGGTATTTTTATATGTTTTATGGAACTAACCTATTAAGAAGATGCCACAGTGTTAGTTGTCTGTTTTCTGCTGTTTTTGGTTTCAGAAAAGCTAGAAAAGACATATTTTCTCGGAATTGGACTGGACAAAAGCCAAAGTCAATATTTTACTGGAAGACTCACGGAGCCAGAAGACGACATGGAGAGGGGCATGGGCTAGCCACACCACCTGGTGGCGCGGGCCAGGCCAGGCCGCGCCAGGGGGTGGTGTGGGCCCCTCAGGCCTCCATCGACCTTGCCCCTTTGCCTATATATTCGCCCCGGGACGAAAACCCTAAGTACCAGATCAGAATTACACGAAAAGTTTCACAGTGCCACCACCACTGAAGAGGATATTCAGGGAATAGAAGTCTCTATTCCGGCACCCTGCCAGGACGGGGAAGTGCCCCCGGAGCTATCTCCATCGACTCCACCGCCATCTCCATCGCCGTTGCCGACTCCCATGATGAGGAGGGAGTAGATCTCTCTCGAGGCTAAGGGATGCACAAGTAGCTATGTGTTCATCTCTCTCTATACGCGTGATCTTATTGAGATCATGAGCTTTATAATCTATAGATCTATTCTGCTACTCAAGTGATTTAATTAATCTCTGCTTATCCCCACGTGTGTGAAGTTGACAGTGTGCACACCGTGTGGCACTTTGGCTAAGGTTACATAAATACTTATCATGAGTATAATTTGAGTTGGATGTCTCTATGAGATTGTGGTGTTTGTTAGAACCATCTAGCGCTCAAGGTGATATTGAGGGGTTATCTAGATGGGGAATGCGAACTTTAAGGTTTGCTGTTATAGCCGTACATCATCCAACCGGAGAGTAGTTCAGGGTAGCATCATGAAGTGAATATATTTATATGAGAGTTTCCACTAGTGAAAGTATGATCCCTAGGCCTTGTTTCTAAGCATTGAAACACCGTTTACAATCAGTTCTGTTACATGTTTGCTTGCTGCCACCATTATTTCAGATTGCAATTACCACTTATAATCATCCATATTACTTGTATTTCACTATCTCTTCGCCGAACTAGTGCACCTATACACCTAACAAGTGTATTGGGTGTGTTGGGGACACAAGAGACTTCTTGTATCTTCATTGCAGGGTTGCTTGAGAGGGATACCTTTGACCACTTCCTCCCTAAGTTCGATAAACCTTGGGTGATCCACTTAAGGGAAACTTGTTGCTAATCTACAAACCTCTGCACTTGGAGGCCCAACACTGTCTACAAGAATAGAAGCGTGCGCAAACATCAGTGGCGTAGCCCCCGAGTCCGTTGATGTGCTTGCTTTCTTCTCTGGAGCCTTGATGGAGCACTTGGAGATGCGCTCGAGTAATACCCCAGGTGGATGGGGGCGCAGGTGGAGCCGATGTTGGCGAGTAGATCCACCTCTTTGTTGCTTTCGCAGCCTATGTGTCGTAGTTCACAGCCGTCGAAGTCTCCCTCGAGTGTGTCGTAGAGGTCACGATAGGCGATCATGTTGTCGCTCAGTGCGTCGGACTCGTTCATCATTTGGTTGACCACTAGCTTGGAGTCGCCGTAGATGATGAGCCTCTTGGCGCCGCAGGCTTTCTCCATCCGCATCCCATGGATTAAGGCTTCGTACTCGGCTTTGTTATTAGAGGCAGTGAACTGCATTCGCAGAATATATTTCATCTTGTTTCCTTGAGGTGATGTCAGGATGACGCCTGCGCCAGGTCTGTCCTTTCGCTTGGACCCGTCGAAGTGCATTGTCCAAAGATAGGACATCTCTGGCTTGTCGGGGAGCTAATTCTCCATCCAGTGCATGAGGAAGTCCGGGAGAACTTGCGACTTTATCGCGTCGCGCTTCTCATATGTGATGTCTCGCGGAGACAGTTCGATTCCCTAGAGCGCGACTCGTCTAGTGGCGTCAGGATTATTGAGTATATGCCCGAGCGGGGCGTCGTTTACCACCATGATTGGGTGCTCCTGGAAGTAATGGTGCAGTCGCCTGACTGTCATGAAGACGTCATACGCCAGCTTCTGGTAGTGCGGGTATCGCTGCTTTGTTGGTGTGAGCACCTCGCTGAGGTAGTATACTAGGCGCTGGACCCCATGGACCTTATTTTCTTCGGCTCGTTCCACCACGAGCACCGTGCTGACCACCTGGTTGGTGGCGAAGGTGTAGAGAAGCAATGGTTCCTTTTCGCGAGGCGTCACTAGTACTGGCAAGGTGGATAGTAGACGCTTGAGATCTTCGAATGCTTCTTGTGCCTCGTCTGTCCACTCGAACTTGTCACCTTTGTGGAGGAGTTGGTAGAAGGGTAGTGCCTTTTCGCCCATTCGACTAATGAACCGACTGAGTGCTGCGATTCACCCAGCCAGCTGCTGGACGCCTTTTACGTTCTTCGCCTTCTCAATGGCCAGTATGGCTTTTATTTTCTCCGGGTTTGCCTCGATCCCCCTCGCAGAGATGAGATACCCAAGTAATTGCCTAGATGGCACGCCGAAGGCACATTTATCTCGATTGAGCTTGATCTGATAGCGATCGAGGTTAGCGAAGGTCTTGTGGAGATCGTCGATTAACATGGCTTCCTCTTTGGTTTTGATGACAATGTCATCAACATAGACTTGGATATTGAGACCAAGTTGGTTCTTAAGGCAAGCCTACATGCATCGCTGATAGGTGGCTCCTGCGTTTTTTAGCCCGAAAGGCATCATGTTGTAGCAGAACACACCAAAGGGCGTTGTAAATGCTATTTTCTCTTGGTATTCCTCCTTCTTTCGAATATGATTGTAGCCTGAGTAGGCGTCGAGGAAGCAGAGGCGCTCACATCCCACGGTGGAGTCGCTGATTTGGTTGATCTGTGGCAACGGGAAGTGATCCTTTGGGCAGTGCTTATTCAAGGAGGTGAAGTCCACGCACATCCGCAGGATATCCGCATCTTTTTTAGGCACAAGCACTTTGTTAGCGAGCCGGGTGCTTTCCTTGATTCCGTCTATGAAGTTTGCGTCGAGGAGTCTGTTGATCTCCATACCGATTGCTTTTGCTCTTGGTTCAGAAAGTCGTCGTATTGTCTGGTTGACTGGCCTCGCGTCTGGATTCACGTTGAGTGAGTGCTCGGCGAATTCCCTAGGAACCCCTGGCATGTCCGCTGGACACCAGGCGAAGATTTCACAGTGCTCACAGAGGAATTCGTCGAGCGCGAGTTCCTATGCGGAACTCAAGTTGTTGGCGATGAGGGCCGTCTTGGTCGGGTTCGTTGGGTGGACCTAGACTTTCTTCGTGTGCACCGACGAGTCGAAGGATAGGTCGGGTGAACTTGGCCTGGTCAGGGGAGACAGACTGTTGTCTGTTGACTCCTTTAATCTTGCGAGTTCCTCCTGCATGTCGAAGAACTGGGAGATTCTGTTGAATTCCCTGTCGCAGTTGTCGGACCTCTCGAAGCTTCCATGAACCTCGCGAACGCGGCAGGTCCGAGGATGCAGTGGTATTGTGAGGGCGAATCGATAACTTCAAAGTCGATGCGCTCTCACCGAAACTTTTGCAGTGTGCCGAAGATGACGTCGAGGTTTATTTGGCCCAGGGGATATACGCCCTTTCCCGAGATGATGCCGTGGAACGTCGTGTCTGTGTTGGGTCCGCAGCATAGAAAACAAAAATTTTCCTACGATGAGAACTACACGCCAAGATCTATCTACTAGGTACAAAGCAACGGGTGGACATACATCCAACGAGAACTTACCCTCGAAGACAACGAGTTTTGTTAACGAGTAGGAACTCATGGTTGATGTAGTCGTACACTTGCCGATCTCAAGATCGAGTGGAAGTCCGAGCGCCGCAACTCAGCAGTGCATCCGTACTCACACACACGTTCAAGCCACCGGACAACATCCACCTCCTCGCTCCAGCGATCCAGCGGAAGCAGCAAGTCCTTCCAGACGAAATGCCACCGGGAACATGTATCTCGCTAATCCGAGACCATGGGGGAATAATTCTAGAGGAGGAGAGAGATCCTTCACAAGGAGGTGTGTGGATGAAGGAGGGAATGGGTGGCCTTTTATAGGAGGAGGGGGGGTGCCTCTCCTCTCCATGGCCGGCGCATGGGGGGGTGACCCCTCACCTCCCCCATTCATGTGGTGGTAACCCCTCCACATTAAAATGCCTCTTCACATTCCCTTTTAAAGTCGCCACTTTAAATGCATTAAAATTCTCCAAGTTTAATGCTCTCTCATTTAATAAAACTCTTTTATTAAATTTATTCAGAATTTTGTTAATTACTTTAATTAACAAACATTCACATATAGCCCCTTGCAATATTTCAATATCACATGCAGAACCACTTTCTGCCATTTCACCCGAAACAATTTCCGGTTTCTATCGAAACAATTCCTGCGCTTTGCAATTCTTTCGTCTGAAACATATGTGCTCCAAAATGGTGTCCGGTAACTCTTAAGTGTGTCACCCTATGGTTCGCAAATAATGCATACATGATTTAGACCCTTCTCCGATCAATAATCAGCAGCGGGACCTGGAGATTCATACTGACTCCTACACATTCAACGATGACTTCTATGATCGTGAGAACCTTTAACGCTTGTAACTCAATCCCTTTGTCTCGCGATATATTACATGTCCGAGATTCGATCATCAGTATCTCCATACCTAGTTTGATCTCGTTACCGACATGCACTCTTTTCTCATTCCCGTGATATAACATTCTAGTGATCACATCACTTGCTTGCAAGCTATCTCAATGTGATATCACCGAGAGGGCCCAGAGTATATCTATCCATTATCAGGATTGACAAATTCCACTCTTGATCCATGAGCCTCAACATAACACCTTCGTAGTACTGAACCCATCTTTATAGTCACCCTGTTACGGTGTGACGTTTGATGTTATCAAGATACTCTTCCGGTGTTAGCAATTAACATGATCTCATGGTCTAAGGATAAAGATTACTTTGTATGATGTTATAGCAATATAAACATAATGACTTGATCGTAATGTTATACTTTGGATGAATGTTCATCAAATCATTCCACCAATGGTGTGACCTTGTTATTAACAACATCCAATGTCCATGATCAGGAAACCTTGATCATCTTGTTAATCAACAAGCTAGTCTATAAGAGAGGCATAACTAGGAACCCTTTTTGTTTATTAAACACACATGTATTGATGTTTCTAATCAATACAATTCTAGCATGCAAAATAAACATCTATCATATATAAGGAATACATAATAACAACTTTATTATTGCCTCTCAGGGCATATTTCCTCCAGTCTCCCACTTGCACTAGAGAAAATAATCTAGTTCACATAGTGATAAATCTAACACCCATGGAGTTCTGGTGTTGATCATGTTTTGTCCTAGGGAGAACTTTAGTCAAAGGATCTGCTACATTTAGGTCCGTGTGTACTTTACAAATCTTTATATCTCCATCCTTGACATGCTCGCGGATGGAGTGAAACCGGCGCTTAATATGCTTGGAATTCTTGTGAGACCTCGGTTCTTTTGCGTTGGCTATGGCTCCATTGTTGTCACAATAGATCACCATTGGGTCCAATGCACTAGGAACCACACCTAGTTCCGTAATGAACTCTTTCATCCAAACCGCTTCCTGCGCTGCTTCTGAACCAGCAACATATTCCGCCTCCGTCATTGATCCAGCCACCACAGGTTGTTTGGAACTCCTCCAACTAACTGCTGCTCCGTTCAAGAGAAATACGTATCCGGATTGAGACTTAGAGTCATCCAGATCGGTGTTAAAGCTAGCATCAACATAACACTTAGCGACTAGCTCTTCTTCACCTTCGTATATAAGAAACATATCCCTAGTTCTTCTCAAGTACTTGAGGATGTTCTTTACCGCTATCCAGTGTTCCGAACCTGGATCAGATTGGTACCTACTAGTCAAACTAATAGCATGTGCCACATCCGGTCTTGTACATAGCATGGCATACATAATAGAGCCTATGGCCGAGGCATAGGGGATCTTATCCATCATCTCTCTTTCTTCCGTCGTAGCCGAACTTTGAGTCTTACTCAATGTCTTGCCTTGCAACATAGGTAAGAACCCCTTCTTACTTTCGTCCATATTAAACTTCTTTAATATCTTATCAAGGTATGTACTCTGCGATAGCCCAATTAAGCGCCTTGATCTATCTCTATAGATTTTAATGCCTAATATATATGACGCTTCACCAAGGTCTTTCATCGAAAATTTGCTGTTTAGATATCTTTTAACACTGTTTAAAAGATCTATATCATTTCCAATCAATAATATGTCATCCACATATAATATCAGAAATGCCACATTGCTCCCACTCACTTTCTTGTAAATACAAGCCTCTCCATAAGTTTGGACAAATCCAAACTCTTTGATCACCTCATCAAAGCGGAGATTCCAACTCCAGGATGCTTGCTCCAGTCCATAGATGGATCGCTGAAGTTTGCACACCTTATTAGCATCCTTAGGATCGACAAAACCCTTAGGTTGTATCATATACAACTCTTCTTCAATATTACCATTGAGGAACGCAGTTTTGACATCCATCTTTCATATTTCATAATCGAAATATGCAGCAATTGCTAACATAATCCTAACTAACTTAAGCATCGCTACGGGAGAGAATGTCTCATCGTAGTCAACTCCTTGAATTTGTCGAAAACCCTTTGTGACAAGTCGAGCCTTATAGATGGTAACATTACCATCAGCATCAGTTTTTCTTTTGAAAATCCATTTATTCTCAACGGCCTTTCGATCGTGAGGTAAGTCCACCAAGGTCCAAACTTGGTTCTCGTACATGGATTCCATCTCGGATTTCATGGCTTCTAGCCATTTGTTGGAATCCAGGCTCATCATCGCTTCTTCATACATCGCAGGGTCATCCATTTCATCAACCATGAAATTCACAACAGGATTTCCATACAGTTCAGGAGCTGCACGTGTCCTGCTTGACCTACGAGGTTCGGTAGTTTCCTCTTTCGGAGTTTCATGATCAATATCATTAGCTCTCTCTTCATTAGGTGAAGTCAACTGCGAAACAACTTCCGGTGCTACGCCACTCGCTATTTCATGAAGAGAAGGTTCAATAACCTCTTCGAGTTCTACCTTCCGACTACTCACACCTTTCGCGAGAAACTCCTTCTCAAGAAAGGATCCATTCTTGGCAACAAAAACCTTGCCCTCGGATCTATGATAGAAGGTATACCCAATTGTTTCCTTAGGGTATCCTATGAAGGCGCATTTTTCCGCTTTGGGTTCAAGTTTATCCGGTTGAAGTTTCTTCACATAAACATCGCATCCCCAAACTTTAAGAAATGACAGCTTAGGTTTGTTTCGAAACCACAATTCATACGGTGTCGTTTCAACGGATTTAGATGGTGCCTGATTTAAAGTGAATGCAGCTGTTTCCAGTGCATAACCCCAAAATGACAGTGGCAAGTCAGTCAGAGACATCATAGATCGAACCATATCCAATAAGGTACGATTACGATGTTCCGACACACCATTACGTTGTGGTGTTCCGGCAGGCGTGAGTTGTGAAAATATTCCACACTCTTTCATGTGTGTGCTAAACTCGTAACTTAGATACTCTCCTCCACGGTCAGACCGTAGAAATTTGATCCTTTTATTACGATGATTTTCCACTTCATTCTGAAATTCCTTGAACTTTTCAAAAGTTTCAGACTTGTGTTTCATCAAATAGATATACCCGTATCTACTCAAATCATCCGTGAAAGTAACAAAATAACGATATCCACCTCGCGCCGACACACTCATTGGTCTACACACATCAGTATGTATGACTTCCAATAAATCTATCGCCCGTTCCATTGAACCGGAAAACGGCGTTCTAGTCATCTTGCCCATAAGGCATGGCTCACATGTATCAAATGATTCAAAATCAAGTGATTCCAAAAGTCCATCAGAATGGAGTTTCTTCATGCGTTTAACACCAATATGACCTAGACGGTAGTGCCATATATATGCAGATATATCATTATCAAGTTTAATCTTTTTAGCATTAACATTATGAATGTGCGTAATATTACTATCGAGATCCATCAGAAATAAACCATTCAACATAGGTGCATGACCATAGAAGATATCATTCTTATAAATCGAACAACCATTGTTTTCAGATTTAAAGGAATGACCACTTTGCATCAAACACAATCCGGATACAATGTTCATGCTCAGTGCAGGCACCAAATATTTAGGTTTATAACTAATCCCGATGGCATATGGAGAGGTAGCGTCCCGACGGCGATCACATCAACTTTTGATCCATTGCCGACCCGCATCCTGACCTCATCCCTTGCTAGTTGTCGCTTGTTCCGTAGCCCCTGAACCGAGTTACATATATTAGCAACCAATCCCGTATCAAATACCCAGGTTCTACTGCGAGTACTAGTCAAGTACACATCAATAACATGTATATCACATATACCTTTGTTTGCCTTGCCGGACTTCCTGTCCGCCAAATACTTGGGGCAATTGCGCTTCCAATGGCCAGTCCCCTTGCAATAGTAACACTCGGTATCAGACTTAGGACCAGCTCGGGGTTTCTTTTCAGGCGCGGCAACAGATTTGCCACCCTTCTTTCCCTTGTGCTTGCCTTTCTTGTCCTTCTTGAAACCGGTGGTCCTATTGATCATCAACACTTGATGTTCTTTCCTAATCTCCACTTCTGCAGTCTTAAGCATTGTGAAGCTCGGAAGAGTCTTCTTCATGCCCTGCATATTATAGTTCATCACGAAGCTCTTGTAGCTAGGTGCCAGAGATTGGAGAACACGATGTATGCCCAAGTCAATGGGAATCGTTATTCCCAAGGACACAAGCTTATCGGTGTACACAGACATTTTGAGTACGTGCTCACTAACGAAGCTGTTTTCCTCCATTTTGTAGCTGAAGAACTTTTCAGAAGCATTATAACTCTCTACGACATCATGGGTATCAAAAATCATTTTCAATTCTCCCATGGTATCAAAGGCATTGCCATTTTCGAAACGCTTTCGAAGTTCTGGCTCTAGCCCATATAGTATGTCGCAATGAACTAAGTTGTGGTCCTCCTGACGAGTCACATAGACATTCTTTTCCTCGTCAGGGGCATCAGGAGCTGGTGGGGGGCCTAGCGGCGCATCTAGCACATATTGCTTTTGTGGAGCAGTGAGGAGAATCCTCAAATTCATAGCCCAGTTGGTGAAGTTGCTACCATTCGCAGCAAGTTTCTCTTTCTCCATGAACACATTGAAATTAAAAGCAGGTGGTGTCATCTACAATAGAATCTGTAAAGTTTATTTAGACTAAGTTTATGATAGGTTGAGTTCAACTAATCCAAATTACAAATGAACTCCCACTCAAAAACGACATCCCTCGTGTCCTTTTGGTGATTACATGAACCAAATCCACTACACCAAGTCCGATCATCATATGAGTCGGTGGAGCTTCAAAGGCGAGCATCTATATGTGCATCATATCAACTATATGACTCATGCTTAACCTTTCGGTCCGTGTTCCGAGGCCATGTCTGTACATGCTAGGCTCGCCAAGTAAGAACCTTAGTACTCGCCTGTGTAAAACTGTATTACACCCGTTGTATGAAAGCGTAGAGTCTAGTACACCCGATCATCACGTGATGTCTCGAAACACGATCCATAGAACGGTGCATACTCAAGGAAGAACACATTTTATCTTGATATCTAAATGAGGGATCATCTTACAATGCTACCAAAAGCGCCAAACTAGCAGTATAAGATGCTAACATCTAATGTGTAAAGTGAGATGATATGGTCCATGCATTTGATCTCTATCATTTCCATTGTGGTATGATCTGTATCATTCCTTTGTGTGTACGACCAAGGTCTATGGAACTTACACGTTGAATGTGTTGTAAGAGTATCTATCATACATCTACTTACAACAATACCATATCAATACACTAGCCCAGCAACGATCTAAACTAGATGCCTCTAATTTATCAATTGCAAGTTTTACGTGGCTTAGGGCTTTCGGAGATAGAACCGTTCTCACCTACAAACATGAAACACAACGAGGATAACCAAGGTATTAGCAACTCGTTGTAAATCAGATATTGACTATAGTAGGAGAGACAGACACCCGCCAGCCACTTATGCAAAACAAGTTGCATGTCAGTCGTGGAACCGGTCTCATGTACGATGACATGTAAGGTTGGTCCGGGCCGCTTCATCCCACTTTGCCACCAATATCCAAAGTACATAGAAGATGAAGTAACATGATCATCATCGCCCACATATAAACATATGTGTACTACTCATGCAAAGCACCTACGCATAGATCAGGCTCTGATGCCACTGTTGGGTCCGCAGCATAGAAAACAAAAAATTTCCTACGATGAGAACTACATGCCAAGATCTATCTACTAGGTACAAAGCAACGGGTGGATATACATCCAACGAGAACTTACCCTAAAAGACAACGAGTTTTGTTAACGAGTAGGAACTCGTGGTTGATGTAGTCGTACACTTGCCGATCTCAAGATCGAGTGGAAGTCTGAGCACCGCAACTCAGCAGCGCATCTGTACTCGCACACACGTTCAAGCCATCGGACAACCTCCACCTCCTCGCTCCAGCGATCCAGCGGAAGCAGTAACTCCTTCCAGACGAAATGCCACCGGGAACATGTATCTCGCTAATCCGAGACCATGGGGGAATAATTCTAGAGGGGGAGAGAGATCCTTCACAAGGAGGTGTGTGGATGAAGGAGGGAATGGGTGGCCTTTTATAAGAGGAGAGGGGGTGCTCCTCATCTCCATGGCCGGCGCATGGGGGGGGTGACCCCTCACCTCCCCCATTCATGTGGTGGTAACCCCTCCACATTAAAATGCCTCTTCACATTCCCTTTTAAAGTCTCCAATTTAAATGCATTAAAATTCTCCAAGTTTAATGCTCTCTCATTTAATAAAACTGTTTTATTAAATTTATTCAGAATTTTTTTAATTACTTTAATTAACAAACATTCACATATAGCCCCCTGCAATATTTCAATATCACATGCAGAACCACTTTCTGCAATTTCACCCGAAACAATTTCTGGTTTCTATCGAAACAATTCCTGCGCTTTGCAATTCTTTCGTCTGAAACATATGTGCTCCAAAATGGTGTCCGGTAACTCTTAAGTGTGTCACCCTACGGTTCACGAATAGTGCAGACATAATTGAGACCCTTCTCCGATCAATAATCAGCAACGGGACCTGGAGATCCGTACTGACTCATACACATTCAACAATGACTTCTGTGATCGTGAGAACCTTTAACGCCTGTAACTAAATCCCTTTGTCTCGCGATATATTACATGTCCGATAATCGATCATTGGTATCTCCATACCTAGTTTGATCTCGTTACCGACATGCACTCTTTTCTCGTTCCCGTGATATAACATTCTAGTGATCACATCACTTGCTTGCAAGCTATCTCAATGTGATATCACCAAGAGGGCCCAGAGTATATCTATCCATCATCGGGATTAACAAATTCCACTCTTGATCCATGAGCCTCAACATAACACCTTCGTAGTACTGAACCCATCTTTATAGTCACCCAGTTACGGTGTGACGTTTGATGTCATCAAGATACTCTTCCAGTGTTAGCAATTAACATGATCTCATGGTCTAAGGATAAAGATTACTTCATATGATGTTATAGCAATATAAACATAATGACTTGATCATAATGCTATACTTTGGATGAATGTTCATCACATCATTCCACCAATGGTGTGACCTTGTTATTAACAACATCCAATGTCCATGATCAGGAAACCTTGATCATCTTGTTAATCAACAAGCTAGTCTATAAGAGAGGCATAAATAGGAACCCTTTTTGTTTATTAAACACACATGTATTGATGTTTCCGATCAATACAATTCTAGCATGCAAAATAAACATCTATCATATATAAGGAATACATAATAACAACTTTATTATTGCGTCTCAGGGCATATTTCCTTCAGTCTAAAACTTCCAGACAAGTCAGAGGGATCCTCATCGCACGCAAGGTACTCGCGAACATGAGGATGCCGCTCCCGCCATCCATGAAGACGTGACTCATATCGAAGCCCCTGATCTGCGCCTCGAGTACGAGGGCATAGTGGCTTGGACGAGGAACTTGGCGCGGGTGGTCGCGCTTGTCGAAGGTGATGCAGGACTCGCTTCCACTGAAGTACTCAGTGGTGGAAGGTGGAAAATTTATCGCCAAATTGACTTGGTGAGTGATTTCCTTCTGCATTCGATTGGAGGGGCGCCCTTTTTGGATCATCCCCATGTTGCCCACAGCTCGCGTGTATGGCTCACCTCCATGATGCTGGACTAGCGCAGCCGTAGGTGGTGGTGGCTTCGGCGGTGGTGGCGGAGCTCCATGTGCCACAGTGCCTTGGGCAGCTCCATAGCCCCGATTGATCATGTCGCGATTCATCTGGGCCAGGCCCTTGTGGAGTTTGAGGAACTCGCGGCAATCCTTGAGAAGGTGACTGGATTTTTTCTTGTCGTCGTACTTGTCGATGTAGAAGTGCATGTTGCATGGTCCGGATAGTTTGTCCTGGATGGATGTTGCGGGTGCCTCTTCGCGAATGCGGCGTTGCCACACTTTCGTGGTTTTCCCAGCATCGTGGTATCCTCCGCTGCGATATCCATTGTTGCGGTTGTCGTCGTGTTTGTCGGCGTAGCCAGCCGTGACCAATTTTGACTTTGCCGCGGTTCTTGTAGACGCGCATTCGACGTTTTCCTCAGCGGTCGCGTCTGGGCCCAAGGTCGTCGTCATCATCGGAGTAGGTTCAGTTTTTTCACCGAATCTTCTCCATCCGCCCACCGATTCGCGATCTCCATCAGGTGGTCGATTTTTTTGGGCTTCGAGCGGCCCAGCTCCTCCCTGAGCTCTATACGGTGAACTTCGCCGTTGAACGTGTCGATTGCACGGTCCTCCGATATGTTTTCTATGGAGTTCTTGATGATAGACCACCTCTGGATGTATAAGCGCATCGACTCGCCAGACCTTTGGTGGCAGCCTCTTAGTTCTTTGATTGACGCGGGCCTTTTGTAAGTGCCCTTGAAGTTGCGCACAAATTTGTAGACCATCTCTTCCCAACTGTGAATTGATCCGCACGGGAGGTTGTTGAACCATGCGCGGGCGGCGCCTTGCAGTTGTAGCTGCAGGCATTGCATTGCCGTGCTTGAGTTTCCATCGTGTAGCCTGACGGAGGAGATGTGATCCTCCACCCAGATTTTCGGGTCCTGCAGGCCGTCAAATTTTGGGTTATCTGATGGGAGTTTGAACCCCTTAGGCATTCGCTCACTGATGGCCTACTCAAGCATCTGCCGTAGAGAGAGATTCGTCTCATCTTCCTCCGAGTCAGTCGAGCGAGCATGCCTTGCCCGCCTCTTATCGACCTTGCACTGTGTGATGTCATCACGCGCGTCGTAGTCGTGGTCATGCCGCCGTGAGCGACGTCACCATGACAGATCATGGCTATCATCGCTGGAAGAGTACGAGTAGTAGTATTTGTCCAGAGCCATGCTTTTCTTCGTCTCTGGTGTTGGCTCTTTGTCGAGGGCGGCCTCGATTAACCCCTGGCTTGCGATCATAGATCGGTGCATGGCAGCTCGCGGATCTCCAGCCGGTGGCTAGTTGTTAAGGAGGTACATGGCGGCCGATGTCACCGCAGCCTGCAGCGTCTTCGGGAGCATGTTGCCCCGTGTATCCACCATCATAGAGCCGAAGTCGAGGACTTTCGCGGCTTCTACGCGCTCCTGGTCGGTGAGGTGGGCCAGTCGGGATCGCCTTTTGTTGGCCAGGTACTCGTTGCCTTTGGAGGAGGATCCTTCGTGGGAGGAGAGTCCAGCTCGCCGAAGGCTCGACTCGTCCGCCGCCTTTCTACGCGCCTCGAGTTGTGCGATTACTTGCTGCTGGTGCTTGAATTCTTCCTTTAGCAGCCAATGGTAGCCCATCAGCATGTCCTGTGATGTGTTGGGGGGCAGAGGATTGCCCCGTAGAGCTTCTTGACAGCGGGCCCACTCGTTGTCGTTGAGCTTGATCAGCATGCGCTATCCGGTGTTCTCATTCGCCATGAGCGACGGTTCTCCTCCCATCCCGTTATTGGTGGGCGCGCCATTGGTAGGACCACCGTTGGTGGGGCCACCATTTGCGACTGGTATACCGCCATTGGTTGGTCCAGTGCTGGTGCTGGTGTTTTCGCAATTGACGCTGGTGTCGCCCGCGGAAATGACAATGCACATGAAGTGATTGGGGACGCTGCTACTCCCACAACTTTCAGATCCGGAGTCGTAGGCTTCATCTTCTGTGGCCAGGCCACCCAGATCGGATCTGCGACTGTTGTCGCTGTCCGTGCTCCCAACTGTTGTCGGGACGTTGAGCTTGCTGAGGGTGCCGATTGGTGGTGGGAACCACGATGCTGGAGCAATCGCGAGTGCCGTTGGCTAGTTAGGCATGTGAAGCGTGCCCAGTTGACCAACCTGGAAGGGCAAGCTCCCGATCGCCAGGTTGATCCCATCACCCACGGACTCGAAAACCGGGCGAGTGGCCGGGTGTGGACGGTGAAGTCGAAAGCGCCAAAGAGCTGGCGAATCTCCACTGTTGTAGAGTTGTAGATCGCGGTTGATGGGGCCAAATAAGCCACGACATCAGCACTCCCAATTCCCACAGACGGCGCCAAGTGACAAGGGTTCAACTCGTCAATGCCTATTGTTATAGACTTGGGTTTTGGAGAAGGAGGGAGCGCTGGAGGCATAAATCGGCTAGCAAAAAAGCACACAGGGACGCAAGGTTTACACAGGTTCAGGCCTCATAGAGGTCCCTACTCCTGCTTGTCTGCTCTTGGAATTATCGAGGGAGTTGAAAGTTACAGGGGGTGCGTAGATGCAATCGGACGATGGTTATAGAAACTAGGGTTGTGATTATCCTCCTCGCCACCCTCTCCTAGCCTCTATATAGATAGGCTAGGTCTCGGGTAGTAGGTCGAGTCGGTTATAGATTAGGGTTCGTCCTTTGAACTTTCTATCTTAATATTATTCTTGCCCCGCAAGCAATCGTAGAGTCCGTGGGTCACTCGAATTCTTCATTGGGCCTTGGCAACGCCATGGGCTTCTGTAGTATCTCGATCGTATATGCCAAACTCGAGTACCTGCAGGGTATACCCATGTCATTAAGCTAGCATTTTTTATCTATTTTCCTTCAGACTAAAAGATACTTTTTTCTACACGTTCCTCTTCACGTCGATCATCTACTTGGTTTCTGCGATTTACACTTTCGAAAGGACTCATTCTTCAATACACGACACACGATGAAAGAGCACAGTCACCATGTCCTAAATAATAAATCCTAACAAATCGTCTATTTAGTTACCATCTTGGAGCATGTCCACGTATTAAACGTTCTGGCTTATCGCCGTATTAGCTTATCCATATGTTAGGAAACAAAAAAGATATGAAAATCGCTGCATTTATTTTCTTTCCATGACATCACCAATATATACATTTTTTGCTTTTCAGCATATCCGTTTTTGAACGATTGATTTTGAATGATTACCTCTAAACATTTTTGCATATGAATGTTTTAAGAACCAAAGAATCGCAACGCAAAAGCACGGGAAGAGGCAAGCGAATTCTCGAAAATGACAAAGAGAGAAAGAATATTGTATTCAAGAAAAAATAGGTAGAAACACAACCGAACAAAGAAATCAAATAAATAGAAAAAGGAAAAGGACAAAGCTTGTCGTGATCCGAAGTATCACTAAGAAAGACCAAGTCTACTACTGCACCTGAGTATAGGAGGCCAGGTGATCACCGTGATCTCAAGTATCACTGATCAAGGCCCATGCTACGACTGCACCAAAGCACAGGAGCCCAGACGTTCAATGCATGTCTCACCGCTTCCAAAGAGCTACCGTGCTATTTCAGTTGACGACCATCAGCAGCCGTGTCGCCAGAACCAGGCGTGTTAGCCAGCTCGACGGGCGCGATGACGATGGTAGCGAGCTGGAAACAGATAGTGGTGAAAAAAGGAAATGACCTATCTAACGTATTTCTTGAATAAAATACATGAAGAAGCGTTTTATACTATTTTCATCATGAGAACCCCCATATGGCTAGAATCTAGGGTGCCAGCTATTATATCATCGACAAGAAACATCACGCTGCCACAGATGCTATCCCACGCGTGATGACGCTGCCAGCTAGGGCTCTACGCCCACGTGAATCCACATAGTCTACGATATACGCTGGCAAATTCCTTGAGTTTACGTAGGCACGTCGGGTTTGGATATCCCCATGTCTAAGAGAAACCATGGCCAATAAGGGATTATCGAAAAATACAACAATCAGGCGCGTAAATGTGAGTGATTGTCTCAAGAACCGGCTGCAGCATTAAACAACGCTGACCGTTTTTTGCCTGATTTACGGGTCGCGAACCAATTGTCTCCAACATTTTTTTCACACATGCGTCTTTCGTAGATCAATAGTACATAACGGTTAATGCACGATGCGCTGCTCATCACGTGATCTCTCTCTCTCTCTTTTACCAATCACTCAGCATGTGATCTTAATTCTAGGCGTTCGCAGATCCGATCTAGTGTACACCTCCGTCTGGGCAACGTAGTGCGTGACGGATCGTATCATGGATTAACGTCTATAACATTAACTAGATTTTTTATCTATTTTCCTTCAGACTAAAAGATATTCTTTTCTACACGTTGTTCTTCATGTCGGTCATTGATGGCTCTGAAATATAGCCATCTACATCTATATTTAAACTGGATATTACTCATATTTTTGATGAAATATCTCTCTAAATCCTGCCACTAATGCTAATATTCAGAGGAGTATGCAATCCTTTCTTTTATATTTTTCCTACACAGATAATGTCGTTTAAAGTAGGAAATCACTATATTAAAGTCAAAAATACGAGATTTCCAACAACCATAAGAAACCACGAGCCGTAAGATGAAGGCAGCCGCTTTAACGACCAACTATACGACCGGGGCAAAAATTCCGGCCATATAGCTCCGGTCGTATATTTGGCGCCACCACCGTTATGTCAAACAAAACAACTTTCATGAAGGG
Source organism: Avena insularis (assembly GCA_023614405.1). Lineage (NCBI taxonomy): Eukaryota > Viridiplantae > Streptophyta > Magnoliopsida > Poales > Poaceae > Avena > Avena insularis. The sequence goes on along the minus strand of CM042686.1, from coordinate 196,943,863 downwards.
ACCCCTATATAAAGAAGCCTCGGGCGATGAGAAAACAAGCCAGACCTCGCCAAAAAGTCTATGCCAGAGATCACCAGCCAGCTCTAGATCTTCAAACCCTTCTCCATCTCCATAGCCATATTCCACCACTTGCAATAGTAGATCTCTTCTCCGATTGGCGATATTATAAGACTATTGCTATCAATCTTATTCTTTTCATTATAATGTTTGTGATTGTTGATCTCATCTCTATGTGTGAGTAATTCTCCTTGGGCTAAGGGCTTCGGCCTAGCCATGTAGCAATTGTGCATGTTATTTATCATAGATAGCATCATGTATTAGTTTGTATGACATGATGATTATTGTATCCTCTCTTTCCTCAACTCAAGGAATTGTCAGGTACCCAAGAGGTATAGGGAGTATGAGTAATTACTGATCTAAAGGTTGGGAACCACAGTGATAGAAGGGGTAGTACGGCTGTATGTGAGGGATTTACTTGGGATTAACGGTGACATCACTATGCATATTATTAGTTCTCTTTCTTATATGGATGAGACTAGTAAGTTATTGCTATAAGCTGTTGGGGAGGCAATAGAAATTATGGATGCACTGCCCACATATAATTTATCTTACTCTAACAAGTACATGCATACTTTATTTCTATCTTTTATTTCCATCAGATGTTTTGCACAGCTACAGGTGAAACCGAACACCCTAGGCCCACTATCTCCATCATCGACAACAACAAAAAGACGCAAGCTATTGGTCCGGTAAAAACACAAAAAGAATTCTAAAACTCCCGAAGGTCCGTTAAAGTAACTTTACTATGCATTCGCTTCCCGAGGATTCGATAACCTAGGTCTACTAGGGAAAAATAAGCTGCACTACATATGTAATCCAGATGGAAGGTATCAACCCTTTTTCTAGCGTCGTTGCCGGGGAAGCAATAGCTACCCTGGTGAGGTTATTAGGAACCTTGCTAGTTTTAAGTCTTGTTTTAAATTTTGTTAGCTTACTTTTAGTCTTTATTTGATAAACCAAAAAAATTAGTTTGCCTTTAAATTCTTGCTTTCACTATTATAATTTTTTGTTCAAGAAAATCCAAAAACATAGGAAATATGGTTGAAAGAAGCTTGGGGAGTTTTCTACTTCCAACAATGATTATTTGCGTACTCCTATTACTCAGCCTGCAATTGCTGCTGATGACTATAAAATTAAGCCCCATTGAAGTTTGGTTCAACAGAATCAATTTGGAGGCTCTGCTGTTGAAGACACATGTATGCACTTAAATACTTTCACTGAAATATGTGATATGATGCGTATAAAAGACGTTGACCCTGAGACGGTCAAATTACATTTATTTCCTTTCTCTCTAGGAGGAAGAGCAAAAGAATGGTTGCTATCTTTGCCTAGAAATACTATTACATCATGGGTGGGATGTACTTCTTTACTTATGACTAAATTTTTCCCACCTGCAAAGACTATGCAACTCTGATCTAATATTACTGGTTTTAGACAGGAAGAGCGTGAGCCACTAGCGCTTGCATGGGAGAGGATGAAAGAATGCTTAAGAAACTTTCCTAGTCATGGGATAGAAGATTTGTTAATCCTCCATTTATTTTATAATGCTCTTAATCCTGTGTCTAAGTCTATGCTTGATACTGCAGCTGGAGGAACATTTATGGGTAAACATATTACCGAAGCAAAGCAGCTATTAGACAATATGCAAGACAACCATGCCCAATGGCATGTGGACAGATCAAACACGAAGAAGGTGAATGCTATTTCACCACAAGAAAACGAAGAACTCAATGCTAAGTTGGATGATCTCATACTAGCCGTAAAAGGTAAGGAAACCCAGGTAAGAGCCACCCCTGAAACAAATATTGAAGAAATACACTTCGTAGCTCATGATGATTATAACCCTGCTTGGAAGAAGAGTTACAATCCTAACTTTCAGAAACACTATTCTAGTCCTATAGGTAACTCCAATAATAATATGGGAATTAGTAATGGTAGTCTCGAAGAAACACTTAAGTCTTTTATAGACTCACAAAATGAACAAAACAATATTCTTGTTAAACTAATGGAGAACCATGATTCCATGCTTGGTAAATTATCTAACCAAGTTGTTAGTTTGAGAAATGATTTGCAGGCCCTCCAAGAAAGGACGAGGATCATATTGAGGCACAACTAGGTAAGATAACGGAGAGTCAAACTCTCATTCTATCTAAATTTGCAGGTAAAGCTGAGTCCAATCCTGTTGAAGAACTCAAAATGATGAGGATCCAAATGGAGGAGCATGAAGAAGTTGACTATAGTAAAACTCCTTCACCAAGCTACACCATTGAAGATCTCGTAAAAACAATCAATGTCAAGATTCTGGTAAGTGAAGGTAGTGAGGAAGCTATGTACCAACACTTTGTCAATCAATTAGCAATAAAGGTACGTGATCATGAGGAAGAATACAAGCAAATTGCTAAAACATTACCTGTTAAACTAGATGACATATTTGGGCCTACTATTAAGATTAAAATTGGAACCAATGAGATAGATGCACTTTGTGATCTAGGTGCAAGCGTCTCAACAATTCCAAAGAGTCTTTTTAACAAGTTAAATCTTGGCTCCTTTGAAATCACTGAATTAAAATTGCATCTAGCAGATTCTACCTACAAACAAGTTGTAGGAATTAAGGAGGACACTTTAGTATACATTAAAGGTTGTCCCACTCTCATTGATTTTGTTATTATTGACATGCCTGAAGAGCCTACTGCTCCTATTATATTAGGCTGTCCTTTCTTAAAAACTGTTAAGGCTTTGATTAATCTACATGAAGGGAACGTGAAGTTGCAATTGCCTTCGCGAGATCATTTTGTTATTCATTTCCCTAGAAAGAAAAAATCCAAGCAGGATGAAAAGGATGCCGTCACTTTGAAGGCCAATTACTTTGGAGTGGGTTTTCCACTCATATGGCCCAAGTGAGTATCATTAAGTTCAAGATATTGACCATAAAAGAGTGCTTCATGGGAGGAAACCCATGTGAAATAAAGGTTTGAGTAAAGTTTTTAAGTTTTAGTTTAAGTTTATGATAAATAAAGAGTGCTAGAAAACTCCATGTGAGGAGAAGAAGTTCGTTAGTACTTGAAATTCTGTTTTATTCATGCTATTGTTGGTCGACAATATTTACTGTCAATTTTCTGTCAAAAACAAGGTATATCACTAAGTTATAGGAAAAGAAATAGTTTTCAAAGAAACAGAATTTTTTTGATGCACACAGAGAGTTTGACGACCAACTATACGTCGGGAATAAAAATTCCGGTGTATAGATATCTTTGCCATCAACAATTTTTCTGTAATATGTACTGAGATTTTAACGACCAACTATACGGAGGGAATGAAAATTTCGGCCGTATAGCTCCAGTCATATAGATATCAGTGCCTCCATACAATTTCTTTTCTAATGTTCTGAGAGTTTAACGACGAACTATACGGTGGGAATAAAAATTCCAATCGTATAGTTCCGGTCATATAGATATCGATGCCTTTGTATATTTTCTTTTGTAGGGACAGACAGTTTAATGACCAACTATACGGCAGGAACATTTTGTTCCTTTGCTGTATAGTTGCGTCCGTATATCTGCACCTCTAGGAGGAAACCCTAATATTTTGATAGAAGGCCAACTATACGGCCGAAACATATTGTTTCGACCATATAGTTACACATGTATAGTTGCATCCGGCCACAAAAATGCACGGGAAGGTACTTCCAACTCCAAAACTTCAATCTTTTTTCTTTCTTCTACCTCCAAACTCTCTCAAAACCTCAAGAGATCTTCATCTCTGCTCAATTTCATTTGATTTCCTCGCACACGAGTGATCTACGGTATGTTTCTCCTTCGATCCCCCAATTACTTTTTGCAAATTCATCTTTGATCTATTGTCATTATCAATCTAGGGTGAGACCCACTATGAACCAATTGCCATGATTTTCTTGCCTAGATTATTATCTTGAGGAGATTCTTTAGTGTGTTTTGATGAGTAATATATTGTACTTACTGTTGTTGGATCAAAAAGTTTTATTTTTGTCTTTCTTGAATGTTTTAGATGATGAACACAAGGAGCCAAAACTCGTGCTCGTGCCACTGCTAGCGCTTCTCGGGCTGTCGCTCAGGATTGCCTGGGGATACGGTTCAGGGATGAGGCCCATCGTGAACGCTTCAATAAGATCAAGAACCGCAAAGTGAAGGCCACCAAGTGGGCTTGCCCCATTATATTGAACCAACTCGGTATTTCTGATGACTTTAATTTACTTTGAAATAGAGCTAGCCTGCAAAACTTTGTGTACAATGATTTACCTACTTATCACCGCTTAACCATTGAATTTCTAAGTTCGTTGCAAAGCACCATTAAACAATGGCAAGGAGAGGACACTATTTATTTCCGTCTGATGAACAACAACTACACCTTAACATTAGATGAATGGTGCACATGTTTTAATTTGCCAAACAATGATATTCATGCCTTACGTGCATCCTTTACTGGCTCAGAACCTACCCCTGAACAATGCTATAATGGAATGAGTTTCACTAGTAGAGTGAACAAGGGCAAGAATATTCAACATCCTGCAATTTGCTATTTGTTCTATGTTATTGCTAACACCTTGCAGGCACGTAATGAGTTCACGAGACTCAACAAGGAGGACATCCTAGTCCTCGCAAAGGATGCTTATATCAATTGCGGCTTGTCACTCAACTTGGGCGCCATCCTTGTGCGCTGCTTGGAGCACCAAGTCGCCCAAAGCCAAGGACCAATCACAGGTGGAGGCGTCATCACCGTGCTTGCCACTGCCCTGGACATCAACCTAGGTGAGTTGCAACCTATACTAGGTGAGACACGTATTGGTTTCTCCACTTTGAGAGCCTTTGGAATGCTTACTAGGAGAGGTGGTGTTTATTACCTGCATATTACTAGAGTTGGGCGTCTCTACCCCGCTCCTATGCCTAATGGTCTTTTCTCTATCGAGGAAGGACGTTTGCTATGTGATTCACAGGTTGAGCAACACCAACCTGAGGAGGATATTTTGAAAGAGGATGAGGACCAAGAGGAGGAGAAAGAAGTTCCTTATCAAGAGGAGCAGCCACAAACCCGGTTCGCCACATACCAAGATTTCCAAGGACTTGGAGGGACTATGGAGAGGATGCATAGCCTCTCTTTGAACCTCCGAGAATCAACTAGTAACCTCTCAAATCAATTTGGGAACTAGAGTAACAATTTTTTCCTGCCACCACAATGATTTGACGGGCTTGAAAAAGCCTAAGCTTGGGGAAGTTTCCTCATGTATCTTTACTTGGCGTTCATTTGCTTTTATTTATTTAGAGGTTGTGTTTTTTTATTTGAGTTTATAAGCACTAGTGTTGGTTTCCCCAACACATTATTTTTAGTTCTTTCAATTTACTTTTGAAATTTTCTAGCCGAGCTTTGCCGCCAATTTTCTATTGTTTAAAGTCCCTCTCTAAAAAACCACAAAAATATTTCTCCATTTTGCCTTATTTTCACTCTTTCTTTTCTTTCCACCTTGAGGTCTTCATGTATTTGCAGGAGAGTGATCGACTTCGAGTTTCCAAGAAACAAATAAAAAAGGAAGAGAGAAGTGAAACCAAACATGAGAGTTATGCCTTATGACTCCCCACTTTTGAAGTTTGAGAAACCCATGCTAGTTAGTAGTAAATGTTGAGGTATTATATTGGTGGAGTGATTCTTTGTATTTGTAGTAAGATTTTCGTTTGCATGGGTATTTAATTGGGTACATTTTGTTCCAGCTCTTGTAGTTAACCAAGTCTTGCCTAAAAATTGCTAAATAATTGTAATAAGAAAAAGTCTCACAATTGATGGCTTGGGTGTTGTAGTGCTTAGTCTTGAAGGCTTATTTCTAGAGACACTCGACACCACTGAAAATGTTGATTGACTTGATAGATCTCTTTAAAAGGATTTGTTCGATTGAATTAATGTTTAGCGGTTTTTGTGAGCATGCCAAAGTTTGACTTGTTAATCATAAGAATGATATAGCTTTACGCGTGTCAAACTTCATGGGCTGCCAACAACTCCACTAGCCTACGAACGATCTTCATGGAGGAAACTCCAAGATTTTGGCTATGAGTTGATTAAACACTTGTAGCAGCAATGCTATAGTGGGTAAGATTCTTGGCACTCCCGGGTAGTTGTAATCATGATGGAATCACTCCTCTGGCTGTTATGAGAAATCTCTATGCAAAAGGAACAAAACCTTAGTGATGCCACGAGTGTCCATCACAGCCCGATAAACTAATAATTTTTTTTGGCATGCTCTCAATTACTTAAAAACTAAAATTCTTGAAGGACAATGAATAGAAAACTAGTGCCTGCAAAGTCTTGATTCATTGATGTGGGAGAATTGAGATACTCTAGTGTATATGCTTTTCATGACAACTCTCACACTCTTAATTTACATGATTATACCTTACTATTCAAAGGCAAGCCTATGAGTTGATTACTTGACATTGAATAAAGTTTAATCATTTGAATCATCCATGTTTACAATAATTTTGCTGCACTATAAGGATGCATGAAACCCGTATGATATGCTTGCCATTACTCTCTCTATACTGAAGTTTTTTAGATCTATGAAGTGGTGGAAACATGAGAATATGAATCATGAGTAAGATCACCATCTCGTTATTTCAGTTTAAATGCTGAGTTCCTTTTTGATTTTGGTTTTCTTGCTCGGGGACGATCAAGTTTAAGCTTGGGGAGGTTGATGGCTCTGAAATATAGCCATCTATGTCCACATTTAAACTGGATATTACTCATATTTTTGGTGAAATATCTCTCTAAACCCTGCCACTAATGTTAATATTCAGAGGGGTATGCAATCCTTTCTTTTATATTTTTCCCGTGCAGATAATGTCGTTTAAAGGAGGGAATCACTACATTAAAGTCAAAGATACGAGATTTCCAACAACCAGAAGAAACCAGGAGCCGTAAGACGGAGGCAGATGCTTTAACGACCAACTATACGACTGGAGCAAAAATTCCGGCCATATAGCTTCGGTCGTATATTTGGCGCCACCACCGTTATGTCAAACAGAACAACTTTCGTGAGGGACCCCTATATAAAGAAGCCTCGAGCGACGAGAAAACAAGCCAAACCTCGCCAAAAAGTCTTTGCCACAGATCACCAGCCGCTTCCAGATCTCCAAACCCTTCTCCATCTCCATAGTCATATTCCACCACTTGTAATAGTAGATCTCTTCTCTGATTGGAGACATACTAAGACTATTGCTATCAATCTTATGATTTTCATTATAATGTTTGTGATTGTTGATCTCATCTCTATGTGTGAGTAATTCTCCTTGGGCTAAGGGCTTCGGCCTAGCCATGTAGCAATTGTGCATGTTATTTATCATAGATAGCATCACGTATTAGTTTGTATGACATGATGATTATTGTATCCTCTCTTGCCTTAATCCAAGGACTTGTCAGGTACCAAAGACCCCGAGGGTTGAGCCAGGTATAGGGAGTATGAGTAATGAATGATCTGCAGGTTGCGAACCCTAGTGATAGAAGGGGTAGTACGGCTATATGTGTGGGATTTACTTGGGATTAATGGTGACATCACTATGCATATCATTAATTCTGTTTCTTCTATGGATGAGACTAGTAGGTTATTGCTATAAGCGGTTCCGGAGGAAATGGCAATTATGGATGCACTGCCCACATATAATTTATCATGCTCTAACAAGTACATGCTTACTTTATTTCTATCTTTTATTCCCATCAGATGTTTTGCATAGCTACAGATGAAACCGAACGCCCTAGGCCCTCTCTCTCCATCATCGACAACAATAAAAAGACACAAGCTATTGGTCCAGTAAAAACACAAAAGTAATTCTAAAACTCTCAAGGTCCGTAAAGTAACTGATGAGTGCATATTTGCATCATGTTTTATATTATTATTTTTCATTGTAGATGTAGGATCTTGGTATTTTACGGCACTCGCACGCACATTTTATGTCTGTTTTCACCAGGATCGCGACAGATTATGGATCCAATGGATACAATTATTGAAGCAGTTGTACTATGGAGAAAAGGAGTCAAAAACAACGTAAATCGCTTATTTGGGAAATATTAATAATACCAGAAGAAAACCAGAAGCGAACAAGGGAGGCAGAGAGCCCAACGACCAACTATACGGCAGGAGCAATTCTTCTGCCTGTATAGCTCCGGCCATATAGTTGGTGCCGCCTCCGCCTCGTCAAATAGTTTCACCCCGTGCATATGGTTCGGGGAGACGACATACAGAACACCCAGAAATCGCGAAATCTCACCTCCGGAAGGCATCTGGAGGGGGAACTCATCCATAAGGGATCCATCTTCACCCTGCGCGGATCCAGAAGGCTAAGGCATCGATCTTCATCAACCACCGCTGCATCAACACCATCTTCATCCATCTCATCTACATCTTGTCTAGATCTTGTTGTAATTCCTATACTCATTGTTGATTTATACAAGTACTATTCATCTATGATTGGTTACATTACCATTGCCATGATGTTAATTGCCTCCATGTCTGAGTAGATCTCTAGTTCTTGGGGATATGGAGAAACCCTAGCATATGACTGAGATGAGATAGAGATTATTATGTTACATCATTATGTGTACATGTTAATTGTCTTCATCTTGATATTAGGAGAAGTGCACCTCCTTAATATTTGCCTCTTATGGGGACTCGATGAAGGGGATTACTTGTTAGTAGACAGAGGGATAAAAGCGATTAATGTGACTATAAAGCTGTTGCATTCCTTACGTACTAACTTGGGGAACTAAGGAGAACTCATCAAGCCATGTCCATGCCACGGGAGAAATCCCTTAATAGCACGGTAATGCGATGGTTGTCGGTTACTGTTTATTGTGGTTATGAGGATGATGTGTGCAATGGTTGCTGGCAAATCGTCCATATATGGATCTCCTTCCACATACATACACACTATGAGAATATTCAATATAATACTCTCGATTACTTAGTCTAAATTTGTAGTGGTGAATCCACTACTCCCTAAGAACACCTTTTCCCTAGTGTAGTTCCAAAGTTCTATGACACACGCGATTCTTACTTTCTGCATTAACTTTTGCTTTACTTTAAATTATCTTGTTCAACCAAAAACCCAAAAACAACTCTACTTATCTTGCATCTTAAAGTTATTTCTGAAGTACTTCGTTTAGTTATAGTTAAAAGCATTTTAGTCTTTTGCCTACTGCTCCCTATGGGATCGATATCTTTATTTCGAAACTAGCTACAACCGATCTGTGCACTTGCAGTCATCAATCTATTTTCTGGCGCCGTTGTCGGGGAGCTTAGCGCTATAAGTCACTTTACTTTTAGTTATTTACTTTCGTTGTACTAATTTTTACTTGAGTTGTAGGACCACAACAATGGACAATACTCAGCATTTAAACCAGCTTGAGGCAGTAAGGAAAATGGGTTCGCCCATGGACGCTTTTATAACTATCAACAGAAGCATAAATCCGGATGGACTCGAGATCCATCCTTTATTATTTGAATTATTACATTCTAAAAAATTTGTAGGAACCAATGAAGAAAGTCCATATGGACACTTACAATTCTTTGAAGACATTCTCAGATTCTTTATTTTTGACGACTGTAATCTTGATATGGTTAAAATCCAGTTGTTTAGACAAACACTCTCTAATAATGTTTGCGACTGGTACAACTCTTTTTGTGTAGAAGCACCAAGGTCTTGGGAGGAATTGATAACTAAGTTTCTATCAAAATATTATTCTGAAAGCAAAGCTCACAAGATGAGAGGTATTATTATCAGTTTCAAAAATAATCCTAGTGAAGGCTTATATGAAGGATATCTAAGGTATAAAAGTAACCTAGATAATTTCCCCCGTCATCGTTTGCCTGATTGGTTAATCACCCATACAGTTTATGGAGGGCTAAATATTGAAAATAGGACGAATCTAGACACTGCTTCAAATGGCAGTTTTCTATCTTATACCTATGATGAGGCTTGAAATCTAATAATAAAAATGAGAGAAGCAACTGAAAATTCTAAAGATAAGGAAAATTACAAATAGTTTTTCAGAATATGCTTGCATTAATGATTTCCTTGCAGATGAGAGGACAAATACAATAATTAAAACCCCCGGTATTGATTCTTACTCAGTAAAGAAAATTATTGAAATTTATGCAAGGCATTTGCAGGTACCTATAGAATGGGAACCTCGTAAACCTCTCTAAGAAAAGAAGCGTGCAAGAGCACTAATGGAAGAGTTCTCCTCGATACCTATATAGGGAATCTTTGAAAAAAGACAAAGAGAGGAAGAACAAATAAAGAAGAGACCGAAGAAACTAGAAAGGAATTCTAAAGCTACAAATATAAATAATGTTATAATAAAAGATCTTATGGAAGCACGAATAGTGGAGGATGAAGTGGTTACGTTAGACCATGAAACTTCGGAATTCATCCAAGGTAAGGTTCGAGGTAATGAAACTTCAAAACCTATGACCCCTATATATTGTGGAGAAACTTTCTTATATGGAATTTGTGAACCAGTTTCCACCATAAATATTATGTCGTCATCACTTTATGAAGAACTTCGCTACGACTTAAATAATCCAGATGTTGAACCAGTAGACACTATTATTAAATTGTCTAATAGAACCAATATAAAACCGGAAGGGGTAATCGAAAATATGTATGTCTTTATTGGCTCGCTCATGTACCCCCTTGATTTTCATATTGTTGATATGCCTCGAGATTCTTTTTTCCCTATTCTTTTAGGCGGGCCTTTTATTCCCATCACCAAAGCTCGAGTGGATAATCAGATGGAAACCATTTCACTGAAGTTTGGAGAAGAGGAAATGATATTCCACTTTGCCAAACTAAAGAATAGGCCATATGAAGTGGAGGATATCAAGCAAGAAAATACGATTGTCGAGCTAGCGGCAATTCATTTCAGTACTCCACAATATGAATTAGAAAGTAGTTTGATTAATTGGGAAGAATCACCGGATGATGAGAAGAAAGAAGACATGGATGATTACCTTGATTCAATTCTGGAAGCACAAAATCCACATGACTATTAAGAATTGGTAAGAACAGGAGATGAAGAACCTCCACTAATAGAATTGAAAAAACATCCAGACAATATGAGGTATGAGTTTTTAGATAATGAAAATAAATGTCCTGTTATTATTAGCAAGAATCTATCAGAAAATGAAACAAATAAACTCATTTCAGTTTTGGTTAAGCATCGTGAAGCCTTTGGATATACATTGAGTGATATTAAAGGAACATATCCATCTATTGTAACACATAAGATTACCATGCTTGATGATGCTGAACCCGTAGTAGATATGCAAAGAAGGCTTAATCCTAAGATGAAGGAAGTAGTAAGAAAATAAGTTATACGCTTACTTGATGTCGGCATAATATATCCTATTTCTCATAGTAAGTGGGTTAGCTGATACGTTGCAAACGTATCTATAATTTTTGATGTTCCATGCTTGTTTTATATCTACTTTCTTATGTTTTGTCCACCCTTTGGGGTATTTTTATACACTTTTTGGGACTAACCTATTAACAAGATGCCATAGTGCCAGTTGCCTGTTTTCTGCTGTTTTTGTTTCTAGAAAAGCCAGAAAATGAATATTCTCGGAATTGGACGGGACAAAAGCCAAAGTCAATATTTCACCGAGGGGAACACGGAGCCGGCGAGAGACGAGAGGGGCCAGGTCCGCCACACCACCTGCGGCTAGGTCCGCCTGCACCTGGGGTGGTGTGGGCCTCCTGGTACTCCACCGACCTCGCCCTTTCGCCTATAAGAAGCCTCCGATACAGAAAACCCTAAATCATCTAGCCTCCAGCCACGAAAAGTTCCGCAGCGCCGCCGCCACTGAAAGGGAGATTCAGGGGATAGAAAGTCTCTGTTCCGGTACCCTGCCGGGACGGGGAAGTGCCCCCGGAGCCATCTCCATCGATCTCCACCACCATCTCCATCACCATTGCTGATTCCCATGATGATGAGAGAGTAGTTCTTCCTCGAGGCTAAGGGTTCTACCAGTAGCTATGTGTTCATCTCTCTCTCTCTATGCATGATCATATTGTGATCATGAGCTTTGTAATCAAGTAGATCTACCTTGCTACTCAAGTGCTTTAATAGATCTCCGGCTCTCCCATCGTGTGTGAAAGTGATAGCATGCACACCATGGTGGCACTTAGGCTAGAGATTACAAATACTTGTTATGAGTTATATTTAGAGTTGGATGTGTCTATGAAATTGTGGTGTTTGTTGGAACCATCTAGTGCTCAAGGTGATAGTGTGGGGTTATCTAGATGGGGAAGGCGGACTTTGAGGAGTGTTGTTATAGCCCTACCATGGATTAGAGTGTCCAACCCGGAGAGTAGTTCAGAGTAGTATCATAAAGAGAAGATATTTATATGAGAGTATTCACTAGTGAAAGTATGATCCCTAGGCCTTGTTTCTAAGCATTGAAACACCGTTTGCTACTAGATCTGTTACATGTTTGCTTGCTTCCATCTTTTTTCCTTTAGTCTTTTCCTCCCGTCAAGCTCTTTTCTAGCACCGTTGTCTTATATCCATACCACTTGTATTTCACTATCTCTTCACCGAACTAGTGCACCTATACACCTGACAAGTGTATTGGGTGTGTTGGGGACACAAGAGACTTCTTGTATCTTGATTGCAGGGTTGCTTGAGAGGGATACCTTTGACCAGTTCCTCCCTGAGTTCGATAAACCTTGGGTGATCCACTTAAGGGAAACTTGCTGCTGTTGTAGAAACCTCTGCACTTGGAGGCCCAACAACTATCTAGAAGAATAGAAGTGCATAGACATCAAGCTATTTTCTGGCACCGTTACCGGGGAGGTAAGGTAAAAGGTACTCACATCCTCTGGCTACTAAGCTATCTTCTAGTATTGTAGCTGATGTGTGAGTTCTCGAAGTTATTTACTTTAGATTTGCAGTTATACCTTTTTGTTTCTTGTTTTTATTTTCACTAGTTAGGCTTAATGGAAAACAACAAGAAAATTAGAGAGCTTTTTAGTATTTTTCCTAAGGTAGAACATGAATGTTCTGAAAAGAAAATTTAAAAAACCCATGGAACTTTCTTTGCATGCTAATAGCAATGTTATTAGTATGAATTTTTGAACACCTTTGTTACTAATGCTATGGAAACTTCTAAGCTTGGGGAAGTTAGTTTTTATGAAAATGATATTTTTAGTTCCCCAGCTTTAAAGAAGAAAATTTGCTCTAATGATACTTTATCTCCCATATGTGGTATTTCTAATGATACTTGTGATATTTTAAATCCACATACTGAAAGCATCCCTTTTAAAATACCTATAAAAATTGTTGAACGTGTTATGAATAATTGTTATAGTGGAGATGGAACTGTCCATTCTGGTGATCATTTACTCTTTATACACGAATTATGCGAGTTGTTCAAGTGTGCAGGTATTTCAATGAACCAAGTTAATAGGAAGCTATTCCCTTTTTCACTTAAGGGCAAAGCAAGGTAGTGGTATGAGCTACTAGATGATCCTCATCATTTGGAGTGGAAGGAACTTGAATCTCTCTTTTACTCTAAATTTTATCCTCCTCATGAAATTCATAAAGATAGGAATTATATTTATAATTTTCATCCTCATGATGGAGAAAGTATTGCCCAAGCATGGGGGAGATTGAAGTTACTAATGCTCAAATGTCCCATTCATGAGATCCCTAGTAATATTATTAATAATAATTTTTATGCAAGGCTTTCAGGACATTACAAGGACTATCTAGATACCTGTTTAGAGGGATCCTTCACAAGTAAGGAGGTCAAAGCTAAGTGGGATCTTCTTGAAACAATTCAAAGCAATACCGAAGATTGGGATAACGACAAAGGTAAAGAACCAGGTATAAATTATGAGTATGATTGCATTAAGTCTTTCGCTGAAACTGCTGATTTTCAAGAGCTTAGTGCTAAATTTGGTCTTGATCCTCAAATTCTTGTTGATTGTTGTAGAGCCTTTTCTTCTCATATTAATGCTCCTAAAGAAAAATGGGACATGTATCATGAGCTTTTTAAAGACACTTGCATGGAAAATGAAATTGTTATTAATGATAGCAATAAACATGCTCAAACCTCTGAAAGTACTATTTCTTATAAGCATGTTAATTTTTGTGGAATACATTGACCTTGTGAGAAGAATCAAATTGAAGAAGAATATTGTATCACCCACAGGAATGAAAAAACTAGAATGTGGTATAGGGCTCTAAATGATCCTGGTAAAAAAGTTTGTGCCCTGTATCCTTTTATTTGTGAACTTTGCTTTGAAGTGGGTCATTTCAATTTTCAATGCTCAGGCCATAATAATAGCCCTTCTAATCCAATGAGTACTTCAAGTTTGTATTGTGATGACATGATCACTCCTAATCTGCATGATGAACTTACATTATTTTTGGGGTGTGAAGAGTTATCAAGAAAAACTTCTTTGGTAGATATGAGTGCTTTTGGTATGAATAGCGGCATGCATGGTTGTCATATCTATTGTGTTGATAATTGCCACACAAATACTTACATACAAAATATTATAAAGGATGAGATTTTACCAAAATATGACAGGACTAATATGTGTTTTGATCTTATTAATGAAAAGAAGGAATCCTCCAAAGTTTCTTCTATTGTCTCTAACAATAAACCAGGGTATATGGAGAAGCTTCCTTTCAAGCCTCTCCCTCCTAAATAGAAGAAGAAAAAGAAGAGGAGGAGTAAAAGGAGAGAGGAAACAGTATTTTCCCCTAAGCATGTTGCTCCTATTATAGTTTTTGATGAGTCTGAACTCGATGATGTTCGTATGCCTATTACATATGGTAGTGATCATGATTGGGAAAAGCACACTACTTTTTATATTGAAAATCTCTTTGATACCAATTCTGAAAATGATGATATTAATATTTTTTGTACTATTAGTGATATCCATGTTCCTTCCAATGATGATATGTTTACAAATGAACACACTTTGGAAGATAATTATTCTATTGCTTATGATGATACTACACCTCCAATATATGATGATTACAATAATGAATATGATATTTTTAGTCCACCTACTATTGAGGAGAAAATTAATTATGACTACAATATGCCTCCTATATTTGATGATTATGGTGATGAGAATATTAATGATAGCTATTTTGTTGAATTTGCTCCCACTACGATTAATAAGAAAGACTATGCTTATATGGAGAGTAATAATTATTTTATGCATGTGGCTCATGATAAGAATGTTTTATGTGATACTTATATTGTTAATTTTATTCATGATGCTACTGAAAGTTATTATGAGAGAGGTAAACATGGTTTTATGTATCTCAACAACATTAACTTTCCCCTCTTTATGTTGAAAGTCTTGAAGTTGCACTTGTTTTGCTTTACTATGCTTGTTGCTTTGTGCTTTCATGACTTGTTTCTTTACAAGATTCCTATGCATAGGAAGTGGGTTAGACTTAAATGTGATTTGAATTTGCTTCTCGATGCTCTCTTTTACTTCAATTCATATTTCTTATGTGAGCATCTTCTCAGACTATCATGCCTAACTTAAAGGCATTAAAGAAAAGTACTTCTAGGGAGATAACCCAATAGTTTTCTTGAGTCTTGGAAGTTATTACTTCTGTAATAACCTCTCCTTATCCTTTTTATTTGATTTTTGTGCCAAGAATAACCTCTAATGAGAGGGAAGTAAGATTTGGGGAAGTGTTGTCTCGAAACAAATTTTTGTGCTTCACTGTAAAATTTCGTGAAAAATCTGTGTATGTGGGATTGAGCTGTAATTTTCTAAATACTTCCCCCAGGTTGTTAGCTAACTTTCGTTAGTTTAACACTTTTTGATTTGAGAAACAAAAGGTCTTCAAAAAAATCGGTTTTCACCTGCTGGCCTGTTTTGACGAATTTCTGCCATTATTTGCATTTGCCTCTATCGATTTCTTGTTGGGTTCTTTTTGGTGAATTGAGCTTTTTGAGGGAAGTGCTACAGTAGCTTTTGTTTTAATGGAAGTTTTACTCGTGTTGAAACTAAACCAAAAGACTTATTATGTTGAGTACACTAATGTTGCTAATGAAGATTGTGTGAAGTCTTGTATGAAGGAAATTTTGAAGTGTAGGGAAGAGTAATGTGATAAGATGAATAATGGACAAAATCTCAAGCTTGGGGATGCCACCCGTGTCACCCCAAGAAATATTCAAGAGGTACAAGTGTCAAAGCTTGGGGATGCCCAAGGCATCCCCTTCTTCATCAATAAAAATCTCAGGTCTTTTTAGACACTTCATTTTTATTGTTTCATGCACTGTTGTGTTGTTCTTGGAGCGTCTTCGTTTTCGTCTTTAGTTTTTGTTTGCTTATTTTGCTTGATTAAATTGGTTGGACCCCCTCATTCATGCATTAGTTTTCAAATAAAGTTGATTTGGATTGGAAAAGAGGAGGAAAGTTCATGCTTAAGTGGTAAAAAGGAGCTTGTTTTCTGACTGTGACTTAGACTTTATCATGTCATGCTTGATATTGTTTTGGCTTAATGCTTAGTGATTATTGTTGTAGCATGACATGTTATAAACAGTTGATATTGCTTAATGTGCCTTGAAAGAATCATGCGTTGTTTTAGCATATAAAAGCATAATATTGTGGTATTCTCCTTTAATGCTTTATTTGGGTTAACTTGGCGCATGCTCACACCATGTTAAGACTATACCAAGTCTCCATAGCCTCTATGATCATTTAGTTTTTGACTTGTAATATCACTTTATGCTTTAATTAATGATGTTTTGTCGCTTTGCATGATTATGGCCATTATTGCTCTCTTAGTTGGTCGCTCCCAGTCTTTTGCTAGCTTCCATACCAAGTATGAGTTCCACTCATGCATCCAACTCCAAATAAAACCAAGTTATTCAAAAGAGTCCACCATACCTACCTATTAGCATTTTCTATTCCAAGTATATTCATGTTTTTATCTACCTTCCGAATTAAACTTGTTATGTGAAAATTAGTGATTAAAGCTCTCACGAACTTGATGGCACACTTTACTTTTCTTGCCCATAATAAACTTGAACATTGTGTCGTCTATGTTGTATATGCTTGAACTTATACGTTGGGAATTAGCAGAACCATGCTGTCATGGGGAACGCTTTCAACATTGCACTTGTACATTGTACCCAGTTGATATCATGCTCTTTTGTTTATGGATGTCATCGGTGTGAAATGAAAGGGGAGCTTGTAAGTCCATGGAGTTGTGTATATGTGTTAGAGAAACGCCTGGGCTGCTAGCCTAAGCCATGCCTAATCATGGTGGAAACTTGCAGCATCACCATAGTGAGCAATCTATGAAGCATTCTTCTTATAAAAAAGAGATAGAGATTGAGAAAAGGAAAAGAAAAAAAGATGAGAAAAGAGGAAAGAGAGAAAAAAGCACCATTTTACCATGGTAAATAAGAAGATTGCTGAGATGCTCATTGTCTGCTTTCCTTGTCATTTTGATTATGGGATAGCTCCAGTATCATGTGCAAGGGGTACCCCGTTGGTGGTTCTCTATGATACACATGTACTTACTATGACAAGAAATTACCGGTAACTAAACTTGAGTAGCATGAGGAGCGGCCCTCGTATTCAAGGGACATGAGATTGCCAACTTATACTTTGTCAAGCATATACTCCATAGTTTGTTCACTTTAACCTTAATCACTTCAAGATACTTATGATAGAGGCAATGAGAGCTGAAATCTAATAAGTACCATAATTTTTGGAAGCTCTTTATGAGACTTGAATCCCTGCTTCCTTCTATGAAGGCCTTTCTTTTACTTTTATGTTGAGTCTCCACCTTCTATCCTTAGGCACCAATTAAGAGAGCATAGTTGTCATTCTTAGTTCTATGTGCATTGTCCCAAAACTTATTGATTGATTCATAATATTGATATTTCTTGTTCTTGAACTATTTGTATCTAGTAACCCTTATGAACTTTGAAGGTGTCCTATGCATTTATGTTTTGCTAATCCATGAGGGACAACCTGAATGCCACTATGCTATGTTTTCTATATGTGAAACAAAAAAATGTCTTTCAAAGCATTGTTATTCATGAATCTGTTGTTTGTACCTTTTCATGTTATAACATGGTTGTTATGTCTTATTGTTAGAACTATATCTTTCATGTTATGTTAAAGTACTATGATCCCAGCTATCACTGTTCTAAAAATACTTTGATCAAGATTATGATGGTGCATGTCACCTCAAAAATTATTCTTTCTTTTTATCACTTACCTACTCGAGGACGATCAGGAGTTAAGCTTGGGGATGTTGATACGTTGCAAACGTATCTATAATTTTTGATGTTCCATGCTTGTTATATCTACTTTCTTATGTTTTGTCCACACTTTGGAGTATTTTTATACACTTTCTGGGACTAATCTATTAACAAGATGCCACAGTGCCAGTTGCATGTTTTCTACTGTTTTTGGTTCCAGAAAAGCCAAAAAATGAATATTCTCGGAATTGGACGGGACAAAAGCCAAAGTAAATATTTCACTGATGGGAACACGGAGCCATAAGACGAGACGGAGTGGGGCCAGGGGCCGGCCACACCACCTAGCCACGCGGCCAGGCATGGCCTACGCCTGGGGGTGGTGTGGGAACCTAGTACTCCACCGACCTCGCCCTTTCTCCTATCAGAAGCCTCCGATATAGAAAACCCTAAATCATCTAGCCTCCAGCCACAAAAAGTTGCGCAGCGCCGCCGCCACCGAAGGGGAGATTCGGGGGATAGAAAGTCTCTGTTCCGGCACCCTACCGGGACGGGGAAGTGCCCCCGGAGCCATCTCTGTCGATCTCACCACCATCTCCATCGCCATTGCTGATTCCCATGATGATGAGGGAGTAGTTCTTCCTCGAGGCTAAGGGTTCTACCGGTAGCTATGTGTTCATCTCTCTCTCGATGCATGATCATATTGTGATCATGAGCTTTGTAATCAAGTAGATCTACCTTGCTACTCAAGTGCTTTAATATATCTTTGGCTCTCCCCACGTGTGTGAAAGTGATAGCGTGCACACCATGGTGGCACTTAGGCTAGAGATTACAGATACTTGTTATGAGTTATATTTGGAGTTGGATGTTTCTATGAAATTGTGGTGTTTGTTGGAACCATCTAGTGATCAAGGTGACAATGTGGGGTTATATAGATGGGGAAGGCGGACTTTGAGGAGTGTTGTTATAGTCCTACCATGGATTAGAGTGTCCAACCGGAGAGTAGTTCAGAGTAGTATCATAAAGAGAGGATATTTATATGAGAGTGTTCACTAGTGAAAGTATGATCCCTAGGCCTTGTTTCTAAGCATTGAAACACCGTTTGCAACTAGATCTGTTACATGTTTGCTTGCTTCCATCTTTTTGCCTTTAGTCTTTTCCTCCCGTCAAGCTCTTTTCTGGCACCGTTGTCTTATATCTATACCACTTGTATTTCACTATCTCTTCACCGAACTAGTGCACCTATACACCTGACAAGTGTATTGGGTGTGTTGGGGACACAAGAGACTTCTTGTATCTTGATTGCAGGGTTGCTTGAGAGGGATACCTTTGACCACTTCCTCCCTGAGTTCGATAAACCTTGGGTGATCCACTTAAGGAAACTTGCTTCTGTTCTACAAACCTCTACACTTGGAGGCCCAACAACTGTCTACAAGAATAGAAGTGTGTAGACATCATTAGCCTAGCTCATTGCATACCAAGACAAGGTGGCCTTTATGCTACTATGAATGAGGAAGGTGAGCTAGTTCCTGTGAGACCAATTGTAGGATATCGTATGTGCATTGACTTTAGGAAACAGAAAAGGATACAGATGTCGCCTAGAGGGGGTGAATAGGCGGTTTAAAACTTTTATGATATGGGCTTAACAAAGGCGGAATAAAACTACCGTTTACTTTGTCAAGCACAAATCTTATATAAAATACGGTTCACCTATGTGCACCAACAACTTATGCTAAGCAATACAAGCAACTATGTGATAGCTAGAAATAAGACTTCAAGCACGAAGGCTATCACAAAGTGAAGTGCATAAGTAATAGCTCGGGTATAGAGATAACCGAGGCACGCGGAGACGATGATTTATTATCGAGTTCCTCCCATAAAGGGAGTACGTCTCGTTGGAGGGGTGGGCGGTACTAGGACCACCACGCCACAAAAGGCCTCACCCTATTCTCCTGTGAACCTCGCCACAAGAGGCTCGGTTCACTTCTTCACTATCGGTGCACTTGTCGGTGGCAATCCGTAACCTCTCACAAAGATTGGGGCACTTCTCCACAACTGAATTGGAGGCTCCCAACAAACAAGCTCAGGGAAAGCACCACAACTTAATTGGAGGCCCCAAGTAATCCACAAACCTGCAACACAACTAAACCATCTAGGGTTCCAAGAACCCAAGAGTAAAAAGCTTCTCACCTTTCACCCAATCAAATCCTCACCGAGAACTCAAACCTATGCACCAAATGCAATGGCAAGAACACAAGAAGTGCTCAAGTCCTTCTTTCCCAAATCCCACCAAAGCTACAAAAGCTAGTGGGAGAATAAGAGAGGAATAACACAAGAGGAAATCCACAAAAGAAACCCGAAGATCTAGATCCCAATATGTTCCTCTCACATAGAGGAGAGATGGATTGGTGGAGTTGTAGATCTAGACCACCCCTTTCAAATCCCCCAAAAAGATTCAAGAAATATGGGAGGGATTGGGAGAATTTGCAAGCTCTTGAAGGTCAAAACAATGGAGGAGAGAGAATGCAAGCCACCAGCCTAAGGAGGAAGAAGGGGTCTATTTATACCCCTCCCCAACGAAATATGACCGTTTGGGACCTCCCAGCCATATAATCCACCCCTCCCCGGATATTCCGGGTTCCCTGGGCCAAAATATGGCTAACGACTTCACGGCGCGACCCTCAGTATAGGGGGCGGATATTTGGGCCGGATAATCCGCCCCCGGAGGCCGGGATAATCCGCCCCTGTTACTAGGAGCCACGCCTCAAAGTCCTTAGCCGTTTTCTGAAAATTGGGCCGGATAATCCGCCCCCATGGCCGGATAATGCGCCCCCCTGAAAACTGGCAGAAACAGCGAAACTGAAACAATCATAACTTTTGCATCCGGACTCCGTTTTTGATGATCTTGGGATCGTTTTAAAGAGGACAATGAGATCTACAAGATCATCCATAGAAACATCATAGTATAGAAAGGTAGAATAGAACCAACTGATGAAAGGTTTGACCTCTCCCAAAAAGACGAACCGATAAAACCTCCAACATCGAAAACGCAATAGAGAAAGCATATGAAATTCGTTTTCGATGAACTTGAGCTTGTCATGGCGATTAACACAAGATCTAAATACTCACATGAGTAAGACCCAAATAAGAACCAATAAAGATGATGCCAAGTATGCAAAGGTTTGAGCTCTCACCAAGGCAAATGATCAAGTTACTCACTCGAGAGCCCCTCTTGATAGTACGGTTATCTATCCTATAAACCGGTCTCCCCAACTAACTCCACGAGACCGGTAAGAAAGAAACCCTATCAAGATCAAACAATTGCCTTGTGTATATTACACCTGATGTTGATGATGACGATCTTCTACACCTCAAGATGGAACACCTTTCTTGATTGCGCTAGCTTGGTGAAGACTTGGAATTTGCTCCCCCATACTCCACTGTGGAAGAGCCTCTCTTTTAGGCATATCTTCGCATATCCATGATCATCATAAGGATGGAAAGCTACACTTGAGACCATCTTATTATTCAAGACACACTTGCCATAGGCTCAACTTCTACTTGACCAATCTCCAGATCATTCCTTAAAACCTTGATCAACACTTGATCTTCTTCACTTTCTTCTTCTTCCAACCTTGAAGCCAACATGTGGTTCAAGCATTGCCTATGGACAAATCCTACAAGTAGAACTCAATGCAAACATAAGTCCATAAAGATTGTCATTAATTACCAAAACCACACATGGGGCACACATGTTCTTTCAATCTCCCCCATTTTGGTAATTGATGACAATCCCTTTGAGAGGGTTTATATCTATATATTCAACATGCAAAGCAACAACAAAGATGCGAGAGCATGAGATGCAAATGCATAAGAACAAACTCAAAGTATGAAACCAACTTCCCTTAAACCCTCCAAAACTTCTCCCCCATTGGCATCGATTGCCGAAATGGGTGAAAAGCTTTACATGGCCAATAGAGTGATAATTCCTCCAAAATGTGTACATTTCTCATAGTGTGAGTGGAATAAAATGTACGTATCCAATGACAAATACTTAGCAGGAGGTTAAACAATATTGAGGATCAAAACATTGCAAAAAAAATTAACAAGGTGAAGAAGCATCAACAAATGAAGCAAGCAATCAAAAGATCCAAAGAACTACTTGACAAAAAGAACATACCAAATGAAAGATAGATATTATGATAAGATTGAAAAGAGAGTGTTCTATATAATATGAGGAGGCTCCCCAAGGTTTGTGCAAAAAAAATTGGATTTGAATACAATATGGACAAACATGGCATCCTCACTCCCTCGATATTATTTAAAACCCAACTATGTACGAAAGAGCATATACCAAGGCATAAAACTTGCAATAAACAAATGGTTGAGCAAGGAGTAAGAGACAACATAATAGCAGGCTCAACCACAAGGATGTGTGAGAGGCATGACAAAGCATAGTATAAGACTAATGCAAGGATGATCATTGAGCGTCAACATAGTCTTCAATGAATGATATTGCTTAGTATGACCATACAACACACATGAAACAAAGAAGATGTCAAAAAAGGAGAAGTAGCATCTCTCATGTGTATAAGTTTCTAAGTAGACAATCTCACAAAGATATTGATCCACAAATAAACATGTACACACAAAATAGATACTAAAATAAATAGAGCAAGATATCCAAAATGAAGTCATGACAATACACCACTAAGATCTTTGCTTGATAGCATGGCCAAAAAGGCTCAATTTTATCTTAATGTATATTCATGAACTTTAACCACAAACATATCAAATACATCACAACTACCACTAAGGGAAGTAGAGATAGTTAGAATGTATTGCAAGAGGAATCAAGTATCACAAAGAAAGAATCAACTTCGAAAATTCATCAATATTGCACATGAGAGTACTTTGAGGAAACAATAGGCAATATAATTGCTAGATTGACATATTTGGGATTGGTGAATCATGAGCATGATTTTGTATAGTCCCAATTATATGCACTCATCTCAACTTACTCACATATGCAATAGAGAGCGTTCTTTAAGGCCAAAGAAAGAACCACAACAACTACAAATACAAAAAAATCATGCAAATATGCAACCTACCATAGGTTGGAAGACGATATGTACGCATGAGTAAGAGATCCTTGTTACCGAGATATCATTGGTGTGATGAAGTAGATAGGAGTTTCTTGATCATCCTTGCTTGTCTCTAATTATCATTGAGTCGTCACATATTCCTTATGAAAGAGACAAGTATCCAATGCACCTCGAAGGTACCTAAAACAAAATTCAAGTACAATACGGTCCCCAAACTTATTGGGTCCAAAGTAGTTAGAGAAACTACAATACATAGGAGAGACTCCACATAAATATGTGCATATCGATATGAATTGAATTTCATGCACATCTTAGCCAATTAGGATTTTGTGGAGTTTCCCCTATATATTGGATCAAGTAAAGCAAGCACTCCATAATATATAAATTTATTAAATATGCATGCACACTACTTTCAAGAACCAAAGGAGATACAATTTGAAAAAAATACCAAGTAAAACAAGAAGAAACACCAACGTGTGACACGATAAAAGGTTGTTCAAATTATATCAAATAACCAAATCAACTCATGAAAGACCACAAGTTCAACAAATGAACTAGGCAAAAAACAAAGAGAAAGAGATAGACAAAAACACAAATGCTCAAGGATTTATCTCATTCTAAAATGTCAAAAAAGTTAGAAAGGAATGAGATAAAGCCAACTCCCAAAAAGAGAAAGTTAAAAAAAAACCACACCAAACTCTCAACACTTTTCAAGATAACACAAAGTACCAAAGGAGTATTTATCTTCCAAAGACATAAAAACGATATGGAGCAAAACATGTTGTGAAGAAGCATAAAAGGAGTGTTCTACAAAATATAGGAAAACTCCCCCATGATTAGTGCATTATTTAAGATTTTTCATTTGAATACACGATGCACCCACATGGGATCATCATCTCTACCTACATCAAATAGAGCACTAAATGATTTCAAGTCAAAGAAATATCCAAAAATAAGATAACATGTAGAATTCAATAAAGGCTCAACACAAAAAAACAAGTACATGGTGTGCAAGCCAACATACACAAATAAACTTGATAACTCAAGATAAGTAAGTGGTTATGCACAACATATAAAAACACATGCAAGGTACAAACCAACACATGCACAAGGGACGAGTAACTTTAAATGTAAATGAGTTGAGAACATGTTACCGCAAAGAGGAACAATGGATATATGATAGACATAATATAATATAAATCACTTGACTTGATACAATATAATTGACGAAGTTCCCTTAATTCTTCATGATTTATTCAAGTCTCCAAAGCCCTCCACCAACACCTATTGATCAAATTTTAGCTTGTTGGTCCCCAACCAAGTTGGGTCCTAAGAAGTTAGTCACAATAGGATTGGCAACCCAAATGGTTCTTTTCTTGACACCACATTGGGCACCAACATATTTGGCAAACACATTTCCATCCTCATCCTTACGAAGAGAATAAACATCATCAATAATAATAGGGTTATATGAGGAGTTACCAATAGTGCACAAAGAAGAGAGGTGACCTTTCTCATGACATATGTAGCAAGTTCTTTTCTTCCATTTCTTCACACTTGATTTATCCACAATGGGAGTATTATCTTGATTCTTTTTGCGAAGTGGCCTTTCTTCAACTTGAGGTACACCATGACCTTGAACTTGAGGCCTCTTCCCTTTTTGCTTCTCACTGAGAGTTTTATTCTTCAATGGGCAAGATCTAACATGGTGCCCTTCAATTTTGCACTTGAAGCAAACAATCTTGGCCAAATTCTTGACATGTTCTTGGCCCTTCTTATTGTCTCTCTTAAACTTATTATTGTTAGTGGACTTGTTCTTGATATTGGATTTGAATCCAAGCCCACTCTTGTCATTTGGAAATTTTTGCACACTCAAGATCTTGTTGAGTGTGGCCCTCCCTTCCTGACCCTTTTTCAAGTCCCTCTTCAAAGATGAGACTTGGGCGTTGAGCTCTATGATTTCCTCTACATGGTTAGTATAAACACAAATACTAGAGGAAGTAGAAGCTTCATTGTTAGAGCAACAAGGCAAGGAATGTAATTCATTACAAGATGTAGCAATAATATGAGATGATGAATTACGAGGACTAGCACATGGGAGTACGACATTTGTAGTGGATGTAGTGCTAATGTCCACATGAGGCTCATTAGATGTTACCTTTGACACAATAGCCTCATGAGCTAACTTTAGCCTATCATGGGAGGCTAGAAGATCCCCATGAGAGCTTGATAGCATAACATGAATTTCTTCCAATTTCCCATAATTCCTAGTTAGCAAAGCAAGTTGAGCCTTTAGCTCAACATTCTCCTTCAAAATAGATGCTTCAAGAGAAGTAGAGTTAGTAGCACAAGCATCATTATAATGAGCAATAGTAGAAGACAACTTGGAAATCTCATTATATTTTCTTTTGAGATCAATTGCCACCTCAAGAGCTTTATCACGGGTTTCCTTTACTTTAGACACTTCTAGAGTAAATGTCTCCTCAAGAGATTCTTTGGTTGCTTGTGTTTCTTCAAGAGCTTGATTTAGATTTGCAATATCATTAGCATACTCACACTCAAGGCTACTCATTTTGTCAATTGTGTTCTCATGCTCCTCAACTTGAGCTTCTAACTTATCAATACGTTCTTTGCTCTCAATAGCAAAACCCAATATTTCAACAAAGTTAGAGCAAGAAATATTATTCTTAACAAGAGCATGATAAACAATCTCACCCTTTTCATGTAACAAATCAACATCAATCTCTTCTTCCTCATTATACTCATCCTCATCATCACAAGAGGTATTGGGTTCCAAAGTAGGAGATACCTTTGAATCCCTAGCCATAAGGCATAGATGGGAACCGTGCGATGATGATAATGAAGAATTACTTGAGGCTTTATTCAAGATGTTGTCTTGACCCATAGAATCTTCAGTTTCCTCTACATTGTTAGAAACACAACAACTAGAGGAAATAAAAGCATTTATATCATGGAAACAAGGAATATCAAGCATATCATCATGAGATTTACTCAAACAACTTACACATGATATGCAAGGACTATCAACACAAGCATGTAAGGAGTTTGTAGTGCTAGAAGTGTTAAAGTACAAAGATAGATCATTGCAACTAGATAGAGAGGAGGGATTACAAATAGTAAGCACACTATCCATATTGCAATTTCTATCACCACTTACCCATATCATTACCTTGTGAAAAATCACATGTGGGTGAAGTGATAGAAGATGAGAACTCATCTTGACCGGAAGTGGAAGCAACACAATCATCCTCAAAAATATTGGACACAACATATTTATCTTGAAGTTTTGTCCATAACTCATGAGCGCTCCAAAAAGGTATGACTGAAGAAGTAACTACATGGCTCAAAGCATGAACAAGCACATTAGAAGCTTGAGCATTGAGATATAAGTCTTTCTCATCCTCACAAGATAGATTAAGGAAATCCATTGGAGGAGAAAAACCTATATCTACGATTCGCTCCAAATTTGGGTCCATGGCCCAAAAATGATTAAGCATACAAATTTTCCAAATCTCATAACATGTGCCATCGAATATGAAAATGCCATCGTGCACTAATCCCCTAGCCGACATCTTTACTCTCAAGGCGGTGAAGCCCAAAAGAGAGACCAGGCTCTGATACCAATTGAAAAGGATACAGATGCCGCCTAGAGGGGGGTGAATAGGCGGTTTAAAACTTTTATGATATGGTCTTAACAAAGGCAGAATAAAACTAGCGTTTACTTTGTCAAGCACAAATCTTATATAAACTACGGTTCACCTATGTGCACCAACAACTTATGCTAAGCAATACAAGCAACTATGTGATTGCTAGAAATAAGACTTCAAGCACGAAGGCTATCACAAAGTGAAGTGCATAAGTAATAGCTCGGGTATAGAGATAACTGAGGCACGCGGAGACGATGATTTATTACCGAGTTCCTCCCATAAAGGGAGTACGTCTCGTTGGAGGGGTGGGCGGTACTAGGACCACCATGCCACAAAAGGCCTCACCCTATTCTCCTGTGAACCTCGCCACAAGAGGCTCGGTTCACTTCTTCACTATCGGTGCACTTGTCGGTGGCAATCCGGAACCTCTCACAAAGATTGGGGCACTTCTCCACAACTCAATTGGAGGCTCCCAACAAACAAGCTCGGGGAAAGCTCCACAACTTAATTGGAGGCCCCAAGTAATCCACAAACCTGCAAAACAACTAAACCGTCTAGGGTTCCAAGAACCCAAGGGTAAAAAGCTTCTCACCTTTCACCCAATCAAATCCTCACCGAGAACTCAAACCTATGCACCAAATGCAATGGTAAGAACACAAGAAGTGCTCAAGTCCTTCTTTCCCAAATCCCACCAAAGCTACAAAAGCTAGTGGGAGAATAAGAGAGGAAGAACACAAGAGGAAATCCACAAAAGAAACCCGAAGATCTAGATCCCAATATGTTCCTCTCACATAGAGGAGAGATTGATTGGTGGAGTTGTAGATCTAGACCACCCCTTTCAAATCCCCCAAAAAGATTCAAGAAATATGGGAGGGATTGGGAGAATTTGCAAGCTCTTGAAGGTCAAAACAATGGAGGAGAGAGAGAATGCAAGCCACCAGCCTAAGGAGGAAGAAGGGGTCTATTTATACCCCTCCCCCATGAAATATGACCGTTTGGGACCTCCCAGGCCAAATAATCAGCCCCTCCCCCGGATATTCCAGGTTCCCCGGGCCAAAATATGGCTAACGACTTCGCGGCGCGACCCTCAGTATAGGGGGCGGATATTTGGGCCGGATAATCCGCCCCCGGAGGCCCGGATAATCCGCCCCTGTTACTGGGAGCGACGCCTCAAAGTCCTTAGCCGTTTTCCAAAAATTGGGCCGGATAATCCTCCCCCATGGCCGGATAATCCGCCCCCCTGAAAACTGGCAGAAACAGCGAAATTGAAACAATCATAACTTTTGCATCCGGACTCCGTTTTTAATGATCTTGGGATCGTTTTAAAGAGGACAATGAGATATACAAGATCATCCATAGAAACATCATAGTCTAGAAAGGTAGAATAGAACCAAATGACGAAAGGTTTGACCTCTCCCAAAAAGACGAACCGATAAAACCTCCAACATCGAAAACGCAATAGAGAAAGCATATGAAATTCGTTTTCGATGAACTTGAGATTGTCATGGAGATTAACACAAGATCTAAATACTCACATGAGTAAGACCCAAATAAGAACCAAGAAAGATGATGCCAAGTATGCAAAGGTTTGAGCTCTCACCGATGGATATGATCAAGTTACTCACTCGAGAGCCCCTCTTGATAGTACGATTATCTATCCTATAAACCGGTCTCCCCAACTAACACCACGAGACCGGTAAGAAAGAAACCCTATCAAGATCAAACAATTGCCTTGTGTATATTCCACCTGATGTTGATGATGACGATCTTCTACACCTTAAGATGGAACACCTTTCTTGATTGCGCTAGCTTGGTGAAGACTTGGAATTTGCTCCCCCATACTCCACTATGGAAGAGCATCTCTTTTAGGCATATCTTCACATATCCATGATCACCATAAGGATGGAAAGCTACACTTGAGATCATCTTATTATTCAAGACACACTTGCCATAGGCTCAACTTCTACTTGACCAATCTCCGGATCATTCCTTGAAACCTTGATCAACACTTGATCTTCTTCACTTTCTTCTTCTTCCAAACTTGAAGCCAACATATGGTTCAAGCATTGCCTATGGACAAATCCTACAAGTAGAACTCAATGCAAACATAAGTGTAACTACCTCGGTGAATTACGCTCCTAGTTACAAGCCTGGATGAGCGGAAATGGTTAAAATAGTACGATGGGGCCCAAATGCCACTCACAGGTAGACCTTTCGGCCGTCCTAACCATTTCCAAACATCGGGACAAGAACGGGCGGCGTAATCGGCAGGCGAAGGGATCAACTACATACACAAATGAGTATGTATGCAAGCCACCATACAATGGTTCTCAGAGTCATTCCATCTAAAAAGAAAGGAAATATAGCAACGCCATACGGCAAGATCCAAATATCCTAGATAGATATAATAGTTTAGGATACCTCCTCATACATCAAACATCAGAGTATCAGGCGGAAGCGGAAGACAAAATCCGAGTACGGATAAGAAGCAAATAGGCATAAGATGCCCCATAAATAAACACATCCCGCCCACAGATCTCACGGATCCCCGTTCCCGGAATCTCTACACCGAATGATCGTTGCCCACATCGTCCGTCTCCTCCACCCCGTATCCATCTTGCGAGTTTACCTGCTCATCTGAATCAAACAATTTATCGTGTGAGACCCTAGGGGTACTCAGCAAGTCTTTATGCCTCTAAAGGGGACACAACCTGGGGTGACGCAATTGCAGCAAAAGATAAACCCTAACAATTCTATAGATACTCGCTAACCATCCGCCTAACCAGAGATAGACGGATGTCCGTGAATTAATAACAACAGTTATAACAGTAATATCAAGAGATCCATCCTCCTCCTCGCTTACCGACGAGGAAGCGGACGAACAACCCCCCATCTGTTGGCAGTTTTATTATCCATTCCATGCGTGTTGCACTATTTACTAGTCAGGTACTTAGTCAAATTAAAAGCGGTACTTTAGTTATTCTTGTCTATGATCGAGAAACTGTGCTCCAAGTCGTCCATAACCGCGGACACGGCTTTCAGAAAGTTTTACCTGAGGGGTGCACAAATAGCAACACACTCGATCAACCTCGGAAAACCAAATCAAAACCCAACAAGGCGACGACAAAGCGATCACAGGATTCAGAAATATTTGGGGCCACCCCATTAAGCTACCCATGACGAAGTTGGCCGACTCGAGACGGACTCAAGGTTTGCGCCAATGGCGATGCAACGGGAACCCGAAAATGTGGACTGGGCTTGTCAATACCGAAAACACTCCGCTTACCTAAGCAGACAGTGCCTCACACAATTTTAAATAAAGCATAAAGCATGGCATAAGTACAGGATAGTAAATAAAACCTCAAACTAGTTTGTGGCCCCAAGAAATAAGAATGAATCAAGTTCGCTCAGGGGGTTCATAAGCCTCCGGATGTGGATAGCGAATATTCAAGGAACAGGAATCAAGTACTCGGGGTCCTACGGGACACAAGTGAGCCTGAAAAACCAAATAGCAAATATGGCTCACCGATGCCACTTTCATTAGTTATCCCATTACTACTCCGGTTAAGTTGTTTAGGTACCTCGTTATCCATCCGACACTCACATACCCTACACATGTTGTTCTACGACTCGCATGGCTCAAGCAACTCCTGTAGTAATGGCTCATGGGATGGAGGAACAAGCTTTGGTGGGGTTTAAAAGTAAAGGCTATGCAATACTTGGGATTCAGATTAATGCAATCGCGACTCAATGATGCAAGAATAAGATAGAGGCAATAGGTACTATATGTATGCAAGCATGTGGTAGTGCTTGCCTGGCAGCTCAGTTGAAGCGAGAGAAGGATCTGGGTAGTGCTCCTGGGTTTCTTGATATATCCCCGTCAAATGCCTACTCGAAGAAGAACCAAACAAACAAGGGCCAACATAAATAAAGTGCACAAGCATATGAATAAAATGCGTCAAGCAAACAATCATGCCATGATGAATGATGCACAATTTGCATGGCAATGAGGTAGCATGGCATGGGTGAGGTGTGGAATACAAGAAATAAACATTTTATTGGGTTTTAATCATATTTTATACTCAATTAAGTTGCTGTACACTTTATATTTATATGATGCATGCTGCAATACAGAACATGGAATGCATAAACGGAAAGGTCTCGTCGAGCTAATCATTTTAGACATATCATTTGTTAAATTTGGAGTTATAAAACAAAAGTTATTAATTTATTAAGGAAAAAGGGCACTTTATTGTAATTTTAATCAACTTGGAATTTTAATTGTTCAAAATATATTTTGAAGGGAATATTTGAATTCCTCATATTTTTCTGATTTGAAAACATATATTACATGTTTAAATTGGGTTTATATTTTAAAAGTTATTTGAAAACAGATTTGAATTGAATTTGAATTAATTTGAAAAAGGTTTAAATTAAAACAGATAACAGAAAATCTTTTGGTACCCAGCCCAGTTCTAGCCATAGTCAGTGACAAGTGGGCCATCTGCTGACTGGACGCCACAGCGCGCAGAAAAGTTTCTATCACCATGAAACACGCATCCACAGAGGATGACAGTGGGTCAAGCGCTGCAGACCCGTGTCGTGAGCAGCCGAGAGCTGCCAGGCGGGGCCGAGCTGGAGCGCGGGTTACGGCCAGAGAAACAGGGGGGCTTTTCTGCAAAACTACACCGAGACAGACAGGTGGGACCAGGCTGGACCACGGTTTGCGCGCGCAAAACAGCAGGGGGTTATCAGCAAAAAGGGCACCTCGCACTGTTGTTCTTCTACGCGCTGATGACCGATCGGTGCACGGCCGACGCAGGCGCGGCGCATGGGGGGTTCGATCCGGGGACCTAGGGCTCGTGCGCGGAGGGAGGAGCCACTGCGGTGGCCTGGGTTTGGTGACAGCATGGCGGTTGGGGCCTAGATAGGGTTTCTGCGCGACGCGGGAGCGCGTAGACGCTGCGGCCGATGGCGCCTGATCTGTTCAAGAGCGTTGGCAGCACCCGGCAGCGCAAGCGGCGAGTGTCAGCGAGGCTTAGAGGCTCACCGAGGAGAGGTTGGTGGTGTTGGTTCGGGCAGAGGGGCGGGCGATCGTTGACGAGGCAGGCGCCGATGGAGTTAGGGTTTCGGGGTCGGCGTCGCGGAGTGCAGCGGCGTACAGGCCTCCTCCTCCTCGCTGGCGGGTACGGGACGACGTAGAGGGACCTCCTCGTCCTTCCTCGACGACCACAGATCCTCGCCACCGGCTGCAAGAGGAGGGAGCAGAGGAGGCCGAGGCCGACGGTAGAGATCGGAGATGGGAGGGAGAGGGGTAGCAGGCATGTGGGGAACTTGGTGGAGAAGGGCAGCGCCCAGGTGAGATCTAGAGAGCAGCCAGGCAGGGGAGGGAGGTAGATATGGTCGAGGACAGAGGGAGAGCACATGGGATGGCTCGGCTGGGAAAAAGGTGGCGTGCACCTTTCCTCCTCCTCCACCTCACGTGCTGGCTCGGGCTGGGGTAGCTAGGGCGGAGCAGAGGCATGGCAGGTGGGCCAGATGGCGGTCAAGGCGGGGCAAGGTCGCGGGGGACCTACCCGGCAGAGAGAGAGAGAAAATGAGAGGAGAACTAGGGTGAGCTAGGGCATGCTCGGGTTAGGTCAGATGGTGGTCTCGGGTTAGGGCTCTAGGGTTGGGTTAGGTAGCTGGGGTGGGGCCAGGGTGACCAGGTGGGACCATCTAGGTAGGGAGAAGAGAGAGGCCGAGAGAGAGGGGTGGTATGGTATCTAGGGTTTGTAGAGAGGGGGAAGGGTTTAGATTAGGTATATATTAGGAGAGAGGTTTAGAGAGAGGTGAGATGTGGTGTAGAGGATTGGGTGATGGGTTTCCTTTTGGCAAGCTCAAGCAAGAGCAAAACAAGATCAAACAAGAGCTAGACCAAAAAGAGGAAGAGGTAAAAGGTGGTGATGTGGTTTGAGCAATATCAACTAGATCAAGTCAAAAGGAGGGAGAGAGAGAGAGAGATGAGATGGTTCACCCAAAAATTCAAATAAAAACCAAAGACCAAAATGTGGTGGTACTTGCATGGCCCATGCAAAAATAATTAATGCCATGTTTTAACCTTGTGAAACAAAACAATAAACATGGCATTATTCTTATGCATTTCCAAAAGTGGAATTAGGCCAAGCAAAAGAATT
This sequence comes from Avena insularis, assembly GCA_023614405.1. Taxonomy (NCBI): domain Eukaryota; kingdom Viridiplantae; phylum Streptophyta; class Magnoliopsida; order Poales; family Poaceae; genus Avena; species Avena insularis. Next base: position 196,910,583 of record CM042686.1, on the reverse strand, counting down.
TAAAAGAAAGTTCCAAGTGGAGTAGATGGATATGATCACATTTGATTATAATTGGGACTTGCTAGTGTGTATATTCCACTAGATGCCTACTAGTCCCAAAAATATTCCCACATGAGCATAAATCCATAATAATCCATATGGAAGCTAGGAAAAAGGGTTCCACTCACAAGGCATGCAAAGGTGGCCATGTGGCTCTCATATATCAATAATGTGAAAACAACATGATGCTAAGATGAGAGCATGTGGAAATAGAATTGGATCCATCCCAACCCATATGAGCTAGAGGTAAAACCCAAAAGAAAAACAATTGCAAGCTCATGGATAATGGAATGGTGGAAAGATGGGGTGATGACAAGAAAGGTGGTGGAGTTAAATAAAAGATATGCCCCCAACTCAACTTGGGCATTTAAACAATATATCAACAACCAAATACAATATCAAGAGGCAAATACAATTAATAATGCATATGAGATAAGAACCAAATGGAAAAAGGGTTTTATATGATGCTCAAATGCAAGGTGGCATGATGACATGAGCATGATATAATTATGATGCAACAATTATATGTAGGAAGGTAGCATTATATAGACTAGGCTAGTAGCATTGCAATTGTTAGACAATTGGGATGCTACAATAAGTCCATCAAGATTGTCATTAATTACCAAAACCACACATGGGGCACACATGTTCTTTCAGAAACTAAACCGTGAGACACAAAAGAATCAGAAACCTATACCATTCATGGATAAAATTCTAGAAAGACTTGGTAATAATTCTTACTTTTTTTTCTTGATGGTTATTCTAGATATTCTCAAATTGCCATACAGCCGGAGGATCAAGAGAAAACAACTTTCACTTGCCCTTATGGCACACATGCTTATAGATTAATTCCATTTGGCTTATGCAATGCATCCGCAACTTTTTAGGAATGTGTTCTAAAGATTTTTGATTTTTTTAGAAGATTATGGAAGTCGTAACAAACAATTTTTGATGTTTATGGAACAACTTTTGATAATTGTCTATACAATCTGACCAAAGTTTTGCAGAGATGTAAGCAATCAAACTTGGTTTTTAATTGGGAGCAATGTCGTTTCATGGAAAGAGAAGGTAAAGTTTTCAGGCACAAAATTTCAGAGAAGGGAATAGAAATAGATAAAACTAATATAAATGCTATAGAAAATCTCCCAATACCTCAGGATATTAAAAACTTAAAAATGTTTCTGGGACATGCAGGATTTTATAAGCGGTTTATAAAAGATTTTGCTAAACTAGCTATGCCCCTTACCAATCTTCTTGATAAAGAAACTCCATTCTATTTAGACCATGACTGCATTGCAACTTTTGAGAACCTTAAGGATAAACTAGTTTCAGCACCTATCATGTAATCTCCAAAGTGTGATGAACCTTTCGAAATTATGTGTGATGCTAGTGACTATGCTTTAGGGGTTGTGTTGGGACACTGAGATGGAAAGAATTTGAATGTTATTTATTATGCTAATAGACCTCTTAATAAGATTCAGAAACATTATGCTACTACAGAAAAAGAGTTTCTAGCTATAATTTTTGCTTGCGACAAATTTAGATCTTACATAATTAATTTAAGGTAATAATTCATACGGATCACCAAGATTTGCGTCACCTGCTTGTGAAAAAGGATGCTAAGACCAAGTTGACTAGGTGGGTTTTATTACTACAAGAATACAATTTGCAAATAGTAGATAGGAGGGGTAAGGATAATCCGGTAGCAGATCATTGCTCTAGGATGGAGGGAATACTTAATGACCCCGCACCTATTAATGAATCATTTCCGGGGGAATATTTAGCAAAGGTAGTGACGAGGGTTTAACTCATCAATGCCCATTGTTATGGACTTGGGTTTTGGAGAAGGAGGGAGCACTGGAAGCATCTATTGGCTAGCAAACAAGCACACATGGGACTCAAAGATTTACCCAGGTTCAGGCCTCGTAGAGGTCCCTACTTCTGCTTGTCTGGTCATGGAATTATCAAAGGAATCGAGGATTACAATGGTGTGCATATGCAATCTAGCGAGGGTTGTGGAAACTAGGGTTATGTGTGTCCTCCTCGCTGCCCCCTCCTAGCCTTTATATAGATAGGCTAGGTCCCAGGTAGCAGGTCGAGTCGGTTACAGGTTAGGGTTTTCCCTTTGAACTTTCTATCTTTAGCTTCTTCTTGTTCTGCAAACAATCGAGAGTCCATAGGTTACTCGAGTTCTCCATTTGGGCCTTGACGATGCCGTGGGCCTCCGCTATATTCAGGCCGTATATACCAAGCTCGAGTACTTGTAGGGTATACCCATGTCAGTAGCCCCCGAGTGTCCAGTGGAATCGCAGATTCGACTAGGCACTTTATGAAGCCTTTCGACTACATGAATGAGTATATTTTCGACTGCTCTGTTTGTGTCATAGGGATTGTTGATGTGCGTGCCTGATTTAACCGATGTATCGGTATCAGTTAACTACCTTAGGGTAAAACAACGCAATCTACTCGAACTCGAGTCCCCGGACTCGAATTCGGAAAAGTGCTGGCGTAATTCGACTCAAGCCACAGAGGTCTTACAGGAGTCGAATTCCAGTATATAGGTGTGAGCACTCGACGCGTCTGTCAAGGCATGTTCATCGTACCTGTAGGCACGGATACATTTCTGGTAGTGCGCAGCAGATGCGTTGCCAGGCCTTATTCAGGTCCTATCTTCACGCTACAAGCGCGGCATCCAAAATTTGTCATCGCGGAGATGATTCGGGTGACCCAGGAGACGCAATCTCTTTGTAGGGAAAAATCTTGAGGCGGTGTCGCCATAGACTTCGAGTGTGGATGTTATCGACACACAGTACGATGTACATATAATCATAGGGTGCACGACCAGCGCTTTCTGTGGGAGTAGCCCCCGAGTGCCTGGTTGAGTCGAAGACTCAGGCAGGGACTAAAGAACTTTGCGACTGCTGTCGTCTTTTGTTTGCTTGTTTCAGTCGAATTTGTTTCCAGTGCTCCCTATGGGAGTAACCCATGTCCATAATCGAATCGCGGATTCGAGTGATTAGGTATGCTTGAGTGTCCATGTTCCTGCAGAAGAGAGAAAAATAAAAATCATAGGGTGCGCAATAGCGCTCCCTATGGGAGTAGCCCCCGAGTGCTTGGTGGAGTTGAAGACTCGAGCAAGGACTCAAGTAGTCGAAGTCTTCTGCTACTCAATTTTGATGACATCAGTGCCGACGATGTGATGATCTCATTTTCCTGCGTGAGCGGTTTTGACGGGACGTGACAAGCGGTGGGTCCCATTTTCTGACCCTGACATGACCGAGCGTGCGTAATCTTTGTTTTAACTGCGCCTCCTTGATTTCCGTGTGTAATGGGTGTAGTGGGGGACGGTTCACGCTTCGGGTCCTCCACGTGTCAATCACGATGAACGCCACGCGTCTGATAGGGTTTTTCCTGGCCGTTAGATTGCATCTTCCAGGGGGTTAAGTAGCAGTGATGCGACGGTAATTTTTCACATCTGCTTCTTTTCTCTGTCTTTGCCTCCGTCACCATTGCTGCTGCTCCTCTGCTCCTTTGTGTTCATCTTTCTCGTGGCGCTGGACCAGCTCCGTGTATTCCCTAGTTACTTTCTCCGGTCACACCGCCATCGTAGAATGGGGAAGAAGAAGGGAGGTGCTGCGGCTGAATCTACCGCCGCCACTGTTGCTGCCAAGAAGAAGGGTAGTTCCGCCGCTGCGGGCACCAGCGTCGCTGTTGCCGGGAAGAACAAGCGCGCGGGCACATGCGTCACCAATGGCGCATGGCGCGCGTCTACCATCAAGTCTTTTGAGCTCCGTCTCCTACACCAAGACGGAGTTCTATCTTCTGTAGTCGCTGACGCGCGTGTCCCCGGTGGTGAGGTAATCCCTTCTCCTCCTGCTGGTTTTCGGGTGATGTTCCTAGCGTTCATCATCCGTGGTCTCTCGTTGCCCCCTGCATCCTTTCTTCAGGGGCCTTCTCTGTTTCTATGGGCTCCAGCTGCATCAGTGATGGCTCAATGCACGGCGCCCAGAAAAGTGCTGGTGCGTGGTTGATGTAGAGCTCGTTGGGAACCCCAAGAGGAAGGTATGATGAGCACAGCAATAAGTTTCCCTCGGTATGAAACCAAGGTTTAATCGAACCAGTAGGAGCAAGGAAACACACCAAAGGTGTTACTAGCTGAGCTTTGGCAGGGCGCACTACCGGTGCTAGTAGCAACATGGAGACCTGCACAACACAACCACAGAACTTTGTCCCCAACTTGTGATGAGGTTGTCAATCTCATCATGTTTTGCGGAAAACAAAGGATTAAACATAACGAATGGAAAGAAGTAAAAGTTTGCAGAAAGTAAACACAAAGCAGTAAAAGAATGTAGATTGAATATAAAAGACAAGGACTGGGATCCATAGTTCACTAGAGGTGGCTCTCCTTAAGATAGATAACATGCTGGGTGAACAAATTACAACGGGGCAATTGACAAACATCGAGAAAGCAATACATGCATATACTAATCATCTTTACTCCTTTGAGACTTGATTGGGCATTACAACATTATACATAGACCGCCATCCAACTGCATCTATGACTAATAATCCACCTTCAGGTTATCATCCGAACCCCCTCCAGTATAAAGTTGCAAGCAACAGATTATTGCTTTACGAACTGCGTGTAAAGTAAACAATATGATTGTTCTATGAACAAAGGATTGTTGTTTTATCCCTAGTAGCAACAACACATCTAGTACCTTAGAGATTTCTGTCACTTCCCCAGATTACTGATGTCTACGCACTTCTATTCTTGTAGACAGTTGTTGGGCCTCCAAGTGCAGAGGTTTGTAGAACAGCAGCAAGTTTTCCCTTAAGTGGATCACCCAAGGTTTATCGAACTCAGGGAGGAAGTGGTCAAAGGTATTCCCTCTCAAGAAACCCTGCAATCAAGATACATGAAGTCTCTTGTGTCCCCAACACACCCAATACACTTGTCAGGTGTATAGGTGCACTAGTTCGGCGAAGAGATAGTGAAATACAAGTGGTATGGTGATAGAAAATAACTTGATGGCGTGGAAAAGACTAAAGGAAAACTGAAATAAAGAAGGAAGCAAGAAAACATGTAACAGATCTAATAGCAAACGGTGTTTCAATGCTTAGAAACAAGGCCTAGGAATCATACTTTCACTAGTGAACACTCTCATATAAATATCTTCTCTTTATGATACTACTCTTAACTACTCTCCGGTTGGACACTCTAATCCATGGTAGGGCTATAACAGCACTCCTCAAAGTAAGCCTTTCCCATCTAGAAAACCCTACACTGTCACCTTGAGTACTAGATGAGTCCAACAAACATCACAATTTCATAAATACATCCAACTCCAAATATAATTCATAACAAGTATATGTAATCTCTAGCCTAAGTGCCACCATGGTGTGCACGCTGTCACTTTCACACACATGGGGAGAGCAGAGATCTATTAAAGCACTTGAGTAGCAAGGTAGATCTATAGATTACAAGATCATGATCTCAATAGGATCATGCATAGAGAGAGAGATGAACACATAGCTACCGGTAGAACCCTTAGCCTCGAGAGAGAACTACTCCCTCCTCATCATGAAAATCAGCAATGGTGATGGAGATGGCGGTGGAGATCGATGGAGATGGCTCCGGGGGCACTTCCCCGTCCCGGCAGGGTGCCGGAATAGAGACTTTCTGTCCCCCGAATCTCCCCTTCGGTGGCGGTGGCGCAGCGGAACTTTTCGTGGATTTATGATTGACGACTTAGGGTTTTGGTATCGGGAGTCTCTTATAGGCGAAGGAGGCAAGGTTGGTGGCTGGCCAGGGGGCCCACACCATGCCTTGGCGCGGCCTAGGTGGACCCGCGCCATGGGGTGGTGTGTACACCTTGTGGCCCCTCTCCGACTCTCCTTCTGGCTCTGTGAGTCTTCCGGTAAAATAGGAACTTTGGCTTTTGTCCCGTCCAATTCCGAGAATATTCATTTTCTGACTTCCTAGAACCAAAAACAGCAGAAAACAGGCAACTGGCACTGTGGCATCTTGTTAATAGGTTAGTCCAAGAAATCATGTGAAAAGTACTCCAAAGTGTGGACAAAACACAATAAAGTAGATAAAACCAAGCATGGAACATCAAAAATTATAGATACATTTGCAATGTATCAACATCCCCAAGCTTAACTCCTGCTCGTCCTCGAGTAGGTAAGTGATAAAAAGAAAGAATAATTTTTGAGGTGACATGCACCATCATAAACTTGATCAAAGTATTTGTGAAACATTCAAAGCTGGGATCATAGTACTTCAATCATAACATGAAAGACAAAGTTCTAGCAATAAGGCAAACCAACTATGTTGCAACATGAAAAGGCACAAACAAAAGATTCATGAATAACAATGCTTTGCAAGACGTTTGTTTGTTTCACATAAAGAAAACATAGCATAGTGGCATTCAGCTTGTCCCTCATAGAGTAGCAAATATAAATGCATAGGACACCTTCAAAGTTCATAAGAGTGACTAGATACAAATAGTTTAAAACAAGCAATATCAAGATATGCATCAATCAACTAGTCTTGGGACAATGCACATAGAACTAAGAATGGCCACTATGCTCTCAAAGTAGGTGCATAAAGATAGAAGGTGGAGACTCAATATGTAATGGTGGAAGAAAGGCCTTTATAAAAGGAAGTAGGGATTCAAGTCTCATAAAGAGCTTACAAAAATTATGGTACTTATAGCTTTCAGCTCTCATTGCCCCTATCATAAGCATCTTGAAGTGATTAAGGTTAAAGTGAACAAACTAGGGTGTACATGCTTGACGAAGTATAAGTCAGAAATCTCATGTCCCTTGTATACGAGGGGCGCTCCTCATGCTACTCAAGTTTAGTCACCGGTAAGTTCTTGTCATTGTAAGTATATGTGTATCATAGAAAACCGCCAACGGGGTACCCTTGCCCGATGATACGGAAGAATCCCCATATCAAAATGACAAGGCAAGCAGACAACGAGCATCTCAGCATTCTTCTTATTTACCATGGGAATATGGTGCTTTTTTTTTCTCTTTTTCCTCTTTTCATAGTTTCTCTTTTTTTCTCTTTTCTCTTTTTTCTCAATATAGGACTCTTTTTTTATAAGAAGAATGCTTCATAGACAGCTCATTATGGTTACGCTGCAGGTTTCCACCATGTCAGCATGGATTAGACCAGCGGCCCAGGAGTTTCTCTAACACATATACATAACTCCATGGACTTACAAGCTCCCCTTTCATTTCATACCGATGAAATCCATATACAAAAGAGCATGCTATCAACTAGGTACAAGTACCAAGTGCAATGTTGAAAGCGTTCCCCATGAAAGCATGGTTCTGCTAATTCCCAACAAATAAGTGCAAGCATATACAACATAGACGACATAATGGTTCAAGTTTATTAAGGGCAAGTAAAGTAAAGTGTGCCATCAAGTTCGTGAGAGCTTTAATCACTAGTTTTCTCATAACAAGTTTAATTTGGAAGGTAAACAAAAGCATGAATGTACTTGGTATAGCATAAGATAATAGGTAGGTAGGGTGGACTCTTTGGAATAACTTGGTTTAGGGAGTTGGATGCATGAGTGGAACTCATACTTGGTTGTGGAGGCTAGCAAAAGACTGGGAGCGACAAACTAAGAGAGAAATAATGGCCATAATCATGCAGAGCGACAAAACATCATTGATCAAAGCATAAAGTGATACTACAAGTTGAAAACTAAAGGATCATAAAGGCTATGGTGACTTGAGATAGTCATAACATGGTGTGAGCATGCGCCAAGTCAACCCAAATAAAGCATCAAAGGAGAATACCACTATACTATGCTTTAATATGCTAAAACAATGCATGATTCATCCAAGGCACATTAAGCAATCTCAATTGTTTATAACAAGTCATGCTACATCAAAGAATACTAAGCATAAAGCCAAAACAATATCAAGCATGGCATGACAAAGCATAGGCCATAGTCAAAACCGAGCTCTTTTTACCACATAAGCATGAACTTTCCTACTCTTTTCGAAACCAAACCAAACTATTTGCAAACCAATGTATGAAAAAGGGGGTCCAACAAATTTTTTCAGCAAACTAAGCAAACAAAAGCAAACGAAAAACCAAAACAAAAACGAAAAATAAGACGCTCCAAGAACAACACAACTGTGCATGAAACAATAAAAATGAAGCGTTTGGAAGAAACCTGGAATTTTTATTGATGAAGAAGGGGATGCCTTGGGCATCCCTAAGCTTTGACGCTTGTACTTCTTGGATATTTATTGGGGTGACACGCGTGGCATCCCCAAGCTTGAGCTTTAGTCCATCCTTCATCTCATTACTCATTCCTTCCATACACCTGAAAATTTTCCTTCATACAAAACTTCACACAATCTCATTAGCAACATTAGTGCACTTAAGATAAATAAGTATTAAGGTTCAGTTCTAACACAAAATAAACTTCCATTAGAACACTAGCTACTCTAGTAATTCCCTAAAAAAGCTCAATTCCCCAAAAGAACTCAAAAAGCAACCCACAAGAAGCAAATGCAGAAAATGGCAGAAATCTGTCAAAACAGACCAGCAGGTAAAGATGAATTTTTTCGAAGACCTTCTGTTGCTCAAATCAAAAAGTGTTGAGCTAAAAAAAGTTAGATAACAACCTGGGACAGAAGAACAAAAATTCATGCCTCAAAAAGACGTTCAGAGATTTTACACTAATTTTTACGGTGAAGCACAGAAATCTGTTTCGGGACAGCAACTTTCCCAATCATTACTTCTCTCTCATTAGAGGTTACTCTTGGCACAAAAAGCAAATAAAAAGGATAAGGAGCGGTTATTACAGAGGTAATAACTTCCAAGACTCATCTAAACCTTTTGGGTTATCTCCCAATAAGTACTTTTCTTTAACGCCTTTAAGTTAGGCATGATAGTTTGAGAAGATGCTCACATTAGAAATATGAATTGAAGTAAAAGAGAGCATCAAGAAGCAAACTCAAAGCACATTTAAGTCTAACCCACTTACTATGCATAATAATCTTGTAAAGAAACAAGTCATGAAAGCACAAAGCAACAAGCAGAGGAAAGCAAAACAAGTGTAGCTTCAAAATTTTCAACATAAAGAGGGGAAACTTAATATTGTTGAGACACATAAAACCATGTTTCCCTCTCTCATAATAACTTTCAGTAGCATCATGAATAAAAGTAACAATATAACTATCACAAGAAACATTCTTATCATGAGCCATATGCATAAAAGAATTAATACTCCCCACATAAATATAGTCATTCTTATTGATTATAGTGGGAGCAAAGTCAATAAAATAGCTATCATTATTATTTTCATCACCATAATCATCAAATATAGGAGGCATATTGTAATCATAATTAATTTTCTCCTCAATAGTAGGTGGACTGAAAATATCATATTCATCATTGTAATCATCATATATTGGAGGTTTGGTATCATCATAAGCAATAGAATAGCTATCTTCCAAAGCTGGGGAACTAAAAATATCATGTTCATCAAAACCAGCTTCCCCAAGCTTAGACTTTTCCATAGCATTAGCAATAATGGTGTCCAAAGAATTCATACTAACAACATTGCTATTAGCATGCAAATAAAGTTCAATAGGTTTTTTAATTTTCTCTTCGAACACTTCATGTCCTAACTCAAGATAAATACTATAAAGCTCTCTAATTTTTTTGTTTTTTTCCATTAAGCCTAACTAGTGAAAACAAGAAACAAAAAGACAAAATTGCAGAATCTAAAGGAAATAACTTCGAGCACTCACACCGGAAAATAGGCGTTTGCCGTGTGAGATTCTTCTTCTTTAATCCTCCAGTGTGAATACCTTTTACCTTACCTCCCCGGCAACGACGCCAGAAAATAGCTTGATGTCTACGCACTTCTATTCTTGTAGACAGTTGTTGGGCATCCAAGTGCAGAGGTTTGTAGAACAGTAGCAAGTTTTCCCTTAAGTGGATCACCCAAGGTTTATCGAACTCAGGGAGGAAGTGGTCAAAGGTATTCCCTCTCAAGCAACCCTGCAATCAAGATATAAGAAGTCTCTTGTATCCCCAACACACCCAATACACTTGTCAGGTTTATAGGTGCACTAGTTCGGCGAAGAGATAGTGAAATACAGGTGGTATGGTGATAGAAAATAACTTGATGGCATGGAAAAGACTAAAGGCAAACTGAAATAAAGAAGGAAGCAAGCAAACATGTAACAGATCTAATAGCAAACGGTGTTTCAATGCTTAGAAACAAGGCCTAGGGATCATACTTTCACTAGTGAACACTCTCATATAAATATCTTCTCTTTATGATACTACTCTTAATTACTCTCCGGTTGGATACTCTAATCCATGTTAGGGCTATAACAGCACTCCTCAAAGTAAGCCTTTCCCATCTAGAAAACCCCACACTATCACCTTGAGTACTAGATGAGTCCAATAAACACCACAATTTCATAAAGACATCCAACTCCAAATATAACTCATAACAAGTATTTGTAATCTCTAGCCTAAGTGCCACCATGGTGTGCACACTGTCACTTTCACACACATGGGGAGAGCAGAGATCTATTAAAGCACTTGAGTAGTAAGGTAGATCTATAGATTACAAGCTCATGATCTCAATAGGATCATGCATAGAGCGAGAGATGAACACATAGCTACCGGTAGAACCCTTAGCCTCGAGAGAGAACTACTCCCTCCTCATCATGGAAATCAGAAATGGTGATGGAGATGGCGGTGGAGATCGATGGAGATGGCTCCGGGGGCACTTCCCCGTCCCGGCAGGGTGCCGGAACAGAGACTTTCTATCCCCCGAATCTCCCCTTCGGTGGCGGCGACGCAGCGGAACTTTTTGTGGATTTCTGATTGATGACTTAGGGTTTTGGTATCGGGAGGCTCTTATAGGCGAAGGAGGCAAGGTCGGTGGCTGGCCAGGGGGCCCACACCATGCCCTGGCGTGGCCTAAGTGGACCCGCGCCATGGGGTGGTGTGGCCACCCTGTGGCGCCTCTCTGACTCTCCTTCTGGCTTTGTGAGTCTTCCGGTAAAATAGGAACTTTGGCTTTTGTCCCGTCCAATTCCGAGAATATTCATTTTCTCACTTCCTAGAATCAAAAACAGCAGAAAACAGGCAACTGGCACTGTGGCATCTTGTTAATAGGTTAGTCCAAGAAATCATATGAAAAGTACTCCAAAGTGTGGACAAAACACAAGAAAGTAGATAAAACCAAGCATGGAACATCAAAAATTATAGATACATTTGCAATGTATCAATTATCAGAGGCATGAACCCACTATCGAGCATAAATACTAACTCTTGGAGTTGCTAGCATCTACTTGGCCAAGATAGCTACTAATAATGGAAAGCATGCAAGATCACAAATAACAAAGACATGATAGAATCAATAATCAATCTGAAATAGCATCTCAATATCCATCGGATCCCCGCAAACACAACATGTAGAATTACAAATAGATGATCTTGATCATGAACGGAGCTCACAAGATCTAAACATGAAAGCACAAAGGAGGAGAACCAGCCATCTAGCTACTACATGGATCCGTAGTCCAAGGATGAACTACTCACGCATCACACCGGAGGCTTGCATGGTGATGAAGAAGGCCTCCAGGGTGAATTCCCCTCTCCGGCAGGGTGTCGGGAAGAGCTTCAGATCCCTCCCAATCTAGGGATGGAGATGATGGCGGCTACAGACTCTTTCGTGGATTTTTGATCGGGCACTTAGGGTTTTCGTCCCGAGGGCAATATATAGGTGGAAGGGGAGACTGAGGGGGTGCCAGGGGCCACCACACCACCCCTGGTGCGGGCCTAGCCTGGCCGCACGGCCAGGTGGTGTGGCCGGCCTCTGGCCCTTCTCCGTCTCGTAGTATGGCACTTGATGACTTCCAGAAAAATAGGCACTTTGGCTTTTGTCCCATCCAATTCCGAGAATATTCATTTTCTGACTTTCCTGGAACCAAAAATAGTAGAAAACAGGCAGCTGGCACTATGGCTCTTGTTAATAGGTTAATCCAAGAAATCATATGAAAAGTACTCCAACGTTGGAACAAAACACAAGAAATTGGATAAAACCAAGCATGGAACATCAAAAATTATAGATACATTTGCAATGTATCAACATCCCCAAGCTTAACTCCTGCTCGTCCTCGAGTAGGTAAGTGATAAAACGAAAGAATAATTTTTGAGGTGACATGCACCATCAAAGACTTGATCAAAGTATTTCTAAAACATTCAAAGCTGGAATCATAGTACGTCAATCATAACATGAAAGACAAAGTTCTAGCAATAAGACAAAGAAACTATGTTGCAACATGAAAAGGCACAAACAAAAGATTCATGAATAACAATGCTTTGCAAGACGTTTGTTTGTTTCACATAAAGAAAACATGGCATAATAGTATTCAGCTTGTCCCTCAATAGAGTAGCAAATATATATGCATAGGACACCTTCAAAGTTCATAAGAGTGACTAGATACAAGTAGTTTAAAACAAGAAATATCAAGTTATGCATCAATCAACTAGTCTTGGGACAATGCACATAGAACTAAGAATGGCCACTATGCTCTCAAAGTAAGTGCATAAAGATAGAAGGTGGAGACTCAATATAATGGTGGAAGAAAGGCCTTTGTAAAATGAAGTAGGGATTCAAGTCTCATAAAGAGCTTCCAAAAATTATGGTACTTATAGCTTTCAGCTCTCATTGCCCCTATCATAAGCATCTTAAAGTGATTAAGGTTAAAGTGAACAAACTATGGTGTACATGCTTGACGAAGTATAAGTCAGAAATCTCATGTCCCTTGTATACGAGGGGCGCTCCTCATGCTACTCAACTTTAGTTACCGGTAAGTTCTTGTCATTGTAAGTATATGTGTATCATAGAGAACCACCAACGGGGTACCCCTTGCCCGATGATACGGAAGAATCCCCATATCAAAATGACAAGGCAAGCAGACAACGAGCATCTCAGCATTCTTCTTATTTACCATGGGAATATGGTGCTTTTCTCTCTCTTTCCTCTTTTCATAATCTCATTTTTTCTCTTTTCTCTTTTTTCCCAATATAGGACTATTTTTTATAAGAAGAATGCTTCATAGACAACTCATTATGGTTACGCTGCAGGTTTTCACCATGTCAGTATGGATTAGACCAGCGGCCCAGGCGTTTGTCTAACACATATACATAACTCCATGGACTTACAAGCTCCCCTTTCATTTCACACCGACGACATCCATATACAAAAGAGCATGATATCAAGTAGGTACAAGTACCAAGTGCAATGTTGAAAGCGTTCCCCATGAAAGCATGGTTCTACTAATTCCCAACAAATAAGTGCAAGCATATAAAACATAGATGACACAATGGTTCAAGTTTATTAAGGGCAAGAAAAGTAAAGTGTGCCATCAAGTTCGTGAGAGCTTTAATCACTAGTTTTCTCATAACAAGTTTAATTTGGAAGGTAAACAAAAGCATGAATATAATTGGAATAGCATAAGCTAATAGGTAGGTATGGTGGACTCTTTGGAATAACTTGGTTTTTCAAGTTGGATGCATGAGTGGAACTCATACTTTGTTGTGGAGGCTAGCAAAAGGCCGGGAGCGACAAACTAAGAGAGCAATAATGGCCATAATCATGCAGAGCGACAAAACATCATTGATCAAAGCATAAAGTGATACTACAAGTTGAAAACTAAAGGATCATAAAGGCTATGGTGACTTGAGATAGTCATAACATGGTCTGAGCATGCGCCAAGTCAACCCAAATAAAGCATCAAAGGAGAATACCACTATACTATGCTTTAATATGCTAAAACAACGCATGATTCATCCAAGGCACATTAAGCAATATCAATTGTTTATAACAAGTCATGCTACAGCAAAGAATACTAAGCATAAAGCCAAAACAATATCAAGCATAGCATGACAAAGCATAGGCCACAGTCAAAAACGAGCTCTTTTTACCACATAAACATGAAGTTTCCTACTATTTTCCAGACCAAACCAAACTATTTGCAAACCAATGTATGAAAGAGGGGGGTCCAAACAATTTATTCAGCAAACTAAGAAAACCAAGCAAACAAAAAACCAAAAAGAAGACGCTCCAAGAACAACACAACTGCGCATGAAACAATAAAAATGAAGCCTTTGGAAGAAACCTGGGATTTTTATTGATGAAGAAGGGGATGCCTTGGGCATCCCTAATCTTTGACGCTTGTACTTCTTGGATATTTCTTGGGGTGACATGCGTGGCATCCCCAATCTTGATCTTTAGTCCATCCTTCATCTCATTACTCATTCCTTCCATACACCTGAAAATTTTCCTTCATACAAAACTTCACACAATCTTTATTAGCAACATTAGTGCACTCAAGATAAATAAGTCTTAAGGTTCAGTTCTAACACCAAATAAACTACCATTAGAACACTAGATACTGTAGCACTTCCCTCAAAAAGCTCAATTCCCCAAAAGAACTCAAGAAGGAACCAACAAGAAGTAAATGCAGAAAATGGCAGAAATCTGTCAAAACAGACCAGCAGGTAAAGACGAATTTTTTCGAAGACATTCTGTTGCTCAAATCAAAAAGTGTTGAACTAAAGAATGTTAGATAACAACCTGGGGCAGAAGCACAAAAATTCACGCCTCAAAAAGACGTTCAGAGATTTTACACGATTTTTTACGGTGAAGCACAGAAATCTGTTTCGGGACAGCAACTTTCCCAATCATTACTTCTCTCTCATTAGAGGTTACTCTTGGCATAAAAAGCAAATAAAAAGGATAAGGAGAGGTTATTAAAGAGGTAATAACTTCCAAGACTCATCTAAAACTTTTGGGTTATCTCCCTATAAGTACTTTTCTTTAACGCCTTTAAGTTAGGCATAAGAAGCAAGAAAAAGAATCAAGTGTTCTCAAATGAAGAAGCATTAAGAACAATACCAGAAATATTTTCAACAAGGCAAGGTATATCATCCAAATAAGTTCTAGAGGATCCTCTCTCAATGCTCTTAGGTTCACTATTCTCATAAAAAGGGTTTGCAGGAATAATCCAATCAAGATTCTTTTCTATGGCATCATGTATTGCCACTAGTTTAAAGGGTATTGGCATCTTAGGTTCCTCCCCATTAGGTTCGGTTTTGTTCATCTTTTCTCGTGTACCAACAACATCTACACATGAGCCTAGCATATTGAAATGTTCAAAGACTTTCCTTGCTTCCTTCGCAACATCATAGAACTCCTTAACCAAAGTTTCTAGAATAAAATCCCTCTTTTTAGAGTCTTCAATTTCTTTAAGCTTAAGAAACATTACTTGCATTAAGGGGTGAGGTTAACAAACCTAGCTTCTAACATGTGAATTAAAGAAGCTGCAGCAATCTCATAGTTTGGAGCAAGTCCTGCAAGGGATCTATCCTCAGTATCCTCATGTTTGCTAACATGATTAAAGAATTCTTCAATATTATCTTTCCCAATTATAGAACCACTACCAATTGAAAGATCATTCAGGGTGAATTTAGGGATAAACATGGTGAGCTAAGGAGGAGGTAACAACTAAAGGAGACTTAATTTTTGTGTGTTTTTGATAAAGAAAGCAAACTAGTAAAACTAATTTTTTTTGTGTTTTTTTGAATAACAAAACAAGCAAACAAAGCAAAAAGAAACTAAGCAAAACAAAAATAACAAAGTAAAGAGATTGGTTATGAGGGACTCCCCTTGTGAAGATGTCCTTGACTCCCCAGCAACGGCGCCAGAAAAATGCTTGATGGCTCAATGCACGGCGCCCAGAAAAGTGATGGTGCGTGGTTGATGTAGAGCTCGTTGGGAACCCCAAGAGGAAGGTATGATGAGCACAGTAGCAAGTTTCCCTCAGTATGAAACCAAGGTTTAATCGAACCAGTAGGAGCAAGGAAACACCCCAAAGGTGTTACTAGCTGAGCTTTGGCAGGGCGCACTACCGGTGCTAGTAGCAACGTGGAGACCTGCACAACACAACCACAGAACTTTGTCCCCAACTTGCGATGAGGTTGTCAATCTCACCGTATTTTGCGGAAAACAAAGGATTAAACGTATCGAATGGAAAGAAGTAGAAGTTTGCAGAAAGTAAACACAAAGCAGTAAAAGATTGTAGATTGAATATAAAAGACAAGGACTGGGATCCATAGTTCACTAGAGGTGGCTCTCCTTAAGATAGATAACATGCTGGGTGAACAAATTACAGCGGGGCAATTGACAAACATCGAGAAAGCAATACATGCATATACTAATCATCTTGACTCCTTTGAGACTTGATTGGGCATTACAACATTATACATAGACCGCCATCCAACTGCATCTATGACTAATAATCCACCTTCAGGTTATCATCCGAACCCCCTCCAGTATTAAGTTGCAAGCAACAGATTATTGCTTCTGAACTGCGTGTAAAGTAAACAATATGATTGTTCTATGAACAAAGGATTGTTGTTTTCTCCTAGTAGCAACAGCACATCTAGTACCTTAGAGATTTCTGTCACTTCCCAGTTACGGAGGCATGAACCCACTATCGAGCATAAATACTAACTCTTGGAGTTGCTAGCATCTACTTGGCCAAGATAGCTACTAATAATGGAAAGCATGCAAGATCACAAATAACAAAGACATGATAGAATCAATAATCAATCTGAAATAGCATCTCAGTATCCATCGGATCCCCACAAACACAACATGTAGAATTACAAATAGATGATCTTGATCATGAACGGAGCTCACAAGATCTAAACATGAAAGTACAAAGGAGGAGAACCAGCCATCTAGCTACTACATGGATCTGTAGTCCAAGGATGAACTACTCACGCATCACACCGGAGGCTTGCATGGTGATGAAGAAGGCCTCCAAGGTGAATTCCCCTCTCCGGCAGGGTGTCGGGAAGAGCTTCAGATCCCTCCCGGTCTAGGGATGGAGATTACGGCGGCTACAAACTCTTTCGTGGATTTTTGATCAGGCACTTAGGGTTTTCGTCCCGAGGGCAATATATAGGCAGAAGGGGAGACCGAGGGGGTGCCAGGGGCCACCACACCACCCCCTGGCGCGGGCCCAGCCTGGCCGCGCGGCCAGGTGGTGTGGCCGGCCTCTGGCCCTTCTCCGTCTCGTATTCTGGCACTTGATGACTTCCGGAAAAATAGGCACTTTGGCTTTTGTCCCATCCAATTCCGAGAATATTCATTTTCTGACTTTCCTGGAACCAAAAACAGCAGAAAACAGGCAACTGGCACTGTGGCTCTTGTTAATAGGTTAGTCCAAGAAATCATATGAAAAGTACTCCAAAGTTGGAACAAAACACAAGAAAGTGGATAAAACCAAGCATGGAACATCAAAAATTATAGATACATTTGCAATGTATCAATCAGCTGTCCCCCAACTCCATCCTCCATGTAGCTTGCTACATTACTCTTTGCGAGTGCTGGCTCGGTATCGAGCCACACTTCGGTCTCTTCAAACGTCTCTTCAAGCTGAAGTGCCAGTCGGCGTCTGGCTCCATAGTCTATGATGTAGGCGGCTGCGGTATCCACATCGACTCCTCCGTCACGTACTTCGACATCAAGCTCATGGCGTCCATCCAAGGAAGGAGGGACAAGTGGTTATACATCCGCGACCAGAAGGCCGATGGAGAACACTTCGGACTCGCACCCTTTGATCCCGCGACGCCGTGCAAGAGGAGGTGCTCCTGGAAGAATGTAGTGATGCTCGGCGAGTTCATGGTGACAGATGTGCTGTACGAGCGCGTCTGCGACCTCGAGAGTCGCATAGGTAAAGAAGAGGGAGGTTGCGCCCTCATTCGCACGTGGCTACACCGTCGCGTCCAGCCTCTGCAGGCCAGAGTCCACCCTATGTTCCAGTGGGCTGGCGCGGACGATGTCACTCGCGTATCTGTCGATGGCATTTCCGCGAGTGAGGTAGATAAGAGGGTGCGACTGGTGACCAAGTACACCACCAAGGATGTGCTCCCCAGTGAACCAGTCATGCCTCTGTTCGATGCTGCTAATCCTCCTCCTGAGGTACGGTTGTGCTACGAAGTAGCTTCATTTGTCGAATGCTTCTCTTTTCTTTCACTTGTGCTAATTTGTTTTCTGTATGCAGGATTGGGGGTTGATGATCCACAAGTATAGGGGGTGTATCGCAGTATTTTCGATAAGTAAGAGTGTCGAACCCAACGAGGAGCAGAAGGTGCTGGCTAGTGGTATGGATTAGGAATTCTCTGCAAATAGTTAGCAAACGGATTTTTAGGGGTTTTTGATGAAGCAAGCAAACAAAGTACGAGTAAATAAAAGACAGTAGGAATAAATGCAGCAAGTGGCCCAATCCTTTATGCAGCAAAGGACAAGCTGGTTGTATTACTTAAGATGACCAATCGTTCTCGAGGACACATGGGAAGACTGTCAAGTGCTTTCGCTTCATATAGTTGATTAATCTTCTTTAGCTTGCTAAGTGTTGTGTGGGTGCACCTGTGCTAATGTACCGCCCCATCCAAGACTAATACATACTTGTGATTATACCCCTTGCAAACATCCGTAAGTACAAGAAAGTAATTAAGGTAGAAACCTAACCACGGCTTTAAACTCTAAGACCCTTACGTCCCTTGTGCAATGGTTTCCTAACGGGGGTTCAGGTTCTGTCACTTCGGCAACCCCTATGATTAGTAGCCAAATACACAATGCATTCCCCTAGGCCCATATAGGTGAAGTGTCATGTAGTCGATGTTCACATCACAACACTAGAAGAAGTACACCACAACTTAAATAACAATCTATTGAATCTCTCTCAACACAACTCCACTACTAACAACATGATTTCTCCCATGTCCTCAAGAACAAACGAACTACTCACAAGACATCATATGGATCATGATCAGAGATGGAATAATGATGTATAACAATCTGAACATAAACAATAATTCAATGGTTCACTCAATAGCATCAACTACAAAGAGTAATCAACACCGGGAAAGTTTCCCCTATGAACTAATGCAAGATTCAACTCAATTGTTACAGCAATATGGAGATGGTGATGAGGGTGCTGATGGTGATGATGGTGGTGATGATGATGATGATCCCGATGAAGTCCAGCTTGATGGTGGTGTTGATGGCGACGATCTCCCCTCTCCGGGAAGGAATTCCCCCGGCAGAAATCTGTCTGCCGGAGAGATCTTTCTCTCTCGGTGTTTTCTGGCCCACAGAGGCGGCGGAATCTTTCTGTGGTCGCTCCCCGAGTCTTAGGGTTTCGGGAGGATGATATATGCCAGAGGAGAGAGGCTGGAGTGGGCCAGGGTGGCCACACCACCTCCTGGCGCGGCCTAGGGCTGCCCGCGCCAGGGGGTGGTGTGGGCCCCCTGTGGCCCATCTCCACTCCGTCTTCTGGCATCCTTAGTCTTCTGGAAAAATAGGATTTTCCGTATATTTTCCCGGATTTTCTGATCTTCGTGAATTTTGCCTCCAAACAGCACATTTTCCATCAGAATCCTGACTGCAGCGGTCCATGCTCCAGAAGTCATCAACCATGCAAAAATAGATGAAATAACATAAGTATAACCTCTCAATATGAAATATATCAATGAATAATAGTGAATTAAGACATAGAATAGTGATGCAAAATGGACGTATCAACTCCCCCCAAGCTTAGACTTCGCTTGTCCCCAAGCGAAACTGAGCTCAATAAACATGGCCTCAGGTTTATGGAGTGAAGAGTCGATAAAAGAATATGGACAAGAAGCATCACATTCATCAAATACATAGATCATAATTGAAGACAACTCACTATTATATAACTCAACTTTTAATAAGTAAAGGAAACACAATAAAGATACATAAAGTGAATCATAATTGGTAATGGCAAACTTAGCTCTTGGTCGAAGAATAGTTGATAATTTGCTGGAGTTCACAAATAGCGTGTTTTTCAATGATAGCTTTCAAAATAGTAATCATAAGGATAAGAGCAATGTGCAAAACAAGGAACATAAGAAACATGAGTGAATAAATCATCATATGAATGAATGAAACACAACAACTCAAAATACTTGCTGAGATAGAAGGGAGTAGGTTTACTAACTCAACTACAAAGTAAAAGAAAGGCCCTTCAAAGAGGGAAGTCGGGATTACAAGTCTCATAAAGAGCTCCCAAAAATTATGATACTTACTAGCTTTCAGCTCTCATTGCCCCTATCATAGGCATCTTTAGGTGATTAAGGTTAAAGTGACACAACTAAGAGGATATGCTTGACAAGTTATAAGTTGAAATCTCATGCCCCTTACTTATGAGTGTCGATCCTCATGCTACTCAACTTCAGTCACGAGCAAGCTCTTGTCATTGAGAACCACCAACGGGGTAGGGTACCCCTTGCACATGACACAGGAGCTATCCCATAATCAAAATGATAAGGCAAGCAGACAGTGAGCATCTCAGCGATCTTTTTATTTTCTATTTGCATAGGTTTTTATTGAGGATGCTTCATAGAATGCTCACTATAGTTATGCTGTAAGTTTCCCCCATGATTAGGCATGGCTTAGGCTAGCGGCCCAAGCATTTCTCTAACACACATATAAACTCCATGATCTTACAAGTTCCACTTTTATTTCACACCGCCAGGATCCATAATCAAAATAACATGATATTAACTAGGTACAAAGTACCAAATGAAGTGTTGAAAGCGGTCCCCATGATACATGGTTCGGCTAACTTCAACTCATAAAGCGCAAGCATATACGCAACAAAGAAGGACCTAATGGTTCAAGTTTATTAAATGCAAGAAAGTAAAGTTTGCTATCAAGTTCGTGAGAGCTTTAATCACTAATTTTCACATAACAAGTTTAATTTGGGAGGTAGATAAAACAAGAATTTACTTGGAATAGCAATAATGCTATTAGGTAGGTATGGTGGACAAAATGGCAAAGGTTTTGGTTTAAAGTAGGTGGATGCACGAGAAGAATACCCTCTCAGTACAGGTTTTTGGCTAGCAAGGCTGGGTAGCAAGTATAAGAGTTGAAGGAAACAAACAAACATACAAGTGATAAAGACAAATATGCAATCTTCCTTGGAAACACAAAAGATCTTAACTAGAGAATACTAAACTTATTAGCAAATCAAGAAAGAAAGATGATGAAATTATTTTTCTTTAAAGGTACTTTTATCTTTTCTTTCAACTCTCAAAAAAAGTGTTGCTACTGACCGAGCCAGGTTTGCCGAAACGAACTAAATTAACTCAATGATCCCAGAGTGATACCAATACTAACAACAAGATCAATCATATAACCACGAATTGAAAACTAATATAAACTATGCAAAAGAGTGGATGATAGAACTTCTCATTAATATTCCATAACGGCAACTCACACCAAGGGATACATATCTAACTAGAGAGGGGACACTTCCATAATGCAAACCATACTACATAATAATTCCTCTATCCATGATATGACTCTACTAATAAGGTAAAAAGATAGAAGATAGTGATATGATACCGCGGCACTCCCCCAAGCTTGGAACAAACCAAGGGGATGCCAAACCTGATGACGAGTTACTCCTTCGGTGGTGGTGGTATCCTCTCGATGAGATTTTTGACCAATTTCCCCAAGTTCTCAATCTCAAAGGTGAGTGTACGAATCAACTCCGAGTTGTGCTTGATGCGGTGCATGATCATGTCGGATTGTGGATCCTAGCTCTTGTGATTCTTTTTCTGCTCTTCCCTCTTGGAGTCTTCTTTTCCTGCATGGTTATGGATAAAGGTATGGAAGGGACTCTTGGTGCTTGGAGAAGGTGACCGTGGAGCCAAACTATGACGAGGAGCTTTCCCCCCAGTCTGCATCCGTGCAGTCCTTCTGATCCTGGCAGGGTTCGCCACCACTCCAATGCTTGCAATGGTAGTGTCTGTGTGCGGATGTTGTCCTTGCTCCTCTTCACCTTCACTCTTGATCTCCTTCTCCTTCCCGGGGTCTTGGAGGTCTTCCTCCATAGGCTCCTTCCCTTTATCCTTGGCGGACACCATTGTGCTTCTAAACCTTCAAAGAGTATGTCCTGCAGAAACAGATCGAAACAAAAACACGACGAAAACACGATATACGGACCTCGGGGGATCAGGGGGGTTATATATTACGAAGTTTCATATCAAAAGGAAGGTACTGGGTGAAAACGAGTTGAAGGCGGAGTCCGGGGAAGACTCACCACCTGGTGGCGTGGCCAGGGGTGGGCCCGCGCCACAGGGTGGTGTGAGCCACCTTGGCTCCGTTTCCGTCCCTTTTTTGAAGGAAATATGCCCTGAGAGGCAATAATAAAGTTGTTATTATGTATTCCTTGTATATGATAGATGTTTATTTTGCATGCTATAATTGTATTGATAGGAAACATCAATACATGTGTGTTTAATAAACAAAAAGGGTCCTAGTTATGCCTCTCTTATAGACTAGCTTGTTGATTAACAAGATGATCAAGGTTTCCTGATCATGGACATTGGATGTTGTTAATAACAAGGTCACAACATTTGTGAAATGATGTGATGAACATTCATTTGAAGTATAGCATTACGATCAAGTCTTTATGTTTATATTGCTATAACATCATACGAAGTAATCTTTATCCTTAGACCATGAGATCATGTTAATTGCTAACACCGGAAGAGTATCTTGATAACATCAAACGTCACACCGTAACAGGGTGACTATAAAGATGGGTTCAGTACTACGAAGGTGTTATGTTGAGGCTCATGGATAAAGAGTGGAATTTGTCAATCCAGATGACGGATAGATATACTCTGGGCCCTCTTGGTGATATCACATTAGGATAGCTTGCAAGCAAGTGATGTGATCACTAGAATGTTATAACACGGGAACGAGAAAAGAGTGCATGTCGGTAACGAGATCAAACTAGGTATGGAGATACCGATGATCGAATCTCGGACATGTAATATATCGAGAGACAAAGGGATTTAGTTACAAGCGTTAAAAGGTTCTCATGATCATAGGAGTCATCGTTGAATGTGTAGGAGTCAGTACGGATCTCCAGGTCCCGCTGCTGATTATTGATCGGAGAATGGTCTCGATCATGTCTGCATTATTTGCGAACCGTAGGGTGGCACACTTAAGAGTTACCGGACACCATTTTGGAGCACATATGTTTCAGACAAAAGAATTGCAAAACGCGGGAATTGTTTCAATAGAAACCGGAAATTGTTTCGGGTGAAATTGCAGAAGGTGGTTCTGCATGTGATATTGAAATATTGCAAGGGGCTATATGTGAATGTTTGTTAATTAAACTAATTAAAAAAATTCTGAATAAATTTAATAAAAAGAGTTTTATTAAATGAGAGAGCATTAAATTTGGAGAAATTTAATGCATTTAAAGTGGAGACTTTAAAAGGGAATGTGAAGAGGCATTTTAATGTGGAGGGGTTACCACCACATGAATGGGGGAGGTGAGGGGTCACCCCCATGCGCCGGCCATGGAGAGAGGGGCCACCCCCCCTCCTCCTATAAAAGGCCACCCATTCCCTCCTTCATCCACACACCTCCTTGTGAAGGATCTCTCTCCCCCTCTAGAATTATTCCCCCATGGTCTCGGATTAGCGAGATACATGTTCCTGGTGGCATTTCGTCTGGAAGGAGTTGCTTCTTCCGCTGGATCGCTGGAGCAAGGAGGTGGAGGTTGTCCGGTGGCTTGAACGTGTGTGCGAGGGCGGATGCGCTGCTGAGTTGCGACGCTCGGACTTCCTCACGATCTTGAGATCGGCAAGTGTACGACTACATCAACCACGAGTTCCTACTCGTTAACAAAGCTTTTTGTCTTCGAGGGTAAGTTCTCCATGGATGTATGTCCACCCGTTGCTCTGTATCTAGTAGATAGATCTTGGCGTATAGTTCTCATCGTAGGAAAATTTTTGTTTTCTATGCTGCGGACCCAACAGTGGTATCAGAGCCTGATCTATGCGTAGGTACTTTGCACGGGTAGTACACATATGTTTATATGTGGGCGATGATGATCATGTTATTGCATCTTCTATGTACTTTGGATATTGGTGGCATAGTGGGATGAAGCGGCCCAGACCAACCTTACATGTCATCGTACATGAGACCGGTTCCACGACTGACATGCAACTAGTTTTGCATAAGTGGCTAGCGGGTGTCTGTCTCTCCTACTATAGTCAATATCTGATTTACAACGAGTTGCTAATAACTTGGTTATCCTCGTTGTGGTTCATGTTCGTAGGTTAGACCGGTTCTATCTCCGAAAGCCCTAAGCCACGTAAAACTTGCAATTGATAAATTAGAGGCGTCTAGTTTAGATCGTTGCTGGGCTAGTGTTTTGATATGGTATTGTTGTAAGTAGATGTATGATAGATACTCTTACAACTCACTTAACGTGTAAGTTCCATAGACCTTGGCCTTACACACAAAGGAATGATAGAGATCATACCACGATGCAAATGATAGAGATCAAATGCATGGACCATATCACCTCACTTCACACATTAGCATCTTATATTGCTAGTTTGGTGCTTTTGGTAGCATTATAAGATGATCCCTCATTTAGATATCAAGATAAAATGTGTTCTTCCTTAAGTATGCACCATTTTGTGGATCGTGTTTTGAGGCATCACGTGATGATCGGGTGTTCTCGACTCTACGCTTTCATACAACGGGTGTAAGGCAGTTTTACACACGCAAATACTAAGGTTCTTACTTGGCGAGCCTAGCATGTACAGACATGGCCTCGGAACACGGACCGAAAGGTTAAGCATGAGCAATATAGTTGATATGATGCCCATATACATGCTCGCCTTTGAAGCTACACCGACTCACGTGATGATCGGACTTGGTGTAGTGGATTTGGTTCATGTAATCACCAAAAGGACACGAGGGATGTCGTTTTTGAGTGGGAGTTCATTAGTAATTTGGATTAGTTGAACTCAATCTATCATAAACTTAGTCTAAATATACTTTACAAATTCTGTTATAGATGGCACCACCTGCTTTTAATTTCAATGTGTTCATGGAGAGAGAGAAACTTGCTATGAATGGTAGCAACTTCACCAACTGGGCTATGAATTTGAGGATTCTCCTCACTGCTGCACAAAAGCAATATGTGCTAGATGCGCCGCTAGGCCCCCCACCAGCTCCTGATGCCCCTGACAAGGAAAAGAATGTCTATGTGACTCGTCAGGAGGACCACAACTTAGTTCATTGCGGCATACTGTATGGGCTAGAACCAGAACTTCGAAAGCATTTCGAAAATGGCAATGCCTTTGATACCATGGGAGAATTGAAAATGATTTTCGATACCCATGCTGCCGTAGAGAGTTATAATGCTACAGAAAAGTTCTTTAGCTGCATGATGGAGGAAAACAGCTCCGTTAGTGAGCACGTACTCAAAATGTCTGGGTACGCTGATAAGCTTGTGTCCTTGGGAATAACGATTCCCATTGACTTAGCCATACATCGTGTTCTCCAATCTTTGCCACCTAGCTACAAGAGCTTCGTGATGAACTATAATATGCAGGGCATGAAGAAGTCTCTTCCCGAGCTTTTGTCAATGCTTAAGACTGCAGAAGTGGAGATTAGGAAAGAACATCAAGTGTTGATGATCAATAAGATCACCGGTTTCAAGAAGGACAAGAAAGGCAGGCAGAAGGGAAAGAAGGGCGGCAAATCTGTTGCCACGCTTGAAAAGAAACCCCGAGCTGGCCCTAAGTCTGACACCGAGTGCTACTATTGCAAGGGGACTGGCCATTGGAAGTGCAACTGCCCCAAGTATTTTGCGGACAAGAAGGTCGGCAAGGCAAACAAAGGTATTTGTGATATACATGTTTTTGATGTGTACTTGACTAGTACTCGCAGTAGCACCTGGGTATTTGATACAGGATTGGTTGCTAATATATGTAACTCAGTTCAGGGGCTGCGGAACAAGCGACAACTAGCAAGGGATGAGGTCACGATGCAGGTCGGCAATGGATCAAGAGTTGATGTGATCGCCGTCGGAACGCTGCCTCTCCATATGCCGTCGGGATTAGTTATAAACCTGAATAATTGTTATTTGGTGCCTGCACTGAGCATGAACATTGTATCCGGATCGTGTTTGATGCAAAGTGGTTATTCGTTTAAGTCTGAAAACAATGGTTGTTCGATTTATATGAATAAAATATTTTATGGTCATGCACCTGTGTTGAATGGTTTATTTCTGTTGGATCTCGATAGTAGTATTACGCATATTCATAATGTTGATGCTAAAAGGATTAAACTTGATAATGATATATCTACATATATGTGGCACTGCCGTCTAGCTCATATTGGCGTTAAACGCATGAAGAAACTCCATTCTGATGGACTTTTGGAATCACTTGATTTTGAATCATTTGATACATGTGAGCCATGCCTTATGGGCAAGATGACTAGAACGCCGTTTTCCAATTCAATGGAACGGGCGACAGATTTATTGAAAATCATACATACTGATGTGTGTGGACCAATGAGTGTGTCGGCGCGAGGTGGATATCGTTATTTTGTTACTTTCACGGATGATTTGAGTAGATACGGGTATATCTATTTGATGAAACATAAGTTTGAAACCTTTGAAAGGTTCAAAGAATTTCAGAATGAAGTGGAAAATCATCATGTAAAGATCAAATTTCTGCGGTCCGATAGTGGAGGAGAGTATCTTAGTTCTGAGTTTAGCACACATATGAAAGATCGTGCAATAGTTTCACAACTCACGCTGCGGAACACCACAACGTAATGGTGTGTCGAGCGTCATGTCGTACTTTATTGGATATGGTTCGATCTATGATGTCTCTGATGACTTACCATATCATTTTGGGGTTATGCCGAAACCTGCATTCACCTTAAATAGGGCACCATCTAAATCCGTTGAAAATACACAGATGAATTATGGTTTGGAAACAAACCTAAGCTATCATTCTTAAAGTTTGGGGATGTGATGTTTATGTGAAGAAACTTCAACCGATAAACTCGAACCCAAAGTGGAAAATGCGTCTTCATAGGATACCCTAAGGAAACGATTGGGTATACCTTCTATCACAGATCCGAGGGCAAGGTCTTTGTTGCCAAGAATGGATCCTTTCTTGAGAAGGAGTTTCTCGCGAAAGGTGTGAGTAGTCGGAAGGTAGAACTCGAAGAGGTTATTGAACCTTCTCTTCATGAAATGGCGAGTAGCGCAGCTCCAGAAGTTGTTTCAGAGTTGACTTCACCTAATGAAGAGAGAGCTAATGATATTGATCATGAAACTCCGAAAGAGGACACTACCGAACCTCGCAGGTCAAGAAGGACACGTGCAGCTCCTGAACTGTACGGCAATCCTGTTATGAATTTCATGATTGATGAAATAGATGACCCTGCGACATATGAAGAAGCGATGATGAGCCCTGATTCCAACAAATGGCTAGAAGCCATGAAATCCGAGATGGAATCCATGTACGAAAACCAGGTTTGGACCTTGGTGGACTTACCTCACGATCGAAAGGCCGTTGAGAATAAATGGATTTTCAAAAGAAAAACTAATGCTGATGGTAATGTAACCATCTATAAGGCTCGACTTGTCACAAAGGGGTTTCGACAAATTCAAGGAGTTGACTACGATGAGACATTCTCTCCCGTAGCAATGCTTAAGTCGGTTAGGATTATGTTAGCAATTGCTGCATATTTCGATTATGAAATATGGCAGATGGATGTCAAAACTGCGTTCCTCAATGGTAATATTGAAGAAGAGTTGTATATGATACAACCTAAGGGTTTTGTCGATCCTAAGGATGCTGGTAAGGTGTGCAAACTTCAGCGATCCATCTATGGACTGAAGCAAGCATCCCAGAGTTGGAATCTCCGCTTTGATGAGGTGATCAAAGAGTTTGGATTTGTCCAAACTTATGGAAAGGCTTGTATTTACAAGAAAGTGAGTGGGAGCAATGTGGCATTTCTGATATTATATGTGGATGACATATTATTGATTGGAAATGATATAGATCTTTTAAACAGTGTTAAAAGTTATCTAAACAGCAAATTTTCGATGAAGGACCTTGGTGAAGCTTTATATATATTACGCATTAAAATCTATAGATATAGATCAATACGCCTAATTGGGCTATCGCAGAGTACATACCTTGATAAGATATTAAAGAAGTTTAATATGGATGGAAGTAAGAAGGGGTACTTACCTATGTTGCAAGGCAAGACATTGAGTAAGACTCAAAGTCCGGCTACGGCGGAAGAAAGAGAGATAATGGATAAGATCCCCTATGCCTCAGCCATAGGCTCTATAATGTATGCCATGCTATGTACAAGACCGGATGTGGCACATGCTATTAGTTTGACTAGTAGGTACCAATCTGATCCAGTTGAACCTTTGGATAGCGGTCAAGAATATCCTTAAGTACTTGAGAAGAACTAAGGATATGTTTCTTGTATACGGAGGTGAAGAAGAGCTAGTCGCTAAGTGTTATGTCGATGCTAGCTTTGACAGTGATCGGATGACTCTAAGTCTCAATCCGGATACGTATTTCTCTTGAGCAGACAGCGATTAGTTGGAGGAGCTCCAAACAACCTGTGGTGGCTGGATCAACGACGGAGGCGGAATATGTTGCTGCTTCAGAAGCGGCGCAGGAAGCAGTTTGGATGAAGGAGTTCATAACGGAACTAGGTGTGGTTCCTAGTGCGTTGGACCCAATGGTGATCTATTGTGACAATAATGGAGCCATAGCCAATGCCAAGGAACCAAGGTCTCACAAGAATTCCAAGCATATTAAGCGCCGGTTTCACTCCATCCGCGAGCATGTCAAGGATGGAGATATAAAGATTTGTAAAGTACACCCGGACCTAAATGTAGCAGATCCGTTGACTAAAGTACTCCCTAGGGAAAAACATGATCAACACCAGAACTCCATGGGTGTTAGATTTATCACTATATAAACTAGATTATTGTCTCTAGTGCAAGTGGGAGACTGAAGGAAATATGCCCTAAGAGGCAATAATAAAGTTGTTATTATGTATTCCTTGTATATGATAGATGTTTATTTTGCATGCTATAATTGTATTGATAGGAAACATCAATACATGTGTGTTTAATAAACAAAAAGAGTTCCTAGTTATGCCTCTCTTATAGACTAGCTTGTTGATTAACAAGATGATCAAGGTTTCCTGATCATGGACATTGGATGTTGTTAATAACAAGGTCACATCATTTGTGAAATGATGTGATGAACATTCATCCGAAGTATAGCATTACGATCAAGTCATTATGTTTATATTGCTATAACATCATACGAAGTAATCTTTATCCTTAGACCATGAGATCATGTTAATTGCTAACACCGGAAGAGTATCTTGATAACATCAAACGTCACACCGTAACAGGGTGACTATAAAGATGGGTTCAGTACTACGAAGGTGTTATGTTGAGGCTCATGGATAAAGAGTGGAATTTGTCAATCCAGATGACAGATAGATATACTCTGGGCCTTGTCGGTGATATCACATTAGGATAGCTTGCAAGCAAGTGATGTGATCACTAGAATGTTATATCACGGGAACGAGAAAAGAGTGCATGTCGGTAACGAGATCATACTAGGTATGGAGATACCGATGATCGAATCTCGGACATGTAATATATCGAGAGACAAAGGGATTTAGTTACAAGCGTTAAAAGGTTCTCACGATCACAGGAGTCATCGTTGAATGTGTAGGAGTCAGTACGGATCTCCGTGTCCAGCTGATTATTGATCGGAGAAGGGTCTCGATCATGTCTGCATTATTTGCGAACCGTAGGGTGGCACACTTAAGAGTTACCGGACACCATTTTGGAGCACATATGTTTCAGACAAAAGAATTGCAAAGCGCAGGAATTGTTTCAATAGAAACCGGAAATCGTTTCGGCTGAAATTGCAGAAGGTGGTTCTGCATGTGATATTGAAATATTGCAAGGGGCTATATGTGAATGTTTGTTAATTAAATTAATTAACAAAATTCTGAATAAATTTAATAAAAAGAGTTTTATTAAATGAGAGAGCATTAAATTTGGAGTAATTTAATGCATTTAAATAGGAGACTTTAAAAGGGAATGTGAAGAGGCATTTTAATGTGGAGGTTACCACCACATGAATGGGGAGGTGAGGTCACCCCATGCGACCATGGAGAGAGGGCACCCCCCCTCCTCCTATTAAAGGCCACCCATTCCTCCTTCATCCACACACCTCCTTGTGAAGGATCTCTCTCCCTCTAGAATTATTCCCCATGGTCTCGGATTAGCGAGATACATGTTCCCAGTGGCATTTAAATGCGGAAGGAGTTCTTTGCTGGATCGCTGGAGCGAGGAGGTGGAGGTTGTCCGGTGGCTTGAACGTGTGTGCGAGTGCGGATGCGCTGCTGAGTTGCGGCGCTCGGACTTCCTCACGATCTTGAGATCGGCAAGTGTACGACTACATCAACCACGAGTTCCTACTGGTTAACAAAGCTCGTTGTCTTCGAGGGTAAGTTCTCCATGGATGTATGTCCACCCGTTGCTCTGTATCTAGTAGATAGATCTTGGCGTATAGTTCTCATCGTAGGAAATTTTTTGTTTTTGATGCTGCGGACCCAACATTTTTCGCTTTGTAGCTTTCCTTATCGACTGAAAACTGCAAAAATATAGTTGGATTGTATTTTCGTGAAACTTTTCTTACCAGAACTGTTACCTATTTGAAAACAGACTCTGTAGGTCTCTGAAATTGGTATCTAGTAGATTCTTCCAAAGTCATCTCTTGAATATCAATATATTCATCTTGATACACTTATTACTTGAGTCATAAAGCCCTTCTCTTCCTTATTACACCATTATCTCCACTTCCTGGAAATTTCTTTCACACAGTTCTCATTAGCAACATTAGTATAAGTGAAGTGATAAAACCTTTTGTGTACAAATTAAACTGAAAACCATTAAAACATAAGCTACTGGAGCAACTCCTTCCAAAACCCCAAAAAGAATTCAAAAAGGAAATCGAATAAAGAAGCAGATGCAAGAGTGGCAAAATCTGTCAAAACAGACCAGCAGGTAAAGATCAATTTTTTGGAAAATCTTCTGTTGCTCAAATCAAAAAGTGCAAGACTAACGAAAGTTGAGTAACAACCTGGGTCAGAAGCACAAAAAATTACAGCTCAATCCGACAGACAGAGGTCTCTCACAAATGTTTACGGTGAAGCACAAAAATCTGTTTCAGGACAGCAACTTCCCCAAATCTTACTCCTCTCTCATTAGAGGTTGATCTTGACACAAAAACCAAACAAAACGGATAAGGAGCGGTTATTACCAAAGTAATAACTTCCAAGACTCAAAGAAACAAAAAGAAACTAAAAGCAAAAACAAATTGGGTTGTCTCACATAAAGCTCTTTCTTTATAGCCATTAAGATGGGCATGATAATTTTGAAGAAGCTCTCATAGGGATATGAATTGAAGTGAAAGAGAGCATTAAGAAGCAAAAACACACACACATTTAAGTCTAACCCACTTCCTATGCAAGGGAATTTTGTAAACAAACAAGTTATTGAAACCAGAGGCTTCTTGCATAAGAAGGCAAAACAAGTGCAACATAAAAACTTTCAGCATAAAACGGGGAAACTTGATATTATTGAGATACATAAGAACACTTTTCCCTCTCTCATAGTAGCTTTCAGTATCATGCATAAACTTAACAATATAGCTATCACAAGTACCATCATAGCAATGATCACTTATTCTAACAGAAAACACAAGAATACTAGCTCTCATAACACTGCTATGTGAAACAATATTAGAGGTATCCTTACAAAGGATAGGGTGTCCCTCTTTTTCATATTTAGTAACAAAGTCTTTCACATTTGCTATTATAGGTTCATCAACCATTTGTTTATCAAGTTTAGCAGATTTTCTTGTACTTTCATTAACCATACTAGCTATCATAGAATGTTCCTTAATCCTAACTGGGAAAGGCATTTTCTCAATATAAGGTTCAGGTAAAACATGATTAGCAGTATAAACTTCAGTATTTCTCGAAGGAACACTCTTAGCAATATCTTTATAAGGTTCATGATACTTATCCACTTCTTTTTAGGCACTTCAATATAGGAAGCAAAAGCCTTAAAATAAGAAGCAATAGCTTGAGAGTCTAGACCATAAGCATTTTTAATATTTTGAAAGTCATCAGTTCCCATAAAAGATTCAATGCATTCATAATCATAATTTATACCTGACTTTCTACCTTTGTCATTCTCCCAAGCTTCAGCATTGTCTCGAATATGGTCCAGAAGGTCCCATTTAGCTTCTTCTTCCATGCGAGTGAATGATCCAGCACAAGAAGCATCCAATAAATCTTTATCATGTACAGGGAGCCTTGCATAAAAGTTATTGATAATAATATTGTTGGGGAGCTCATGAATGGGACATTTGAGCATTAGTAACTTCAATCTCCCCCAAGCTTGAGCTGTACTCTCTCCATCAAGAGGCCAAAAATTGTATATTTGATTCCGATCTTTATGAATCTCACTAGGAGGATAAAACTTTGAATAAAAGAGAGGCACTATTTCCTCCCATTCCAGAGCTTGACCATTCTTCAGCAGCTTATACCATTCCTCAGCTCTTCCTTTCAGCGACAATGAGAATAACTTCTTCTTAACTTGATATGTAGTAATACCTGCACACTTGAATAACCCGCATAATTCGTGTATAAAGAGTAAATGATCACCGGGATGGAAAGTTCCATCCCCAACATAGTAGTTATCCATAACACGATCAATAATTCTTGTAGGTATTTTGAAAACATCATTCTCAGCAGGTGGTGGCTTATCTACTACCTTAGCAATGGTAGTAGCATTACCAAATAAGAAACTCGGCGAATTATCCATAACGAAAATAAAGCAACTAACAGAAGTAAACAATACTCAAAGTAGAAGTTTCCTTTACCAGTTCCACTCTCCAATAGCGCTTCACTCCCTGGCAACGGCGCCAGAAAATAGTCTTGATGACCCACAAGTATAGGGGGTGTATCGCAGCATTTTCGATAAGTAAGAGTGTCGAACCCAACGAGGAGCAGAAGGTGATGGCTAGTGGTATGGATCAGGAATTCTCTGCAAATACTTAGCAAACGGATTTTTAGGGGTTTTTGATAAAGCAAGCAAACAAAGTACGAGTAAATAAAAGACAGTAGGAATAAATGCAGCAAGTGTCCCAATCCTTTATGCAGCAAAGGACAAGCCGGTTGTATTACTTAAGATGAACAAACGTTCTCGAGGACACATGGGAAGATTGTCAAGTGCTTTCGCTTCATATAGTTGATTAATCTTCTTTAGCTTGCTAAGTGTTGTGTGGGTGAACATGTGCTAATGTACCACCCCATCCAAGACTAATGCATACTTGTGATTATACCCCTTGCAAACATCCGTAAGTACAAGAAAGTAATTAAGGTAGAAACCTAACCACAGCTTTAAACTCTAAGACCCTTACATCCCTTGTGCAATGGTTTCCTAATGGGGGTTCTGGTTTCTATCACTCCGGCAACCCCTAAGATTAGTAGCCAAATACACAATGCATTCCCCTAGGCCCATATAGGTGAAGTGTCATGTAGTCGACGTTCACATGACACCACTAGAAGAAGTACACCACAACTTAAATAACAATCTATTGAATCTCTCTCAACACAACTCCACTACTAACAACATGACTTCTCCCATGTCCTCAAGAACAAACGAACTACTCACAAGACATCATATGGATCATGATCAGAGATGGAATAATGATGTATAACAATCTGAACATAAACAATAATTCAATGGTTCACTCAGTAGCATCAAGTACAAAGAGTAATCAACACCGAGAAAGTTTCCCCTATGAAGTAATGCAAGATTCAACTCAATTGTTACAGAAATATGGAGATGGTGATGAGGGTGCTGATGGTGATGATGGTGGTGATGATGATGATGATGATGATCCCGATGAAGTCCAACTTGATGGTGGTGCTGATGGCGACGATCTCCCCTCTCCGGGAAGGAATTCCCCCGGCAGAAATCTATTTGCCGGAGAGATCTTTCTCTCTCGGTGTTTTCCGCCCCGCAGAGGCGGCGGAATCTTTCTGTGGTCACTCCCCTAGTCTTAGGGTTTCGGGAGGATGATATACGCCAGAGGAGAGAGTCTGGAGTGGGCCAGGGTGGTCACACCACCTCCTGGCGCGGCCTAGGGCTGCACGCGCCATGGGGTGGTGTGGGCCCCCTATGGCCCATCTCCACTCCGTCTTCTGGCATCCTTAGTCTTCTGGAAAAATAGGATTTTTCGTATATTTTCCCGGATTTTCTGATCTTCGCGAATTTTGCCTCCAAACAGCACATTTTCCATCAGAATCCTAACTACAGCGGTCCATGCTCCAGAAGTCATCAACCATGCAAAAATAGATGAAATAACATAAGTATCACCTCTCAATATGAAATATATCAATGAATAATAGTGAATTAAGACATAGAATAGTGATGCAAAATGGACGTATCAGGGGTGTCACCCTGTATGCCCCCTCTTCCTGAGAGGGTTATCCCTCGTGAAGCCTTGGAAGAGGACGAGTTGGAGTCGACCGTCCCATCTGAGGGGGAGGAGGAAGGCCCCGAGTCGAGTAGTCCGGACACTCGCAAGCGTTCACGCAGCGAGGATTCGGATGCATCTTATCCTTTGACTCCAGAAGGTGCGGCTGTTGGTGCTGAGTCGCTGATACCTTCCGTTCCTGTGAGTGTCGTGGCGCCATCTTCCCGCAAGAAGATGCGACTGCCGAACGAGTCGTTGTCAGAGTCGGGGGATCAAACCTTCGATTTTGACAAGTTTGATTGGTAAGTATATGAATCTTCCTTTTGATTCTTCTTTGGAGTTGCATTTTCTTGATGTTGGTTTTTGTTCTGTAGTCAGCCGACATCGTCATCTTCTGGCGACATCCAATTTTTGAAGGAATCTGGAGTCGCGACCTCCAAAGCCAAGAAAGTGGCTAAGCGCGTCCCTTCTCCTCCATTGGCGGCCCACTACGGGCATAATTCATCAAGTTCTCCACACGATGTGGAGCACCAGATGGTTATCCGGACGTCTGTGCATCAATCGACTTCGGAGTCATTGGAGGATCATGTATGTGTAGTATCTCTTCTTCTGATTTTCCAGTCGAATTTTTT
This sequence comes from Avena insularis, assembly GCA_023614405.1. Classification (NCBI taxonomy): domain Eukaryota; kingdom Viridiplantae; phylum Streptophyta; class Magnoliopsida; order Poales; family Poaceae; genus Avena; species Avena insularis. Next base: position 196,875,348 of record CM042686.1, on the reverse strand, counting down.
CATCTATGCCATCTGCTGATCCTTTACTATTTCCTTTACCACAGCTCATTATGAAGGAAACCGCTCATCTGGCGGAGCAGGTGCTTGCGATGGGTCGCCAGCATGCAATGCTGGACAACCGCCATCGCGTGGTTGAAAGTGAGTGTTCTTTACTTTTTCTTCTGCATCCTTGTGATATATTCGACTGACGGTCTATCTTTTGTTTGTTTCACAGCTGAGCATAATGCACTTCTTCGTGACGCCGCTTCCCTGGAAAAGGCGCTCGCCGCAGCTGTGAAGAGTCGCGATGAGGCAATCGCAGCACGTGACGAATCGCAAAAACGCGAAGAGGATCTGTGCGCCTCCATCGCAGCTAGGGAGAAGTTGTTAGAAGAACAGCTTTTTTCGATTGCCAAGGCCCTCTCAGGTATTTCCTGGTCTGGAATTTCATCAAGTGCCCCCTCTTTCGATTTTGCTGTTTGTGCTGACTTTGTGCCAATGCTTGATTCTTGTGTAGATGTTAGTGGTCTGAGCTTTGACGCGCAGGCACTCCGTCGCGATGATGCGTTGGCGGGTGCCATCTCAGCAGTCGAAGACCGCAGCGCTACCGTTCAGGGGACGCTCACCAAGGCCAAGGGCGTGCTCGGTCGCCTTCGGGAGGAGCTGGCGCCCAAGGCTGAGTTGATCGAGAATAAGGATGAGCTGGTGGAGTCTCTTGCCGGAGGCATTCCTGCGAGCTTCAAGAACTCACTCCGTGCGGCTGGCGCTTCAATGTCACTCGCGATGGTTCAAGCCCACGGAGTCAAGGTTGATCCTGCAGCGGTCACCAAGGCGATGCCTGTCAGCGCGGATGGCCAATAGGTAGTCTTTGCTCCTTTCGCAACTGCTTGTGGCAAGTACAGGCCGCAACTGATCAACACAGTTGCGAAGTACTCTGAGGAGCTGCAGCGAGCCAAGAAGGCGGCGAAGGTTGCGACGTCAGGGGCCGGCGGAAAGTCTGTGGCGTCTGATACCGCCACGGACTCGATGAGGCCCCCAAAACCAAAGTCCAAGCCGAAGAAACTAGTTGCTCCTCAGTAGGCATGCCTTTGTAATAGTTAAATAGCCTGTCTCTTTTGTAACGAACATGCCTTTGGCAAGTGTATCTGTTGATACTTTATTATGCTTAAATGCACTCGAGTCTTTTGTCTGTGCATTCCCTTAGTCTTCTTATCGTCTCTTGCTTGGCTTGTGATAGGGAACATCGAGTGGTCCTTCGAGTGAACCTCGGAATATGCCATCCGCTGATGATACTTTGGCGCAGTAGCACTCAAGGGTAGATGAATTGTCTTTGCTCCCGCGACTCCGTGATCGCGTGAAGCAGCTAGAGCGTGAACTGCCTGTGCTCCGTGGTAACGCGGATGTGTGGAAGTCGAGGGCAGAGAAGGCCGTCGCCCGAGAGCAATATTTGCTAGGGGAGGTGACGCAGCTGGGCGACCAATTCAAGTGTTAGCTTTCTTCTTCCTTATCTTTTCTTGTAGTCACCCACCATAGTTCATTGTCTTCATACTTTTGCCTTTTCTTGGTATAGTTGTCAGTGCACGCCATCCGCAGGATGAGAAGGATAGGATTTCCATTCGTATGAATGATCTGACCTAGGAGCAGCTTCAGGCGAGTGGATACTTCTTGGTTGATCATGATCGCGTAATCGCGCTGGTGACCCTGCAGGATCATGCGTCGCGAGTGCTTCACTTCCTGAAGAAGTCGCAATCGTGCTTGAAGAATATTTACCAGACGATGTTCCCGCTGGATGTTGTTCCGTCGAGCCTGCTGACCCTTCTTGCCAAATTCCAAAACTTGAGTGCGGTCCGTGAGTGTGTGTGACAACAGTTATTGGCTGGTGCCAAGGCTGCTCTATCGCTGGTGCGACTGCATAGGCCTGACGTAGATGTGGCAGCAATTGCGGCCGGACCACCAGCGCCGCCAGTAGGTTCAACTAGGAACATGGTTCCTCACTACCAGGTGGTGGATCGCCCAGCGGAGGAAACTGTCGACTTCTTCGAGGAGCAGACCAACGTTCCTTTGTTGCAATAGTAGTTTAGTTTCTATCCTGCGCATAGTTGCACCAGTGTTGTAAAGTTCATATATACATGCTATGTATAATTGATAAAGAGCTTGTTAGCGTGTATGTTTTGCGAGTGCGTTGCACTATGTGATTCCTTTTTGTTAACCTGACTTGTGTTTTATCTTAGCATCTTGCCAACCTGTCAGTTGCGTTGCAACTGGGTTGGTGTTTGTCAAGGGTTCGATTAGTACACCAACTACTCAGGATATTGCGTTAGTTCGTAGAATAGATGTGTATAGGGTGGCGCAGCCCCCGAGTGGATAATTTGCAAAAAATAAAAGAAACACAGAGTTTTAGGGCACTTAGCTTTATTTATTCGCAGGATAGTATGAGGTACAATGTGTGGCTAAGTAGCCTTGGCTGAGCAGCCTTATTTGCAATGTAAAAACAAAAGCGACTAAGGGTAGAAGGGCCGCAGCTGCGCGATGTTCCAGGGGTTGGAGTATGCGACTCCTATCTCTAAATCTTTAAGGCGATAGGCGCCACCTGGGATTACTTCTGTAATCACGTATGGTCCCTCCCAGGGGACTCGAGTTTGAGATGCCCTTGCTGTTTCAGTCGCAGGACCAGGTCTCCTTTAACGAAGGACCTAGGGCGTAGCCTTCTGTTGTGGTAGTTGCGCAGGTTCTGCTGGTAGATTGTTGATCTTTCCGCGGCGATTTCTCGCGCCTCGTCAAGGAGGTCGACGGAGTCTTCGAGTGCAAGAGTTGACTCCTGCTCGTTGTAAGCGACCACTCGTGGTGCTTTGTATCGTACCTCTGCGGGTAGTACCGCTTCGGCCCCGTGCAGCATGAAGAATGGGGTGTACCCTGTGGCGCTATTTGGAGTTGTGCATAGGCTCCAGAGTACCGATTACAGCTCGTCTGGCTAGCAGCCCGCAACCTGTTCGAGTGGCCTGAGAAGTCGCTTCTTGATGGCGCCGTAGACGAGCCCGTTGTCTTTTTCGACCTAACCATTGGTCTGTGGATGTGCCACGGAGGCATAGCTGACAGTGATTCCCAGATTCTCGCAGAATTCTTGGAACTCCTTGGATGTGAAGTTCGTCCCATTGTCCGTGATGATGCTCTATGGCACTCCAAAGCGATAAACGATAGACTCGAAGAACTTTACTGCACTGTATCCTGACTGGTTAGTCACTGGCATGGCCTCTATCCACTTGGTGAATTTGTCGACTGCGACCAGGAGGTAGACGTAGCCTCCTCGTGAGGACTTTGGGAGCTTTCCGACCATGTCGAGTCCCCATTGCGCAAAGGGCCAAGCCAATGGAATTGACCGGAGCTCCGCGCCAGGTGCGTGTGGTTTGTCTGCAAATCGCTGGCAAGTGTTGCATTTTTGGATGATGGCCTTGGCATCACGCATGGCTGTAGGCCAGTAAAATTCAACTCGTAGAGCTTTGGCGACGAGGGCCCGACTGCCAGCGTGGTGCCCGCAAGTCCCCTCATGGATGTCGAGGAGAACAGCCCTTCCATCGGTGTTGGAGACGCACCGTTGGAGTACTCCTGTAATACTGTGCTTGTACAATTTGCCGTTGATAATAGCGAATGCCTTGGATCGCCATGCAATGTGCCGCGCATAAGTCGGGTTATCTGGTAGCCTTTTGCTGAGAAGGTACGTGATGTACGGTTGAGTCCAGGATGGCTCGATCATCATGACGGTCATCGGTCCTTCAAGTCTTGTGTCAAGCTCCAAGTCGTCGAGTGCCATTGGCTCATTGGGCGGCATAGCTCCCGAGTCCGTTGCCGCACTTGCTTTCTTCTCTCCGGCCTTTGGCTTGATGGAGCGTTCGCAGATGCGCTCGAGAAATACCCCAGGTGGTATGGGGGCGCAAGTAGAGCCAATGTTGGCGAGTGTGTCCGCCTCTTCATTGCTTTCGCGGCCTATGTGCTGCAGCTCGCAACTGTCGAAGTCCCCTTTGAGTGTGTCATAGAGGTCGTGGTAGGTGATCATATTGTCGTTTAGTGCATCGCACTCGTGCATAGTCTGGTTGACGACCAGCTTGGAGTCGCCGTATATTATGAGCCTCTTGGCGCCGCAGGCTTTTGCCATCCTCATCCCGTGCAGCAGGGCCTCGTATTCAGCTTCATTGTTGGAGGCAGTGAACTGCATTCGCAGAATATATTTTAGCTTGTCTCCCTGGGGTGATGTCAGTATGACGCCTGCGCCAGCTCCATCCTTTTGCTTGGATCCGTCGAAGTGCATTGTCTAGAGGTAGGACATGTCTGGTTTTTCATATGTGATGTCTCATGGGGACAGTTCGATCCCCCAAAGCGCGACTCACCCAGTGGCGTCTGGATTGTTGAGGATGTGCCCAAGCGGCGCGTCGTTGACTACCACGATTGGGTGTTCCTGGAAGTAGTGGCGCAGTCGCCGGGCTGTCATGAAGACGCCATACGCCAGCTTTTGGTAGTGCAGGTACCGCTGCTTTGTTGGCGTGAGTACCTCGCTGAGGTAGTAGACTGGGTGTTGTACCCCATGGACCTTGTTTTCCTCGGCTCGTTCTACCACGAGCACTATGCTGACCACCTGGTTGGTGGCGGAGATGTAGAGCAGCAATGGCTCCCTTTCGCGTGGGGTCACTAGTTCTGGAGAGGTGGACAGTAGGCGCTTGAGGTCTTCGAATGCTTCCTATGCTTCATTGGTCCATTCGAACTTATCAGCTTTGCGGAGAAGTTGGTAGAAAGGCAGTGCCTTTTCGCCCATTCAACTGATGAATCGACTGAGCGCCGCGATTCGCCCAGCTAGTTGTTGGACACCTCTTATGTTCTTCGGCTTCTCCATGGCCAGTATGGCTTTTATTTTCTTTGGGTTTGCCTCGATCCCCCTCGCGGAGATGAGTTACCCGAGTAGTTTCCCAGATGGTACGATGAAGGCGCACTTGTCCGGATTGAGCTTGATCCAGTAGTGGTCGAGGTTGGCGAAAGTTTCGCGTAAATCGTCGATTAGTGAAGCTTCCTTTTTGGGCTTGATTACGGTGTCGTCGACATAGACTTAGATGTTGCGACCAAGTTGGTTCTTGAGGCAAGCCTGCATGCACCGCTGGTAGGTGGCTCCTGCGTTTTTTAGCTCGAAAGGCATTGTGTTATAGCAGAACACACGAAAAGGCATTGCAAACGCTATTTTTTCTTGATCTTCCTCCTTCATTCGGATCTGATTGTAGCCTGAGTAGGCGTCGAGGAAGCAGAGGCGCTCACATCCCGCGGTGGAGTCCATGATCTGGTCGATTCGTGGCAGTGGGAAGTGATTCTTCGGGCAGTTCTTGTTCAGAGAGGTGAAGTCCACGCAGATCCGTAGGATATCCGTGTCCTTTTTTGGTACTAGCACCGTGTTGGCGAGCCAAGTGCTTTTCTTGATCTCGGGTATGAATTTGGCATCGAGGAGTTTGTTGATCTCCATTCTGACTATGTTTGCTCTTGGCTCAGACAGTCGCCTAATTGTTTGTTTGACTGGCCTTGCGTCTGGGTTGACGTTGAGTGCATGGTCGGCGAATTCCCTGGGAACTCCTGGCATGTCCGCTGGACACCAGGCGAAGATTTCCCAGTGCTCACGAAGGAATTCGACGAGTGTGAGTTCCTATGCGGGACTCAAGTTGTTGGCGATGAGGTCCGTCTTGGCAGGATCCGATGGGTGGACCTGGACTTTCTTCGTGTGCACCGATGAGTTGAAGGATAGATCGGGTGAACTTGGCCGGCTAAGGGGAGGCAGACTGTTGTCTGTTGACTCCTTTAGTCTCACGAGTTCTTCCTGCATGCCAAAGGACTGGGAAATTCTATTGAATTCCCTGTCGCAACTGTCGGACCTCTCGAAGCTCCTGTTGATTGTGATGACACCATTAGGACCTGACATTTTCATCTACAGGTAGGCATAGTGCAGCACTGCCATGAACCTAGCAAGGATATAGTGGTACTGTGAGGGCCAGTCGACAACTTCAAAGTCGATGCGTTCACGCCGAAAGTTTTTTGGCGTGCCAAAGATGATGTCGAGGTTGATTTTGCCAAGGGGGTATACACCCTTTCCTGGGACGATGTCGTGGAATGTTGTATCCGAGGCTTCTAGGCAGGTCAGAGGGACCCTCATTACTCGCAAGGTACTCATGAACATAAGGTTGATGCCGCTTCCGCCGTCCATGAAGACGCGGCTCATGTTGAAACCTCCGATTTACGCCTCGGGTACAAGGGGACAGTGGCCTGGACGAGGTACTTGGCGCGGATGGTCGCGCTTGTCGAAGGTGATGCAGGAGTCGCTTCCACTGAGGTACTCAGTGGTAGATGGTGGCGAGTTTGTCGCCAGATTCACTTAGCGAGTGATGGCCTTTTGCATCCAGTTGGAGGGGCGACCCTTTTGGATCATCATGGTGCCCATGGCCCGTGGGTATGGTTTGCCTCCGTTATATTGGTCAGGTGCAGCTGCGTTTGGTGGTGGTCTGGGCGGTGGTGGAGGAGGGCCATGTGCTACTGCGCCTGGGGCGGCTCCGTAGCCCCTGTTGACTGCGTCGCGGTTCATCCGAGCCAGGCCCTCATGGAGTTTGAGGAACTCGCGGCACTCTTTGAGGAGGTGGTTGGATTTCTTTTTGCCGTCATGCTTGTCGATGTAGAAGTGCACGGTGCATGGCCAGGACAGCTTTTCTTCAATGGATGCTGCGGGTGCCTCATCGCGAGTGCGGCGCTGCCATACTTGCGTGGTTTTCCCGGAGTCGCGGTATCCACCGCTATGGTAGCCGCTGTTGTGGTTGTCATCGCGTCTGACGGTGTAGCCGGCTATGACATGTTGACATCGTCGCGGTCATCGTAGATGTGCATTCGACATTTGCTTCGGCGGTCACGTCTGCGCTCGAGTTCTGCTTCCTCGTGAGAGTGAACACGATTCTTCACCGAATCTTCTCCATCGGCCCACCGATTCGTGATTTCCATTAGGTGGTCGATGGTTTTGGGCTTCGAGCAGTCCAGCTCCTCCCTGAGCTCTATGCGGCGAACTCCGCTATTGAATGCGTCGATTGCGTGATCCTCCGAGATATTTTCCGTGGAGTTCTTGATGATGGACCACCTCTGGATGTACGAGCGGAGCGATTCGCCCGACCTTTGCTGGCAGCACCTCAGCTCTTCGATTGATGTGGGCCTTTTGTAGGTGCCCTTGAAGTTGCGCACAAAGCTATAGACCAGCTCTTCCCAACTGCGAATGGATCCGCGTGGGAGGTTGTTGAGCCATGCCCGAGTGGCGCCATGTAGCTGTAGTTGCAGGCATTGCATAGCCATGCTTCGACTCCCGTCGTGGAGCCTGGCGGAGGAGATGTGGTCCTCCAACCAGATTTACGGGTCATGTAGACCGTCAAACTTCGGGTTCTCTGATGGGAGCTTAAACCCCTTGGGCATTTGCTTTTGCCTGATGGCCCTGCTAAAGCATTTAGCGCCACAGAGCTCCACATCTTCGTCTTCTGAGTCAGTCGATCAGGCACGTCGCGCCCTTGACTTGTCGATCTTGCACTGCGTGATGTCATCACGCGCATCGTAGTCATGGTCATGTCGCCGTGAGCGGCGGCATCGAGACAGATCGTGGCTATCATCGCTGGATGAGGGCGAGGAATAGCATTTTGCCAGAGCCTTGCCTTTCTTTGGCTCCGGTGTTGGCTCCTTGTCGAGGGCGGCCTAGACTAGCCCCAATCCCGCGATCGTAGATTGGTGCATGGCGGCTCGGGGATCTCCGGCTGGCGGCTGGTTGTTAAGGAGGTACATGGTGGCTGCTGTCACTGCAGCTTGCGGTGTCTTTGGGACCACATTGCCCCGTGTGTCGACTGTCATAGAGCTGAAGTCGAGGACCTTTGCAGCTTCCATGCGCTCTTGCTCGGTGACATGGGCCATCCGGGATCGCCTCTTGTTTGCTATGTGCTCGTTGCCCTTTGAGGAGGATCCTCCGTGGGAGGAGAGCCCAGCACATCGAAGACTCTACTCGTCTGCCGCCTTTTTGCGCGCTTCGAGTTACGCGAGTGTATGCACTTGGCGCCTGTATTCCTCCTTCATAAGCCCATGGTAGCCCATCAGCATGTTCTGCAGGGAGTCGAGAGGCAGGGGCTGCCTCGTAGGGCTTCTCGGCAGTGGGCCCACTCGTTGTTGTTGAGCCTGATTACTACGCGCTCTCCCATGTTTTCATTCACCATGGTTGGTGGTTCGATTGCTCCTCCGTTGTTAATGGGGGCATTGTTTCCACCATTACCGCCATTGGGTATGCCACCGTTTGGCGGGTCGGTTCCATTGCCACGGTTGCCCGTGTTGTCGCGATTGGCGGAGGTGTCGCCTGCGTTGATGACGGCGCACATGAAGTGATTGGGGAAGCTGCTGCTCCCGCAACTTTCAGATCCGGAGTCGTAGGCCCCATCTTCAGTTGCTAGATCGCTCAGATCGGATTCACGACTGATGTCGCTATTCGTACTCCCAGTTGTTGCTGGGGCGTTGAACTCGCTGAGGGTGCCAATCGACAGAGGGAACCACGATGCTGGAGCAATCAATGGTATTGTCGGCTGGTCAGGCATGCGAAGCGTGCCCATCTGACCAACTTGGAAGCGGAAGCTCCTGATCGCCAGGCTAATTCCGTCGCCTACGGATTCAAAAGCCGGGCGGGTGGCCGGCGTGTGGACAGTGAAGTCGAACGCGCCAAAGAGCTGGCAAATCTCTGTTGTTGCGGAGTTGTAGATCACAGTTGATGGAGCCGAAGAAGCTGCGACATCAGCACTCCCACTTCCCACAGACGGCGCCATTTGACGAGGGTTTAACTCATCAATGCCCATTGTTATGGACTTGGGTTTTGGAGAAGGAGGGAGCGCTGGAAGCATCTATTGGCTAGCAAACAAGCACACAGGGGACTCGAAGATTTACCCAGGTTCAGGCCTTGTAGAGGTCCCTACTCCTTCTTGTCTGCTCGTGGAATTATCAAAGGAATCGAGGATTACAATGGTGCGCAGATGCAATCTGACGAGGGTGGTGGAAACTAGGGCTACGTGTGTCCTCCTCGCCGCCCCCTCCTAGCCTTTATATAGATAGGCTAGGTCCCAGGTAGCAGGTCGAGTTGGTTACAGGTTAGGGTTTTCTCTTTGAACTTTCTATCTTTAGCTTCTTCTTGTTCTGCAAACAATCGAGAGTCCGTAGGTTACTCGAGTTCTCCATTTGGGCCTTGACGACGTCGTGGGCCTCCGTTGTATTCAGGCCGTATATACCAAGCTCGAGTACCTATAGGGTATACCCATGTCAGGTAGAAATTGCTGATCCATGGTATGAAGATTATGCTAACTATCTAGCAACAAAAAATTTACCTCCCAGTATGTCAAGAAATCAAAGAATGAAATTCTTTAATGATCTTAAATATTACTTTTGGGATGATATGTATCTACATCGTCATGTACTTAATGGAATGATTCGGAAGTGTGTTCCTAATCACGAAATGAATGCGATATTGAAGGATTGTCATGACAGTCCATATGGAGGGCATCATGCAGGTAAAAGGATGGCTGCAAAGGTACTTCAATCCAGATTCTATTGGCCCACCTTGCTCAAGGATGCACACATGTATGTTGAATACTGCGATGCTTGCCAAAGAAGAGGTAATATAAGTAGGAGACAAGAAATGGCGATGAATTATAGTTTAATAATTGAACCCTTTGATGTATGGGGAATGGATTACATGGGGCCATTTACAGACTCAAATGGTTATACTCATATTCTTGTTGCTGTTGACTATGTTACTAAGTGGGTTGAAGCTATCCCGACAAATCATGCAGATGCAGCTACCTCAGTGAAGATGATCAAGGATGTCATATTCCCTAGGTTTGGAGTTCCTAGATTTTTAATTACTAACGGTGGTTCTTATTTTATGAAAGGGACTTCCAGGAAAATCCTCAGCAAGTATGGAGTAACTCACCGCATTGCTTCACCATATCATACCCAAACAAGTGGTCAAGTGCAACTCTCAAATAGAGAACTCAAGACCATCTCGAGAAGATGGTGGACAAATCAAGAAAAGATTGGTCATACAAGTTAAATGACACTCTATGGGCATACCGTACTGCGTTTAAAAATCCCATGGGTATGACACCTTATAAGATGGTGTACAGTAAGGCATGCCATTTACCATTAGAACTAGAACACCAAGCTTTTTGGGCAATCAAGAATCTAAATTATGATCTCAAAGTAGTAGGGAAAATGCGTTTATTAGATATGCATGCTTTAGATGAGTTTATAAGTGAAGCCTATGAGAATGCTATGTTGTTTAAGGAAAAAGTTAAAAGATGGCATGATAGAAAAATAGAGAATAAAACTTTTAAAAGTGGAGACAAAGTGTTGCCCTATAAATCTCGTCTTAAGTTGTTTCCAGGAAAACTCAGATCGAAGTGGGAAGGTCCATATGTAGTTGAAGAAGCCTATTCGTCGGGAGCAGTGAAGCTCCAAGGAAAAACACCATCTCTTGCATGGGTGGTAAATGGACAACGCTTGAAGCATTATCGGGTGAAATAAGATATAAGTGCAATCACTATAGAGTTGAGCACCCCCGAGGAAGTGATAAAGCGAAAATACACGAAGAACGACAATTACAAGAAGAATGGACTCAACACGGAATGAGCGGTACTACGGTCAAGCTATTGACCATAAAAGAGCGCTTCATGGGTGGAAACCCATGTGAAATAAAGGTTGAGTAAGTTTTTTAAATTTTCAGTTAAAATCTAGTTTGAGTATTGTTTTTAATGAGAACGATTCATGCTCTAGCAAAGAAGAAGGAAGATTGATGATGCCAAAATTGGTCGAAAGTCTAAGCTGACATTTCTCTATCAAAACTCGATATTTCGTTAAGTTTCAGATTAATGAAGAATACTTGGAGAAGCAGAAAAATTTTGGTGGACACAGAAGGTTTAATGACCAACTATACGGCGGGAATAAAAATTCCAGCTGTATAGTTGTTGCAACATCAATGCTTCCATCCAAAAAAGGTACTGAGAGTTTAACGACCAACTATATGGCTGGAATTAAAAATTCCACCTGTATAGTTGCGGTCATATAGTTGTCTACACCTTTGCCAGAATAATTTCTAGAATACTGAGAGTTTAACGACCAACTATACGGTCGGAATTAAAAATTCCGCCCGTATAGTTGCGGTTGTATAGTTGTCGACCTTTCTCCAAAAACTTTTATCCAGGAAACAAAGAGTTTAACGACCAACTATACGGCCAGAATTAAAAATTCCGCCCATATAGTTCTGGCCGTATAGTTAGGTTCCGCCGTAGATCTAATCTATAGTCGGTTCACAACTATACGGTGGGAACTATACGGGTTGCGCACATATAGTTGCTCATTACGCAAGGCGGCTAGGGTTTTTGACCCCTCCTTTTAAAGCTGATCGCATCTAACCTTTTTCATTAAGTTTTCACAGAGCTGCAGCCTCCAGCCTCGAAAGATCTTCGTCATCCCTATACAAGCCCTTTAACAACATCCATGTAGCGAAGCCATGCAGCCCTTCCACGTCAACCAGATCTGGAAGAAGAAAGAAGAGAAGCACGTGAAGAGGATCGAGGAAGAAGAACCTAAAGGATCGTCGTCATCATCCGGCCTAGAGATCAAGCCTCTCCCAAATTGGGAGGACCTGTTCCCACAGAGGATGGAGGTGATGAGACAAGCTAAGCGGGGAAGGAACAAGGATGAGTACCTCCCTAATCCTTATCGTTACAACATTAGATCCTATTATAAACCTCCTCTTGGTCCATCACCTCTTAAACCTAAGAAGGTGCGGCAAGATGAGATTCATGATAAGATCTGTGAGTTAGAAAAGGCTTCTAAGGCATTTGTTGAAACAATTGGAGAAGGGATTGACTCCTACTATATGATGAGCAAAGACCTTGAGAAAAAGGTCCATGCAATCGATGGTAGAGTTGGTTTCCTGATTAAAACTGTCTTTGAGTGAACAGATGACAATAAATTCCCCAAGAGGAAAATGTTGAAGCTCCAATACGACATGTCCAAGCTCAGCATTCGCTTTGAAAGCATAGTTAAAGCGGGCAACATAAAGGAATAAGGCGACGCTCTATCTACCCAAGAGAAGGAATAGGTACCCACAAGGAGTTAATTGATCTCGCCTGGCTTGATTCCAAGCTTGGGGAGATCTTTAAAGACCTTGTAATCTTTCTTATAAGTTTTATATTATATTTTTTGCATTAGTTCAAACTAAAAATAAAGTTTGCATCATTAGAATTCCCTTCGGGAATAGTCGATCCCTTTTATGAAATTCCGAGTATATTATTATATATGGAGCAATATTGAGTTTGTGTTTGCTTTATTGATATATGAAAGGCTTGAGTATGATTTTACTTGCACTTGATGATAGCAATAGGTGTCTTCCACACCATTGGTATTAATGGAACACATAAAGATAATTTGGTCAATATGCTATAAGTCTACGGTTTGATTCACAAGAAAAATTATCTATACAATTAAGTTAAAAAAGAAACCTTGAACAAAGGAAAATCAAAGTGCTATCCAAATAGAGCGAGAACAAGTCAAGGTAGAATCTCCAAGTCATAAGAATGCTTCACATACGATTGGAATTTGATAATTGAGATCATTGAACTTTGAATTCCTACATAAGGTGGAATATATGGCTAGCTCCTTTTGCACAACACTTAAAACAAAAGTGTGAGCATATATGCAAAAGAAAAGAAAGAAGAAAGAAGAAAAAGAGCGAATGTGCAAAGAGCAAATAGGCATATACCATTGTATTGTAGTATGACAAAGAGACACTTTTGATATTTTAAATCCCAAGTGAATACATTGATCCTAAAACACTTAGGACTACCTCGTTAGCTCATTCGGTTGAAACGAATACTTTTACATTATGTTGAGATTCATATTTGATGAACTGTTAATAACTAAGGTGTGGAAGCCTTCCAATACTATTAAGATGGTTCGAGTAAGGTACTATTCATGAACTTATTCCCCTGTATCGTACATGATAAACACATGCTGCAATTGCCTCATTTATTTTATCGACTTAGCTTCATGAATATGAGGATCACATCCATTCAGCTAAAAACTTGCTCGGGACGAGCAAGAATCTAAGATTGGGGAAGTTGATGAGTGCATATTTGCATCATGTTTTATATTATTATTTTGCATTGTAGATGTAGGATCTTAGTATTTTACGGCGCTCGCGCGCACATTTTATGTTTGTTTCACCAGGTTCAGGACAAATGATGGATCCAATGGATACAGTTATTGAAATAGTTGTACTGTGGAGAAAAGGAGTCAAAAACAATGTAAATCTCTTATTTGGGAAATATTAATAATACCAGAAGAAAACCAGAATCAAACAAGGAAGGCAGAGAGCCCAACGACCAACTATACGGCGGGAGCAATTCTTCTGCCCATATAGCTCCGGTCGTATAGTTGGCACCACCTCCGCTTCGTCAAATAGTTTCACCCCGTGCAATTGGTTCGGGGAGACGACATACAGAACACCTAGAAATCACGAAAACCTCACCTCCAGAAGGCATCTAGAGGGGAAACTCATCCACAAGGGATCCATCTTCGCCCTACGCAGATCCAGGAGCTAAGGAATAAATCTTCATCAACTACCGCTGCATCAACACCATCTTCATCCATCCCATCTACATCTTGTCTAGATCTTGTTGTAATTCCTATACTCGCTGTGGATTTATACAAGTACTATTCATCTATGATTGTTTCCATTACCATTGCCATGATGTTAATTGCCTCCATGTCTGAGTAGATCTCTAGTTCTTGGAGAGATGGAGAAACCCTAGCATATGACTGAGATGAGATAGATATTATTATGTTATACATCATTGTGTGTACGTGTTAATTGTCTTCATCTTGATATTGGGAGAAGTGCGCCTCCTTAATATTTGCCTCTTATGGGGACTCGATGAAGGGGATTACTTGTTAGTAGATGGAGGGATGATAGCGTTTACTGTGACTATAAAGCTGTTGTCATTCCTTACGTACTAACTTGGGGAACTAAGGAGAACTCATCAAGCCATGTCCATGCCACAGGAGAAATCCCTTAATAGCACGATAATGCGATGGTTGTCGGTTACTGTCTGCTGTGGTTATGAGGATGATGTGTGCAGCGGTTGCTGGCAAATCGTCCATATATGGAGCTCCTCCCACATACATACAAACTATGAGAATATTCATTATATTACTCTCGATTACTTAGTATAAATTGCTAGCGGTGTATCCAATACTCCCTGAGAATGCCTTTTCCCTATTGTAGTTCCAAAGTTCTATTACACACGCGATTCTTACTTTCTGCATTAAATTTTGCTTTACTTTAAATTATCTTGTTCAACCAAAAACCCAAAAATAACTCTACTTATCTTGCATCTTAAAGTTATTTCTTAAGTACTTCATTTAGTTATAGTTAAAAGCATTTTAGTCTTTTGCCTACTGCTCCCTATGTGATCGATATCTTTATTTTGAAACTAGCTACAAATGATATGTGCACTTGTAGTCATCAGTAACTTCACTACGCATTCGCTTCCCGAGGATTCGATAACATAGGTCTACTAGGGAAAAAGAAGCTACACTACATCCATAATCAGGATCGAAGGTATCAGTCATCTACTTGGTTTCTGTGATTTACACTTTCAAAAGGACTCATTCTTCAACAAACGACAAATGATGAAAGAGTGCCAGTCACCATGTCCTAAATAATAAATCCTAACAAATCGTCTATTTAGTTACCGTCTTGCAGCATGTCCAAGTCTTAAATGTTTATGCTTATCGCCGTATTCGCTTATCCATATTTTAGGAAACAAAAAAGATATGGCAAATCGTTGCATTTTATTTTCTTTCCATGACATCACCAATCTATACATTTTTCACTTTTTAGCATATCCACTTTTGAACGATTGATTTTGAATGATTGTGTAACATCCGAAAACTCTAATCCAGGGTTATTAAGATCCAAATCATCAAATTTAGAGTTAACAAAAGCTTTTCCATTTCAAATCATTAAAGCATTCATATGTGTGTGCATTTAATTTAGGAGTTGTTTTGAATTGCCATGTTTAAGTGATCCATTGATTGTAAAATGATTCTTAGGTGATTTAAACATCATCTAGATCATTCCCAAACAAATCAAAATGAATAAAAGAAGGAAATGGTCATTTGTGCCATTTTAACTACCATGCCTACTTTGGCTATTCCTAGAACTCAAATCTTAATAGAAACAAATGTGGATCTTTGCACCCCTTGCTAGTACAAGTAGTGATGTACCGAGGCCCACTTTGTGATCTACCAAAAACTTTCAAACACTAATTTTAAATGGCATTTGAAAATTGAATCTAGTGTAGGTATCAAGATCACACTTATTCAAAAACCACTCAAATGAACTCCATTTTCAAATCACAAGCAACCACAGATGCTTAAGCATGTGACTAACAACTCCACCAAAATTCACCTCAAAATTCAAAACTTGAACTCTTTCGGCCATTTCTACAAACACCTTGTGGGCACAATTCAAACAAAAACCACAAACACTATTGTGAGCAGTGTTTGGACCAATGTGGTCTCCCATTTTGCAACCAAAGCCACCCCAGTGCACCCCCTACCCTTTTCTAGCCCGGCCACCCACTTTGCACACAACCAAATGGTCATGGCCATTAAGGCCGAGCACCATTGAGCACCCTCACCAGCGACAGCGCTCCACAGCCGCCACCACCTCACCCACCATGTCCAGCACGTCGCCCGTGGTCCACCTCCACCGCCAAGACAGCCCCAACCCACGGACAGAGCAAGGAGCAGCCAAGAACCACCATGCCCGGACCGTGTATGCCATGCCGACGCCGCCCGCAGTTCATGCATTATCCCCACTCGACCAAACCCCGCCTCGCTCCAGCCGCCCGCCTACACGATCACCATCGTCCTAGGAAGCTAATGGACATGCCCATTCCCCCGACCATGCCCCGTAGTCGCCGGCCACCGCAAAATTCTCTGTTGGCAGAGACATCATGCGTGCCGTGCCACTCACCTATCCCGACCGCAATTCACTGCACACGCACCTCCGTGACACTCGCCAGGGAACCACCCACCGTCCTAGCCCACCGCCCACACCTCTAGCTCGTTGTGCCGTCGTCACCGGCGAGCACCACCCATGCTCCTCTACCGCCTCGTCGAGCCTATAAATGGAGGCCTCCCCAGCACCGTTTCCTCACACCACTCTCATCCCCTCCCTCTCAGAACACTCCTAGAGCCCCACTGGAGCAAGCCGCCGTCCGCAGCGCCGGAATTTCGCTAGAGTCTGCTGCGGAGGGAGAAGAAGGGCGCCGTCGATCGAGGCCATCTTCCTGGATGCCGCTAGTACCAGGAGAACCACCGTCCTCGACCTGTTCGTTTTCCCGCCTCGCCATGTCTAGATGGAGCCCTGGTAAGCCCCCACATACCCCCACCGAGCCGATAGGGTTAGCTCTCGCCGGCGACCTGTTCGCCGGGGATGACGATCATCAGTCGTTGATCCACCTTTTAATCGTAGCGATGAGAGTGCCCCGTACCGCTTCGCGTTTGATGTGTCGCTGACCTGCGGGACCCCCATCGATTGTCATCCATGCTGAGCGCCACCGGGCGGCCCATTAGTTTTCCTTGTGACCAGTTAGTTCAAATATAGATTTTTCTATTTTAGTTTGAACTCACTTCTGTCCCTTAGTTTAAAAATCAATTCAAGAAGATTTACTGAACCAATTTGAGTTATTCAAATTTTGGTAGAAAGCTACTGAAAAGATCTATCCAAGCCCGTTGGATTTAATTCATTTAGAGTTAGAGATCTCTCCTAGTAAAAATAACAAGACAGAAGCTTTTGCACATTCAAACATTTTTATAAAATCAACCATAGCTTTTGAGTTGATTCCAACTCTCAAAAATCTCATTTAACCATACCTATCTGAATATGTAATAATATTAAGGTTTACATGTAGTGACTTTGGACTAGTACCAAAATAATGCTATATAGGCATTTCTAGTCACTTTAAATAATTAAATATTAAACTTAAACTTATTCAAATGTGATCCAACCTTTAAATCACATTCCCATATGTTAGAATATGTGGTGATGACATGTGTCCACATGATCCCATATTTTAAGTGGAGAATATTAAATCTTAGTTATTTTTCAATGAGTAGAAATTACTTTTCATAAATAAAAAGAATGAAACTAGTAATTAAACCTTGTGATGCTTGTGATGATAATAGATCATCAAATGTGTGCCTTAGTATACTAAGTAGACTAGTTAAGCTTTGTTTGGTGACTGTGTACTCCGTATGTATTTATAGACGATAGTACCGACCAAGCTTTCGAGGAGGAGGAGTTCTACCAAGAGGACAAGGAAGAAAACTTCAACCACTGCCCTGCACAAGGCAAGCCATCATTAACAATGCAAGCTAACCCTTGCAAGCTAGATAACCTAAGCAAAGGCATTAGGCATGCTTTGGTGATACCATTTGGATTTATACCTAGTCCAAGATTTAATTTCAAGCTTTTACTTTCTTTACTTTACCAAAGCCCCTTACTTGTTGAAGGTAGCATAAAAAGTATAAAACTTGACCTATCTAGATAACCTTAGATGTCATTCTATGGCATGAGATTGAGATTAGCATCCCACCTTAGTGAACACTCTTAACTTAGTAGCTTAGAGCTAAATCAAAACTTGAGTCACTTTAGATGGGAACAATTGGTGAAAATGAATTGTGAAAACCTTGGAATGATGAGTCATTCTATTGAGATGTTTTGCCATGTGTTGAGAAACACAAATGGTTTATGATGATGAAAATGTTGAGGCATGAGCCTTAGCCCTTTTACAAAAACTGATGGTTGGATTCGGATGCGATACCATTCCAATTTTACCGTACAACCACAATAACTGAATTGGGTAAGGCTTAGCCGGAAATTTATATGCATTAGTTTTAGTTCCCTCGCGGGAGAGGTTTGAGATGAGGCTACCTCTCAATGTTGTCCACCTATGCAGTGCCCAAGATGACAGATGGTCATGGTTGGGAGGCCATACTCATAGGAGAGGTGCTTATACTAGGGTGTGTAAAGGAAAGGTTATGTTTGATTATCTACATACTAAGTATGATGATTCAGGGTTATCCCTGACAGATGTATCGAATCTTGTGGTAAAATTGTACCATCTCTGCAGAGTGTCAAACTATTCGAATAGTCGCGTCATGATTATGGACGATTGGAGTGGCCATGTTTAGATTGCTGTCGATGTTTTCAAAAGGACTTATGAAATGAATGATGAATCTTGACTTGACCACAACAGGGTTGTGACTATGACACTAGCTTCCCAACTTAAGTGATTCTTAACTTTATTTTATCTTTCTTTGTTTCTGAACTCAGCTTAGGTTTCAAACTTAACTTTACAAATAAACATAGAGTTAGCAGTTCCACTAGCATTATCTTACTTGTTAGTGGTAGTTTGCGAGTACTTGAAGAGTACTCATGGCTTTTGTCCCTGGCTATTCCTATGTCCAGACTATGAAGGAGACTACCAAGATGACGGACAGCAGGACGGCTATGATAACTAGGACTATCTTCCATCGTCAGCATTGCCTGTGCCACTGAAGATGGACCCCACCGCTACGCTTATTATTTATTATGCTGCTTATTGTATTAAGACTGGATCATGAGATCCTTTATTCGTGTAAGACCTTATATTGGTTTGTAATGGATGATGTACTGTGATATCCAATCTGTTATGTCTCGCAAAAATGGTAATCCTGGGATTGCAATGTATGACATAATAGGCATCTGGGATTAAAAATCCGGGTGTTGACAAGTTGGTATCAGAGCCATCCTGGCCATAGGAGACCCTAGTTAGAATGGACATCCGAACAAAAATTTAATTTCAAAACCAAAGTGAGTATTTATGAAAACTATTTCCTCTCTTACCCTTGGGGATTCATTCTTTCTCAAAAATTCATGTTCCTCAAATTCTTACATCACTACATAAAATTTGACACACTTGATCACTTCACTAACTTCCTCATCCTTAATTCTTGTAGATGGAGACTCAGTTCAGCAAGTTCTACCAGTTGGGCAATGGAGGTCAGCTGATCTTCGAGAGGGATCTAGATTCACTGTCTGAGTTATTGGGACGCCCACATTCGGAGTTTCTTGGAGCTCAACTTCCTGGACCCCCAGGAGGAGATTTTCAGTGGCTGGTCACCGTTGATCTTTGAGGAAGCATAGAAGCACCAACGTCAGGGAGAATCCAGTTCTCCGTAAGGGAGAACAACTGGCTAGATGGAATAGCCAGGGCAATGCATGAAGCTCTCGCACGTCTATGTGCCCTCAGTGTCAACCAAATCCAAGGAACCCGCTTTGCGCACTATGCAAGGCATGACTTCATGGCAATGCCAATGGAGATGCCAGGTCACCCGGAGTTGAAGCGTCAAGTGGAGAACCTTGACTTCCTGTTGTATGGTCGCCAGAAGGAATTGGACAATGCTAGGGAGTTTGCCAACTACAACCATGCCATTGCCGCCCAGAAGGCCTAGACTTTCTCACTTCTTGTCAAGGACCGTCAGTCTCTTCGCCTCCAGCGTGAAAAGAAGGATCGCACCATCGCCCATCTTTGCAAGAAGGTGGCCGACCTCGAGAAGACCGTCAAGGATCAAGAAGCTCAGCTTGCAGCAAAGGAGCAAGAAGAGGAGGGTGAAGACATCCAGGGAGACATGGATTATTACCTCAGCAATGATGATGACTTTCTGGAGGAGGATGCCGTCGACTTCTACACTGACAATGAGGACTCCGACTTTATCGATGATGAGTAGATGCACTAGAGCATTGTCGTAGCATGAGATGTATCGGTCTCACTGTATCGTAGCTTGCAGAATGGTTCTTAAAACCATCCGTTTTCCTTTGTTGTTGTGGTGCGTGTGTGTTTGTATTGTGTGCTTGTTTGAATGAAATGGAGTTAGTTGCAAAACCGAGTCAAACTCAAAGTTTTAGCTTTGAAACCAAAACCATGAACCTTAGAACTTCCCTCTTACCCCTTTATCTATCTCAATCTTCAGATGACTCGTGGAAACCCAGGAGGGAGCAGCTCATCACAGGACCCAATGCTGCAAATTATGCAGATGTTAGTTGCATACCGTGAAGCAAGCAGGGCAGAGCACCAGGCCAACTTAGCAACACTGCAGCAGATAGCTCAGATGGCCCAAAACAACCAAGGGCATGGAAATCAGGATCATCAAGGATCCAAGCTGAAGAACTTCTAGAACACCAATCCCCCAATCTTTAGCACTTCAGAAAACCCATTAGATGTTGATTACTAGTTGCAGACGATGGAGAACAATTTGGAGGTAGCCAGAGTTGATGACAACGAGAAGGTTCTCTTTGCCACCCACTACTTGGCAGGAGATGCAAGAGCCTGGTGGAATAGCATCCGCCTGATGAACCATGGTCAAGTGATGACATGGGAAGCCTTCAAAATCAAGTTTAGCCGCACCCACGTGCCGCAGGGCCTAGTCACTATAATGAGGGATGAATTCCGAGAGTTGAAGCAAGGCAGAATGACTGTGGTGGAGTACCATGACAGATTCTTGTCGCTTGCACGATACGCACCTGATGAGATCAACACGGAGGCAAAGAAGAAGGAGAGATTATTGAACGGACTGCATGACGAGATGCAGACTATCCTCGTCAACATCCGCTTTGAGGATCTCGAAGAACTAGTCGACTCTGCCATTCAGATGGAAGGGAAGATTAACCAGGCAAACGACAACCGCAAATGTCAGATGATGCACCAAGCTGGATCCAACAGTCACTAGAAGTACCATCCCAACCGCTCACCAGGATATGCACCGAGAAAAAACCGACCCCCAATGTCTCGCCCAAGCTACCCCAACCGTAGCAGAGGCAATGTGAAGTCCGGAGGAAACAACAACAACTCCGGCAACACCAACAATTTCAACCGTGCCCCTCTCAAGAGCAACAACAACAACAGCAACACTGCACCCAGAACTGGAAGCAATGTTGTGCCTGTCGCAGCAAAAGACAAGTCCCAGATAACTTGTTTCGAGTGTGGAGTGAAGGGTCACTATTCCAATGAGTGCCCCAAGAAGACTGCTACCACTGCCAATGTGAATGCCCCAGCTCAACAGTAGCGTCGTGTTCAACTAGGGAGAAGATTTTCCCCAGGGAACCCTCACAACCGCAACGGCCGTCTCTTCCACATGAACACCGAGGAAGCCCAAGAAGCGCCAGACGTAGTGCTGGGTATGTTTTCTGTCAACTCAGTTTTAGCAAGGGTATTGTTTGATTCGGGAGCATCACATTCATTTGTCACCGAAGAATTTGCATGCACTAGTAAGATTCACCCAACCAACTTGAAGCATGTCATGATAGTTCAAATCCCCGGTTCAACTACAAAAGCTAGAAAAATTTGCAAAGTTGTGCCTATCAGAATACATGGGATAGATTTTTATGCCAACCTAATCGTACTCGGAACCAAAGGATTGGAAGTAGTACTAGGTATGGACTGGATGTCAAGGCATAAAGGACTAATAGACTGTGCTAAGAAAGCCATCACCATGACCAGTAGCTCTGGAGTCACAGTAGAGCATATATCTAAAACCTTACCCCGTCAATTCAAGTGCAACAAGAGTCTAGCCTTACCCACCTTAGACCAAGTCAGAGTAGGCTATGAATACCCCGACGTATTCCCAGATGAAATGCCAGGTATGCCCCTGGATAGGGATATTGAGTTCATTATCAAACTAATCCCCGGAACTGGACCCATAGCCCAGAGACCCTATAGCATGAACCCCTCAGAGTTAGTAGAATTGAAGAAGCAGTTGGATGCTATATGTTAGCAACAGGCTTGATTCAACCAAGCGCATCGCCATGGAGATCACCAGTGTTATTCGTCGACAAGAAAGATGGAGGAAATCGTTTGTGCACAGATTACAGAAAGCTGAATGACGTCACCATCAAAAACAAGTACCCTTTGCCAAAGATAGAGGATCTATTTGATCAGTTGACTGGTGCCCAGGTATTCTCAAAGATTGATCTTAGGACTGGTTATTACCAACTTAAGATTCGTGCAACGGATATTCCGAAGACCACCTTTACTACTCGTTATGGTTTATACGAGTATATGGTTATGTCTTTTGGATTAACCAATGCCCCTGCTTATTTCATGAATCTCATGAATAAGATCTTTATGAATTTCCTAGATAAGTGTGTCGTTGTGTTTATCAACGATATCCCTATCTACTCCAAGTCAGAAGAAGAGCATGAGCAACATCTGAGAATCATCCTAGAAACCCTGAGAGAGCATCGGTTATATGCCAAGTTTAGCAAATGTGAGTTTTGGCTGAAAGAAGTAGGATTCCTAGGACATATTGTGTCTGCCGGAGGAGTCTCTGTGGATCCTGCCAAGATTAAAGATGTCGAAGAATGGGAAGCCCCAACCACTCAAACCCAAGTCCGTGCATTTCTCGGATTAGCGGGATATTACCGCAAGTTCGTCGAAGGATTATCAAGCATCGCCAGACCCATGACCCAATTGTTGAAGAAGGACAAGAAGTTTGAATGGACCGACAAATGTGAAGCCAGTTTCCAAGAACTGAAGAAGAGATTGATTTCGGCCCCAATATTGATCATGCCAGATATCAAGAAGTCGTTTGATGTATATTGTGATGCATCCAAGATTGGTCTCGGATGTGTATTGATGCATGAAGGCAAAGTTATCGCATATCTGTCTCGACAACTGAAGCATCATGAGCAGAACTATCCGACCCATGATCTTGAATTAGCAGCCGTAGTTTTGGCATTGAAGACATGGCGTCACTATCTGATGGGTAATCGCTGTGAGATTTACTCAGATCACAAGAGCTTGAAGTATATTTTCACTCAGAAGGAGCTGAATATGAGGCAAAGGAGATGGATAGAGTTAATCAAGGATTATGACCTTGACATTCACTGTCACCCCGGCAAAGCCAATGTGGTAGCGGATGCTCTTAGCAGATTACCTTGCAGGCTAAACACCATGATCAAGGAGAAGCAACCAAGTTTGTATGAGGAGTTGGAGCAGTTTAGAACTGAGCTTGTTAGCAAAGGATTTTTAGCTAGCGTTGAACTTCAACCCACATTAATTAGCCAAATCAAGGAAGCCTAGAAGGGAAATGAAAGTATCAACGGAATCAAACGTTGTATTGGTATAGGAAAGGTACCTGGATTCACTCAAGACGAAGAAGGAGTTCTGTGGTACACAGGACGTATTTGTGTGCCAGCGGATTCGGAGCTAAAGCAAGTTATCATGCAGGAAGATCATGATACTCTTTATTCTATCCACCCCGGAGGAATGAAGATGTATCAAGATTTGAAAGAGCAATTTTGGTGGCACAAGATGAAGAGAGAAATCGGGAGCTACATCGCCAAGTGTGACATCTATCAAAGAGTCAAAGCAGAGCATCAGAGACCCGCAGGACTGTTGCAACCATTGCAGATTCCGGAATGGAAATGGGATTCTGTCGGAATGGACTTTATCACCGGTTTGCCTACTTCTAGTAGGGGAAATGACTCAATCTGGGTCATCGTTGATAGACTGTCCAAGTTAGCTCACTTTATACCTATCAAAACAACCTACCAGAGTTCGAAGCTAGCAGAGCTGTATATTGCTAGAATTGTTAGTCTGCATGGAACCCCCAAGACCATAGTATCAGATCGAGGAACCCAGTTTACCTCGAGATTTTGGTAGAAAGTCCAGGAAGGATTAGGCACCAAGTTTAGTTTCAGCACCGCTTATCACCCGCAAACTGATGGACAGACTGAGAGAGTCAACCAAATCCTAGAAGATATGTTGAGAGCTTGTGTGTTAGAGTATGGATCAAAATGGGAAGACTGCCTGCCTTTCGCAGAATTCTCATATAACAACAGTTATCAAGCTAGTTTACAAATGGCACCATTTGAGTTCCTATATGGAAAAAAGTGTCGTACCCCTTTGAATTGGTCGCAAGTAGGAGAGAGTCGGATCTTTGGACCCGACATTCTCCGAGAAACCGAAGAAAAGGTGCACAAAGTCCGTGAGCACCTCAAGACCGCCCAGTCCATACAGAAGAGTTATGCTGACAAGAGAAGGAGAGACCTGACTTTCAATGTCAGAGATTTGATATATCTCAAGGTTTCGCCATTGAAGGGAACCCAACGCTTTAGTCTGAAAGTAAAAAAGTTAGCCCACAGATATATCGGACCCTTCAAGATTCTGAAACATCGAGGAGAAGTATAGTATCAACTAGAACTACCTGAAGAGATGTCAGGCATCCATAATGTGTTCCATATCTCGTTACTTCGCAAATGCCTAGAAGTGCCAGAGGAACTGAAGTTTTCAAGAACATTGATCACCAAGCTGTTGATATCAACAAGGACCTGACATATCGTGAAGTGCCCATCCGTATCTTGGAGGAAGCCTACAAAACCACCAGAACCAGGAGTATCAAATTTCTCAAGATTCAATGGAGCAACCATACCGAAGAGGAAGCCACTTGGGAGAGAAAGATTACATTAGGACAGAGTTCCCAGATCACTTTAGTTCCTAGTTTTCTTTCGTAAATCTCGGGACGAGATTTTGTTTAAGGGGGGAAGGTTTGTAACATCCCAAAACTCTAATCCAAGGTTATTAAGATCCAAATCATCAAATTTAGAGTTAACAAAAACTTTTCCATTTCAAATCATTAAAGCATTCATATGTGTGTGCATTTAATTTAGGAGTTGTTTTAAATTGCCATGTTTAAGTGATCCATTGATTGTAAAATGATTCTTAGGTGATTTAAACATCATCTAGATCATTCCCAAACAAATCCCAAAGAAAAACAAATCAAAATGAATAAAATAAGGAAATGGTCATTTGTGCCATTTTAACTACCATGCCTACTTTGGCTATTCCTAGAACACAAATCTTAACAGAAACAAATGTGGATCTTTGCACCCCTTGCTAGTACAAGTAGTGATGTACCAAGGCCCACTTTGTGATCTACCAAAAACTTTCAAACACTAATTTTAAATGGCATTTGAAAATTGAATCTAGTGTAGGTATCAAGATCACACTTATTCAAAAACCACTCAAATGAACTCCATTTTCAAATCCCAAGCAACCACAGATGCTTAAGCATGTGACTAACAAGACCAAAATTCACCTCAAAATTCAAAACTTGAACTCTTTTGGCCATTTCTACAAACACATTGTGGGCACAATTCAAACAAAAACCACAAACACTATTGTGAGCAGTGTTTGGACCAATGTGGTCTCCCATTTTGCAACCAAAGCCACCCCAGTGCACCCCTACCCTTTTATAGCCCGGCCACCCACAGTGCACATGACCAAATGGTCTTGGCCATTAAGACCGAGCACCATTGAGCACCCTCACCGGCGACAGCGCGCCACAGCCGCCGCCAGTCTCGCCCACCATGTCCAGCACGTCACTCGTGGTCCACCTCCACCGCCAAGCCAGCCCCAGCCCGCAGACAGAGCAAGGAGCAGCCAAGAACTGCCGCACCCGGACCGTGTCTGCCATGCCGACACCGCCCGCAGTTCACGCGTTGTCCCCGCTCGACCAGACCCCGCCTTGCTCCAGCCGCCCGCCTACACGATCACCACCGTCCTAGGAAGCTAACGGACATGCCCGTTTCCCCGACTGTGCCCTATAGTCGCCGGCCACCACAAAATTTGCCGTCGGCAGAGACATCGTGCGTGTTGCGCCACTCACCTCTCCCGACCGCAATTCACTGTACACACACCTCCGTGACACTCGCCAGGGCACCACCCACCGTCCTAGGCACCGCCCACACCTCTAGCTTGATGTGCCGTCGTCACCAGCGAGCACCACCCATGCTCCTCTGCCACCTTGTCGAGCCTATAAATGGAGGCCTCCCCAACACCGTTTCCTCACACCACTCTCATCCCCTCCCTCTCAAAACACTCCCAGAGCCCCATCGGAGCAAGCCGCCGTCCGCAGCGCCGGAATTTCGCCGGAGTCTGCCGTGGAGGGAGAAGAAGGGCGTCGTTGATCCAGGCCATCTCCCGGGACGCTGCTAGTACCAGGAGAACCGCCGTCCTCGACTTGTTCGTTTGCCCGCCTCGCCACGTCTAGTTGGAGTCCTGGTAAGCCCCCACGTACCCCATCGAGCCGCTAGGGTTAGCTCTCGTCGGCGACCTATTCTCCGGGGACGATGATCCTCAGCCGTTGATCCACCTTTTAATCGTAGCGCTAAGAGTGCCCCATACCGCTTCGCGTTTGATGTCTCGCTGACCTGTGGGACCCCCCTGTCAGTTGTCATCCGCGTCACGGAGCGCCACTAGGCCGACCCGTTAGTTTTCCCACGCGACCCAGTTAGTTCAAATATAGATTTTTCTATTTAAGTTTGAACTCACTTATGTGCCTTAGTTTAAAAATCAATTCAAGAAGATTTACTTAACCGATTTGAGTTATTCAATTTTTTTTAGAAAGCTACTGAAAAGATATATTCAATCCAGTTGGATTTAATTCATTTAGAGTTAGAGATCTCTCCTAGTAAAAATAACAAGACAGAAGCTTTTGCACATTCAAACATTTTTATAAAATCAACCATAATAGCTTTTGAGTTGATTGCAACTCTCAAAAATCACATTTAACCATACCTATCTTAATATGTAATAATATTAAGGTTTACATGCAGTGACTTTGGACTAGTACCAAAATAATGCTATATAGGCATTTCTAGTCACTTTAAATCATTAAATATTAAACTTAAACTTAGTCAAATGTGATCCAACCTTTAAATCACATTCCCATA